>CM070596.1:26082634-26802492 GCA_036346395.1 Hsuehochloa calcarea
TAGGTCACGCAAGTCTCGGTTAGAGATGGTTGCTAAGCTATATGAGCAGATGTTTGGCCCAAACGGCCCGCAAACAGAGGAGGAGCTAGGTGAAATACCTGATGCCGAAACAAGATATAACGAGTGGAAAGCCTTGCAGAAGGATGACTCGTCAAATTCGTCGCCTTCCTACGATATCATTGATAATGGGCAGGAGTTTGACATTTTCAATGTTGTAACTGATAGAGTATCATTTGAAAAGTTTCAAGCAAAGTCAACTCCGCTTGCTTACTGGGTTGAAATGAGGAAAGGACGAAAAGTATGGATAGAGAAATATGTTCCGGCGATTTCTCATAAAGACAAGTACAGGGTTTATTTTAATACTCCTGATGGTGCTTTAGAACGTGTTCCTTCTTGGGCTACATATGTTCTGCCAGGTTCACCCAACTTACCTCTGTAATGATGTGCTTCCACTATTACTGGTAATCAACATAGGTTGTAGTGTTGTACTGTAGACATTGAAAAGTTATATTCATCTATTGCCAAAATTATACAGTAAGTCAGTAAAAGCGTACATGATTGGTTGTTGGGTCATAACATTTTTTGTGTAATACTTGGCTAGGCGAGGAAAAACTATGTAATAAAAGAGTGCTAGCCATAAAGAAATATTATATTTTATCTTTGAGAGAAGACATTGGTTTTTCCCCCTTCTTCCACCTTTGTGTGTGCGTGTGTGTGTGGTGTTGGGGTGGGGTGGGAGGTATGGATGTAATAAAAAGATGGGGAACACTGTAATATTGACTTGTCTAGCTCACTGCTAAAGATTTAACGCAGATTAAATGTTGATTCAAATATTCTTGTTTTTTTTGGTAGATTCTGAAGGGAAGCAGTCCTATGCAGTACATTGGGAACCTCCCCCGGAAGAAATCTACAAATGGAGATTTGGACGACCGAAAGTCAATGGTTCACTTAGGATATATGAATGTCATGTTGGAATAAGTGGATCTGAGCAAAAAATATCAACATTTCAGGAGTTCACATCCAATGTATTTCCTACCCTTGATTTTGGGTGTTTTTGTGGTAACTTCACATCTCTAACCTTTTCTTTTTTTAGGTCTTACCTCATATAAAAGATTCTGGATATAATGCTGTTCAATTAATTGGAGTTGTGGAGCACAAGGATTACTCCTCCGTTGGCTATAAGGTGAGACTTTGCTGATATAAATAGTATATTATATTAATATGTAAGATTTATTTGGAATCTGATTCTGTAACATTTTTTTGAGTTAAACTGCTTATTAGCAATGTAAGGATTCCATGCGGAATAAAACTCGATAACGGATGCTATCCAATCTCGGTCCTCCAACACGTTAAGTGTGTGTTCATGTAGAACACGTATACATGGCCGTGGTCGGGTAAACCATACTTTTCCATGCTGCTAGGTAAACCTTTTCCCACACTGGGTAAAATTTTCTCTCCGACGGCTGAGTAACCTTTTCTCCGCTGCTGGGTAAACCTTTACTGCTTTGGGTAAACAATCACAAACTGCAAGTCGATAGCAGTCTCTAGTAGGAATGACTACCCATGAACAAATCGAGATTATATCTAACGAACCTTTGGAATGCTCTCTATACTGATTGCTGATAAATCGAACTTGATATCTTATATCCATGATCGGTCCGACATCATCATCAATTGATGCCTGTGCTGGTCGGAAAATCATTTCTGTACCCACTTATATAAAAAGACCAATGATAGTTTAGAACATCCGTCGTCAAGTAAATGAAAAGTCTAACAAGTGAGTTACATACTTGCTGACCAATAAGGTTATAGTTGCGTCAAGGGATAGACTTACATATTATCCAAGAGTTTATAAACATAACTTGATACAATCATCGCCATGACTGCCTCCAAGGCATATCGCTAACAGATTCTAGCTGTACCTTTCTGTTGTTGGATCTCTTCTTTCTGTAGTCAAAATTTCGTCGGTCTGGACAGCCTGTGCAATAAACCTTCTGGAAGCCATAACTTTGTCTCTAGAGCTTCAAACAACTCACTATTTCATGCTTTTGAAACTAGGGTTGATAAATTTCCAGGTGTGTAATTTGATCATTTGAAACCTTTTGATTGTTCCAGAATTGATCATGAAAGCGACTGTCCTGAATCAAGGAAGAATTGCTTGCTGAACCTCCGGCAAGGGACCCTCCAATTTTCTTGTCTTTTTCAATTGATGATTTGTTGAGATAGCCGCCCATCATGGATCTCAACATTTGTTGATCATCATCTAAACTCGAACTTAGAACACTTGAACCTCCAAAGTGTATTTTTCATCTTGGTTTGCTTGATCCTGAGAGGATACTAGATTATTTGATATTGCCCCACCTTGATTCATGACACAAGTGCACTGTCACGATCGGTACCAGAACATAGATTGTAGGCGTGAGATGCAGGCCGCTTAGGCTGATATATTTGGTTGTGGTAGAAGCAGATGGTACGGTGAGGCTTCTGACGGATGGCGAGTGGTGGTCGAAGGTCTTTGGTCGTTTGCGGGTTCGAGCGTAGAAGGTAGCGAGATACAGGAGGGGGGTTGTCGCCTTCCTAACCATGACGAAGCTGATTGTCTGCTGTGATTGGAAGCTCTGAAAACCTTTTGAACTCTTAAGATATATTCTTTATTGATTTATCTCACAATATGTTGCCCCCTTATATTTATAGAGACAACTCTAACAATCTGTAACTAATACATAAGTAATTGACAAAAGGAAACTATTCATGTAAGGTAACTATTCATTGCAAAGACATGGACTTGTTCTGAAGTCCTACTCGGATTCTGCCTCAGCCTTGCTGCTGCCGGACTCTGCATGGACTTGAGTTGCTACTGACTTGGAACTGGACAGTGTTGCCGATCCTTGAGCTTTGTTGCGACATCTGTAAGTCTAACCCCAATACAAGTCCACAACATTTCCTCCCTCCTGGAGAATAAGCCCATCCTCGAGCTGGAATTGGGAATAACGACGTCGAAAATCGGCGAGTGGTTCCCAAGTAGCATCAACAGACGAAAGACCCTGCCAATGAACCAACAACTCACAAACACCACGACGTAGTCGAGACTAGACAATCTTCTCCGAAGTAGGAACAACGCGGCCATGTGCAATAGGCGGTAAAGCCACCAACTGGTCAGGAGGGTCACCACGATGCGCTTTTAACAATGCAACATAAAACACATTATGTATACTTGCTCGGGCCGGCAATTCCAAGCGGTAAGCAACCGAACCAATCCGTTCCAAAATACGAAAAGGACCATAATACCTGGGAGCAAGGATTCAAAAACCGGTCCCGGCTTAATTCGGCCGTGGCGGCATCGATAACCGTAAGCATTCTTGGTTTTCGGTTGAATTTCGTTAAATTTTGCTTAAAAATCAATCAATTCTAAATTCGAAATTTGAATTTGCAAACTCGGAAAAACCGTACGATTTCAAATCCGGCCCATCGGTAGTATGGGATTCTGTGGGTTAATCGTGCAGAATCGGCTGAGATTTCCATCCTGCACGGGAGCAAGTTTTTACCGGGGTTGAGATGAAATCGAAGAGATTGGACGATGTTTTCGGTGGGAAAATGAAATGTTGCGATGGTTATTATCATACCGCTCCTTGCGATTTTGAGCCTGGAGCAGACGATCACGAACCTCTGCTAAGAACTCGTCACGATCCTGAAGTTGAGCATCCATAGCTGCCACACGAGCTGCTCCCGATTCATAAGCAAGCAAAGTTGGAGGGCCACGCCCGTAAACAATGCGAAAAGGAATACACTTGAGAGCCGTTTGATAAGGCGAATTATAAAAATTCGGCCCATGGTAACCACTGTACCCAATGCTTTGGTCGATCACCGGACAAACAACGAATATACATAGCAATCACTCGATTGACAACTTCTGTCTGTCCATCGGATTGTGGATGAAATGCCGAGCTCAAATGCAACTCAATGCCTGATAAGCGAAACAATTCGCTCCAAAAATTGCTTGTGAAGACAGGGTCACGATCACTTACAATGGAGGATGGAATGCCATGTAAGCGTACGATCTCATCAAAGAACGCTCGAGCAACATAACTGGCTATATATGGATGACCCAATGTAATGAAGTGAGCGTATTTTGAAAAACGATCAACCACTGAAAGAATAACAGACTTGCCATGTACCTTCGGAAGACCTTGGATAAAATCCATAGAAATATCCGTCCAAATTGTCGTAGGCACAACCAAGGGTTGTAAGAGACTAGCTGGGTGAAGATGTTCAGTCTTATTACGCTGAAAAACGATGCAACTAGCCACAAAGTCCCGAACCAACTTAGACAAGGTAGGATTGTAAAAGGTAGCACACGTAAACGATGCAATATCTTCTGTATACCTTCATGACCAATATTATGTGCGTCGGCAATCAACTGGTGCCACAAGGAAGATGAGGCTGAAAGGAAAATACGCCCTCTATAGATCAATAATCCATCAACAAAACTCCACCCATCCTCAGCTTGACCAAAGACAATCTTATCACGCAATGATGATAGCTCTGGTGTGTCTGCAACCTTTGCGCGCATCTGATCAAACAGAGCAAACTGAGGCGAAGAGAGCATGTACAGAGATGTCTTCATCGTGGTGAGAAAGCACGTCCGCCGCCGCGTTTTGCTTGCCCTGCCGAAAGACCACAGTGAAATCGAATACAAACAGCTTGCCTACCCAATGATGCTGAGGTATCGCGGATAAGCGTTGATCAAGCAAGAACTTAAGGTTATAATGGTCAATACGAATGGTGAATTCACGACCCCAGAGGTACGGTCTCCAATGAGTACTGCCTTGACGAGATCAATAAATTCCCGCTCATACGCTGCCAGTTTTGTGTGATGAGGTGGTACTGCTCGGCTAAAACATGCAATTGGGAGCTCGCCTTGATGCAAAACCGCGCCAACTCCAGTGCCTGATGCGTCACAATCTACCATAAATGTTTTTGTAAAATCGGGTAGCAGTAAAACGGGCAAGGATGTAAGAGCTACTTTGAGAGCATCAAACGCATGAGTGGCCTCCTCCGACCAAGCAAAGGATTTCTTTTTGAGCAACTTTGTTAACGGAGCCGCAATGACACCATAGTTTTTGATGAATTTGCGATAATAGCCAGTAAGTCCAAGAAATCCCCTTAGTGCCCTGACAGATTTAGGCAAGGGCCAATCGGCCACAGCGACAAGCTTGTCCGGATCCATAGAAACTCCCTGTCTGGAGATGATATGGCCTAAGTAAGCCACGGATGTCATACCGAAGAAACACTTAGAATGCTTAAGTGCCAACTTATGATGACGGAGGAGTTGAAAAACTGCGGACATGTTCCGCCCACGACGTACTGTAGATCAAAATGTCATAAAAAACACAAGTACAAACTTTCGCAGGTAGGGTTTGAGAATTAGTCAATCTGAAAGTCATCACCAAGAATTCAAAGTGGCCATGATGAGTGCGAAACGCTGTTTTTTCCACATCTTCTGGGCACGTACGTACTTGATGATATCCACTGCAGAGATCGAGCTTGGTGAAAAATTTGGATCCCTCCAGCTCATCGAGAAGTTCATCAATAACCGAGATGGGAAACTTATCTTTGATAGTCCATTCCTTAAGAGCCCTGTAATCGATGCAAAATCGCCAAGACGCATCATGCTTCTTAACAAGCAGGACTTGCGATGAAAACGCCGATGTGCTGTCCCGGATAATCCCTTGCGCCATCCTGTCTTCACATTGTTACTCTATTTCATCTTTTAGCTATTGCGGGTATCGGTATGGACGGACAACCACTGCTTCCGTATTGGGCTTGAGAGGAATACGGTGGTCATTGCGTCTCACTGGCGGCAGACCGCGGGGCAAATAAAAAAGGTCCGCAAACTCGAGCTGTAGTGCAGTCATGATATCATGTCCTATGTTGTGTGTATGCATTTGCTCAGGTGCAATCATGCCTCGCCACATGATGCGATGATCCATCCACCAAAATGACATGGAAAGGAACTCAAAACCCCAGACGATCGGCCCCAATGTTCGTAGCCAATGAACGCCAAGAATCAACTCGAAGGCATCGAGTGGGATTACAAAGAGATCGATGCAGAACGCTTCTTCGTTGATGGCTAGCGTCACACCGTGACAGCGCCTGACGCATTGGATGCGATCGCCATTAGCGACAGCTACACAACCCATTGCGGCCTATGTAGTTCAGTCCAAGGCGTCGTGTCGTCCCTTCGGCAATAAAATTGTGGGTGGATCTTGAATCCACTAGTGCTAGCATCTTTTGGCCAGTTATTTGGACGGGAAGTTGCATGGTATGGCTTGCCTGAATCCCGGTGAGAGCATGCAATGAAATTTCTGCCTAGTTGATTGGATCATCGGTTGAATCTTCATCTTCTATTTCTAGCATATATATTCCCTTCATCGAACAAGTATGATTTCTGTGAAATTTTTCCGGGCAATTGTAGCACAACCCTTTAGCGCGGCGGTCCGCCATCTCCTCGGAGGATAAGTGGCGAAACTTGGATCGCGGCGGCATTGGGCGAAGACCCGGTGGTGGAGCGACGACCGTCTGTTGTTGGGGCCACAGGAGCCTGAGAGTGCTTGTGGCGGGATTTGTCAGAGGCGCTTGTGGTTTCAACTTGCACGTAGCCGGTTCCGGTTGGTTCTTCTTGAATCCTTAGTTCGTACGCCCTGGCAAGGCTGATGGTCGTCTGCAAAATAGTTGGATTTTGTAGTTCCACATCGGTGCGTAACGACTTAAAGAGACCTGTGGTGAAAAGCTGAATTTGTTGCATTGGCGAGAGTGGATCAGTGCAGCAAAGGAGTGCTAAAAACTGGCGTTGATAATCTTCCACCGACCCTGTACGACGTGGCTGTGCTAGTTCTCCCAATGGATTACTGCGGATGGGAAACACATGTTAACAAAATCCGCAAACCTCGGCTAGGCCAGCACACCCTTCATCGCGTTCCAGTTGGTAAAACCATTGCTGAGCAACGCTTGTGAGGTGATAAGACGCAAGCCAAACTTTCTCTTCCATTTTCCGCTGGCCACGAAAAAATTGTTCGCATCTATTAAGTCAAGGTAGTGGGTCTTCTTCACCGTCGTAGGTTGGGAAATTGAGCTTATGGTATCGTGGAGCTCCAGAACGCTCATCTTCCCTTCCTTCCCTGCTGGTAGTTATTCCGGTCAGTTGGAGCAACTTCCTGCTAGCAGAAAACTCTAGAGCTTCTTTAACTAGGCTCTGATACCAAATTGGTACGGTGAGGCTTCCGATGGATGGCGAGTGGTGGTCGAAAGTCTTTGGTCGCTTGCGGGTTCGAGCATAGAAGGTTGCGAGATACAGGAGGAGGCGGGTTGTCGCCTTCCTGACCACGAACTCTTAAGATATAGTCTTTATTGATTGATCTCACAATATGTTGCCCCTTATATTTATAGAGACAACTCTAATAATCTGTAACTAATACGGAAGTAATTGACAAAAGGAAACTATTCATGTAAGGTAACTAGTCATTGTAAAGACACGTACTCGTTCTGAAGTCCTACTCGGATTCTGGCCGAGCCGTGCTATTGGCGGACTCTGCATGGACTTGAGTTGCTGCCGACTTGGAACTGGACAGCTCTGCCGATCCTTGAGCTTTGTTGCGGCGTCTGTGAGTCTGACCCCAATACAAGTCCACAACACAGAAGCATTGCACATGGAGGAGGGAGGCGCAAGAGATAGGGCAAGGAGAATAAGCGAGGGAGGAAGATGTAGATAATCTTTGGCTTGATTAATAGCAATCTGTCGTGTCCTTTTAATAGGACATGACTTACCAAACAATAGTATCTAACAATCTCCTAATATAACTCTATCTCCTACTTAACTCAAACTCATATGTAATATAACTTTCCTAACAAGAATCAAGCCAACTAATAATCCTAGCGTCCGCGACGACATTCAAACACCCCGACTTGAATTTGACGTGAAAGTCATAACCAAATAACTTGTTGACTGGAATTGTCAAGAGGTGTTGATCCAGCAAGAATTTACAGTTACAGTGGTTCGTCCGAACCACGAATTGACCCCAAAGAACCAATCCGATGAGTTCGCGCTCATAAGCCGCGGGGTGTGCATGCCGTGGTGCTATGGCTTGACTAAAGTAAGCAATAGGACCTCCTTGATTGAGGACCACTCCAATCCCTGATCCAGAGGCATCACATTGTCAATAAAGTTTGCATCGAAATCAGAGAGTTGTAGGATCGGTGCAGTGTGTTAGATTTTGGGAGAGGAATTTTGCTATTCACTACTGTGCATGTTATTCATTATTGAGAAGGTATATATAGATATAGGATTACATGGGCCTCACGGGCTACATGGGCCAAGAGAGAGAGATGTACCACTCTTAACACCCCTCTTTAAACTCAAGGTGGATCAAGATTTGATGCACTGAGTTTGAGTAGATGAAGTCGATGTTATTATCGATTATGAACTTTAGTGAAGAAATCTGCAACTTGAAACTCTGAGGATACATACTGGTGGTCGATGGTCGATTGCTGACAATGAGACCGTGTGAAGGATGCATCAACACCAATGTGTTTTGTTAACTCATGCTTGACTGGGTCACTAGCGATCTGAATGACACTTGTATTGTCACAAAACAGAGGTATAGGATTATCACAATGAACACTAAGATCAGCCAAGAGCCATCGAAGTCAAATGATCTCTGAGGTGGTTGCGGCAAGGGCTCGAAGCTCAGCCTCTGCGCTAGAGCGTGACACCGCAGTATGTTTCTTGGACTTCCATGCAATGAGTGATGTACCAAGAGATGCAGTAGCTAGTGATAGATCGGCGATCAGCAGGATCACTCGCCTAAGTGGAGTCAGAGTAAGCGTGGAGCTGAAGCTAACTCGAACTCGCATAGAACAGATATCTGGACGTAGTCCACTACAAGTATCTCAGCACACGAAGAATATGACCATAGTGGACTAAGGTTGGAGCACCAACAAACTGGCTGAGTACATGAACAACATGAGCAATGTCTGGCTTGATGATAGTGAAATAACCAAAGTTCCCAACGAGCTAATGAAAGCGGAAATGATATGTCAGTGGTACACCGTTTGTAGATCGAAGTTGCAGATGCAGCTCCATAGGTATGGCAGCATTGCGGGTATCAATCATACCAGAGCGAACAAATAGATCCTGAACATAGCGATACTAAGAGATAGTAGTCATCACCATCAGAATGAACTTCAATCCCCAGAAAATAGCTGAATGGTCCCAATTCGGACATCATAAACTGTTCAGTCAATTTCGTCTTGACAAAAGCTACATAGTCCATGTCATCTTCTGTGGTCAACATATAGTAGAAACAAAGAACGACCCCACTGAGAAGTATGAATAAACAAGGTAAGGTCATGCTCACTTTGAGTGAAACCAGCAGCTCGAATCACATAACTAAAGCGTTCAAACAAAGCACGAGGAGCTTGCTTGACACCATATAGAGCACGCCTAAGACGACAAATATAGTCTGTAGGAGCCTCAACATCTGTGGGTTGCATATAGACCTCAGGTAGATCATCATGAAGAAAGGCTGTAACACCCCAGCTCATCAAGAACCTGGAATGCTATTAAACTAAGAGTTTTCTTCAAAATTCGACAACATGTACTTTGTATTTTAAGTATTAAAGAGACAAGCATGCAGGATGTTAACAAGTAAGATAAAACGATAATCAGCTTAAAACATAAACTAAAAAGATATCAAGGAGTCACCATCCGACTCTTATTACATTAAATCCAAAACATCATGAAGGGTGGACATAAGTGTTAGGAATAGCAACTTGTATTCTCAGGGGGCCAAAGGGCCAGTATATATAGCAAGTACAGGAGGTGAATACGCAAATAGCCCCTCATAACAATGGGGAATAACACAACTATACATATATCTCTAACAATAAGAACTAAAAGATTATGTTCTAGGATTCTCCAATTAAACTTAAGTTGTTGATTTATTAAGACTGGTTTTTATTAAAGTGAAGAGTGCATCAGATGATTCTAGCCCTTCCTATGCATAACGTCCTCACAAAGGGGTACCTAAAAAAACAATAAACAAGCAACAAACGTGAGTCCAGAACTCAGCAAGTACATTTAAGACAATAGACTAAATCTCATAAACAAACTTTACTTCTAAACCATTCTATCATCCGCAATGATATCACAACAATACAACTAACATAGTCATGCAATGCAAATGCCTCAAATGCAATATACTTTTCTCCTTGCATATACTGGTAATGCGGAGTATGCATCCGTCGATACATACCGATACCTGTGCCTTCTAGCACAGGGACCTCAAGCCCACACTCCACGAGTGTGGGGACCTCAAGCCCGTCTAAAACATGACGGAGACCTCAAATATCATTCATTACTTGGCTACCACATAGTCTAAGACTCAAGGATAATGTAATGATGCACATGAGCCACTACTCTTAATCGACATATGCATGTAACAACAGCGGTAAGACTAGGAATAACCATTCACATTCATAAAGCATTATCATTCCATGACTACTAAACCACAAGTACATTTAACAACTACAAGTCTATGAATAAAAAATTCACATTCGCAAAACATTAACATTTCATTAATACTAATCAACATATTCTACCCACTATGGTACATGCCTCAACCGTGTGGAGTAGGATGACGGGAAGAGGGTACTATCCCCTGATTTACCTCACTACCTTAACAATTCAATAACCACACTAAGGAGACATTCCATATCATACAACAATACAAAAATAGATAAATAAATCGCATCGCTTCGGTTCGCATCCTAAACGACTCCGTTTCCTTTTTGAACGTCGTTTTGTCCCAAACAGGACAGTCGCCTTACAAAAATCGTATATCCCATTCTGTTTATCGAAAAATTACGTTCTTGGGTTCTATGGAAACCTTAGGCAATTAACTACAACAATCGTGTAGGTCTAGCCCTCTAATTAGTTCTTTAAATATTTTTAATTTACAAATTTCTATCTCTGCCCGAAACCTGATACAACCCTAGATAGCATGACAAATAATCATAACTTCCTAACGGTTTATCAAAAAATTACGATCTTGAGTTCTTTGGAAACCTTATGAAATCACCTACAATATTCATGTTGGTGGGATCCTCAAATTATTTTGTTAACTAAATTTTATCATCCAATTACTACAACCGGCCAGAATCTTGTCAGAACCTATGGACGACAGTGTTTTAAAATTCATAACTCAAGATCCGTTCATCCAAACGACGTGATCCAGGATTATATGGAAAGCTAAAGACGTTACCCACATCTCTAGGAGGTGATGAATCTAAAATTCGTCATTTCAGACCTCAAACCTACAAAGCACTACAAACTGCAAACAATCGATCTACTATTCGATGTCGCTCGATCGCAAAACTAATAAACAAAGCAAGGAGATTTGAGAAGTAACCTCTAAGAACGCAATGAAAATCGTTGAAGGATCTGTGAGTTCTCACTTCCCTCTTCCTCCTTCCACCTCCCCTTCCTTTCTTCCTTGGCCGGCAGCAATCACAGGAGGCTTCTTCTCCTTTCTTCTTCTTGGCTGGCAGCAAGGAGGTTCTCCAATGGAGGGGAGGCGCAGGAAGTCTTTGGGTAGAGAGGGGGCGACAGTGGGGTGTGAGTGGCGTAGGGGGTGGGAGGGAGAGGCGGCTAGGGTTTCCCCCTTTTTGGCCGGCTGCCCCTTCCTCCTTTGGGCTTCAATGCTGTGGGCCGAAAGCCCACAGCCCAGGTTCTCCATTTTAGGTGAGCCCCCCTAACTACTATTAATTCCCCCTCTGAAAAACTTACACTCTCTTAAGAAAAACATGGCATTACAAAGGCATTTTTGACATCCATCTGAGATATAGTCCATGTGCATACTGGTGCAACAACAATGAGAGTGCGAACTGTAGTCATATGAGAAACTGGAGCAAAAGTCTCATCATAATCTCGACCATAAGCCTGCTGAAATCCTCTTGCAACAAGACGAGCCTTGTATCGCTCCACTAAACCATCAGACTTGTTTTTTACTTTATACACCCACTTGCAAGTTATATGAACAACTCTAGATGGTAACGGAACAAGATCTCAAGTGCCTGTACACTCTAATGATGTAAGCTTTTCAATTATAGCCAACTATCACTCAGATATTCTAGCTACCTCCTGACAGGCACTTAGCTCAAATACTGCACCTGCACGAGAAAAAATCCATCTGTCTAGTGCCTGAATAGTAGAATGATCATGTAGGGCATACCGTGATGTGGTAGAACGATCGTCAGAGTCAGTAGTACTGGCCGCAGGGTCAAGTGGAGGAGAGGGATCAGTAGGAACTCCCTGTCGACGACTATAGTCAAAGGGAAAAGTAGAAGTGTTAGAAACTGGTGGAGACACACCAGAAGGTGAAACTATTGGAGAAATTGTATATGGAGAAGGAAAGTCTGAAGAAGGAATGTGAGATAGACACAAAAAGTAGGTGGAATGTGTGGAAGGAGTGAGACGATTAGAGGGATGATAAAAGGGCCTATCCTCATCAAAGCTCACATCAGGGGAGATGCGAATGCGACCTACTGATGGATCATAGCAATGACAACTCTTATGCTTAGGATTATAACCCAAGAAGTCAACTGACTGAGTGCTCAGCTTATTGCGCTTACGAGGTGCTAGAAGGACATAACAGATACAAGCAAAGAAACGAAGATGATCATAACGAGTTGGTGCTCTGTACAGAACTTGATTAGGACACTTGCCTTAAAGCTTGGAAGATGGTTGCTGGTTGATGAGATAGACTGTTGTAGAGACCGTTTCCCCCAAAGTGAGGAAACAAAGGAGGAAATGAGAAGAGTACAAGCATCTTATTTACAACTATGCATCTTATTCAATATTGATAAGGTATATATAGACATAGGGTTACATGGGCCTCACGGGCTACATGAGCCACGTAGGCCAAGAGAGAATGTACAACTCTTAACATAGTGGACAGTTCTTGCAAAGTCTTGATAGCACGAACGACCTCCTCCATCCATGAGAATGCCTCTTTGAGTAAGTGTCTAAGAAGGCTTCACAATGGAGCCGAATCCTTGAATAAATTTGCGAGTAGCCAGTCAAGCCAAGGATACCTCGGAGAGCATGAACCGATCGTGGTTCCAGCCATGCACGCACTGCTTGCACCTTCGTCTCATCCATAGTGACACTGTCCGCTGAGATCACATTGCCCAAATAAGCCACCTTCCTTTCTCCGAAAAGGCACTTGGACCTTTTAAGGAAGAGTTAGTGCTGTCGTAGAACACGAAGAATCGCTCGAACATGCCAAAGATCAAAATATCATTAAAAAAATACTATGACAAAGCGGTGTAAAAGGGGTCCGAGGATGTTGCTCATCAGCGCCTGAAACATCACCGGCACATTTGTTAAGTCGAACGACGTGTCGAGAAACCCAAATAGGCCTTCATGTACGTGAAACACCGTCTTGATGTCTGTAGGGTGCATGCGCACCTGATGCTAGCCAGATCGGAGATCAAGTTTGGAGAAGAGTTTTGCGCTGCACAACTCATCGAGAAGTTCGTCCACCACGGGTATTGGAAACTTATCCTTGATCGTCTTGTCGTTGATAGCACGATAGTCAACACAGAAACTCCATGAGACGTCATGCTTCTTTACAAGTAATACCGGCGAAGAGTAAGCCAATATACTTGGTTGGATAATGCCTTGCTGCAACATCTCACCACATTGGCGTTCAAGTTCATCCTTGAGGAGCTGCGGATATTGGTACGTCCGAATTGAAACTAGAGGTGTTTCGAGCAGAAGATGTATGTAATGATCTCGTGCGCATGTTGGTGGGAGCCCTTTAGGTTCAGAGAAAAGATCATCAAACTCAGTTAGCAGTGTCTCCATCAACTCGGCCTCGGCAATGTGAAAAGTCTTCGGAGGTTCCTGCGCTGTACCTAGACTAAGCCACTAGACGTTGTGATCAACATACCAAAAGGCCATTGCCAGAGTGGCAAAATCCCAAAGGATTGGGCCTAGAGTGCGGAGCCACTAAACACCTAGCACCACATCAAATCCATCCAAGGGCAGGGTGCAGCAATGATACGGGGTCGCCCGATCTTCTCGACGTAGGATCAAGGTACTCACGCGTAGCCTCTCGAATCGTAGTGATCCCCCGTTGCCAATGCAAGAGCGAACACTCTTTAATTCGTGAGAACACACGCGCTGGACTTCACGACCACCAAGCGAAGCCTTATCGCGCCCCAATTCCCAGCGGAAAGGATGAACGATCTCGATTAGCAATAACTCAATTTTCCCCATTGATGCCATCGACTATCAAGAAGAAAAAACAATCTGCTTTCTTGTGTTTAATCTCTAATCCAAAAAATCATGTCCGCCGCCACCAATGATAGCTGCATCTATAAAGGTAACCATCCCCCTAACCCTCATGCACACGTCATTGGTCATTGGGCCTTTGGCCGGTTTGAGGGGAGTTCGGCAGGACCAATGTCCATATGTATTAGTCTAAGTTAATGACTACTAATGAGTATTTGATTACATGACCGAACATGTGTGAGTTCGGCTAATATTTTGGCACGCAGCCATGAAGGATGGATGGCATCTCGGCTAGTGTCCTCTTCGGCCAGTACATGTCGTCGGTGGTGTAGCTGTCTTCCCTCCATTGCATGGACTGATCTCATTACTTGGCCTGACTTCTTTTGAACGCATGGACCTCCTCATACCTAATTATACATAAAATACTAGAATGAGGTTGTAGCAAATTCTCATCAAATATATGCGCTTTTAAGAACAAGGTCACCTGTTGTTGTAGTTTCTTTGCTCGTGCTCTGATAATCGGCCCGGTTGGTTCAATGAGAGGAGATGAAGGAGCGAGCAGTTCATCAGGGATGTCCTCATCAAGCAGTCCTTGGTGAAGTGCTCTTTGTCAATCTGAAGTGGCGGCGCTGCGTATACATCAACTCTGGGCACTCGATCTCCATTGGCCACCATTACACGCAAGCCAGTACGCTGCTGAACATCCAAGCCTGCACGGGGAGCTGCTGCCGGTGTGATGAAATTATGAGTCAACCCATAACCAAGTAGCCGACTGTTACTTTGAGCTGCATGGTCATGCTGGCCTGTGGTTTGATGCTGGTTAGGCTTACAGAGAGATGTTTGGTTTGCCCAAGCCTTCATCAATGTTGTAGTTGTCCTCGCTGTCGGGGCTGCTGCTAGGAACAGGCGTTTACAACGGTGGTTCAGAGTGAACTTTTTCTCACAATTGTAACACAAGCCTGCTACCTGTCGCTGCTCCACCCCTAGTGTCAGATAGTGGTGACACATAGTGCGGGTGGGCGTGTCGTGTCGGGTGCCAGACGTGTGGGTGCCGCTCCAGAAGTCGCGCCGGTTGCAAGTGCTGGCATGGTGGGCATGGTGGGTTGTGTTGCTTTTGTTGTCGTGGTCACACTTGCTTCAGTTGAATGCGTTGGTTGCTGTATCACATCTTAGCTCGCGACTTGAGGTCACTGTTCATATGCCCTAGCAAGCGCCATTGCCATCTCAAGGCTAGCAGGGTGCTGTAGTTCGACGTCAGTCCGGATGGGCTTCCGGAGGCTGGGCGTGAACAATTGAACCTGTTGCCTAGGTTGTAGATAGTCACCTCGGCAGAGGATGGCCAGGAACTTCTCTTGGTATTCCTCGAAAGTGCTGGACTGTATCAATTCTTTGAGCTTGTCCAAGGGAGTGGCGTATTGATGGCCCAAACCGCAGATTGACGTACTCTTTGATGTGATGCCAATTGGACTCGCCCTCGTCTCGAAATACCATTGTTGCACTACGCTGACCAGATGGTACGAAGCAAGCCACACTTTCGCGTTTTCCAGCGTCTTCTGCCCCCAAAAAATTGCTCGCATCTCCACAGCCATCCCAGAGGATCTTCTTTCCCTCCATATGTTGGGAACTCCGGCTAATGGAAGCGATGCGGCGGCTGTTGTTGGCGAACCTCTGTTCGTATGACTAGAAGCTATGGCTAGAGGCCACCAAGTTCGGCCCAGTAGGAGCTAGCAGCAGGCCATCGCCTGGCGGTCGCCTTTCCAGGACGGTGAGGTGGTCCCTAAGTTCTCCAAACCGACCGTCTTGCTGGTCGAAGTGTCCCTTCATCTCATTCATTTGCGTCGTTACTGTTGCCGTCAAGGTCGCAATCTGCCGGTGGATTGCGTCCGTGGTGTCTTGATTGTTTGCCATGTGCTTTGATACCAAGTTGTCACGACCGGTACCAGAACGTAGATTGTAGGCGTGAGATACAGGCGGCTTAGGCCGGTATCCTCGCTCAGGGGCCATGCTGGTAGTTTGGTTGTGGTAGAAACAGAAGCATGCACATGGAGGAGGGAGACGTAGGAGATAGGGGAAGGAGAATAAGCAAGGGAGGAAGATGTAGATAGTCTCTTGCTTGATTAATAGCAATCTATCGTGTCCTTTTAATAGGATAAGACTTACCTAACAATAGTATATAACTCAATCTCCTAATGTAACTCTTTATCTCCTAACTTAACTCTATCTCCTTACTTAACTCAAACTCATCTGTAATATAACTTTCCTAACAAGAAATAAAGCCAACTAATTATCCTAACTCAAGGGGAAGGTGCGACAACTAGCTGTCCTGGTTGCCGACGCCCAAGTGGTGTTGTGGTGGTGGGATTAGTCTTACGTTGCTTATCTAAAGTGAGTTTTAGTAGCATATAATGCTTGTTGGGTCCAAACGTAGCACCTTCGGGTTAACCATTTTACACGAAGCGAGGACAGAAGTGCAGGGGAGGTGCTATGTGTGCGTGGATCCGCCCTATAGTAGGTTGGGCATGAGGTGGATCTTGGGCCTTGGGTGTTACAGGTACCCTACAGTCAGATAATGATTCTCAACGATGTAAAACTTTAGAAACTACTATATATGGCATCTCATGATGTTTTATGTATTTAGTTTGCTTTCCTCACAGTTTGATAATATATGAACTTACGAAGTAATGAATCCTTTGTTCTTGTTGGAGTAAGTTATATATTGTTAAAATATTTGCAAAAAATGGATTTTGTCATTTGTAGAATTATCATCTGATGCTATAATCTAAATATTACTCCGTTGTGTTATAAACAATACAATGATTACTCCATTATGTTATAAAATTGTAGGAAGGTTCTATTTCTTTATAGTTATCTAAAAAACATGTGCATTTCACTTGCAGGTCACCAATTATTTCGCAGTCAGTAGCAGATTTGGCACCCCAGATGAATTCAAGAAATTAGTGGACGAGGCACATGGTATGCTTCTCTAGATCATTGTTTTTCAACAGCACTGGAAATTCACACAATGGTATTAAAAAAATCTTGTACATTTATATTGTAGTTAGGGAGGGAAGGATCTATTGACTTCTCAAGATTATTATTTTGAGGTAGGGAGGGTGGGGGGATTTATTCACTTAATCACTTCTCAAGATCATTATTTTTCTACAACAATGGAAATTCACACAATAGTCGTAAAAAATCGTGTACATTTATATGGTGGTCTAGGAGGGAGGGGCCATTCAAACCTATTTTCATTTTTTCTTGCTTTTTACATAAATTACCATTTACAGGTCGTAGTTGAAACAGCAAAGTGAGCTATGGAGGTTCTTTTCTTATATTGCTTGTGTGCTATTAGGGGTCTTCTTAGTGCTTTTCATGCATTATGTTTCCTTATGATTGTAATTTTGGAACATCAAGTGACATATTTGTAGCAAGTTTTTACATATTTTACAATGAAATATTTGAAAGTAAGACACTGATTAACATTAACATCTTTTCATGCATTATGTTTCCTTATGATTGTAATTTTGGAACATCAAGTGACATATTTGTAGCAAGTTTTTACATATTTTACAATGAAATAGTTGAAAGTAAGACACTGATTAACATTAACATCTTTTCTTTTTTCTCATCACTGGTTTGCTTAGGCCTTGGATTAGTGGTGCTTCTTGATATTGCTCACTCCTATGCATCGGCAGACGAATTGGTTGGCTTATCCCTTTTTGATGGCTCCAACGATTGTTACTTCCACAGCGGTATTATAACTTAAACTATTTTTTTTGACTTTGTAAAATTATGTTGTGTTCTTGACCAATTACGGGAAGCATGGATTTGGAAGACATTAATGTGTTATTTTGAATTTGCAAAATGGGGAGTTCAATTAACCATGTTTGCTCCATAGCATGTGTGCGACACTGACTTAAACATTTTGACTTGATGGACTCTCAACAAGGGCCATGATCCTTGCGAACATGAGCCAAAATTTTGAGTTTGATATGGAACATCTATAGTTGGGTTAAACTGCTTCATATGGTGGAAGCATGTTATTCTTGTGAACTGAGCAGAACCCAGTAAATCATTTAGTCCAACATCACGAGTAAAATGATAGCACAGTCAACAGCTAGTTTAAAGCATGAAGACCTAAGTAAGCGAATCTAACCGCATTGGTCAGTGCAATTTCCTTTAAACTCAATAATTTGTACTGTAAATTTACAAGATTTAATGATTGTTGGTAGCTATTTGACCTGATTTGTGCTTTAGGACAACTTTTATGGTTTACTGAATGGACAGTAGAAGTGACATATTAATAGTGTTGAATAGCAACTATGGGCATTTAGACCAACATGCCTAGCCTTAATGTGTACTGCTGAATTTGATTTGACAAGATATATTATTTAAATTTTGTACACACTACAATATCTTATTAGTAAATATTCTCTGATGCGCACCTTGATTTTTTCATTCATATTGTATTTCATCCATATGCCTGTCTGAGGTTCTTGTATGCTTCTTTGCAACTACAACATCCTGGTTGCAATGGATCCTTGGCAGGAAAAAGAGGACATCACAAATATTGGGGCACCAGAATGTTCAGATATGACGATGTTGATGTTATGCACTTCTTATTGTCTAATTTAAATTGGTAAAACCGTAAAAGCTCTGTTCATACTGCATTCTTACTTTGCAAAATAGTATGGCAAATGGATTTGTTTTTCTGTTCTACAATCTACTGGTTAATCTCTTACTAATCTCACCAGGTGGGTCACAGAATATCAGATTGATGGATTCCAGTTTCACTCACTGTCTTCTATGTTATATACTCATAATGGTTTTTCTACTTTTACTGGTGCCATGGAAGAGTAAGTGCTATCTACTTTTCATTGTTAACATTATCTGACCGCGTTGTATTGGATTTTACTGAGTACTCTATTGTATGAAAGTGGGCAAGTTTGTCTATCCAGCTAACGTGAATTTGGCACCAGGAGGATCTGTACTCTGTACTAGCATGTGGTGTGGGTAGCTGTACCACTGCCAACTAAAAATGATTTTTCCTTCTCACCCACTCTTGTCTAGTGATCAGAAAACCGGTTCGGAGGGAATCCAGCGGGCGGTAGGTAACCGGAATTCTGGAAATACTTGGTCAAAATTCGTCCAAATAAATTTGAATTTGAGATGTTTTCGCCGGAATTTTGAATTTGAAGTTTCTCGGCTGGTATTTCAAATCTCGAAACCCACCGGTAAATCCGGTTACCGCTGGTAACCGGCCGGGTTTTCCATCTCTGCTCCCGTCTCCATTCCTATTCATTTCCTGTCATCAACCTCTACTCAACATTCAACAATGTTGTCAGGACTCAGGATATTGATCTGGACCGTAGGATCCTACAATCAGGTGGGGCCATCCTGACCATGATCCTATTTAGGATCGAAATTAAGTAGAACAATATAAAACAGGGGTCTAGACTCTAGGTCTTATAATCTTTAGAACTGCAATTTTTGAGGTACGATCCTACCCTATCATGACCCTATGATCTCTATCCTGTCAACGTGAAAGCAATCATGCCGAGGATCCCGATCTTGACAAGTGACAACCTTGGATAAGATATCATTGATCTAGAATTATGGCTAGGTTAAATATAATCAGATGGTAGGTTAATTTTCAACATGTCTAACCTCTAAAACTCAAATTGGAGAATTCAATCGATAAATTGTGTGTGGGAGAAGTTGGTGCCATGTTTATGAACGGTTGCTATTTGTGAAGGACCAGTTGCAGCCCTTAGTTGTATAGATCATCCCCCCCCCTTGAAGCTGCAGTTATTTTATGTTTCTGGCTAAACATTCAAAACAAATCAAACCACATATCAATACCGTATTGATTAGACAACATGGATGGATGTCAAAGGGAAGGTGATCTTTTGGTCCTTGAATGCGTATATTATGATCTATTTGGAGTCATGCTTTGCGTGCTGAAGTGTGAAACTGTGAATGCTTTTCACCGTTTCAATTTTCAAGCTCTTTTGATGTGCCCTTTATTTTCTTAAAACAATACTAACTACGATTTGTGTACTATACTTGTCACTTTTGTCCAAACTCTTTATGCTTATCACAATGTTAAATTGTAGGTATTGCAATCAATATGTTGACAAGGATGCGCTGATATATCTCATTCTAGCAAATGAGATGTTACACGAGCTTCATCCAGATATTATAACCATAGCAGAGGATGTAAGTTACTGCTGTACTATATTTTCTCATTCCTGTAAATTTATGTTCATGTAAACACAGTTCTTGGTTTTAGACATGCAGTTTTGTACTGAGATATAGTTATCACCCATGTTGAACTTGGTGTTAGCCTTTTTCTGATCTAGGAACTGATTTTAAAATTGAGAGGCCTGTCTAACAGAGCTAAAAAGAATTTAAGGCATACATGCTTTTCTTCAGTGTTACTATTCTTACCCACTATTCAATGGATACTTTTTTGCAAAGTCCACCAACTAATATTTTGTTAATACAGTTTTTATATTGTTTTGTTTGTGTAGGCAACGTATTACCCTGGGTTATGTGAGCCAACCACTCAAGGCGGATTAGGATTCGACTTCTGGGTCAATCTTTCTATTCCAGAAATGTGGTTGTGGCATCTTGAAAATGTTTCCGAGCGAGAATGGAGCATGAATAAGGTTTGCCTGCTATCATCTTATGTACTTTGGGATGAAGGGCCCTTTCAGTTTCCTTGTGGAATTTCATCTTGGTTCTACAGTGCTAAGATAATGGTTTTCAAAATGCTTCAATAACATTTCCCCTTGCTTTTTTTTTAATCTTGAAGTATCATATTTCTTGTCGAATGACTATCTTGGATCATTTTGCAGATTATGAAAGTATTAATAAGCAGCAACAATAATATGCTATCTTACGTTGAAAATCATAACCAGGTGATGCTATTTGCATATTTTTTTTGTTCTGGTCTTGCCAATTATAACATGTTCTTGTATCATGCTTAGAAAGAAGGGAAGAACTTCTAAATAACTCTGCAAATTAAATCTTAGTTTTCGGACTGAATCACTTTCTCAGATACTTGGCCTGTTCGGTTAACTTCTAATGATAATTGTTCTTGTATATTGCATTGTACCTTATTTCCATTTAGACATTTATTCAATTCTTTCTCTTGTGCATCTTGTTTTGCCAGAACCTACCATATAAGACATCCGTATGTGCTCTCAGCTCATACGTTGTTGAATAGGCATATCGTAATGCTGTGAGTTTGGTGTTCATATGCACATGGGCAGATGCGCAAGTCATGCTTCAATGTCTTTGCCATCTACCATGCATTCATATCTGCTCATGAAATTGGAATCAAACTAGAATAAACCAAGTGTTTGCTTGCAATAGGTTTAGAGAACATTTGGCAAATGTATGTTTGATTTTAGTATGTAGAATTGTCTTTACTTTTTAAAATATATAGTGGAAGCCTAGACTATAAAGGTGATGATTCTAGAAATTTATGGGTTTATGGTGGAGCTTATCCCTAAACGATAGTTCTTTAGAAGTTTGTAGTGTGGTCTATGTCTCGAACTCTAAAGATGCATTTTGGCTTGTTGGATGCTTATCGGATGGCACAAGGCATTTGAGATGATGTGGGGCTTTCTTAGCACTTATGCACTTGCATAGTTTGAGCGGGCTGCATTTGTCATCTTCTATCCTTATCTAATCTCAGAAAATTTTGATTGAATTGCTCAATGCTTGATTCTTGTTATAAATGGAGGTGAACCTGCTAGGCTATAATAGCCAGCAAATGTGTAGGATTGTATTTGTCTATAATAGCCAGCCTATTATTTTAGTTTTATTTGCTTTCAAGGCATAATCTTATCCTAAATGACATTTGTTGGGGACTTGGGGGCACGTGACAACAATTGTACATTCAGAATTCTGTTTCTATTTCTCTCTTTAAAAAAGAACGCTGTTTCTACCACCCTATAGCCACACACACACTGTTTTTTTCTCCGGAGAAACCCCAGATGCACAGTTTTAATATTTGGCCTATAGACTGTGCCCTTAAAAATGTGTTCAAGTTCTGGATTTGCCAAAGTGCCGTATAGCTTGTTAAGGTTTTTATTTCAACTTTACTAGGCAGAAGAAAAATAAATGCATGTCCCTCCACTCCATACTATAATATGGATAACATGTATCTTTGGCTACTTCCATTTGTTGACATCATAATCAGTAATACCCTTCACCTAGATATAGAGCATAGCACCATTGTGGTATGCAAGGGGGCATGGCAACAGTGCGGTAGGGCAGATGTTACAGCGGCTTGTGCATGGGCAGTGCACATGCATGCATGCAAGCGAGGCCAGCTGTCAATGACATGCAAGCTGCAATTGCAGCGTGCAAGATCAGTAAGCGTGCTTGGCACTGACCTCAGTCAGGCAGTAGGTGCATTGGGGCAGCTAATGAATGCTTGTGGGCCACAACATTTTCTGCACATGGAGGTAGGACCGTAGGAGTGTCGTTTAGGCATGTTTTAGACAAACAGCAGAAAAATGTGTACTTCCTAATTTTGATAGAAAAGTTACTCCAAGGAGATCAATTCGAACTTCTTTTGAGTGTAAAATGTTTCTTCTCATTTTATGGGGCAACAGTTGTAATATAATGGTTTTTAAAAAGGAATAAGTCCATTTTATCCCCCTCAACTTTACCCGTAGTCCGAATTTCACCCTCATCTTCAAACCAATCACTTTACACCCTCCAACCATGAAAACCGGTGCAAATCACCCCCTCGCCGATGATTTTATTTTCAGGGCAACAGTAGGAACCAGCAAGGGATGGCTGGCGGCTGGTCAGCCAGCCTGATGTCCTGCACGAGTCCGTATCCAAGTGGAGGATTATGAAAGTTGAATAGAGATAGTAATCGAGTCCGTGAGTTAGTAAAGATAACGTTGCTAATTTAATAAAGATAGAGTTGATAAGTTAGAAATAGAGTTTGGGATGGAGTTCGTATGCTAGGAGGCAATTCATGCTCTATATAAGCAGGCTGTGTACGTGAGTTTTAGGCAAGCAAGAAGAATTATGAATTAGTCTTTCTCTCATCTAAAGTTCATCATCCCAGTCTATGATCTCTTTCTTCTCCTAAGTTCCCTTCCCTTTAGCCGAGTGCCGTCCCAGCCCTCCTTAGTACAGTAGTTACCCCAATGAACAAAGATTGATCACAAAACATGTGTAGTCTTATGAAATGCAAACTAAGATGTGTAATTTTTTTATGCCAAAATATGTATAATTTTGTGAAATTTACTAATTTTCCATTTTTCTTGACGGATTTTGTGATTGGATTATGACATCTGATATTTTCATACAGTCAATATCAGGGCGGAAGTCTTTTGCTGAAATAATTCTTAATAACGGAAAGTGCTCCAATGGTTCTATCGACGGCGATTTGATTTTCAGGGCTTCCTCATTGCTCAATGTACGAGTTTATTCCTAACTTGTAGTTATGTACATCCATTCATGATTGCACCACCTCTTTAATTTCATATGTATCACTCCTATTAGCTACCTATACAATCAGTTAACATGATTTCTTTGTTTTTAATATCTCTTACATGCATAAATTAATAGGCAAAATTGGTGATATGACATCAAACTTTTGTGGCATTTGCACCAAGCCATTGATTTTTTTATGAATTTGCTGAAACACGTTGAACTTTGGTGGCTCTTTGCTAGTGGACACTACCAATTAAAAAATAATATACGACTGAGAGAGGAGAGGTGGGTGAAAAGTCTATTTTGCCCCTACCCCTTCTTCCTCTCCCTCATCTTCTCTTATTTCCCTCGGCCTGTGCGCTCTCTGCTTTGCTCTCCGTGTCCACTGGCTGTCCGCTCACCACCTCCACACTGTCTCGCTACTTCCTTTGTCTTTGTCTCGCTCTCCCGACTCACGGCCGTCGTCTTTGCTCTCCCTGTCTCTTGTGGGGTCTGGGGCCGATAGTCTGCTCGGTGGCGGGTGAGGTAGTCGACATCCTTCGCCTCCGATAGTCGACTCGCTCCTTGGTCTCCACCTTCCTCAAACACCGCTTGGCCTAGAAGTTAGGCGCTTTTCACTTCCGTGTCATGGACTTGCTCGCCTCGCCACTCATGTCATTCCGTCTCCCGTCGACATCCTTACTCATGCGGTCTCGCCCATCGTGACCAGCGATGATTGACTCGGCGACCTCTCGGCCTCCGAGACATGGTGAAGCACCCGTGTCCGTGCTTTTTGATGACCGCCTTGAGCATCCTCAAACACCGCGTCTTGGCCTAGAAGTTAGATGCCTTGTAAATGTCCTCCTCCATCTGCCCATCTTGGAGTGATAGTTGCTTAGATCAATAAGATGAATGTTCGACAACACTCCAAAACAGTTATATATGTAATTATAATGAGTCCAGCGAGCACATGTGTGTTTGACAAAAATACAAAAAATCAGTGTCCTAAAGCAAATGGCACAAATCAGGTTGATCTATTCAGTGTTAATTTTCTTCCTTCTCCAAGTTAGCCGACTGTCTTACACTCCAATGTATGGATTTTTTGTTGATTGGGATCACTAAAACGGGTCAGATTGCCCCTGATTTGTACTGTTTTGATGGAATACATTTAACACGAATCACATGATAGAAAACATGGAAGATGGAACCATGGGAACTTTACAGATAATGAAGAAAAAAAACTGATCGAAAAAGACCATATAGAGCCAGGTCCCTGGAAAGTGTAGATATAGATATGTCCAAAAGCCCCGAACTAGTTTAAGCCCATGTCCAGCCTAAAGTTTAGAAAACCTGTTAGATTTAGCCGGTTCTTCAAACCAGCCAGAGAGAGGATGTCAAATATCGGTTGTTTTTAGTAGTTCCAATTTTGATTGATTTATGGCCAATCCTAAGTGATTTCATGTCACGTACATGTTATGGCTGGCCGGCCGGCCGGAGACGTGAGTCCATTTGGGCCCAGAAGATTGCGCGCTAACAGGAGTGACGCTGGGCCGACTGCAGATTATGGTTTAGTTACAATAGGATCTTATCCAAGGTTATTAAGTCGGCAAGTCGACACTACTCTCATAGTGACCGACTTGCCGACTAGTCGACAAGTACTGTTCATATAACAGTGATATGTATGTACACATGTATATATTATATACCTTGTATTGCATTGATTGAAAAGTACATATATAGCTTGAATTAAAGAGATGATCGATGACTTACATGTTTTGAGTGCAAACCCCCTTGGTTTGACTTGTTGAAGTATGATTTGAGAGCTTCATGCTAGAAAGTACCAAATTAGAAAACAAGAATGAGCATGAGCATATGCTGATTGATGAAGATAAATTTTGAAGAATTCGTACAATATGACAATACCTTCAAGGGAGAGCAATATAGTAACATGAATTAAGGAGAACAATACAAAGCATACAACATAACAACAAATAAATGAGCAATTGGGAAATTAAGCATCTAAAACATCAAGTTCTCAACGACAATATCATTTCCACTCGGTTCACCACTCTCATGAGTAGGACTAGGTGGAGATTCGCCAAAAGCATCAATGTCCTCATCATCAAGCACAAAGTTATCATCATCAACATCATCTTCATTGTCGGGCTCCGACTCATCATTAACCACCGATGTACGAGCAGCACGACGAGAGTAACCTATTGTCGTAGCAAAAAACGAGCTATACAGTAAGAGAAGGGGAGACCCCGGACAAGCTTAAAAGGGCTCCGGGGATCCTCGGGAGAGGGGACTAGCCAGTGACAAGAGCAAGATGATTGTTATTACTCCGGGGAATTCGTGCTGATTTTTTTCTCCCCTCTACAGGAGGGGGGTGACCCCATATTTATAGTCCTTTGTGATAGGGTATTGTACATTACCCTTCTAACCATATGACAATACTATGCGCGTAGGGGCTGCAGGGACATCCCCCCCCTACGCCTAGGCCTTGGTCCATGATGGGCGCTTCTGGGCCTGGTCCATCCTGTTGGTGCCTCTGGTCCAGGATCGCTAGTAAGGGCTTCGGGTTCCACCCCGGAGGTCTTCTTTGCTCAGGGAACCACAGGGGGCTTGGTCCACCCGGAGGTGGCCGGAGGTCTCGCTGCTCCGGGCCTCGCGGGCTCAGGGACCCGCCGTGGGGCTTGGGTCCACCGGAGGCGGCCGGAGGTCTGTTGCTCGAGGATCGCGGGAGGCTTGAGCCCACCGGAGGTCCTCTTCTTTCCGGGCCAGCGGGGCTCCGGGGACCCTTCGGGGGGCTTCGGGTCCACCCCAGAGGCGGCCCGGAGGTCCTGTTCGGGGCCTCGCGAGACTTCACCTGGGGTCCTCCACCCGGGTTTTGACGATTGCTTCGCCTGGGCATTGTGGCCGGTGGGGCCGCCCCTATGACATGCCCCTCGCGGTCGAGGTCACGCCATGGCTGAAACCGCGCCGTTCTTCCCGAAGGGTTCAGGCACACCGTCCCCTTCGGCCTAGCGAAGCGATCTCTCGCACCGTATTGTTCCTTGAGCGCTCACGGGGTTGCCCAGTGCTTCGGGCCTTAACCGATACCGATTGGTTGTGCCTTTAATGCGATGCGACGATTCATTAATGGGGCGCGACGCTACATTAATGGGCGCACCGCTTCCCTAATGGTGCGCGACTGTTCACTCTAGGGCACACGCGTTGCTTGCTGGACCGTAGCGTCTCTTCGGGTTTCGCACCCTGTCGTTTCGTGTGCCAGGCGCGGGTATAAATATGGGGGGTTGCGGACCCCCAGTCATGCATCGCTTTACTTTTGCTTGTTCTTTCGCTAAGCCCTGCTGCTAGATGACGAAGCGCTTGCAAGACGAGGGGCCTCAGGCAGCCCATACAGACGAGTTGGGCCGGTCCTTGGTGACGCCGGTGGTGCTCCGGGTGCTCGCGAAGGATGGAAAGATTGCAGATCTCTCCCTCGCACGAGCCCCCGGGTTGGAGACAGTGTCGGCGCCCAGGACAACGAGGCCGTATTGTTTTGCTCTTTCCTCGATGCCGGCCTCCGGCTTCCCTGCGTGGGATTGGTCAGCTGCGTGCTGCAACTCTACCGGGTGGAGCTAGCCCAGTTGACCTCGAATTCGCTTGTGAAACTCGGGGTCTTCGAGTGGGTGATGTGCTCGCGGGGTCATTGGGAGGGGCTCTTCGCCTATCTTCATGCCTTCATTGTCACCGACGCGAAGGAGGTGAGACGCTCAACTTCGGGAGCGTCAATTTTGAGCCGAATGCGCGCTACCTTTGGTACCTGCCAGCTCCCTCCTCCCACAATCGATGGGAGACGGACTGGACCCGGCGATGGTTCTACCATACGTCCCCCTCGGATGATGGGTTGCGCGATCGTCTGAGGGCCATCCGCTCAACCCGTCCCGGAGATCGGTGAGCTCGAGGAGTGAGTCGCTCCTTCACTCCTTTTGACGGTAACACGGCGGCTCTCTACTCGCAATCTTGTGGAAGAGTTCTGCGCGCTTCTAGTACGGCGCGAGGCTAACGGTGTTCGCGCGCTTGGCTTGCCGGAGGGCCGGAGTGGTAGGTGCTGCTGTGGTTCGCGTGTGATGTTTGGTTTGATTTTGCAGTGCTCGCTGCGGACGAAGCGGCCGTCTTTGCGGAAGCGGCTCCTTGGTCCGTATACCGAGAACAATCGAGCGGTGGTTGTGTCGCGGGCTTACCGAACCGCTGCATTTGACCCGACCATCGTTCTTGGCGAGCCGGACCACAGCGATGGCGGCGTAAGGGTCGGGTGCCCGAAGAGCTGAACGCCCTCGGGCCCATCGACGCCAGGTTCTTGCGGTCATGGCGGGCGGTGGAGCCTCGCGATCGGCCGATGCGTCGCAACCCGTCCTTGAAGGCGCGCGCGTCCGCCGGGCGTGTCGAGCGGGTGGTCTATAGTGGCTCGATGTCGCGTAGTTTTGATAGGCTAGGGTTCTTTTTTTTTGATTAATCGTTCCCTTGTAGACCCGATGTCGCTCCGGCTTCGCTCTCTCCGAGCGCGGCGAGCTATGCCCCACCGTGATTGTCTTGAGGGCCGTCTGCCGCGAAAACGCACCACGTCCGGAGGTTGATCGGACGTTGGACCGCCTCCGACGGGCGCGGCGAGATTTTCTACCGCCGCCCAAGGGACAAGTTTGTAATGACTATCATTTTTTTGAATGAAACGGTTGGTTTTGAATTCGCCTTGTTCTATGATTGCTTTGGTTTCCTTAGGACCGACCGATGATGGTTGGGCTGGCTGCCGGCTGGGGGGCCGTCCCTCCGAAGGATGGAACACAAAAGTGACCTCCCGTACGAAGGCCGGGCGCCTTGCTCGGCCCGCGCGCCCCGATGGCCCCGCCTGGCCCCTACAACTTTGCTATCACGGGGTCGTGTACCGTGGGGCCAAGTGGCAGCAATGGAAGCGTCGTAACCATGAGGGATCAATGGAGCGCTTTTAGCGCTTCCGCAAGCGCAAGGTCGCCCGAGGGCGCGCTGAGATTCACACCTTGGCGGGGCGAGGCGTTGCTTTCGCCTCGGAATGCCCGAGCGTGGCTGATGCCGGGGGGCCGCCTCGTTCAAGGCAGGAGGCCGAACAAGCGTACGAGCGCCTTGTGCGCCTCGGTGCTTCCGACAAGGAGCTGTTTGCGTGGGCGATGGAGGGATATAATCGTCTTGTTGCCTCCGGGTCTTCCAAGAGGAACTGGCTGAGTGGGCTACCCAGTGGAGGAGTGGTACCTCGTGCCGTAACTTTGTGAAGCACGTTTTCTTGTATGGAGAGGATTGTGCGGAGAGTTGTAACGTTGCAGTGTACTATCGCTTCTTTTTCGAAGTGTTGTAACGTTGTACTGTACTATTGTTTTTCTTTTTCGGAGTGTTGTAACGTTGTACTGTACTATTGTTTCTTTTTCGGAGTGTTGTAACGTTGTATTGTACTATTGTTTCTTGTCCTCCTATTTATAGTCCTGTGTGAGAGGGTCTTGTACATTACCCTTCTAACCCTATGACAATACTATGCTTGTAGGGGCTGCAGGGACATTCCCCCCCCTTACGCCTAGGCCTTGGTCTATGGTGGGTGCTCCTAGGCCTGGTCCATCCTATTGGTGCCTCCGGTCCAGGATCGCTAGTAGGGGCTTCGGGTTCTCCCTGGAGGTGGCCCGGAGGTCCTGCTGCTTCGGGGATCGCAGGGACCCTTCGGGGAGGCTTCGGGCCCACCCCGAAGGTGGCCCGGAGGTCCTACTGCTCCGGGCCTCGCGGGGCTCCGGGGACCCTTCGGGGGGCTTCGGGTCCACCCCGGAGATGGCCCGGAGGTCCTGTTCCGGGCCTCGCGGGACTTCACCCGGGGTCCGCCACCCGGTTTTGACGATTGCTTTGCCTGGGCGTTGTGACCGATGGGGCCGCCCCTACGACACCTATGATCTCACCATGAGCACTCCTAGGAAAATTGCGACCTCGAAGTGCACTTGATGCACCAATGGCATCATCAACATGAGCCCGTGTAAGATCATCGTTCCGATGATGAACTTCTTCGGCACCAATATCAACCCACTCATTGTCCCATTGAAAATCATCTAGGATCAAGGGGGTTGAAACTGCGCCCGTCCTCTTGAATCCTTTGAAACCGATTAGTAATCTCTCGGTTGTATTGAATGTAGACCAAATCATTCAACCTCTTGTGCTTTAACTGGTTTCTCTTCTTGGTATGAATCTACAAATAACAAACAAAATAATTTAAGTATTGAACTATTGTCATGCACTCATACTAACGGCTCCAAAATGAACACTTGAGTAATTGAATACTTTATACTTACAAACTCAAAGGTGCTCCAATTGCGCTCACAACTAGAGGCCGAACAACAAATACCAATTATACGCCTTGCAAATGCTTGGAGCTCTAGAGCGACGCCACCAAATGCACCCCACCAAAGAACTAGAAAGACAAGAATCATAGGCGATGTTAGGTCTTGGAAACAATGGAAGCTTAAAATTAAATTAAAGTAGTGATACGCACTAGGTGACTTATCCTTTTGTTGCTTGATTGCCAATTGACTTGAAAAGCCTCTTTGCATGTTCTCATAATCATCGGCTTGGTTGCTTATCTTGGCTTGCTTGTCGTCCTCAATGATCATCTTCTCAAGCATATCATTAAACATGGTACGAAGCCTAGAAGCATATCCAATTTCGGTCCTTCTAATCTCAAAAAATATATTTGGATTCAAGAACAACGCAGCTCCGTACAACTTCTGCTCAGTTTGGTCTTCCCACCTCCGATCTATGATTGCTATCACCTTCCTGAGTAGTGATGGTTTGTTTTCCAAAGAGTCATTGATCTTCTTCTTCGCAAGATCCATGGCCGCGGTAACCTCTGGCATTGCCGGTTTCTCATCGCCGTCGACGATCCTTAGCACAACGATAAGTGGTTGAGATGCTCTAATGCAATTTTCCACTACATTCCAGAATCTATTAGCAATAACTGTTTTGTACACCTTTTTGCCTATCTCTGTGCTAGACAATTTGGATCTATTCCAATCATCAATAACAAAGAGACCTTTCAAAGATGTTCTATGCCTCCACAAGCTCTGCAAAGTGAGGAAAGCTGTAGCAAATCGAGTAGCTGCAGGTCTCACAAGGTCCCTCCCTGTCCCACCTGTCATCTCCCTCATTTTGTCAAAAACCCTTCCATGTCTGTAGATAAATGTGGTCACACGCTTGGCTTGTACAATGTACTTCTTGAACTCTGTTATCTTCCCAATGTCCTCCAACATGAGATCCAAGCAATGAGCTGCACAAGGGGTCCAAAATAGAGTAGGAATCCTCTCCATTAGAAGCCTGCTGCTGCCTTGAAGTTAGCACCATTATCTGTGACCACCTGAACAACATTTTCCCAGCCATCTCATTGATCTTCGTCTCCAATAAATTTCCTAACATGTGAGCATCGGCTGACTGACTGGAGGCATCAAAAGACTCCAAGAAGAAAGTACCCTGCGGACTATTGACAAGGAAATTAATCAAGTGTCGTCCCCTCCTATCTGTCCAACCATCTGACATAAGTGAGCAACCAAACTGTGTCCAACATACTCATGCTGCATCCTCAACTTGTCAGTATTCTTTTTGGCTTTCTCAAGCAAGGGTAGCCTCAAGTCATGGAAAGTAAGCGGCCTAAGCCCAGGACCATACTGCCCGATGGACTCAACCATAATCTCATAGCTTCTTTTGTTGGCGGCATTGAATGGTATGCCACATTTATAGAAGAAATCAACAATATGTTCAGCCACCCTCTCCTTTTCTTCTTTGGTCCTCGTAGTTTGCTCAATGGTAGCTTTACCTTTACCCTTATGTCTTTCCTTAACAACCACTTCAGGTGACTTTCGAATCATAGAAGCAAATGATTTAGTTACCTTCGGTGCAGCTTGCTTCAAAAGCGCCAACGCCGATTGCTTCCTTTTGGTGGCAGTCCCGGAGCTTGCAACTATCTTAGCAGAGGAGCCTCTTGTGCTCCCTCTAGATGATGCCACTTGTGCTTGCATTTCTTGAACTTCATCACCTTCGCCTTCACCTTTATGTTCACCACCATCACCATCACCTTCATCATCTAGCTCAAAGGGTTTATTTCTGGCATTCTTGAACAAGTACTCACATATCTCTTTCATGATAGGTGTGGTTGTTTTTGGACATTTCTCCACATCTCCATAGCCTCCCGCTAGGTGTTGCTTCAATCTTCGTACTCCAGCATGCATTTGCTCGCCGCAGCGTATGCATTGGACGATATCTTTGTTTGTCAAGTCCGGCCAAAACCCGTATTGCCATGCCGGGTCTTTGGACTTAGCCTTCCACTTAGGATCAGTAGCTGGATCAAGGATCGAAATCTCGAATGAAATCCTAGAAGCGATATGATAGCCGTGGCTTCTGGAAATTGGAAAAAGGGGTGAATTCAAATTTTGAATTTTTGAATTCGAAATTTTACCGGCCGGTTGTTGGATTTATAGTTGAAGTTGGAGTTGGAGTTGAAGATTGCTCTCCCATGATGCCTACATATGCACAAAACAAAGAACTATCTTTAGTTCATAAAAATTAAAATCACAGTTCACAATGACATGAAATCACACAAATCGCAAACTACATAACAATCGGCGTTCGGCCGATCCTCCCTCGGCCAATTTCCCTTTTACCTCCCTCGGGCCTCAGCCAATTTCTTTTTATTTGACCGAACTCGTGTAATCAGCCAAAGCCGATTCCTTTTCCCCTCGTTCTCTCCGCCTTCAGCCTCCACCGCCTCGCCTCTCTCCGGCCTCCCTCAGCTCAGCTCTCTCCTCTTCCTCGGTCTCTCCCTCACAACCGACCTCGGTGGCTCCGGCGGCTCGGCTCCTCGATCCTCTCCTCTCCAGCTGTCCAGCCACCGACCGAGGCACTGAGCTCCCTCACGGTCCCTCCCTTACCCCCAGTGTGCCTGCCACCGGCCACCGAGCTCCTTTACTCCAGCGGAACAGAGGAGAGGAAGAGGACCCGAGGAGAGCAGCATAGCTGGGCCGTTCGGCGACGGGAGCGACGGTCGCGGCGGCGCGGAGGAGGGAAGATGAAGGCCGGAGACCGGATCTGGAGCTCTGCGGCGTCTGCGCCTCTCTGAGCTCACGTGTGAGGCGAAGACCGGCGGCGCGGTGGGAGCTGGTCGACGGCGGAGACCCGATGGAGCTGCGCCTCTCCGAGCTCGAAGGTGAGTACTGATCGTCTAAACCCGTTTGCCCTCACTCCCCTCTCTTATCTCTTTGCCACTGCCCTGACAGCCAGGCCCCACATCCCAGTCGCCCGACTTGCCTTCGACTGGTCGACTAGTCGACCGGCAAGTCGAAGACTAGTCGACCAGTCGCCCGACTTGCCAGCGCAAGTCGAGTCGGTGACTCCAGTCGGTCGCTTTCTCCTTGTCGACTAGTCGACGACTTGATAAGCATGATCTTATCTAGTTGGAATGTTATCTTAATTAGTTGGAAAGATTAGATTGTGTTGTAAGGGGCCCAACCTCTATAAAAGTGGAACCACATGCTACCATTGGAATTAAAAAAATAAGAATGAATTAATCCAGAGTCTCTCCCAAGCTTCTTCTTCCCATTCCCTGATCTTGCACTCCTAAAAGCCCCTTCCCCTTAGCCCTCAGCCGTGCTGTCTCAGTCCCTCCTCTGTACGGTAGTTACCCCCGCTCAAGGATAGAAATTACCCATTTGATAGTGTACCTCACATATTAGTTGATTTTAAGCAAATTTAAATGTCTTGGCCATTTTGGCTAAAATATAGAGCTGCCTTGTTCTCAGCTTCTTTCGGCAAATCACTGGAGGTATTAAAATAAACCTGTTTCCACTTTTATAAACTCTACCATGGTCACTGTTTTGCTGTTGGTGAGCCAACCATTGTTATTAAGTCGTCGACTAGACTAAAATCCAATCACTGGTAGGCTTGCTTTGCACCATTGACTTGCGCTCAAGGGTAAAAAAAATCAGCGGTAACAGCTGTCGAACCCTGGACGTGGAATACCCGAAGCCTTCGTGCATGTACCGTACTAGTCCCATGATCAGTGGCTAGTACATACATCCACAATATTAGCATACACATCAATATACAATATACATACAACATGAAACAAATAGAGTACTTAACTTAAACGATTACATCATAAGAGTATAATACACGGCCGACCGACTAAATAAAATGACAAGTATCAGAAGTACCAAGTCAAACAGCGGAAGCATAATATATAAAGTCCAAAAGTCCAGCGGTATGCCCATCCAAATCCTCAGGCATCCGACAAGAACAAGTCCTAGCAAGACCCGTCACCGAACCCTCCGGTACCGGATGCAAAGAACGCGTCGTCTAGCATAGGCTCATCCTCAATCTTTGAACAATAATTTAAGCAAGATTGAGTACATTGTGTACTTAGCAAGACTTGTAGTGTATTGCAAAAATTATATATATGGATGGCTAACAAGGGAGGAGGCTCTATGCTACAAGTTGTTTTCAACATTAAGAAAATTTTATTTGCCATATCAATACATAGTATTTTGTAATGGAATTTTGAAGGGCAGTTAAATAGATAAAGAACAAGCAATTTGATAATTAGCAAATCACAACCCTCCTTGGCTGCGATAAGACTGTTTTTGCAAAAGTAGAGACTACCCTACGGACCGCACCAAGCACGCTTATGACCGTGAGCATGGCTATTTAAATAGTTTTACACTATACAGAGGTGTACAATTTTACCCACAATATACAAATTCTCTAGTTTGTTCAGCATCCGTCGATGCCACCACACACAACATTATAGTATGCAGTCTAGAGCACGCAATGAAGCCTTTACATCATCTAGTCCTAACCTTGCACTAGCCCGGCAATGAAAACCCTCACTTCGATCCCAGGTACCTCCCGTCAAAGTGAGACATTAACCGTTGTATCAGCAAGCTTTGATCCCAACACCCCGGTGAAGAGAGCCCCTTCGAGCAAGCCTACCCGGTCATGTTTGTACTGTTGCGGCCTGCCAACATGCAAAGCTAGACTTCGATGACTTAATTAGCTAAGGCCGTCCCATACTAGCACATGTGATTGTACGTTTAGGTTTTGATTGGGAGCATCGACGTTCAATCCTTAATTGACCCGGGTAAGGATCTTCCCTTATCTACTTGTGAGATACACCTCCCACACTTCTCAAAATACAATATAACTCGCCCCGGTCGCAAACTAGCACCCGTCACAAATTAAGTTTTCCATTTTTATTTTTATGCAAAATAACAGAGGTAAACCCCTCCGGACTATCATTTCAAAATCTCCTAATTTCATGTTCAACATTTCATCCATTTTCAAAATTTAGTAAATCTAGAGCCCGACTAAGCACTTGTGCAATATTCACACTTGAAATACCCAAATCAACATCATCTATTGCATAAACCATAGCCTAATGGTTACAACAGTAAGGATACCAATATCCCAAGGAGAATAATGCATTGAATGGGAATATGACTACCGTTATCCCCAAATATAGCAATTTTAAGCAAACATACACGCATGCGTAATAGATTTTGCAAAAAAAGTACAATATTTAAAATAGTAGGATCAACATGGTCAAAAGAGGTGCTTGCCTTGCTCTGGGATCTCAGAGTTTGAGGATGGAGGATCGTCGTAAACTTTGTTCGAGGTATCAACGTCTATTCAAAAGAGCCGATAATATTTGACAAACGGAAAAATAAATTCAACAACTAGAAAATCCAAATATCTTTGCATATTCAGATAGAGTATGGTTTTAGATGAATTTAGAAAAAAGATTCATTCAATTTGGACTTTGTATGCAAATGTTATTAATATTTTAATTTGTTTATGTTTGGAAATCCCAGAAATTAAGAAAAGGGTGATGTCGAAAGCGTATTCTCTGAGGTTTACACTTTCTAACAGAGAAATCGTATTTTACTTTGAGTTCCTCTGAGGTTTACACTTTCCAACAAGGAGCGTATTTTCCTCTGAACTAAAAGTGTCTTTCTCATTTTTTAGAATTTTATGGACTTACATGTGGGTCTACTTGTCAGTGACTTATAGTTTTGTTTTCTTGATTTTTATTTATAAAATAGAGGCGGTCCCACATGGCATAGACTCATTAATTATTAACTAAATGATTAAATCTATTTTGATTTTAATCTACTGACAACTGGGGTCCACATGTCAGTCTCTCGGGTGGTTTTAAAACCGAGAATAGAGTGTGGTCCCACATGTTAGTGACACATACTCAAAATACGATTTGAATTAGATTTCTGCCAGTGAGGCAGAGAGAGGAGAGCAGGGCGCACGCGGCCGTGGGGAAAGGTGAGGTCGTCGGCGGCGAGGCAGGAGCGGAAAAGCTCGGGGAGCTCGGGATTGGAAGGGTGGTGTCTTGGCGATGCTAGGGGAGGTGAAAATGACCGGAGAGATGGACGGAGTCGGCAGCGCGATGGCGTGAGGTGGCCGATAGCTTCGGGTCGCAACTTTAGCGAAGGAGACGTTCTTGTGGCTAAAGGAGTGGTGTATTGGACTCAGTGAGTCCAAGCGATGCTAATGGACTAGGCGCGGGGAACTAGGGTCGTTGGAGGCGAGCCGACGACTTGCAATCGCGGCGGCGCCATGGGTGGTTAAGGGGGAAAGGATGCTAGGAGCTCGCTGTTAGCAAATTGATGCTTGTACGAATATCAGAAGCTCACCACGATCACGAGGAGGGTGTCGATGAAGTCGAGGAAGGTCCGAGGTGACTTGTCGACGGTGATTAGCGGTGGCGCAAAGGGGGTTCACGGCGACAGCTCACCACAGCAACGGAAAGGCTACAAGGTGTGTCGGGTTAGCTCATTGACTTCATAGAGAGAAGGATAGCGGTGAAGCTCGGATTCTTTGCGAATCTGCTTGCATTGAGTGGGGGAATTAGATGGAGGGGTGTTGGAACACATGATGACGCACTCGGGAGATGTTCAAACCTACTGGAACGACAAGAACACTGCAGCTCAGGTCTATTGCTCCCCGGAGTCCGGGACAAAGGCGAACGTAATCGAGCTACGAGACCCCCGGAGCTGCATTGAGTAAAGGAGAGGATTGAGTGATGGACGAGGATCAAAATGATGCGAGTGTTGTGGATGAGGAAACTCACCAGAACGGTGGAGCTACAGAGGCGTGCTCACCAGCATCGAGAACGACTCAAATGTTCCCGTGAAAACACTGAGCGAGAAGCTCGGTTTTGTGCGAAAATGGAACGGGGCGAGCTGAGGAAGGTGACACGGCTAGGGCTTAATTACAGCAAGATTTAACACAAGAAGAACAACGAGAAGAACGGCAGTGCGCAAGAAACTCGTGGGCGCTCTATGGTGTCTCCGCCCTGTGCGAGAAAAGGAGGCAACAGGCGGGTTGATAGCATGGGCGAGGGCAAGCGGAGGCGACGGGAGCAGGTGAAGCTCTAGACTGTGGGCGTCGGTCGCATTTTGTGGGTGAGCAGTGGAGTAGGCTTGGCGCGCTAGCGCGAGGTGGACGAAGGGCTCCGACAGGTAGGGTCATCCTGTTAGCGAGCGCGAGGAGCGGGAGTTAGCGTGGGCTGGAATAGGTGCGAAGAAGTGGCGGCTCAGATTCGGCCCAATGGGCGAGCAGGAAATTCAAATGAGGTTTGGATTTTTCCGGAAGAAGCTGATAGCTTGTCGAATTTTTAAACGTTGCAAACGGGCTCCAAAAATTATGAATTTTTTTTTGTGGAGGCTCTTGTTACAATATGTTTTCTTGTGTAATTTTTTTAGAATTTTTTGTGTTCTGTAATTTTTTCAGAATTCTTTCACGCTGCTGTTTGTATGTATATTCACTATTTGATTTATGCAAAAGTTCAAAATCATGCTAAAAATAGTTTTCCCATACACAAACTTGCTCAAAAATATTCTTCCACTTATTTTCATTATATTTTCCCAAAATGTAGTTTTATGAAAAGTTTTGTGGAGGCTCCTGTTAGAGTACGTTTTCTTTTGTAAAATTTTCAGCATTTTATGTGTACTGTGATTTTCTTGAAAATTCTTTAAAGCTGCTGTTTATATGTATATTCACTATTTGATTTATGCAAAAGTTCAAAATTATGCTAAAAATAGTTTTCCCATACATAGACATGCTCAAAAATATTCTTCCATTTACTTTCATTATATTTTCCCAAAACTACTCATTATATTTTCACAAAATGTAGTTTTTGGGATGTTACATACTGTTATCAGCCATACCGGTCTGGGCTGGTAAAATATCTGTTCAAAAAAGCTCTATATTTACAATTCGAAATTTGAATTTAAATTGATGAATAGTAATTTCAGTCGTTAACCGGCTGAAAACCGGCTAGATTCAAATTTTGAGTTTGAATTGGATAAATTGAAACCGTCTGGTAGTAAACCGGTTACCGGTACCGGACAGGGTCTGTTATTTTTTCCGTAACTGGATTTAGAATCCTTACTTGCGCTGGCAGGTTGGGTAACTTAGATACTAGGCGTCTTCGAGGGGTAGCTGACTGGGTGACTTGCTTAAGGGTGGTGTTGCCCAGTGTCAGGAAAGAATGAGGGATGACGTCATGATGGCATGCATGTGAGCTAGACTGGGGACGGTGGTGAGGACCGCGAGGTAGTAAGGGAGAGGGAGCAAACCCTAGCAACGTACTGCCGTCCTTGCTTCTCCAGCTGTTGCCAGCCCTGACCTTGTCTTCTGATCTGCTCATCCTTCCCTTGCGCAAACCCTCGGTTCCCGTTGCCTATACCTCCAGTAAGTCTCCCTCCTCTCCACTCTCTAGTCTGATCTGCCTCTTGCTGCTGCTGTGACTTGCTCGCTCTCGCTGGTTGACAACTTGGTCACCTAGGCCAACCCAACCTTAACCTGATCATCCCCTAAGCAAGCTGGTACTTTACTTTAGTAGACTAGCAGTAACCAACTCAGGTGGACATGAGAATACAATATTGGGGGCTTCTCCTGTTTTGTTGGAGTTCAACAGGAAGGGCCCTCTGCTGTATTGTCCTCTATCTCGAAGACTCAAAACTAATTACATGGAAAGCTAGGTAAGGTTATTAGGTTAATAAGTAATGAGCTGAGGGAACTTTATGTTGGTGGCATGTCGACATGCATTTTATTTAACAAACTTGACTTGTGCATTTTATTTAACAAATTTGACTTGCTGTTAAGCACTACCAATTACTTTCTGCAACAAAAGTATATCTTCAATCTTCTTCAACATGTTTCAGATAATCAAACTAATTACATTTACAACGAGCGGAGGTGCATATCTCAACTTCATGGGCAATGAATTTGCACATCCAAAGGTGAGCTACTTACGTCATCTTTAGAATTTGACAGCCTTTATTTCTTCTCAAGTTTATGAACTTGTTCCATTTCAGTTTACTCAAATTGTGCACTAGACCTAATCTTTTTATTACTTGATTTCAGAGAGTTGAGTTTCCTTTGTCAAGCAATGACTATTCGTTCCACCTAGCCAATCGGCAATGGGAACTATTGGACAAGGGTGTTCACAAACATGTATTCAACTTTGACAAGGTATGGATCTAACTATTTTCCCTGAATGCATTACAAATATTACATGTCAATTTACAAACATGTTTGTTTTTTTATACCCAAAATTTCTTCATGGTTTATTGAATGTTAATTTTCTTTGCCTAGTTTACCACTCCCGCATAAAACACTTGTTGGTAGGGTTGTTTATGTTGACACCGAACCGAAAAAACCATCTCACAAAACCAAAGCGAATTGACTTGACCGGTGTATGAGATTCGGTACAATAGATGAAAATTGTTAATTTCCTGAATTCGGTAACTACGGCATAACAAATGGTAGTTGGCCCAGCCGAGTATTACCGTGCTGCATTCTTGTTTGGAAGCCATCATTCACTGTGTTTCTTGCCTCATATGTCGTACTTGTTGCTTGTTAACTTGTGATCACACTCAAAAGTGTTAACTTTGGTAAATATGGTATTTGCCTATATCGTACCGAAATAATTTGATATATACTGATACCCATGGGTAAAAAACTAGACGCAGAATCAGCAGTGATTCTGCGCCGATAACGATTTCTGCGTTCGAGTCGGAAAAAAATACCTACTAAATTTTTAAAATTCAATTTTGAAATTTTGACTCCATAATGTCCTTCCCTAGTTGGTTTAGACATTCTTATTTTAGATTATGTATTGAAACATTAGTTTTTAGTATATTTAGCACTATTAAAACATAAAGGAGGACTTTTTATGTACAACTTGAAACACTTTCTCATTAATTGGATTGCATGCAACCATGAGAGAATTGGATTGCATCATTATTTGCTCAGGATTGGATTGATTATTTAATCCTATACTTTCAAATCATTTAGTGACGCGATATGATTAATAAGAGATACAAAAAGTATTTTTGCTAATAGTTTGTTCAACGACACAAGTTTCATATGTATGATTACTAGTATCAATATACTAGCATTTGTTTGGCTAGGATTTACTCTTTCAATTGTGTCTGTGCAAGAGCATACTACTCATCCTTATGGAAAATTATATATGCCTGTGTATTTAGAATATATGCAACATTTTATTTGGTCTATTGTCATTCCATTAGGCAGCCTTTCAATTCATCAGGGACAAATAATAGTTGCTTTGGGAATATTTGGATCTATACTTAATTTTTCCATTCTAGGAGAGGGCAAACTAGCCTAGTTAAGCTCTTGCTTGGAAAATCAAGTTTTTTTTTCCGGTTTTTTCCCTTTTTTTGCTGGTTTTTCCGGTTACAGGCTGGTAACTGGTCCAATAAAACACCAGATTTAAATTTTGAAATTCAAATTCATCCCGGTTTTTTTAATTTTTGATGGCGAATCGCCGTGAATCCCATTGTTACTGTGCCGGCCGTCGTAGAAACTCCGAACAAGATTTCGATCCTCACGTCTGGGACCATATTTTTAATAATACCATATTTACTGAACTAACAATACCGTATTAACCAAATACACTATATTTACCTAAAAACCGAATGAACAACCCTACTTGTTGGAAGATTTAATATATGATTATACTCCCACAGAAAAAAGTGATTATACTCCTTTAAAAATCTCAATTTGAAACTCGATATAAATTAAGAGAAACAAAAAAAGAAAAATTTGTTGTAAATATAACCTTTTGTTATCATTTTTTGTATTTTCCTTTACATTATATTTTGCCAAAGACATTCCTTATTTGTTTCTTCTAACACAAATTGGATTTGAACTTGAAATTTTAAAAGGAAGTATACAGAATTAAAGAACTACCTTCCAAATTTGTTTGTGGCATTTTCATTTTTATTTGGTGTGAATACCTAAATGGTTTGCATTGTTGCACCTAGAGAAAAAAACCCGGCCGGTTCTGGTGGAAAAAAAAACCGAGCAAAAAATTTAAATTCAAATTTGAATTTTTGACTACATAATGTCTTTCCTCGGTTTGTATAGACATTTTGTTTGCTAGATTACGTATTAAAAAATTAGTTTTTAGTATATTTAACACTACTAAAACAATAATGGAGTAGCTCTTACCTTGAATGCTCCTTGGATGTTGTTTGACAACACATGGAGGGAGCAACATCCTGTCTTTAACAGCACATGGAGCATGTCTCCTTGTTGCCTCCCTCCCACTTGCTCTCCTCCCTCTTGCTCTCCCCTCTCTTGCCTCCCTCCGTCCCTCGATTTGCATCAAGACGAATAGCCGACGGCGAGATGGTAGCAATCGCGAGGCGGCGGCGACCATGATAGAAGCAGCAGATGGCGTGCGGTGGCAAGCAGCAGCAGCGGCGGCGGTAGCAGCAAAGGTCAGTGATTCCTCCTACTGGTTAGTAAATACATTTCAATCACTACATTTATCTGAAATCGTCCATTGGTACATTGTGCATTTGAAAGCTTAACTACTCTAGTCATACTGTTAGCTTTAGTAGCTAGTACTGGAATCACGATTCTAGGTTTTACATGTATATTGGATAGGTGGCAGACATTGAATGAGCCCACACCATCATTATTGCAAGATGCCCATGGCATATATCTATTAACATATAAATAGTTATTGTAGGTGATGGCTCCTAAATCAGTCAATGTTTGGGAGCATGGAGAGAGACTAGGAGGTGCTTGTTGGAAGTGCAGATATTGTAACTTTACGAAATCAGGCAGAGGTGTCACCCGTCTAAAAAACATCTTGCTGGGAAACACGGGGATGTTATTGCTTGTAGTGGGGTTTCGGTGGAAGTCCGAAGGCTCATGCTGGCAAGTCTTGAAGAAGCGAAGGCAAGAAAGAAATCTATTGAAGATGAACGGCTGCGAATGGAGCAAGCTACAAGAGGACCTGTAGCTCGTGGTCCATCATCTCAAGATTTGTTCGATGATGACGAGGAAATGCAGATGGAATGGGCTCGCCGAGAGTCGTTAGAGGTACACCGGCTCCAACAAAGGGCAAAAGCCATGAGTACGACGTTTGAACATGGTGGCAGTGGAAGTGGTACGGGAAGTGGAAGTGGTAGGGGAAGTGGAAGTGGCAGAGGAAGTGGTGCAGGAAGCAATGCTATTTCTAGGATGTTTGGCATGTCACAGTCCATGAGAGTTGATTATGATATTTTGCCAAGTCAAGTATCCATGCAACCCCGCATTGATACAATACTTCGTGGAGAAGCAAATCAAAACTTGAAAAAATTTGGTCTAAGTGGTTCCATAGTAATAACATTGCTGGAGTTAAGGCAGAGTGTCATTTTTGTGCCTCCATCATAGAGACACAAGAACTTGGTAATGAATGATAACTTAACTAGTATACTGAAAACAATGAGTAGTAATTCATACCAATACATTGTCGAGAAACGCGAAGGTTGTGCAATGTAGTCATTGTTATCGTAGAATACAAGTCCTTCATATTGAGATAGATGAGCTTTGTATTGATCCCAAGTGTGTTTCATGGGCATATTGTAGCCAATGATTGTAAAGTTGTTGGTAATATTCGGGTTCGACCCACTGGTAAACCATTCTGTTATTGCTATTGAAGGACACAAGACCGTAATGGGAACTAGGATCAGAAGAGATGTCTAACAATTGAGAATCATCACCAGAAGGCAATAGATTGGCATCTCAGCGTCCATAAGTCCGAGTGGACCTTGAGCTAGCATGGGATTCATAGGAAGAAGAGTCATGTGGCTGAGATTGATCTTTTTGGCGACCCTTAGCCCTCGTGTAGGTCTTATGAATTGGTCTTGAAGCATGACAACCATGATCTTCATCCTGAGTAGCATGCGTGAAGTTTTGCTCGCAGGTGAATTCTAATGGTTAGTCTTGTCCTGCATCATGAGCTGTCCCACCATCCGCACCATCATCAGACGACGGAGAGCTACTATCACCAGACTCTTGGTACTGGACTTCATCAGATGGCGGACTTTCTGTTTCTTCGTCGCTTCCCACAATATCCCCCTCAATGGCTTTTTTCTTCTTATCAGGCGCTTGTTTCCTTGTTTGTGTAAGTGAGGCAAAGTCTGCATCCAATTTTTCAGTTGGTTGGCTACAGTATTTCCTTTTCCCAAGATGACTCTTGCCAATATTTTTCTTTGTCCATTGCACCAACGGTTCATCATCTAGTGTTTTATCCAATTCCTTTTGAGCGATGGCATCAATTAGAACTGTAGATGGCATGGAGGGCTCACCTTCCTCGTCTAGTAGGGGCTCTGATTGTATCATGGAGCTATCAAGCCACTCATAGATTGAGTTCTTTCTATCGTACATAGTGGCATTTATTAGATATTTAAAAGATCTACATCCCTATCTTCATTTCTAGTCTCATACTCTTGCAATCGTAGCCTTAGATTGTAGTGGATATACACAAGTTTATATAGTTTCTTGTACCCAAGACGGTTCCTCAATTGTGTATGTACCAATGCAAATGTGCTCCAATTACGTTCACATCCACTGGACGAAACACATTGTGAGACAATCCGCGAGGCATATTTTGTTAATGTTGCTATCTGCGCTCCAAACGTCATCCACTATGTAGCTACAAGTAACATAAAATTTGTGTTAAACTCATAGTGATGGGTCATTTCCATGTATATGTAAGTTCATAACAACATACATGCAGAATGACGATTAGCACTCATGTAAGCCTCATTTAAAGCAAATAAACCTCGTCGATTACGATATAGTTTTAGCTCGCCTAGAGCCTGCACTGCCTCGTCGGGTGTATCGGCTATTCTTTGAATTGCCATTGTAGGGGAAGCGACGAGGGCTGAATTCTTCCCCAAAGTATAGAAGTTGTGGCTCTTCGGGTTTAGCAACGATGTTGTGCAAACAAACATACTTAGAATGTTAGAAAAAAAATACAACAAATATATGACATTTATTTGGATTTAGGAAACTATGAACTTGCTTGGAACTATATATGTGCGGTCCTTCATCATTGCAATTCTTCTATTAATAAGCTTTATGTTTCATACGTCTTGAAGTTCGAAATTGAGTTCATACGTCTTTCCAACCATTCCTGCCACTGTTGCAGGTTTCTGTTGGTCTACATATCTGAGTAGTCGGTAAATTGGTTCTACCAATTTTATGACCCAATCCATTCTCGACCACCATTGTCTACTTGTAAGACAGGAATACATGTATTCTCCTTCCTCGGTCGTGCTCAAATGGTTGGAGCCCCATACATCTGAAACCATCCACTTCGGTTATTTTGCTTTTCTATCCCAAAAACTTTTCAAGAAAATGAATGTCGTTCCAAACCTGGTGGCGTTTGGACGAACTATCTCTCCTCCACTTTGTTGGTGCATTTTATTATGGAGGCGACTGTGGTTGTATAGGAACCGACAAATCTTCTTAGCCGCCTTGACAACTGCATCAACCTCTTCGAACTGACCAATATCCTTCAACATGAGGTTGACGGTGTGCGCTGCACATGGCTGCTAGACTAAAGCTAGATACTCTTCAATTACCAGTTGGCATGCTTTCTTTAGTTCACACCATTGTCAGTCACAATATGCATGACATATTTAACTCCAACTTCTTCCACAACTCTACGAATCTCACGATACAAAAAATCAACATTTTGTATGTCACCAGTTGCATTCACTGACTTATGGAAAAACATTCTTCCATTGTGGTACAACATGAAGTTAATGATACTCATTTGTGTAGGAATCACACATAATAGACTCCATATATATCCCAGTCTTCTTTGAACTGTGCTACGTACTCCTTTACCTCTTGTTCGTTGGCATCAAGATATGTCCCATCGATTTCATGCCCTCTTGGTGACGGAACCCCTTGGCCAAGTTCTTGTGTCTCTTTAATGGCGGCACGAAAATAAGGACACTCTACCTTAACTCCAGCAATGTCATTACTATGGAACCACTCAACCAAATTTTTCCAAGTTTTGACTTTGCTTCTCCTGTATCAATGCGGGGTTGGACGGGTGCCCGATTGCGCAAAATATCAGAATCAACTCTCATGGACTGTGACCTGCCAAACATCATCGAAAAAACATTGCTTCTTGTACGACTACCTTTGCCACTTCCACTTCCACTTCCACTTCCACTTCCACTACCACTACCACCACCATGTTCAAACGTCGCACCCCTAGTTTTGGCCTTTGTTGCAGTTGATGTACCTCTAACGACTCTTGACGAGCCCATTCCATTTGCATTTCCTCGTTATCATCGAAAGCATCTTCATATGATGGACCACAAGCTACAGGCTCTCTTACGGCTTGCTCCATTCGTAGACGTTCATCTTTAATAGATTTGTTTCGTGCCATCGCTTCTTCAAGACTTGCCAGTATGAGCCTTCGGACTTCCGCCGGAACCCTACTACAAGCAATAACATCGCCGTGTTTCCCAGCAAGATTTTCTTTCAGGCGGGTGACACCTCCACCTGATTTCTTAAGGTTACAATATCTGCACTTCCAACCAGCACCTCTTAGTCTCTCTCCATGATCCCAGACATTGATAGTTTTAGGAGCCATCACCTACATTGACAGAATATATGTTTCAGAGACATGTTATCTAGGATGTCTATCGGCTTATGGAGAGAAATTCACCTTCTGTTTTCTTGCCCATGCTAACTGTAGCATGTGCCGCCTCTTCTTAGGGCATTGCCGGCTTTGCTTGCCGCATCATTGTCGGGCGCTTTATTCTTCTTGCGTCATTCTTTGCTCTCTTTGCCAGCGCCCTTGCTTGCCCGCTGCCGCCATTCTTCTTTGCTCTGCTGCGACCTCAATCATTGCTCCTCCTCTTTGCCGCTGCTTTGCCGCCGTCTTCGCTTCTTCTTCTTTACGCCTTTCGCCGCATTTCTTTATCTCTTGTTGTTGCTTGCTGCTCGAGAGAAGGAGGGAGCAAGGCTACTGCTTGCTTGCTGCTTGAGGGAGGGAGTAAGAGGGAGGCAAGAAGGACACAATAGCATGTGCTGCTGTCCAGGACTTTAGGACAAGTTGGAGCATCCAAGGAGTATCCGAGGAGTATCCAAGGTGCATTTGAGGAGCATCCAAATAGCATCCAATGCTCTTTTATATATTATAAGTGCTACATATACTAAAAACCAATGTTTCAATAGATAATCTAGCATAACAATGTCTAAATCAACCGGGGAAGGAAATTATGGAATCAAAAATTCAAATTTGAATTCAAATATTTTCGGCGGTTTTTTTATCCCGAACCGGGTAGGATAACGATTCTGCTTGATTCTGCAGAACCGCCGCAGATCTGATCGAAAACAAAGTAAGGTATTTCACTATTTTGCCAATTACTAGCATAATTTTATCCATTCAAGTAAGGTGAACCTAGGGACTTTATGGGAGGATATTTGGAAAAGCTTACCCATGTGGAGGTGTCCTCTGTGACCCTACCCCTATGTTTCTTTACGACATTGCAGGTTTTAAGTGTAGGGTAACATATAATGCTTGATATTCCAAATGTAGAAACTCTTGTTTGAACCTTTATGTAAGCGAGCATGACACCCAAGTGAGTGGCTACAAGTGCATAGTCCTTCAAACGTGGGGGCGGGCTTTATGGAATTTTCTACCTTGGGTGTCATAATTCTAGAATGGTCGTCTAACTTGACATTATGTTCATTACATTTTGGATTTTCATACTAGTCTTATTTTATTGACATGTAAAAAAAAATCTTTGTGAACTTGCAATTTTGGCTCTCTATTTTAGGGTAATATTCTTTGCTAGTTTTAAATATTCGTCTCTGGCTTTATGGAATTTTCTACCTTGGGTGTCATAATTCTAGAATGGTCATCTAACTTGACATTATGTTCATTACATTTTGGATTTTCATACTAGTCTTATTTATTGACATGTAAAAAAAAATCTTTGAACTTGCAATTTTGGCTCTCTATTTTAGGGTAATATTCTTTGCTAGTTTTAAATATTCGTCTCTGTTTGTAGAATTAAAAGCCGAGTTGAGTGATAATATATATCAGACAATGCATAAGTTCGAAATGTGAAGCATAACATTTCACTTTCACATGCTAGTCACAATATATTCAATCCATAACTGCCATCATTTAGCATCCTGCAAATCTGCAATGGACATCTGATGTTTCTTCAAAACTTATTTTATTTCTCAACTATTAAAGGCTTCCACATCATTCGAATGTTGTAGGCATATTCATACGAGATGAATTGTCTATTACTAACTCAGTAATTTTATCCCAGGATGTTATGAGCTTGGATGAAAATGAACGAATAATTTCTAGAGGTTCAGTCAACGTTCATCACTGTGACGACACGAGCATGGTATGGACATCTTTCAGAATAAAAACTCAAACCTACATTACAAATTAACAAAAACAAATGATTGGTTTTAGTTTAAAATTAGTTATATTTTTATTCGTTTTCTATTCAATTCTTGTATAATTAATTATACGTTCAGAATACAGTCTTGTACACTGACATGTGATGTTGCATTATCTATTTCAATTTATGATACAGATATTTGGATAAATCTAATTATTTATGTTGCATTTTACTAATGAGGTTTCTTCTTGGTACTTGCTTGTTCTTTCTCCACTTCAGCTAATAACCTTTTGATAGTTGAATTTATGCTTTTATAGAAAGAATTAGTCAGGCTTGGCTGGCAATATAAGTTAATTTTGATTGATTTGTCACAAATCGGCATTATTGTTGAGTTTCATCATTCACTGACTGGTTCATCCAAGTGTTTAAGTTGAGGAAAGGTGGGCAAAATGATTGAATTCAGATTCACATAGTTTCAGCTGGACAAAATTTTCTGTGTAATTTTTCTGGCAGTCAAACTACATACCAATATGACTATGCCTAGTTTTCAACATCCATTGTTCTAGACCTATCTAATGAGAAACGGAGAAAAGAAGAAAAACTTTTTTAATATCTGTACAGCTCGTACTGATTAAATGTACCCCCTCTCACCTCCCATCCGGGTGTGCCCTCTGGAGGCGTGGGCTTTGGGTGGGGACTGGTCTTGTGTATCATTAGAAAGTATATCCAGATTATCATGGGGGTATTTATTTAGTTGATTTCTTCATGATAAACATCTCGTTGTGTAATCTTGGATTAGGTCTTGTGTTTTTGAGAGCCTAGGAGTATTCTATTACTGCCTGTGGCTTTGTTCATTTGCTAGACCGATATCTAACACATAATGTTGAAGTGGGTCCAGCAACAATTTGTGCTTTTGCATTTATAGCAAGAAAGTGGTGTTTTTCCATCACATCTTGTCAAGGTTATTAAAGCCATAAGATGAGGCACGGCGACTCACCACCTTTTTACCGCCGAAGCGCTTAAGGCACAGCGGCGAGGCAACGCCATACACGCATCCTAACCTAGTATGGCAGCAAATTAAATCAGCATTTTAGTAGCATATGAATACCTTTATGTTGCCGGTTCTTGAGTCCATGTAGCACCCATCCTCTCCAATTGTTCTTCTTCCATGTAGCACCCATCCTCCTTGCAAGTTTCAACATGTAGCTTGTTACAGTACATTGTAATAATTTATATTTCAATTAATTGAGTAAATATGGATTGAATGACATACCTTGTTGATAATATCTCATCTCTTCTCTCCTCCCAAGCAACAAGCTATATGGAAATGGGACAACAATGATGTGAAAAACTGAGAATTAAATATACAATTACATGAATAATGTGCAACATGACAAGCACAACATAACAAGCGTAAGTCCATGACAATAAAATAAGTCCACGAGCTTAGAATCTAATGGCATAACATAAGTCTACAACAATAACATGTCCAACTCTCATCTCTCAAAAGTCACCCATCTCAAACTCAAATTAGTAGTTGTATCCATGTTCTCTCTATCACCATCTTCGATTACTGTCACACTCACATATCGACTGTCCCAGAACTTGGTTGCACAACAGAAGTTTGGGACTCCTTGTCGGTTGTTGTCACACTCACATCTTCATCTCCTCTATCATCATAATCTAGAAAGAGTGGTCTGCCGACTCTGCCCTTCTTATACTTCCACAAAGCCTCCGCATCTCTTTCATGATTGATGTTGTAGTCTTGGCACATTTTTGAACATCTCCAAATCCATCCGCAAGATGCTCCTTAAACCTTTTGATTCCTCCCGATACCTTCCGGTCACAAAGCGAACATTGGACCAAATCTCAGTTGCCAATTACTAGCCAAAAGCCATACTTACATCCCAGATCATTAGACTTTCGCCTTCCGTACACAACCTCGGAGGATGCAATACTTGCACTTGCCATTTTTTTGTGATTCTACATTAGAGATTAGAAAGAACATAAGTAGTAGCAGTGTAACACAGTAGCAATGCAAAACATCTTGCTAGTTCAACACAACCCCTCCCCCTCCCCCTCCTGACTCGGGTTCCCACCCCACCTCTTGACGGTGACCCGACTTCCCCCTCTCGGCGGCGAACTGGGCTCCCCCTCCCGACCACCTCCCCGCTTCCCGCTCCCTCTCTGCTGTGGCTGCACTTCCCCCTCCCTCTCCGCCGCACTTGCTCCTCCCTCCCGGTCCCCCCGCCTCCGGAGGGGGAGGCGGAGGCTGGGAGGGAGGCGCACCTGGATCTGGAGCGCAACGGAGAAAGCGACGCTGTGACATGTCGTGACGGGACAGAGGTGCAGCAGCAGATGGCCGCCGCGTCGGGGATGGAGGCAGCGCAACGCTAGGGTTCAAGTTCACGCACAGGTTGGACTCTCTCCCACAATTTTTTCCCGCTACCCCTTCTGCTCCCATCTCCTTATCCCCACATGAGGCAGGATATGGCATCCGCCTCAGCCATCTCGGACGACACACTCCGCTTCAGAGACGCCACAACGACGCCTTGGCCATGAGGCGGACGCCATAGACATGATCGCCAGAGACGCCACAACGACGCCTTACCGCCTAAGCGTCGCTTTAACAACCATGTATATTGTATCGCTTCATTGTTCTGAATTGAAATCACAATGTTCATGTGCTATAATGGTTTGCATGACTCTAAACTTCACATCCCACATCACTACGTTTAGTTTCAATGTAGGGGGTGAAAACTGAACTTTTTGGAATGTAGAAGGGGTAATATGGAATTGCTCCTTACAAAGAAAATTGATGGATTAATGTTGTAACATCGTCACAAAGATGGCACATCTGAGTTTTTTCTCTAATAGAAGGCATATAAGAGAACTTTTCATATCGTTGAATGTTAATCATGCATGCACTGCTAGTGGACCTGAAGAACTAAAGGTCTACATGAAATTTGTGCATGTCCATACTTAGAAAGAGAAGATAAATCAATAAACAATACATACATCATTTCATATCAACAATTGTCGGTTGAGATTTTTAACTTTCTTGTTAATCATAGTTACTCATTATGGCAGGTCATATCATTTACAAGAGGACATTTCCTTTTTGTATTTAATTTCAATCCGGAAGACTCCTATCAGTCGTATCGTGTTGGTGTGGATGAAGCTGGGGAATATCAGGTAAGTTACTGATGCTGCTTGCATGAACTTATTCTTTTGTTTATGCAAATGACAGCTACATGTTGAAATGTTCGAGCAACATGGCACATGGAAAGCACAGGACTAAAGATACATCACTTAGTTCTGTAAATTTCGGTAACTACCAAAATTGGAAAAGAAATAAGATGTGCTGCAAACCTGCAAAAGACAACAAATAGGGCAGAAGTTGCATCCATGATCCATCTACTAAGCAGTTTTAACGTAGACCATTTTTTTTGTGCCCTACAGCAACATAGATGATATTTTCATAATCGCCGCCTAGAGCTGACTTTTTGAACACTGGACTTACGTCAACTCGATTGCATAGGACAACCAATCTTGATTTGCTTTAAATTAAATTTGTTAGATGTGTAATTTTTTTGAGAAGAAACTGGAGGGGAGACCCTGACAGTAAACATTAATAAATTAAAGAAGTGTTATGTACAAGAAAATATAGACAGGGAATGTACAACCCCGAAAGAGGGGCTAAATTATCTGAAGGAATCTAGCCAGTCAGAAAAAAGAAGTTCGTAAGCTATCTTTCACTCTAAACAAATGTAGAGTGATCTCATTGACAAAGAGCCTCTTCCAGCTACTGAAAGCTGGATCTTTGTTTTCAAGAACTTTGCCATTGTGTTGTTTCTTGAAACAAATTGACGTGGGATGTGATTACATGAATTACATTCGTACAATTACAAATATTTATCTAGAGTCTGAACTATTACTAGCATTCTTGATTTGTGAGAGTAGTAGTATCAAATGATGAAATGCTCGGAATCTCAGTTTGGTACACGTGTTACAATTGAAGGAAAATGGATATTCACAACTGAGTTCATCTTATTCATTATTGGAGGGAATATATGTACAAGACTTAGATGGGCCCACCTAGGCTAACGGGCCTATAAACTTATCTACACTTGCCACCCCTCTCAAACTCAAGATGTGTCATGTGGATACGAGGCACCAAGTTTGTGGATATGAAACCGATGTATTTTGAGCCCTGGTGAAGAAGCATGGGACAACACATATTGAAGATCGATGGTGGAGTGTTGACAATGAGAGTGTGTAAATGATGCATCAACACCAATATGTTTTGCAATTTGAATAGCACTAAGAGGTGTGGTAGCATCAAGATCAACAAACAACCAACGAAGCCAGATAGTAGTAGCAAGAGGTTGAAGCTTAGCTTCAGTGCTAGAAGGTGACATGATAGTCTTCTTGGACTTCCATGCAATGAGCGAAGTCCCAAGGAAGATATAATAGCTAATGATGGATCGACATTCAACTAAATCACTCGCCCATGTCAAATCAGAGTAAGTGTTAAGCTGGAGTTGAGTCAAACATGAATAGAACAAACATCGAGATGTAGACCTCCTCAAGTATCGTAGTGCACAGAGCAGATGACTATATTAATCTGAAATGGGAGAATTGACGAACTGGATGACATGGACGACATGAGCAATGTCTAGCCTATTGACAGTGAGAGAGAAGATTGTCCACAATATGACGATAGCCAAAAGGATGCTCAAATGGTGTGGGTCACAGTGCCGATGCTGAGAGAGGATGTAACCATCATTGGTAAAATTGACTTCAATACCTAGGTAATAGCTGAGATGTCATAAATGTGACATCATGAACTGCTTACTCCATTGTTGCTTAGCTAAAGCAACATACTCTTATATGATCTCCAGTAATCAACATATCATCAGCATAGAGAATAAGCAAAGTACCACCACGCCGAGGTATGAATGAACACTGTCGGAGTAGGAAAAAAACTAGCATCACGAATCATTGAACCAAAGCACTCAAAGCAATCATGCGTAGTTTGCTTAAGACCATAAAGAGCATCTTGAAGACGACATAATCTGTTGGAGCCTCAATTGTATGAGAAGAATCAGCATCACATACCATTGAACGAAAGCACTCAAAAGTAGGCATGCGAGCTTGCTTGAGACCATAAAGAGCATGTTGAAGACGACAGTTTGTTGGAGCCTCAACTGCATGTGAGCGTAATGTAAATCAGCATGAAGTCCATTAGCAAAGAACACCACAACGTTCAGAGTATGAATTGGTCTTATGAACAACTAGAGCAATTATATGATCATGATCTCGACCATGAGTATGTTGAAATCTTCAAGCAACATGACATGCCTTGTACCTTGGTCTTTGCCTTCACACCACATACATGTAAATGATGTAATAGGAACCACATGAGCAGGTAATGGAACAAGATCTCTAGGGTTGCAAGCTCCTCAGACATAGTCAGCTGTCACTTAAGAACTCTAGCTTCCTCATGATACGTACAAGGCTCATATACTACACCTGTAGAAGGAAAACATGAATTGTCAAAGTATCAACATTATTGTCTGGGGAATCAGAAGTAGGGCTGAGGATTAGAATGGACTCTGGGTCGGCAACCACAGTGGAGTGGAAAGTTCGTAGTGTGTGAAATTCGTGGAGTAGCAAGACATAACATGTACAACCAATAACTCGAAGATGATCATAACCAAGAGGGTCCAGAATCTTGTCAGGGTACTTCCTGTAGTCGAGATGAAGGTTGGAGGTCGATAAGATGGGCATATGTATATACGTCTCTCCAAAAAAGAGAAGTAACAAAAGATGCAATCAAAAGATTGTGAGCAGTCCAAATATTTGACGGTGCTTGCGCTCGACAACATTATGAGCATGAGCATTAGAACTCAAGAGTTGGGAGGGCACTCAAGAGTTGGAAGGGTGCCCTCAGAAGAGAGAAACCGATGAAAAACAGTTGATAGATACCCTCTCCCTCAGAGCGAAAAATGTGAATAGTAGTAGAGAATTGATTATGAACCATGCGAGCAATGGATTGATATATATGGATAGTAACACAGAGCAATGCTTCGTAAAATAGATTTAAGTGTATTGAGAATTTTCATTGATGTAATTGCCATAATACTTGTGACCTCGCTTGCAAGCGAAGGGAATCTGACACCATACATCAGAATGAACTAAATTAGAAGGTGACTAAAACGAGAAGTCTTGGAGGAATATGTGAGTTGTAGCTGTTTCTCCAGTTTTAGAATCAAAGCTACCATCAATAGTAGCACGACCGAATAGACCTGCCAAAAACTCCTTTCTAAATTCATATTATATACGAATAGGCCTATAATTGCATCTAATTTATACCCAAAACTCAAATCTTGAAAAAAGATTAAAAACAACCGCCCTGATTTGACTAGTTTTCGTCGAGAAACCAGAACAAGGCTTTGTGGTTTTTGGCCCAATTCGATTTCCAAAACCCTGATGGTGACATAGCACACCAACAACACAACGCGCACACATCTTCACGGCAGCAGTGCACCTGATGGTGAGATCGAGCTCAACGATGGCAGGTCTGACAAGAAGATGAGACCATGGAAGCTGACGCTGATAGATCTAGAGGAAGCAAGCTTCACTGACACTGTAATCGGTGAGTTAGAGCTGATCCAACCAAATTGACCTCGAATCCCACAAGCGCATTAGTCAGGATGAGGGTGTTGAAGGCGAAATCGAGCAATTCTGGCTCGGGCGGATCTAGTTCGGGGGAGGGATGGCGATGCCATTATTGGGCAATTTTGGCTCGGGAGAGGATGATGATGGCAGAAATTGTAGAGGATGGAAAAAGATGATGGTGGTGTAACTTGCCAAAGTCTCGCCAACGACGGAGTCAGTGGTGTTGTTGTCGGCAAGACATGGTGGTTGCTAGGGTTTATCCTATCATGTTAGAATTGAAGATAGAAAACTATTAGCCTTTAATGGTGTACACTTTAAAACCTGGAATAAATGAGTTGGGTTTGATGCCTGGATAATGAAGCAACACAAAGTTGTGGAGGAACAATTTCACTTTGCTGCTAGAGAGCACAAAGGTTGAAGGAATCTCTTCAACGTGATGCGGTAGATATCACTCTAGAGGCATTGAAATGCCAAAAGGTTGTAAGAGTTTAATCCAAAACTCTAAAAACACAAGATCTAGTCCAAGATCTAAGGCATGAACATGTTCTATTGATGGGTTGAGATTACATGAGTATGTGTTACAAAACTAGAGGGTCTCACCTACGGATGAAAATCCCGGTACCGGATAAAATACCGCCCGACGCCATATCTCTGTTCCCAGAAAAAACCCAACCAAAGTTTGAAAACTGAAATTTGAATTTGCCTAAAAACTGGCTGAAATTTGAAATATGGAATTTGAATTTGCTAAACTAGGAGAAAACCGACCGGTTTTCTTAATCCCGGTACCCACCGGTAAAACCGGTTACCGGCCGGCAACCGTTGAGATTTCTATCCATGACTCACCTCTATTTATAGGCTTCATGAAGTCTTTTACAACTCACATAAATACATGACAACTAACTACTAGCTAGTTATAACTCGTCAACAAGTCATAGTTGATAACTCATTGACAGCTAATCTATATGTTGACATATCAATGACATCATCATTCTTAATAGTAAGTATTCTAGACATATCAAAGTTGGTTTCTTATTCTTAATATCTGGAAGCTACCCCATCTTCCTTCATTTTAAAGCTAGTCTCTCGTACCAACAGAAGTGCAAATAACCTCTTAAGTGTCTTCATCCATTTAATTACCACTTTTAACCATGCATATGTATGCATTCTTTCTTGAAAAGCTAGCTCATGGCCTAACTGAATTTGAAGAACTAATTTAGGCGTGATGTCCCGCATCAGATAAGATCTTACAAATTTTAGTGTATCTTTTGTTTCTTCTCATCTAGAGTAGGAACAATTATTTGGTCCTGGAAGTATTTTAATCTGAACTTACTGAATCATGTGTTAGTGGCATGTATTCCTCATTCTTCAGTGTTCAGTGTAGAGGTGTGAATTTTCAGATATAGTAAACTGTTATTTCCATCTGTGTTCACTTCTTAGATCCGCATTTTCAGCACTGAGATACAACGATTTTTCCAACATTTGACCAGCTTATCTTAAATACGGATGAAACTAATTATGGTGGACGCGGCGAACTCAAGAGCAGTCAGTATATAAAAAGGACCAGCGACAAAAGGTTTATTTGCATTACTAGGATAATCCGCCTTTTTGGTTTGTAATTATCTTTGGATGCATTAGTATTGTGCAACCAACTTGAGCAGTGTTACTTCCTGTAGGGTTGATGGTTGTCGCATCTCCTTGGAATTGGCATTACCATCTAGAAGTGCTCAGGTAGGTAATGTAAAATACTAGCTCTTTACAACAATATGCATACCTTCTAAAAGGAAGCACATACTTGCAGGTATACAAGTTGGTCCGAATTTTGAGAATTTAGGCTGTCAATATATATATATATATATATATATATAGTTGATAGACCAAACCATCGATGTCCTCCGAAGACCTTCACTGTCAATATTTACACTCTCGCAACATTGGAAACTTGGATGGAAAACTGAGGTACGGGCAGCTTGTTTTTTTCTTCTCATGTACTTTATGGTTGTTAGAATAGGACTATATGTATTTCCTTATCTGTATATGATAACTCCCTTGTATTCTCTATATATATTGCTCATTGGGTCCTCTTGAATACATACATAATATTCCTAACATAGTATCAGAGCTAGGGCAAACCTAGCAATTTACGATCTGCCGCCGCCGCTCGGTCGTCACTGCTCGGATCGCGCGCCGCCTCCACCTCCAGCCCGCCGCCGCGGCTCTTCAGTCATCGCCAGCCGCCGCCCGACGCCATCCTTCTTCCACGACTCCGAGCCACTCGCTCGCCCGTCCGCCCCACGGCGCTCGGGTCTCCGACGCTCGCCGCCGATCGCGCTGCTGACCGCCACTAAGCCACCATCGCCGACACCGCCATCCCTAGCCAGTGCGAACGACCCGGCCGCCTCGATCACCGCGCCGCTCCTGCCGCCGCCGCCGCCGTCGTCGACGACCACCGCTGTCGCAGACACCATTGTCGGCGCCGCCGCTAGCAGGGGGAAAACCTATTTCTCCCTGCGCGTGAGGCTCGCGCGTGAGCAGTTGGGTTGGGCCGGGTTAAGGAAACAGGCGTCTGCGTGTGGCGCCAAAAAATTAAAATTTAAAAAATCAGTACGTCCATCTAACCGTCGTGTCGTCTAGCGCCGCCTATTAGACTTCGTTGTCTTGGTCGCCGCGTCGTCCAGCGCCGCCTACCAATGACTCTGTTCTATCAGCTGCGATCCTATTCTCGGGAACAAAGCTTAATGGAACAAACTATAGGCTGTGGTCTTCACTTATGGAGATCACGCACGATAGTCTCCTCTGGGGACATGTTACTGGTGCCCGACCTTGTCCGCCGCCACCGGTTCAGCCTTCTCCCAGAGAGCCTACTTCTGTACCTCCTGCAGAAGATGAGGCTGCCAAGGAGACAGAGGCTGCTATTGCTGCTGATGATGAGGCCTTTCAGTATGCCATAAACGCTTTTGAGCGCTGGTATGCTGATGAGGCCCGTGTTTGAGCCATCCTGGTGGTTAGTGTTGACGACTCCATTTAGCCTGACATTGTTGGTCTGCGTGCTACTCGTCAGATCTGGGAGTACTTGTGCAAGCGATACCAGCAGAGCAGTGATGCTCAGTTCTTTTCACTTCAGTGTGAGTTGAGATGCTTCGCCAGGAGGACTTTTCCGTTGACGATTTCTTCCGAGCCCTGGCCAGTCTTTGGTGCCAGCTGGATGAGCTGGCTTCTCCGCTCTGCCACGAGTGTCATAAAGTACGGAAGGCGGATCGTGATCGCTTTCGTTTTTATAATTTCGTCTGATGTCTTTGCCCAGAGTTTGAGTCTATCAAGGCTCAACTGCTGAGTCGTTCACCATGACCGACAGTCATCGAGACTCTTTCGACGCTTTGTGCTGAGGAGCTTCACCGTGGGTTAGCAGCACAGTTTGTTCCGGCTGTGTTTGCTACCTCTTCTTCTTCGACTACAAGCGGTTTACGCTTCAACTACGCCTCCTCCTCGGTGTGCATTTACGCTCTGTTTTGCACCAACTTGGGTTCAGTGCAATTATTGCAAGAACTTTGGGCATGACTATCAGCGTTGTGCGGTGCGAAAAAATCAAAACAAGGCACGTGGAGGTCCACACTCCAAGGGAGTGTAGGGAGGCCCTTCCTCGATCGCAGGATGCAGAACCGATGTCGGGACATTCTCAACGAGTTGACTCTGCTTGGCAGCCAGCGAGCTCTACTTCCAGCTTTTCTCATAGCTCAGCAGGTTCTACCATTTTAGCTCAGATGTCTCCTCCAAGTACCTCTTGGGTTTTAGATTCTGGTGTCTCTTTCCATATGACACCGGACTCCACATCTCTCACTTCAGTGGGACCTCCTGTTTATCCCATCTCTGTTCAGACAGTTGTCTGTACTCTTTTGTCTATCAGTTGTCAGGGCACTCTTTTGTCCACTGACTTTTCTGTTCCCGCTGTTTTCCATGTTCCCCAGCTTACCATGTAGATTCTCTCGGTGGGTCAGCTCACCGATCTCGGTTGTAGGGTTGGTTTTGACTCTCATATCTGTTTCATCCAAGATCGACAGACAGGGACAATTTGGGAGTGGCTCGGCGCCGTATGAATCATCAGGGTCTCTACATCTTTGATCGCCTCCACCTTCTGTCCACTTCAGTTGCTCTTGTCACCTCTATGTTTACTTCCACCGCCACTGCCGCCACCACCTCTGGTGTCTTTGCGCAGTGGCATCACCGTTTAGGTCACCTGTGTGGGTCCTCATTAGTTCGTCAGGGTGTTCTTGGACGTGTTACTGTTGACACGGACATGTTTTGTCAAAGTTGTAAGCTGGGCAAGCAGCTACAACTTTCTTATCATTCTAGTGAGTCTTTGTCTTCTTGTCCTTTTGACTTAGTTCATTCAGATGTATGGGGACCTGCACCTATTATCTCTAAAGGCGGACATAAATCTTATGTTATCTTCATTGATGATTATTCCTATTTTTCATGGATTTTTCCTATGTCTAATCGTGGTCAGATTCTTGCGATCTATTGTACCTTTGCAACGATGGTTTGTACTCAGTTTGATTCTGTCATTCGTACTTTTCGCTGTGATTCTGCTGGCGAGTACTGTTCTGGCGCTTTTCGATAGTTTCTTTCTGAGTAGGGCACTATTTACCAGTCTTCTTGTCCTAGTGCTCATGCTCAGAATGGGGTTGTTGAGCGCAAACATCGTCATCTGATTGAGACTGCCGCGCTCTTCTTCTTGCCTCATGTTCCACCACGCCTGGTCGAGTCATTTCTCTGTTGCATATCTCGTCAATATGCAGCCTTCCACTGCTTTTAAGGGTGTCAGTCCTATAAAGTGTCTCTACTCTCGAGCCCCCTAGCACACTCACCTTCGTGTTTTTGGTTGTACTTGTTTTGTATTACTGCAGCCTCGTGAGCGCACTAAACTATCGGACTAGTCAGTTGAGTGTGTGTTTCTTGGTTATAGTTATGAGCATAAGGGTTATAGCTGTTGGGATCCTTCTGCTCGACGGATCAGGATTTCCCGAGACGTTGTCTTTCTCGAGATTCGGCTTCTTCTGTTTTCACCGTTGAGTCGATTTCATGGTTGTCTCTTTTTGACTCTTCACCCATTTCTCCACTATCACAGTCTTCCCCAGTCTATCTCAGGTGGTTCCTTCTGTACCTCCGCCTCCTCTGTTATCTCCTGCAGCATCGCCTTTTGTTCCTACAGTACCATCATCTCATTTTTCTAGTATTCACTACTCCAGGCGTCCTCGTTCTTCACCAGTCTCCTTTCCTAGTATCTTGCCGACACCCACCTCTGATCCTCATGATGATGCTCCTCGTTACGTCCTTCGTCATCGGACATCCCTTCGGCCTCCTGATCGTTTTGGATTTGCTCCGATAGCTCATGCTCTCTCTCCACTGAGCCTAGTTCTTATCGTGAGGCTGCTCCTCATTCTGAGTGGCAGCTAGCTATAGCAGAGGAGCTTGATGCTCTTATACATACGGAGACTTGGGATATTATACCGACACCTGTGCATGCTCGTCCTATCACGTGCAAGTGGGTGTACAAGATTAAGACCCGGTCTGATAGTACTATGGAGTGCTACAAGGCTCGGCTTGTGGCCCGCGGTTTTCAGCAGGAGTATGGTCGTGACTACGACATGACTTTTGCCCCTGTTGCCCATATGACCACTGTTCGCACTCTTGTTGCGGTTGCTTCTGTTCGTCGGTGGTCTATCTCTCAGCTGGATGTTAATAATGCTTTTCTTAATGGTATTCTGCATGAGGAGGTCTACATGCAGCCACCACCTAGGTATTCTGTTCCTGATGGGTAAGTCTGTCGTCTTCGTTGTGCTTTTTATGGTCTCAAACATGCTTCTCGTGCCTGGTTTGATTGTTTTACCTCAGTGATTACTGCTGTTGGTTTCACTGTTAGTTCCCACGATCCTGCTCTTTTTGTCCATGTCTCATCTCGGGGTAGGATACTGCTTCTTCTGTATGTTGATGACATGCTCATCACTGGTGTAGATGATTCCTCCTTCATCACATATGTGAAGAAGCATCCTAGTGAGTAGTTTTTGATGACTGATCTTGGTTCTCTTACATACTTCATTGGGATTGGGGTCTCTTCCATGCTTGAGGGCTACTACCTCTCCCAGCAGAAGTATGTCTAGGATCTTCTTGACCGGTCTGGTCTGACTGATACTCGCACTACTGAGACTCTCATAAAGCTATCTCTCCAGCTTCATGCCACTGATGGTGATCTTCTTGAGGATCCTACTTAATATCGTCATCTTGTTGGGAGTTTGATATCTTGTGAGCACTCATCCTAATATTGCTTATATTATTCATATCCTGAGTCAGTTCATGGCTCGTCCTATCCATCTTCACTACAGTCACCTTCTTCGTGCTCTTCGCTACTTGCGTGTGACTATCTCTCGTCGTTTGTTTTTCTGTAGCTCCACCTCACTACAGCTTCAGGCGTACTCTGATGCGTCCTAGGCTAGTGATCCTTCTGATCGCCATTCTGTTTCTTCTTACTACGTTTTTCTGGGTTCCTCCCTGATTGCCTAGAAGACTAAGAAGCGCATCGCATTCAGTCAGAGGTGAGTTGAGAACTATGACAAGAAGGATAAAGATAGGTTACTTGGTTGAGGTGACTACTTGCAGATTTTGGAGTGCCTGTGATGAGTCCTACGACTCTTTTGTCTGATAGTACAGATGCTATCAGTATTGCCCGGGATCCAGTAAAGCATGAGCTCACCAAGCATATTGGTGTGGATGCTTCATACACTCGCTCATAGGTGCAGGAGGGAGTACTTGCTTTACAGTTTGTGCCATTAAAGTTACAGGTTGACTTCTTCACGAAGCCACATACTAGGGCACAATATTTGTATTTTCTCTCCAAACTCAGTGTGTGTAATCCACCATGAGTTTATGGGGGTGTTAGAATAGGACTCTATGTATTTTCTTATCTGTATATAACAACCCCTTTGTACTCGCTATATATATTGCCTATTGGAACCTCTTAAATACATACATAATATTCCTAACAATGGTTACCTCTGGAAATTGCTGGATATGTAATAGGTTGGGGAAAAAAATCCAAATTACCCCCTCAACTGTTCTCTGTCTAATTTCCACTCAACTTCAATACCATTTAGTCTACATCCCATAACTATTAAAACCGGAGCACTTAGCCCCTCAATGGTGGTATTACCACATAAGCAGCTGTAATCAGCAAATTTTATTATTGTGGCAGTCAAGCCAGCAAAATAAATAAAAAGATATCTCTCTTGTCGCTACATCACCCCATCTTTCTTTCATTCACCTCTCTCGCCCGCATTCTGCCTCTGCTTCAGCTCCGACTGTCGCGGTGCGATGTACATTTTCCATTTGGGTGGTGGGTTTGGCGGTACCAGTGGTGGTTCGAGGAGGTCGCTTGAAGAAGAGGAGCGGGCGGTGGAGGCGGCGAAGCACCACTGTAATATCTCGATTAATGATTAAGAGTTAGAAATTAGCAGATGGAAAATTGGGAAATGGTAGATAATTCTCTGTAGTTTCTAAAAAGTCATAATTCAATATAACATTTGATCAACTAAGAAGTACGATGTGAGAGTTGAAAGTTATGATAATTTTAGTGTCGGGACGGTAGGGGAGACTGTCCAGTAAAGGGGAAAAGTTTTGGAATTGGGGAGCGCGTACGAGCGTGGTCGATTACGTGATGTTTTATATTGTTGTAGCTTGTATTGAGTTTTTACTGTGGGAGTAGTTTCGGGATTGTTGCCATCTTATAATCATCCGGTCGTTGTAACTAGAAAGGTAAGTGTATGGTAGAATGATATTTGAGTGTTTGAAAGTATTGTTTGGTTAAGTGATTACTTGCCATAATTATTCATATGAATTATGTCTATTTCACATTGCTCACATGCTTTTGATATCTTGATGATAATGATAATGATTATGGAAGAATGATGATTATGTCAATTGCTAATGAAGAAAGATAATAATTATTGCATTTCATGCTAGGTATTCATGAAGGAAATATGTGATCCACGAGAGTGGAATGAGGTCCCCATATGTAATATATGGGCGATGAGATCCTCGTCCCCACATTAGAGAATACGGGTATGAGTGAACATCGATGGGTCTTATCTTACACTCCGCCATATCAGTATAAGCAGAAGATGAGTTGAGACTTGAGCATGAGCATTTCATTGCATTTATGAAAAGAGAAAAGTAATTGGAGATAATGAATCACGTGAATGGAAACCGATGAGAATGAATATGAGAAACTGAGATACTGATAAATGTGAATGAATGGTTATTAAGATGATGCCTTGATTACTATTATGTTTTGTATTTGTTGAGTTGTGGACTCATTCTTATTTTACTGTTGTTTTTAGGTGATCGTTGATGACACTCTATTTGGAAAGGGTCAGCACTTGGAACACCGCATACACTCATTTATTTGATTACTTGTTATGCCTTTATTCTTATGATATTGTGACTGTGGATGGGTTTTAATTTTGAATTGTTTGCTGTAATTTTGTTGTTAATTGATGTAAATTTAATTGTTATGGTAGTTTAGTGGTATTTCAGACTCAATATTGGATTGTGGTGTTACAACTTACAACCACCACCGGCGGCAGTACTGTTGCTTATGATGGTGTTTCTTGGCGCAATTGGAGATGGGCTTACTGAACTTAAACCACACGGACTCCAGCAGCAGTTGCAACGGCTGGCGGCGGCGGTGGTAACCTACTCGCTGATCACGTCGCTTCAATTAATCAATTAAGACAAGAAGATGTGAGCAATGGAGTGGTTTGGATCTTGCATAAGATGTGAGCAATAGCCCAAAAGGAAACAAGAAAAATTGTGTGGTGATGGGCTCTTTGGAATAAGAAACAAATGGAGAAGTCTCTGTTTGTGCACGGCGCAAACGAGCGACCGACGTGACAGCATTGCTCTAGAGGCATGTGCGAGTCATGCTCTCCTTTCTTGCGGCTCGGATGGCCAATGGCGGCCATGGGCGTAGCTAGGGGCAGCAGCTGCAGTGGCATGGCCCACGTGGAAGTTGGTGGAGGTGAGGGTGTCGTGTAGCAGACAACAGGCAAGCGGGGTGTGGTGTCAATTGGTGGGGCGATGTGGTGCGGGCGCACTGGCGCTCGGGCGGTGACCTCATGCTGGGGCAGAGAGCAGCAAAGAAGACTACGAAGAAAGGGTGTTGGCTGAGACAGTGGGAGGATAGGTGGGCCTAATTTTCTGACTTCTGGTTAAATATATTTAAAAACTCCACGTCATCACAAGATATGTCGACTGGGAGGAAAACCACGTTGGAATAGGGCTATAGAGTCTTTTAAGGTATTGAGAGTTGAGGGGTGTAAACTAAATGGCATTGAAGTTGAGGGTGGAAATTAAACCGAGGCGATAGTTGAGGGGGTAAATTTGACTTTTTTTCAAGTAGGTTTGTTAGGACATATCTTGTGCAAACCCTCATTTGGGTGCAAACATGGAAACCATTTTGGTTTGGTATGCCCACTTTAGTTAAACGCATGGCTGACCTTAGTTTCAGCTTATGTACAAAATTAAAAAGTGTGGATAATGTCATTATTTATCAAATGCAAATATATACCTTGTAAAGGATCTATCTTTTGCTCTATGCGCATGTGAATATAGTATCTAATTAGGTGGCGCAAATTTAACAGATGTTGTTTATCATCTACACAGACTAGAGCCACCTCGCAGGTCAAGCTTTGGGGACTGCCTGCACGGTAAGGAATAAGGATGCTTCATTTTTGCCGCCAAGTGCAGTGCAAGTTCTGTGAAAAATCTTTGCACATGCTTTGACTTCCTGCTGACTTCTAGCAGGACTCAGAAGTGCTCACAAATAGAACAAGTTATATCAGTTACACTACATATAGTGGTGCCATCTCTGGCTAATGAAAGCATATCGTACCAGTGGATGGCCTGTTTCGGGCAGTTGGAGAGATCGGAGACTGGAGTGAAACGGGAGGATCAGGAACCAGTGAATTCTTAGACTAGTCACTGGGTCCAGTGGCAGGTAGTTTTCTCCTTTTAGGCTCTAGCCTTTTTCCTTGTCTTTTTTTCTTTCGTGGTTACTTGACCGTCCTGTACATTCGTTCTGGCTTTCAATGAAATCGTAGCTCCTGCTTTTTCGTCCAAAAAAAAGAAGCATATCGTATAGAGGTGCACTGCTGGAGGTACTGCCTGTGCATGCAGGCAATTGGATTGACGATCAACAGTTCAGATCAAGCATAGTGGAGAAATAGGGTTAATATTCATTTTGTTTTGATAAGTAGCTTAATCTGAGCTGTCCTAACAAACCTACCTTTGCTACTCTTTACATGTAAGGGCACTTTTTATCTTTGACGAAATTCGCATGTGAAAACATAGTCTTGCCCATCACTCTCATTGTCTTCTTCCCAACAGCCAGGGGCGAAGTTGGGCCTCGGGCCTCCCGAGCAATGGCCCAAGGCCTAGCAAAAAATTACCTGCCAAAACACTCAAGCATACAGTACAACTGCTCTTCTCCTAGCCAAATGCTTTGGGCCGGCTCGAGGCTTCTCTCAGTGCTGGCTCCACCCCTGCCAACAGCACAACACTAGTCATCAACAACCACAATAGCACAGCGAGCAAAAGGTAACAAGCGTCAAAGCTTGTCCATTGGGCGGGAAGCGACGACAGTGCCCATATGCGGGCATGGACGCTGCGTCAAGCACGGCTCCACCGTCGACGTGTGTTTTCCTGTTTCAATCGCATGGCTTCTCTATTCGTTCTCCAATCACAACATCCCCAACTCCAAATCGATCGTCTCTCTCAGATCTCATTTACTCACTCCACTTTCCCCAACCGGCCACATCGTCTTCTCTGGCCACTAGTTTGCATCTTCTACAACTCTCTCTCACACACACACACACTCCCACTCCACAGTCACCCCATGCATCACTCCTTGTAGACCCACCAGTCCACCAGCATACCTCGGCCTCCCCTCTCACCAAGTTGTTTTGTGCCGCATATGCTTATTTTAGTTGGCGATGTTGTGCCTACTGTCATTGGCTTGCGCTGGATAGATCTGAGGCAGCAACTCTGTGGGCGAAAAGAAGAGAAGGTGAGGTGACGCAGGAGCACAACAACAATGGGTTGAGCCGGCGACAAGGACATAAGGCCTTGACCTGGCCGCCTCTTCCAATGATGGTGATGTGCTTGGTCCTCAAAGCCACCCACACGTCCTTCTTCGCCAGGATTGTTGTAGTTTTTTTAATGTTGCGTTTCGTATTTCCAAATGTTGCATACTATGCACTTCCATTGTTGGTACTCAAAATGGTTTAGCCCCTCCACTATTTTGATTGTTGCATCATTGTTCCAAAAATGTTGCAACAATTATTTTTAGATGTTTTCACTGTTATTTTCAAATGTTGTATTGTTGTGACATTGCTTTTTGTTGCAGGCTCTCTACCATTTGATTGTTGTATCATTGTTCAAAAAATGTTGTAACAATTATTTTCTGATATTTCTAATGTTATTTTCAAATGTTGTAATGTCTTGACACCGTTTTTTGTTGTAGTGCCTCCACCATTTGATTGTTCCAAAAATATTGCAACAATTATTTTGGATGTTTTCGCTGTTATTTTCAAATGTTGCAATGTTGTGACATTGATATTTGTTTGTTTGGGCCATTGGGACGAATTTGGAGGAAATTTTGAATCCCATGGGCGAGTTTGAAGAACTCGCTCCACGAACGAGATCGAGACAGAGGAGTTGTAAGCAGATTTTGTTGTGTCGGGCGGGGGGGTGCGTGATGTTGCATTGGATTCTTTTTCTCTTGTTTTGGGAGGAAGGAAAAAAATGCATTGAGATCGAATGGCTGAACCCCACAGCGCGAGATCGAATGGTAACACACAGCGTACGATGCTAGCATTCAGATCGTACGTTCGAGCGCTAGTCGCGCATCCTTTAAGATTTCACTAATCTGCGAATGTTGGATCAACGATTGATCAGCTATGATTCGTTCGATGAACATGGTCAATGCTGCACCATAGTTTGCTGTTTGGGCTCATAACTTTGGTTGCTCCATGCGAGAGGGAGTGAGCACGTGTGTGGTTGCGGATGCATAGCTTACTACTACTCACTCCCAGCCATTGTTGCCTGCACACCACCGCCGCTGCCAGGTGACTTACTCTCCAGCGCACGACCACAAAACTAACTCTGATCGCCACTCCCCAATAGTCGCCCCTCTCCATGCCTTTTCAACGCCGCCTCCTCTAGTGTCTTAGGGCGCTGATTTTTCGTACCTTTGCCGCCGTTGTGTTCTTGGGGACTGAAATGTGAGTACCTGAAATGAAAGATTCAAAATTTTAATTGTAAGGGAGCCTTTTGAGTTGAAAGTTAGAAATTTCAAGCTTAGTTTGAAATTTGAGGTGGGCGGTTAGCACCGATGACAGGATGATGGGGTGGAGTCTGGGGCAATGAGGGGAAGCATTTGGGAGGGTGAGCCGTTGTTGGGAGAATAAAGTCAGGGGTGTACAAGGTGAAAGGTGACATGTTCGTTGTTGACGTACGGTATTCACTTGTTTTCACTCCGGAGTCTCCCGATTATGGCATGGTATAATAGTGTTTTAGCACAAGTCTAATGCTTTACGCTCACAAATTCCACAAGTGTTGTGCATCAACTAACCATGCCGCGGCAACAATTGTCTTTGAGCTAAAAACATTGGGTCGAAACGGCGATCAAAGAATGCCACTGCAAGAATTTTCCTTGCACGAAAGTTGCTAAGGCACTATCGTGGAAATAAACGATATGTAACAGATAATGGACCCATGTGATATGCCTCATCTTAACGGCATAGTATCACGATAACTAAAGTAGCCGAGCGAATTTGATGGGGCCCCTATCTTTGCAAAGTGCATTGACCTATGATGAATGAATTCTCTAAACCACACACTCAGAAACCACACAAAAAGTGAGAAGCTCCTACAATATCAGAAGGATCAAGAAGACCAATGACCAAGAGAACACCCATTCTCGTTAAAACCCGACACAACATAGAATTCAACGCCGTGACAAATCAAAACATTAAAAGTATTGCTCACTACATAATTGTCACATCGAATGGACATCAAAACACACGACATAAAAGTAACTAACTTTAAGCAACATTTATATTACATGCAGGGTCTTCTTCCTTTGCCATAACAAAAGTTGCTCTCATATTGTTCAACAAGCAATTATGAGTACAAAATTGTACTTCACAAGACTTTAAGCAACATTTATATTACATGCAATCTTAGACAAAGATGGTTGTCCCAACTAGTTTAGTTTGCACAAAGCGAGCTATTATTTGCAATAGATATAGTAATTTGTAACAAGCGATTTGAGGAAACAACTGATATTGTTTAAAAGTAGTAAGTAAATATAGTCTGATATATTCTTTGTGTGTTCGGGAATCGTTATGTGCTGCTAGGTATCGCTAACAACTGGTGGTCGAAAAAGAGTTTCTGAGTCATAACCGATTTCACATGAACTTGTAGGGTCGCACACTTAAAGGGCCATGATCTGTTTTTGGATGGTGATCCGAATTCGTATAGGCCTCGAGTTCCTAATGGGCCTCAAGATCGAGATCCATCTTGGATGCCTATATAAAGAGGGGCGGTGGCATGGGGTGAGGTGAGGATGATCTTTGGAAGAACTCCCGAAACCCTAATAGCCACGCCTTCTCAACCACGCTCGGTGCTAGCACTCCAGTGCGTGGTGGTCCTGCCCCGTACGTGTGGATACCACGGAGGTGTTGTTGCGAAGCATTAGCACTAGGACGATCCGCAACTCGTGAAGATCACCGGAGTTGGAGGAGAAGTCGCATGGTGAGTACGACCACTCGGAGGAGCAGACGCGCGGCGAGTACGACTGAAGGATCTAGACCCGCCATTATGAGTTAATGGAATGTTTTGGTGATTAATGGCAAATCCAAATGTGAGACTAACTCTCTTGTCTAGTATTATTTTGTGTAGTCTCATTTGAATATAAATGTGAAATTCAACGAGATATGCAATCGTCATCTTAATCTTATATATTGTTGTATTCTTCGGACCCAAAATTTAGGTTGAACTCAATCATAAGTTTAACTTGAATATGTGCATATGATCTTATTACACATTTGTGTATGCACACATTTAGGGAGAGTTTATTCTATATTTTTTGGTTTCTTTAGTATTGATCCATATTTCATTCTCCACATATATTAAGGATCTTCACTTTGAAACATATCCTTTCGAGTATACAAAACTTGTGTAGTTCTTGTATACTCATGTTGGAGTATATATATAACTTGTGTAGTTCATATATACTCATGGTGTGTTACTTTCAATTATCCACATTCAATTTATGTGCAATTGAAGTGATTATCATTAATTACCAATAAGGGAAAGATTGAAGTATCTTGTCCCACCATTATGTGATAATGGTTTGTTATGGTAACTAATAGTAATCACATTGTGGAACTAACATTTTCCATGAGTTGGATGAATAGGTTATGTTCCAGGGTGATGAAGACTTTGGATGTCATCATGTGTCAATGACATTAAAGTCAAGAGCTTGGTGTAAAGGATGCATTATGAGTTGATGCTTATCAAGAAGAGGAGATGATCATGGCTTGATCGTCAAGACAAGAGAAGACACATCATGTGTTGATGGAGGTCAAGCAAATGATCATCATGTGTTTATGATTATCAAGTTAATGACCCGGACTTGAAGTGATGATATGCGTCATCAAGCTTCAAGAAGATGCAAGGCAAAGGTATGACTAGCTAGGGCTAAGGTTGTGTTCCTAGTCTTTTATCGGTCTTGGTGTTTGGTTGAAAGACCGGATTGCTAGTATAGGTTGTTGTACTATTAAGAGAGGTCTTAACTAGTAGCTTGAGTTAGTTACGTGTTGATAGCTCATTGTGTTTGCTCTAGCTCATTTAGGCATGATGCTATTATTTGCGAATGTGTTTCGCAAATAGTCAAGGTTCATGCATAACCCTTGTAGTATGTGACTTTAGTTTGCAAATGTGTTTTGCAAATGGCGTAAGTCCATGTACCTTATTTCTTGTGGTGTTGATTCCAAAAGTTGGCAAATGTGTTTTGCAACTTGTTGAGAATATCACCTTTAAACTTTGTTGGAATTGCACTCAAATGGGCAAATGTGTTTTACAATTTGAGTAAAGTAAAAGTGCAAAGCTTACGTGGTCAGCGGTCGACCGCCCGATGGTCACCGATACGGCCGGTGGCAAATCGTCGAACATTGTGCAGATTGGCGATCCGACCGATTTCATCTTGAGTCGATTCGCTGCGCGGTAGTACCGCTGTTGATAAAACGGTACTACCGGAGAGCGGAAGTACCGGAGTTTTCGCGATACGTTTTTCTCACAGAAGCACCACTTTGGATCGCGCTGATTTTCCTTTGGCGGTCGGAACGCCCACCCTTGGTGGTCGGAATGATTTTGCGACGGTCAGACTGGCCATTAGTTGGCGGTCCGACCGGGCGTGAGTCCAATGGCTAGTTTTATAGCCGTTGGCGCATGGGCGGTCCGACCGGCCATTAGTTGGCGGTCAGACCGGCCCTGCTCTGATTCAAGGGAATCTTTCCTCCAACGGCTAGTTTTTGAGTGTGGGCTATAAATATTCACCTTGGCTGGTTGGAGGTGGTTGCTGTTGCTGGTGTTGCTAGTGCCTATATTCATTCTTTGAGCTAAGAGCAGACCCTTTCTTCTCTTATGTGCATGTGTTGCACTTAGTGAGATTTGGGAGTAAACCCTAAGTGCATGTGTTGCCTTAGGTAGTGGATTGAGTATCCACTGAGCTTTGACACTTGATTAGTTCAAGCGAGAGTTGAGTCTTGTTACTCTTGGTGTTTTGCCGACACCTAGACGGCGTGGAGGCATCGTGTCCGGTGATCTTCTCAAGAAGCTTGTGAGAAGGCCTGGCGTGTTGTGAGTGGTTTGGTGCTCGCCATCTCTGGAGTGGAGGAAGAGCAACCCAAGTGGAGCGAGGTGTTGGTTCGTGTTGAAACTGGTCCAAGTGGTTGGACTTACCTCGGAGGTGTTGGCTCATTTGAGGTGCCGGTCCAACGCGGTTGGGCTTACCTCAACGTGGATTAGGGGAGACCGGCAAGTCTCCGAACACCACGGTAAAACATCATTGTGTCTATTGTGGTTTGATCTTCTTGAGCTTTACTTTGAGCAATTTACATTACGTGTTTTAATTGCTTATATATCTTTGTATGATTGCTTTCATTGAATTGTATTCATATTGTTGGTGCACTTAGTCGAGCCTAGTTGATTTAGGTTTTTATTGTGCAAAACCAATTGTTATTAGCCTCCGCATTAGATATTGGTTTTACCCGAAAGAATTTTAAAAACCGCCTATTCACCCCTGAAGGATCTAGACCCGCCATTATGAGTTAATTGAGTGTTTTGGTGATTAATGACAAATCTAATTGTGAGACTAACTCTCTTGTTTAGTATTATCTTGTGTAGTCTCATTTGGATTTAAAGGTGAAATTCAACAAGGTATGCATTTGACTTACACTCGTTTATATTATTGCATTCCTCGGATTCAAAATATAGGTTGAACTCCACTATAAGTATATCTTGAATATGTGCATATGTTTTCTCTACACATATGTGTATGCACACATTTAGGGGGAGCTTATTCTATATTTTGTGGTTTCATTAGTATTGATCCATAATCCGGTTTCCACATATGTTTGGGACCTTTACTTTGAAACATACAAAACTTGTGTAGTCTTTGTATACTTATGTTTCGAGTATATAGAACTTGTGTAGTTCTTGTATACTCATATTTCTAATATATAAAACTTGTGTAGTTTTTTATATTCATGTTTTGAGTATATAGAACTTATATAGTTCACGTATACTCAAGTTTTGGGTATGTAGAACTTGTGTAGTTTTCGCATACTCATGTTGTGAGTACATATATGACTTGTGTAGTTTATATATACTCATAACGAGTTACTTTTATCTAAATCAATTTATGTGTGATTGAAATGGTTATCAACAATTACCAAAGAGGGAAAGATAGAGGTATCTTGTCCCGCCATTATGTGTTAATGGTATGTTGTGGTAATTAATGATAATCATATTGTGGAACTAACATTTTCCATGAGTTGGATAAATGGGTTAGGTTCCAGGGTGATAAAGACTTGGGATGATCATGAGTTGATCATCAAGTCAAGATTCTAGTGAAGGATGCATCATGTGTTGATGCATGTTAAGACTCGGGATGAAGAAATCATCATGTGTTGATGATGTTCAAGACAGGATCCCGAAGTGAAGAAAAATGAGATCATCATGTGTTGATGATTGTCAAGTCAATGACCCGGACTTGAAGTGTTGATGTGCGTCATCAAGCTTCAAGAAGATGCAATGCAAAGGTATGACTAGCTAGGGCTAAGGATGTGTTCCTAGTCTTTTACCGGTCTTGGAGTTTGGTTGGTAGACCAGATTGCTAGTATAGGATTACCGTACTATTAAGAGGGGTCTTGACTAGTAGCATGAGTTAGTCATGTGTTGATAGCTCATTATGTTTGCTCTAGCTCATCTATGCATGGGGCTATTATTTGTGAATGTATTTTGCAAATGAATGATGCTTATGTATTTAATCTTTGTGGCATGGGACTATAGTTTACAAATGTGTTTCGCAAATGGTTGAAGTACATGCACCTTAGCCTTGTGGCATGATGCTGTTATTTGTGAATGTGTTTTGCAAATAGTTGAAGCTCATGTTGGATTCCTTGTAGCATGTGACTTAGGTTTGCAAATGTGTTTTGCAAATGGTGTAAATTCATGTACCTTATTACTTGTCGTATGATTCTAAAGTTGGCAAATGTGTTTTGCAACTTGTTGGGAATCTTGCTTGTGATCCTTGTTGGCATGGCTTATCAATTGGTAAATGTGTTTTGCAATTGGAGTTGTTGAAAAAGCTATTTGCTGCTTTTCAGGATAATCGGAAGTTCCGGGGTTGTAACTGCGGAACTACCGCAGGCCGGAAGGTTCGAAATCCGGTGGAATGATTTTTCCAGAGAAGCACCCTTTTCGGGACTTAGCCGATTTTTGGAAGTGCGGAAGTACCACCATGTTGGGCGGAACTACCGCATTGGCGGAAGTTCCTATTTTGGCGCGGTATGTTTTTTCCAAAAGGTGCCATGTGTTGGACCTGAGTGGAAGCGGAAGTACCGCCCATCGAATCGGAACGTCCGATAATCGAAAGTACCGCGTGTTGAACGGCGGAAGTTCTGATTTCATTTCCAACGGCTAGTTTCTCGTATGATATAGCCGTTACTGTGCTTGTCGCTGAGGTGCGGAAGTTCTGCATTTGCTTATTTTTCAGCAGATTCTCTCCCAACGGCTAGTTTGTGTGTGTGGGGCTATATATATGAGCCTTGGCTGGTTGGGAGAGGTTGTTGGTTCTATTGTTGAGTGATATACTCATTCTTTGAGCTAAGAGCAAGGATTTCTTCTCTATTGTGTATGAGTTGCACTTAGTGAGATTTGAGAGCAAACCGTAAGTGCATGTGTTGCCTTAGGTAGTGGATTGTGTATCCACTTGATAATTGACACTTGATTAGTTCAAGTGAAGATTGAGATTTGTTTCTCTTGGTGTTTGCCGACACCTAGACGACGTGGAGGCGTCGTGCCCGGTGAACTTCTCAAAGAAGCTTGTGAGAAGGCCCGGTGTGTTTGTGAGTGGTTTGGTGCTCGCCATCTCCGGAGTGGAGGAAGAGCAACCATAGTGGAGCGAGTTGTTGGTTCGTGTTGGAACCGGTCCAAGTGTTGGACTTACCTCAGAGGTGTTGGCTTAATTAGTGGAGCCGGTCCAACGTGGTTAGGCTTACCTCAACGTGGATTAGGGGAGACCAGCAAGTCTCCGAACACCACGGTAAAACATAATCATGTCATCTTGTTTTATCTTGTGCTTTACTTTGAGCAATTTACATTACATGTTTTAATTGTTTATATATCAGTGTGTGATTGCTCCCTTGTATTGTTGGTGCACTTAGTTGAGCCTAGTTGTTTTAGGTTTTAATTGTGCAAAACCAATTCGCTATTAGCTTTCGCATTATATATTGGTTTTAGAGCCAAAGTATTTTTAAAACCGCCTATTCACCCACCTCTAGTCGGCCACCTCGATCTTACACCCCTCTAGTCGGCTTCCTCGATCTTACAACGACCACTCGAAGGAGGAGACGCGTCGTGAGTACGACTACTACTGCATCAACTCGCTACAACGACTCTACTTCCGCTACGAGTCGGCGCGTCTAGCGGTAATCTCGTGATCTATTACTAGCGGTGGTTCCTTGGTTGCGCGGTAAATTTTTGTTTGTGCTATCGTAGCCTTGCCCGTAACCCTTCAGTGGTATCAGAGCCATGCCATCTAGTTTTAGATTCGGATTGAACACATTGTGATATGTGGAAGTTATAGATATGATCTATCTCTGTTTCTGCTGGTCGATTTGATCGTCCATGTGCATTGGTGGTAAGATGAGTATCTTATTCGTTATTCCATGATCGTGCTTGCATAGTCGTATCACGACTTGCCTCTACCGGTCGGTTTCCGCCATCGGGGCAGACAGTGATCGTAAATCCATTGGAGCACGCGAAGATCAATGTGGCTGATCGAATGGGAGTTGCGATCGTTAAGTACCGGATGTATTGTTGCGCTTGTTCACGGTCACATTGCATGATACTCCTACCGGTCGGAATTTCGCCATCGAGTATACCGCAGTGTGTGGTCGTATTAAGGCAATGATCAGATCGGTTCGAATAGGGTTAATATGATTAGTCTGATGATTTCCAAGGCTCGGTTACATGAATAAGATTCATGTTCCGGAAAAAAAATTCGAGGGTGCTGCCCCTTCGAACCCCGCCCGCTAACCTAAGCGGGACCGCCGTGCTGGGTATTCGGACCGCGCTTTTTGTATAGTGTGTGTTCTTGTTGCCCGATAGAATGCTATTCTATGCCTAACTCGTTGCAGGGATTGATGTGAATAGTATGACCCATGATGTATGAGATGCATGCATGTGTGTAATGTCCATGACCTGTATGTCATATTTATTGCAGCCCAAGGCTGTCTATATTTGTATAACGACCTGTGTGTCGACTTGTGGTGCTCATTCACTCCTTGTATTTTTATCACTAGTGTTGTTATGAGTAATGGCTTAGTGGGAGTACTTGGAGGTTTTGGTAACTTGGAGACATGGCGAATAGGATGCTTGGTGATGGAGATCACCATGAGGAAGGGTCATACTATATCACAATGCAATTTGATTGTCTGTGAATGCCCTTATATTCATGTTCATTTTCTTTCTATGCATGTTATTTAATTGCTTGATATGCTTTTAACATGGTAGAAGTAAAATTCCCTTAGATAATATTAGGTTAAATTGATGCCCTCCCAATTAGTTGCACCATCCATAGTCTTGTATTTTAATGGTAGGTCTTGCTAAAGCAGAGTGCCATTAATATTCCTTGACTAGATGGGTTTGTGTCGGACACTTACACGTAAGCGCTGGCTTTACTTGACATGGTCATCATAACAGTAATGGACTTTGGGGCATAGGGTTCGGTGCCGAAGCATAGAGATGCTGCCCAACAACAAGAGTCATATAGCGATATGATTAACAAAGGGTTGCTTACCAAATTCACTAATCTTCTAGCAGTGATGCCAAAGCTCACTAGTAGATTAACTGATTGTGGGTCTTGAATCCCTAAAATGTCATAAGAGGGATATGGTATTTAGTGGGAGTATCTTCATTAAATTGTTTAATAGAAGTTACTTTTCTTGAACATATGTCTTAGTTTTTGCATATTTCATGTTGTAGATCATGGCTCCAACTACTGTACCTATATCTAGTTTTGCTTTACGTTCGATACTTGATAAAGGAAAAACTGAATGGAATAAATTTTACGGATTGGTCCCGCAACTTGAGAATTGTTCTTAGGCAAGATAAAAAGGAACATGTTCTAGAGAAATCAATTCCTGATGTGCCTGCTGAGAATGCTGCTGTTGCTCTTAAAACAACCTATATAAAGGCATGTTATGAGTCCCTTGATGTTAGTTGTCTCATGCTTGTTGCCATGAACTCAGACCTTCAGAAGCAGTTTGAGAACATTGAGACCTACGATATGATCGTAGCGCTCAAAGGCATGTTTGATACACAAGCAAGGACCGAGAGATATGAGATCTCAAAGAAATTGTTTTGGAGTAAGCTAGCTGAGGGTAGTCCGGTGAGCCCACATGTGATCAAGATGGTTGGTTACACACAGAGCTTGGAAAAACTTAGTTTTTCACTTAGTCAAGAGTTGGCTACAGATTTGATTCTTTATTCGCTTCCTACAAGCTATGGGCAGTTCATTATGACTTTCCATATGAATGGCTTAGACAAGAATCTCACCGAACTGCATATGATGCTTAAGACTACAGAGGACAGCATTAAGAAAAGCAACAGTCATGTGATAATTGTGCAAAAGAGTACACGCTTCAAGAAGAAGGCTAAGACTTGGGTCAAAGGTAAGGGCAAGGCTTCGGATGGGATCCAATCTATCAAGTCTAAACCCAAGACCAAGTCGAGTCCGACTCAAGAGAATGAATGCTTTTACTGCAAGGAGACAGGCCACTGGAAGAGGAACTGCAAGAAATACCTGGCTGATCTGAAAAAGAATGGTGGAACTAAACTTTCTACTTCAGGTATTAATGTTAATAACACTCACCTTAGACAGCATCCCAGAAGCTACTCTAATCGCAACAATAACACCAGAAGCAGGTGGTAAAAATAACAGAAGATACATGTCACAGTTGCATAAATACATAAATTTAGGCTTGTCAATGCCTCAAGAAATAACCATGAACCAGCCGGTCAACTTGTTGCTCCTCAACACATCTATTGGAGGCCAGTCATGGAAGAACCCATCTCATGCCACAGGTATCATGTGTTTTCACTGCCAAGAGATAGGGCATTATGTCAATAAATGTCCAAAGAAGTAGTAGGTAGCGAATCCATCCAGTTCTGAAGTTCCAAAAGTCAACATCATGCAAGCGAATAGGAAGCCACAGAATTCCAGAAAAGAACGTATGTACAACGTCATAGCTCAGGCACCGTCAGATGAAGAGCAGAGTTTGTTCGATGACAACTCCAGTTGAAGATCTTGTATCCCCAGCTTTCTTTCTAACCTGCTCGAATCTCGGGGATGAGATTCCTTTTAAGGGGGGTAGTTTCTAGCATTCCAAAGTTCTGTTACCAAAATAAAAATTAATAAAGTTATTCTTTTATTGGATTATCTCGTTGCCAAAGAATTATCTCGATTTTCTAAACTTAAAAGGAGTTTTCAATGTTAAAAAGGAAAAAGAAAAATTAATTATTTAATTTCTTAGTTTTAAAGTCAAAAATAAAATTTATTTAATTTTCTGGGTTTTTATTGGATTTAAAGTGAAAAATAAATTTTTAATTAATTTCTGGAATTTTCTCGTATTAAAAAAGGTTTTTCCTATTTTCTAGAAAATAAAATTTAAAATAAAAGCCAACCTTAAGTTGGGATTATTTTTATTAAGTTCAAAATAATTCTAGAAATTTTTATGAATTTTTCCAGATTTTTTGGACTCTATTTACTATGTTCTAAAAATGTATTGGATTTATGGTTTAAAATGTATTTCGAAAATAAAAAATATCAAAAATCGGATTTGCCGATCGGTCACCCATCCTACGAGTGCTCCACGACCAGCTAAAAGATCTAGACCCACCATTATGAGTTAATGGAGTGTTTTTATGATTAATGACAAATCTAATTATGAGACTAACTCTCTTGTCAAGTATTATCTTGTGTAGTCTCATTTGGATATAAAGGTAAAATTCAACGATGTATGTATTTGACTTACACTCTTATTGTTGGACCGAAAAGGCGACTAGAGGGGGGTGAATAGGAGCACGCTCACTTTTTTTCCAAATAATGAATTCAACACAATTTCACTCCAATAGCTATTAGGAAGCTATGAAGATCAATATACCAGTACATCGGAAGACTAGTATTGAATCCAATTAAATCCCCTAAGTAAAATAACAAAATCAACTAAGATTGCAAAATCTCAAAGCAAGGGCGGTCTGACCTCTGGACCCAGCCGGTTGGACCGATTGCCGGGCGGTCTGACCGCTGTTGTACTGGCGGTCGGACCGCTCCAAAATCGGTCTTACCGGTGATGATGAAGCGATCGACCGGCCGACTCGAAACCGATCCAAACAAGAAAATCACCGATGACAAAGTTGCAATTAGGTCAAACTTTTGATTCTCAACTCCAAACTTTATGAAACTTTGCACACACCTTCTCTATGCTATTGAGGACCTATTCCAATCGAATATTATGATAATTCTTGGATAGATCCTGAACAATTGCCAATTGATTAACAGAAGGTCTAAAACCGGGCAAGAACGAAAACTTGATCCTAATGCTTGTTCGTGAGAGATTGATGATCAAGATGATGCTAGATAGATTCACACATATCACAGCAAGCAAATTCACGTGAAAGAATCAATCACAAAGTCGCGGATCAAAGAAAGCCCAAAAATCACGAAATTTAAAGCAAGAACGAAAAGAGACTTATCTCAAGCAAACCTTGCATAGATTAAGAACGTGATCGTTGCTGGATTACACCCACACCATCATGGATCAGTGGTCACACTACACCATGGCATATTATTAAGGGCAATTAAACTACCGCAAAAAATTGCTTTAAGCAGCAAATTATCTGCCGGCAATAAGTTTCCCGGACTTATTGCTCGCCTCAGAAGTCTTCTGGAAAACATTCCCGGATATGTGAATTCTAGCGATTAATCGCCTAGAAAATTATTTTTCACGGCGATTATTGTTTCCGGCGATTAGAGTTTCCGGCTTAGAGTTTTCCGGCGATTATATGTATTGCTGGTAGTTAAACTGTCGTCGATTGTCTTTTCCCCGGCAGTTAATTGCCCTCAATTTTTTGTTTTCCCGCGATTAATCGCCTCAATTTTCTGCTTTCCCAGCTAACGCCTTCAATTTTCTATTTTCCTGGCGATTAGATGTATTGCCGACGATTAATCGCCCTCGATCGTCTTTTGCACCATTTAACCATAATTTAGAAAACATAGAATTTTGGTAATCATACAACTCAAAAACATGTCATATCAACAATCAAAGATATTTGCAACACGTAGATCAAATTCAGATTTTGCAAAATACATAAACATGAAATATGAAAGTTCTAATAAGCACAACAGTACATCTGCAGTAGTGCATACAATTTCAGAATTCTGAGCATTCAAATATAGCCACGATCTATCCTTGGCATGTACAAAACATCCACACAAAAGAAGTCGACAATACTAGTCTATCATTAGCACATGTAAATACTAGTCGACAATATTGAAGGGTGGTCCAATAGAGGTAGCAAACATCACCCTGGTAGCCTCATCTTTGACATTGAAAGTCCTTAGCAATGCAAGGATTAAAGAGTAACCATGTAGAGTCACAACTGAAGAGTAGTCAAGTCAACATCCCTACCGAATGAATAATGAAGTGTCAGATATCATAGACTATGATAACATACTGAAGTTTTAGTATATCTATGGCTTTGAGCAACTGCATACCTAGTATGGAATATAGAGCTCCAGAACCATGCATTCATTGATAATATTGCAAGATATGCCATAAGACAATATATTCATAGTATGTCCCCTTCTCTTTGCATCATGCAATAGTAGCGCCTAATCATCCTCTGCTTTAGTTGCTTCCACTACATGTAAAGGGGCTCTGTGTGTACCAAGAACTTCCAATGATTTGTCGTCATTCTCAGGGCAAGGTGATGTAAGTTGTTGTGCTACCGAGCTCCATTATAAAGAATACTTGCATACCTAGCTCCTTATATCCAGTCCAATCATATTTCTCCCGCCACTGCCAAGTAGAATAAAGACATTGAGATTTGTTAGACAAAACATTAAATGATATGATTACTAAACTAATAAGCTCCTAAGTGTTAGTTCAAAACTAATCAATAACGAAGAATGATTTGTTCTCCAGTATTGATCAATATGTCGGCAGAGTTGGTTTTGCTCCCACCTATTTACATACAACGTTACAGGAAAGCATTTCATTTGTAAGTGTTAACATAATTACGGTTGTGCTCCATGCAAAAAATAGCAATTCCATTAAAAGGTTCTACAATGATACACCAAAGGTGCTACTCTACCAGAGAGAGCATGCATTATTGCACCTGGTATAGAAATTTAATGCCAACAGCAAATAGATTCCAAGAGACTTTAGTGGTTTGCATATCGAACGCACCTGCACAAACATCACTAGAACATTAACCTTTTTGCGGAAACAACAACAAATGAGTCACTGATAAATTATTAACATTTTGTGCATCTTCCTAATACCATAAGATATCCTTGAACAATTAATGAACAACAGGATCCAAAGAGCACAATGTTAGTACTAAGTTGCACGGCCTGTTCCTACGAGGGGACGAGGTACAGCAAGAAGGGGCAAGAGATGACCACTCCAAGCTTTTCTGGAATTAAAAATGTGATCGATTTTTTTCTGAAATTATAAGACATGCTTTACATAACAATAATTCTATACAATCAGATCATAGTATAATACAAATTTCGGTGTCGAGAGGTAAGACCATGTATTACCTTATATGAAGCTGGTTGTGGCAATGGGCTCAATGAGATGCTCAAGCTAGCCCAGCTGCCTCGAACTTAACCCCAACCTCAATACGATACATGCTAATAATATAGGTGCAATTGACAGTTATGCTCTGCTTCCATATGGGCGGCCGTGGCCAAGGCCGGGCTAGGAGGCGGCGGCGGAAAAACAGTGGAATTTATCTAAAAAATAGTGGCATTTATCTACAACAAAATGGAAAATGCAAGCAATTATATCAGTAAAAAATATATAATTGGTGCTTCCAGTTGGTTACATTTAGAATCTCATATGAAACCAAATTCGCATTTTGTTCAGAAGGTATGTATGTTCTACAACCTACAGGGACGGGAACCCCAAACATTATACAACAACAAGAAATACAAAAATACTAACAAAGCTGAATCACAGAAGAAATGAACAAAGTTAACTGATAAAGAGAATTTGTTCGTTGGTTACCCTGACATTGGATTTCAATTACTTCAGAACTTATAATCTATACTACATGCGCATATCAGTGTGCTAAAGCACTAGCATAAATCAAAAGCATCTCAGTTCTTAGTGCAATATTGATTCTTTTCTAAAGTACATTAACAGTTTATGGACAGATTGATAAAGGAGAGCATATGTATCCATGATAACGATGGTTATAAAGCTGAAACTATGACAAATTTCAGTTCACTGAATTACCAGCTGTGGATATTACAATTGGTTCTCTCTTTTCTGGACAAAAATAAACTCATGTGCCACTTTGGGTAGGTACATAACAAAATTTTAGAATAAATTTTAGTATGGTACAAGTGAGCCTGGTAGAACTTACTCGATGTTTATTGAAGATAAAGTACTAATATAGGCTATAACTATGCACATCTTTGGGCAGGTACATAACAAAATTTTAGAATATTCATCTTCTTCCAATACGGTTCTAAATCAGTACATAAGACAACTAGCTCAAACAACTAAATTAATATCGAACCTTAACAACAGTAATAAAGTGATCGGATAGAGACCTACAGATACTTTGCACGCCCTAGGCGACATAAAGCTTCTCGAATTGCATGATCAAACACTTCCCTGTAATGAGCTTTCCATGCCATATCATGTGTTGCATAAAATGATCGCCATCTCAATATATCAGAACCCGTGAAGCATTGGACGATGACCACAACCCAGGAAAGGATAAGAAACAGAGTGATTAGTGCACTAGTGTTCAACTGCAGAGTTGGGGACTACAATCCTCATTGATACATCATGAAGAATATTTTCCAGATTACCAATGCTATTAATGTGTGTTGTTTCGTAAAACGACCTATATCGATGCGATAACTAATTTCCAATTAAAGGATATACAGTTCACAGTAACACTGAGCCACCTCATAGTGCTTAGGCCTTAACCACATCAAACTCCACCTATGTGCATCAAATTAAGCTCTTAATTCAACCTATTCACACAACCTCATTAGTGTCTGGTTTTTCATCACTAGAGGAATACCATACTGTAAGCCCAACTAAAGCCAAAAGATCGTAGCAGCGTTGGCGGCTAATATCTTTCATCAATTACACTACTATTGCAACCAACCACCTCAAAACCCAAATAATTCGTGATCAATGATAAAAGCAACTCGACACCAAAGACAAATTATCCTCGAATCTTAACCACTCTTAGATGCACAAAAATCACACGGGTTTGTGTTGAAACCAATCGAAATCTAAGCTAGATTTCCTTCGTGACACCTTAGAGTTACGCCAAACAAACCAACCACCGCACGCACCCACCAAAAATGATCTAACTAACCTAACCAAAGAACTAGAGCTCTCACCCCGATCTCGTGGCGAGCAACGGCGGGGCGTGGCGGCGGAGGCAAGACTCGCCGAGGTGGCGCCTAGCGATGGCGTCCGCCGTGGCGTGCTGCGCGCGCGGCGCCGACCATGGAGAGCACCCGGAACCCGGCCAGCCAGGGGAGGAGAGGAGGCGCGGGGAGGACGGGAGACGCAGGGAGAAGGGCAATGGGGGGAGGACGGGGAGACGCTGGGAGGGGGGCGGCCGGGGAGGAGGGGAGGCGCGGGGAGGACGGGGAGGCGCGGGGAGGCCGTAAAGAGGAGCAGGCGCGGCGAGGATTTTTGGAGGAGATAAGGTGGAGGACGGTGAGGCGGCATCGGCAGCTGAAAGGAATGGAGGAGGCGGTCGGGAGGATGATTAGGCGGCGTTGGGAGCTGAAGGGAACGGAGCAGTCAGGAGGATAAGGGGAGCTGGAGGGGTAAGGGGAAAGGGGATTAGGGCAATGGAGTCAAAGGGGTCGGGAGGGAAGATTGGCGCTTGTTTTTTTTTGTCATCACCAAAAGTCAGTAGCTTGTGGTGAGTATTCCTGCAGATAGGATGACCTAGTTGACATTTTTTAGGGCAAATAAATTGTAGCTAATGTTAAACTATTGCCGGCAGATAAATTGTTCTAGAAAACAATTATTGCCGGCAGATAATAAGACCCTTAATATCTTGGATATTGCCAGCACATGTTTTGCCACTAATTCAAGTTTTCCCCGGCAGATAATTGCCCTTAATACTATGCCATGGTGTAGTGTCAATCCAAGATCACGAAATTCACCTCAAACCATGAAAAGCCCTAGCCTCCACCTCAACTCCCCCTAAGCCAATTAGGGTTTGAAGACAACAAAAGAGGTGAAAAAAATAGCGAGAGAGAGGGGTGCAGCCACCACCTCCTCCTATTTATAGTGGAGGCCTAGAACTCTCTAGGGTTTGACTTAATTGGGCTCCCGTTAAGGCCCACTAACAAACGGGTCACACACGCACGCTTCGCAAAGCGTCGTCTTTAACTTTTGACCTAAACCGCTTCACCATGCGCCATGGATTTGCCAATAGGTCACCCTTGTCCATCTTGTGTCACGCTTGAGTCGTTGACCTCACCCGGCATCGTCGATCGTTCTGGACCTCAACTCTCCAAGTCTAGTCCCGATCCTCCTCGCCGTTGACCCATGTTAGTCAAAACATGCATCATGCAAACCATATGCCACGATACCAATGACTTTGACCTAACAAAATAATATCGCCACGAAGTTGGCCGATGTTCAAGTCAATACCGGTCTGACCGCTCCATGTGAGCCGGTCGGACCGCCCTTTGGCCGGTCGGACCGCTCCCTGTGAGCCGGTCGGACCGCCCCTAGGGACTTAGCCGAAATTCATGCCCTGAAATTCCGAAACCTTCTGGAAATTAAAAACGAATAGAACTTCTTACTAGAGACTCCAAAAATCATGAGACCAAGTGCATTGGGATCCCCTCACTTGCCTACAACACCTATTTTTGGCCCAGCTCGTTTTGACCACTTTTAGGTCACAATGGTCCGATCGCGCACATGGCGGTCCGACCGATTTGGGACCGATCGGACCGCCGTGCTAGGACGGTCGGACCGCCCGCCCGTAATGCCTGTAGCTTTGTCGAAAACTCGTGAAACGACAAACGGTAAACACCATTGCCAATTGTCACATCATCCTAAGATCTGGAGCATATTCCCATGATATCCACACTTATATAATGTTGCATTCCTCGGATCTAAAATATAGGTTGAACTCCACCATAAGTATATCTTGAATATGTGCATATGATTTCTTTACACATATGTGTATGCACACATTTAGGGGGAGCTCATTCTATATTCTGTGGTTTCATTAGTATTGATCCATATTTCGTTTTCCCCATATATTTGGGATCTTTACTTTGAAACATATCCGTTTGAGTATATATAACCTATGTAGTTCTCATATACTCATGTTTTGAGTATACAAGACTTGTGTAGTTTTTTTATACTCATGTTGTGAGTATATATATATGATTTGTGCAGTTTATATATACTCATAACATGTTACAATTATCTAAATCAAATTTATGTGATTGAAGTGGTTATCATCAATTACCAAAGAGGAAAAGATTGAGTATCTTGTCCCACCATTATGAGTTAATGGTATGGTGTGGTAATTAATAATAATCATATTGTGGAACTAACAGTTTCCATGAGTTGGATGTCTAGGTTATGTTCCAGGATAATGAAGACTTGGGATGATCATGACTTGATCATCAAGTCAAGAGCTTGGTGTAAATGATGCATCATGAGTTGATGCTTATCAAGAAGAGATGATCATGAGTTGATCGTCAAGACAAGAGAAGACCCGTCATGTGTTGATGGAGGTCAAGCAAAGGATCATTATGTGCTGATGATCATCAAGTTAATGACCCTAACTTGAAGTGATGATGTGCGTCATCAAGCTTGAAGAAGATGCAAGGCAAAGGTATGACTAGCTAGGGCTAAGGATGTGTTCCTTGTCTTTTACCGGTCTTGGTGTTTGGTGGGAAGACCGGATTGCTAGTATAGGTTGTCATACTATTAAGAGGGGTCTTAATTAGTAGTTGGAGTTAGTCATGTGTTGATAGCTCATTGTGATTGCTCTAGCTCATCTAGGCATGATGCTATTTATTTGCAAATGTGTTTTGCAAATAGTCGAGGCTCATGCATAACCCTTGTAGCATGTGACTTAAGTTTGCAAATGTGTTTTGCAAATGGTGTAAGTCCATGTACCTTACTCCTTGTGATGAGTATTCTAAAATGTTGGTAAATGTGTTTTGCAACTAGATGAGAATATCATCTTTTAACCTTGTTGGAATTGTACTCAGATGGGCGAATGTGTTTTGCCATTTGAAGTGAAGCAAATGTGTTTTGCTTCTTGGGTGTGATCGATCGCTGGTGGACCGGTCGATTGGTGTAATCGGTCGAACCGCCATGTGTTGGGCGGTCGGACCGATTTATCTTGAGTTGATTCTCTGTCCGGAAGTTCCGCTGTTGTAAAAACAGAACTTTCGATGTGAGGAAGTTCCGGGGTTCGCGCGGAACGTTTATTCCAGAGAGCGCCCGTTTTGGGACTTAGCCAAATTTCCATCGGGCAGTCAGACTGGCCAGCATTGGCGGTCTGACCGATTTGGCAGCGGTCCGACCGGCCATTAGTTGACGGTCCGACCGGCCGAAGGCCCAACGGCTAGTTTTCTAGTCGTTGGCGCATGGGGCGGTCCAACCGGCCATTGGTTAGCGGTCAGACCGGCTCTGTGTTGATTTGTGGGAATCTTCTCCCAACGGCTAGTTTTTGTGTGTAGGCTATATATAGCAACCTTGGCCGGTTGGGAGAGGGGGCTGGTGTTCTTGTGAGTGTTATACTCAATTCTTTGAGCTAAGAGCAAGCCTCTATTCTCTTTTGTGCATGTGTTGCACTTGGTGAGATTAGAGAGCAAACCCTAAGTGCATGTGTTTCCTTAGGTAGTGGATTGTGTATCCACTTGAGCTTTGACACTTGATTAGTTCAAGTGATTGTTGTGATTTGTTTCTCTTGGTGTTTGCCGACACCTAGATGGCATGGAGGCGTCGTGCCCGGTGATCCTCTCAAAGAAGCTTGTGAGAAGGCCCGGTGTGGTTGTGAGTGGTTTGGTGCTCGCCATCTCCGGAGTGGAGGAAGAGCAACCCTAGTGGAGCAAGGTGTTGGTTCGGTTTGGAACCGGTCCAAGTGTTGGACTTACCTCGGAGGTGTTGGCTTAATTAGTGGAGCCGGTCCAACGTAGTTGGGCTTACCTCAACGTGGATTAGGGGAGACCGGCAAGTCTCCGAACACCACGGTAAAACATAATTGTGTCCATCTTGTTTTTACTTGTGCTTTACTTTGAGTAATTTACATTCTTACTTTAATTGTTTATATATCATTGTGTAATTGCTCCCTTGTATTGTTGGTGCACTTAGTTGAGCCCAGTTGATTTAGGTTTTAATTGTGCAAAAATAATTCGTTATTAGCTTCCGCATTATATATTGGTTTTAGAGCCAAAGTATTTTTAAAACCGCATATTCACCCCCTCTAGTCGGCCACCTCGATCTTACACCAGCTCACTTAACTTCCACGACCACTCCCATCCTTCCCTTCTTCTTTTCATTCACTAATGCATCCCTTCTTTCTTTTATGTCTTTCTTCTTTCTCCTTTCTAAAATAAAACAAAAATCGGATTTCCCGATCAGTCACCCATCCGACCAGTGCTCCACGACCACTACCATCTCTTTCTTCTTTCTCCTATCTAAAATAAATCAAAAATCAGATTTCCCGATCAGTCACCCATCCGACCAATGCTCCACCGACCAACTTGCTTAACCTCCCCGCACTACCAACTCTCCCTTTTCTTTCTTGTGACTAAAGCCTTCATCCTTTGTTTTATTTCTTCCTCCCTCCTTTCTTCTTCCTCCAGCCAAAACCTTGCCTCTCTGTCTTCCTCCTGTGGACTTCAATGGCAGCGCCTCCTCTCCACCACCCCTTGCCTCCGGCCACTGCTGACCTCACCTCCAGCCTCCCACACCCCGCCTCCTCCTTCCCCAGCTTCGGCTACCTCTCCCCTTGCTCCCTGCTGCCATGCAACCGAAGAACCGAGCTTGAGCTCCATTAATGGCTGTCACCACCTCTCTCCTCTTTTCTCCGCATTCAATGCATCAAATTTGATTCCGTCTGAAGCAAAACGTCCGCATTAACCTTACCTACGTTACTATACCATCATTGGGTGTTTCTTCCTTTGCATTCATGTCCCCTCATCACCCCATCTCCACTCCCGGCCATTGCTCTCCTCGTTATTGCGCAGTTATCGTCGTAATGCACCGCTGTCCACCAACGGTCACGTACGTCGTTCTCCCTCCCTGGCTCCTCTCTGGCCCTATAAATAGCAGCACCAGGAGTCCTCTCCATCCTCATCCAATTCCCCAAATTCTATCTTCCTTGGTTGCCTTCTACCGTCCGCAGTTAAACTTGTCGCTGCACCGGCCGAACACCGTTCTTCCTCTCTAGTGCCGCCTTCGGTGGAGCTCCACCACCTTCGTCACCACCGCCGGCATCGCGATGTCGTGCTCTACGCGTGCACAACTTCGCATCATCGAAACCTTGCCGGAGCGCCCGACCACTTCATGGCCACCACCACCGTGCGCCGCCGCCGCCGCTGCCAGTCGTCCCCGACAACGCCGCCACCTCCTACGGCTCCGTCTCGACGTCAGCAATCCATTTTGGTAATTTACCAGCCGCCTTTCCTCTTCCTTCACCGGCGTCACTATTCGACGTGCACTGTTTTGCGCACCACCGACACGATCAATGCTATTGAAACCCATCCTACGACCAGTCTTGTCGAAACCTACCTCCGACCAGTGTAGTTGAAACCTCCTTCCAACCATTTGAAGATGAAAAGTACTTGAAGGTGAGCAGTACTCGAAAAATGGACAATACTCGAAGATGAGTAGTACTCGGATTCTATTACTTCTTGTGATATTCAAAATTCTGGAAGTTCGTTCTTCTTCATCCGAACTCCGATTCCGTCAAGTCAGATTCCTATATTCATATAAAGTTGATATCTTCGTTCCAGTATTTATCTTATAATTTTTGGATTTCCATTTGAATGTTATTTGAATTTGGATCGTTTACGCGTATAGATTTCGACGACTTCGGAGAATCAGATTTCGACACCGTTTGAGAACAACATTTAACCAAGCAAGGCAAGTTATACCTTTGATCATATTTGATCCCATTATTTCAAATTATTTAAATTATATTTTAAATTATTATTGCATGCTTATTTTTATTCAATGTAATTTAAATACCTGTTTTAAATTTATAGTTATGCCTAAATCCTTTGTATCGCCAATGTTGATATTTGAATCAAATATATTGTCACCCTAGATAAAACCTAGTTGATACGATAGTATGAACTGAGATCATTTGAAAATATTATGCAAAGACATGCTTAGATTAAAAATATTTAGTTTGGAAAATTTTAGCCAAATGATTAACTATTGTTTAAAAGTCTATGTCATTGGTTTGTCATGGAAGATTTTTGCAAATGATTTTGAAAAGCAAAAAGGAAAAGTTGGTTTGTACTTGCGCGAAATGGATGCTTGGTGGGTGCAGGTTTATCCACGGGCGCAATCTGGGTAGGATTGAGGCCTAGGAGTTATTTTGGAAGTCGCCCAAGTCAGTTAAGGACCGGTCTTCGAACCGCATCTTGCTAAGCTACATAGTACTTCAACATGTCTCGAATGGGAGAGACCTGGCTAACTAATTTACAACGTTTCACCGTGGTTGTGCCATGTTGATGTGTGGGTGTCAGAATGACCTACTTTTATGTATTCCCACCTGGCGCAAGAGGGGGCCTGAACCCGGTGGGTTTCTATCCAAAGGGGGTGAATCCTTAGCGAGGCAGGACTACGGTGGAATGTCGCATTGTAAAGGCATTGACACGTGCTCTGGACTGCTTACCTAAGGTAGTAAGCAGTGGTATCGACGGATGACAAATAAACTAGAGAATTCATGTCTTGTGGGTAAAGTTGTACAACCTCTACAAATTGTGAAACTATTCGAATAGCCGTGTCCACGGTCAAGTACATGTTGAGCAAAGCCACTCAAAGTTAGATTTTGATTTTATTTTCAAAATACTTTATCGAATGGTTTTGGATTTCTATCCAAATGGGAAGTTGGGCAGGAAGCCATATGATAGGAGGGTATTCATCACCATATTTCATACGGAGATTATCCTACTATAAAAATTGAGAATTTATCAAATGAATTTTAGTTATAAAATAACTGCTTTGGAACTTAGTACAAATATTTAAAGAAAACATTGATTTATGCAAATTCAACCAATAAGCATTCCTTTGATATATCCATGCATGCATTAACTCTGTTATTGGGTGTAACTTGCGAGCACGGTAGTTGTGTTCACCCTTGCTTCATGCAAATAAATTTCAGAGGAGAAGGACTTCGCTACCGGTGTTGATTTTGACGACTAGGCCGCTACCCCAGTCGATTGCCTATGACAGATTAGCTGGACTCCACTAGTTCTTCGTCTTTCGCTGTGTTTGTTTATTGTTGGCTTGTAAGCCTCTTTTGTAATAAACTATGTTGATTATTAATAAAGTTATGCGAATTATGGATGTTACCATATTTGTTTACTTTGTGAACTAGCTAATGATCATAGGACTAGTTCAGAAACACACAGAGGATTCTGGGGTGTTACTCTCGGGTCCGACACAGGTGCAGGTGGAGGTGCGACAAGAGTAGAAACAGATGCTGCCGGTGCCTGTTAACGGAGAGCATGGATCTCTCCCACTAACTCTCTCAGCAAAGCGAGCGTCTCATCCTGACCCCCATCCGGAGGCGAGTCAATAGCAACCCCCTCAACTACTGACTCAACTGCCTCAGAAGGTGGCTCCACGGGACCACGCTCGCGGCCCCCGACCTCCCCTACGGCCTCCACGACCACGTCCTCTCCCTTTCGGCATAGTAATCAACCAAAATCAACAATACACAGTAAGTTCAAAGATAACAATCAAATTATGCATCAATAAACAACGTAACGGAAGCGTAAAACCGGTATTCGTACCACTCTCTAACCTACTGTCCACTAGTGTGTCAAATTTTAGATTATTTAACAATTAGCAAGTTTTAGTTGATTTACTAAACCTAAAATAAATTTTAACAATTTTAGTTTGCCTAAGTTGTTAATATATTCACCACGGACCTAAAGCACGCTCTGATACCAACTGTAACACCCCAGCCCAATACTGAGCCTGGAATACCACTAAACTACCCTTAACAACTAACAAACATCAACAGACTATGAAATTTCAGTAAGCTAAACAATATTAAAACCCATCCACGGGTCACAATAAAACTTGAGTAAATACTTGTCAAGCATGAATAAAATAAGCGAGGGAAACATGGTAAGGTAAAAAGTCTAAAGCAGTGCAAAACCAATAAATCCAAAGCCTTGGAACAAATAGACTAGTCCAAAACATTCATCTAGGCTTATTCAATTTCTAACATGTCCTAAAAGTAGTCCAGCAATAATGAATCAAATGGTTCTCATGGCGAAATGATCATGTGTCTGAAGTATTCAACTGTCCCATATGCACTATTCACTCCCAATCGTGACGCCCTCAATGATCACCTAAAAACAACAAAAGAACAAGGGTGGGTCCACGACTCAGCAAATACATCAACATACAACGAACAATGATAAATCAACAGTATTCAATAACTTCATTATCATCACATGTACTTCTATTAATATTCTCATGTTGTTCTCTTCTCTTTGTTTCACACCCATTCGTCTCATATCAATGCAACTCTACTCTATATGTCCACATGCACTTCTCGCGTATACCGGTATAGCGTAAGTGAATGCTCGCGACAACATTCACTCTCAAGCCCGCTCCTCCTCAAGGATCGGGGACCTCCTCCACTCCCGTGGAGTTGTGATCAATCATAATCACCTACTCATATGCAAAGATATTTACGAATCCAAACATGTAGAATTTCATAATATTCATCATATCCAATTTTTCCTCATAATTGTCAACAAGATGTAGCCATACCATTCCATTGCTTGCAATTAAATAAAAATAAATACACAACAATAATGGTATTGAAAGATAAAGAAACACAATGATCAATTATTAATCGATGTCTACCATGCACCTGCCTCAATCGTACAAAGGTGAAAGACCCAAAGATGGCGCTATCCCCAGAACCAAACTCTCACCTGGATTAATTTAACAAGCACTCTAAGACATCAATTCTGGAAAAAAAATAAATTAGGAGAAAATACGAACTTGCTATAATCTCTCGCGTAAACCCAACTTCAAAATCCTAAATATGGATCTGTCCCCTCGACAGACAGTCATAATCTAAAATTCATAATTTTTTTACCAGAGATCCAAATAAGGCGTTCTTGGACATTCTGGAAAGCTTATCAAATTATCCACCTAAACCATGTTGGAGAGCTTTCCAAATTCGGCCATCTTCTATCCTTAACAAACTGATTAACAGAACATGTAATTTTCGTCAGGGTTTCTGGACAGCGGCACAAAATCCAACTTAACTTTCAGTAAACAAGGCCAAATTTTATGGTATTTAACTTTCTGGAATTATTACAAAAATGTCTACAACATTTTTTATGGTGAGATCCCCTAATTAATCCATTAACTATTTGATAATGACCGATTACTAATACCTGTCAGAATTAGGACAGAACTGCAGAACAGCAGCGCCATGAAAATCATATCTCCCAATGACCTGAACCAATACTCTACGGAAAGCTAGCGATGTCGCCCACAACTCTCTAGGAGGCACCCCGGTCGAAATAATCATTTAACTATCCCAAAACATACGATCTCTACCGACTGCCAGAACCGATCTGTTATTAGTTACGGCTAAACGCATAAATTAAACACCCAACTATCGAGATTAGGAGCGTTAGCCTTAGTGTCGTGCTAGCCCGATGAACTCCTAGCGAGGTGCTCCTCCCTCCCTTCCTTCCCTCCCTTCTTTCTTCCACGACCGACCACCACAGCGAGGAACCGACGACACCGGGAGACGGCAGCACGAGAAGGGTGCAGCAGGAGCACTCGGCTGCGGGGGAGAAATGGCGTCAAGACCAGGGAGGTGCGGCAACAGGGTGGGGAGGGCGGCGGCCAAGTGGGGAGGGGGGGAGGTGGTAGCTGGGTGGAAAGACTGGGGAAAAAGGGGGCGGTTAGGGTTTGGGGAGGGAGACCCCCCCCCCCTCTTTGGCTAGCCCCCTCTTGGGTTCCTGGGCCACAGCCCAGTTTGGCGGGATTTTACGGTAAACCCCCTCAAAACATCTGAAAATCCTATTTTTTAATTAATTTTCCCTCCCGAATCTTTCTGATTACCTGATTAAATTTAGGGGTATTACACGTGGAAGATGTCTGTTTGGAAGGCTTAGTTCAAATGATGGATCTCGAAGACTAGGACTACATGATATTATCATAAGATGAAGGATCCGACGATGAGGATGTTCTGGAATAACAGGCGTTACATCCGAGTGGAATATATATAGCTCGACAATCTCGTCGTTAATGAAAGCTACCGTGTGTCGTGGGAGTACGACCAGAGTGAGGTCAGGTAAGGAACTACGTATAAATGTAAGGAGATCGTGCAGGATGCGGTCAAATTATAGCGACAGGCAGAGATTCCTACCGTCAGTTGAAATAGCAACAGGATCCTCTCGCTAGTTGAAGTTGCAATAGGGCACTGTCGCCATTTCAACTAACGACAGAGACCTCTCTGCACTGTTCTAGCTTCTATCATTATTCTCTATGTTACTATCACTATTTGGAACGACGACATAACAACTTCACCATTTCCAATGACGACAGAAGGCTAGTTTTGTATTTTTTTTTACTTTTTTTGTAAATTTCAATAAAATAATATTATTTGAAAAAAAAAATCGTGGCCCCTGTGCTTCTAAAAAATGATGGAAGGCGGATTCTGAGAAGAATTTCTTTGGGTTAGCTACCTAGAATCAAGAAAGCTTGATACATGAATTTTACTTTTGGACTCTTCGTTCTGAATCACTATGATTAACGCTCGTTGAAAAGCGCTACCTCCGCCCTGACCACGTCACTCGGAAAAAACGCATCGTCCGATCGACTCTGCCCTCGCACGCGCCTGCGCTTTGTGCGTTGCGTGTTGTCCGATCGCCTCCACCCCCGCGCGTGCCCGATCCGAGCGCCTGCGTTTCATGCGTTTGCTCGCCTCGGCCTCGATCGCCGTTCCGCTCTGGTGGGACCTGCCTTCGGTGACGCGGCGCGCGTGCGCCCGCGAGATCTAGTAGTATTAACGGATGTTTACTATCCTGCTACTTCTCGATACAATTTGGTGTAACAACCCTTTTTAAGTACGAATTGAACTGGTAGTTGATGGAGATAAGTTTGTTTGTTGCAAGGTAATGGGCACCTTACTAGTCTCATGCAAAGTTTGCTAGTCTTTTCAAATTAGCATTGAGAACTCTCAACAATACTGACAACTTTTTATCGGTCCAAATAGTTCAAGGCCCAATCACCAAAAAGTTCAACGGTAACGAATGGATTTGGAAACGGCTTTTACCATTCTCAGGCAGTTAAAAAACTTAAACATACAACAGCAAAAGTCTAAACCAAGGCACAAAACGTCCAAGAACACAAGCAAGCACCTAACTTCGCCTATACAGTGACAAAAACAAGGCTACATCACACTGGCTCAACGTAGGAAGCAACACAAGTCCATCACGCTCAGAACCTTGAACCCGCGCAAGCTGCACCCCAGCACAAGCCTTGGCTTCTTCGGCGCCGGCGGGCAGGGCAGGGCACCTTGGATCCCTGCGTCGTTCGCCGTCGGCGTCAGTTGTCTCGAAGCTTCGTCATCCTCATCCTTATGAGACCGCTTCATCTTCAGCGACCGCAGTTTCGCCATCTGCGGAATTCCAGCGTCAGCCTCCTGGATGGCCAGAATCTTCCTTTGGAAACCCATGCTGAACAGGATGCACCCTGCAATGGCCAACAGAAGACACAAAAAACATTCACAGAGATATACGGTCAACCCATAGGTGATCAAACAAAGAGCAAGTGTAAAAGAAGAGTAGAGTTCTGCATACTACCAGTTAGCTAGCTAATTGGAGCTTCGCACAACGATGAATATGACAGATTGACAGTGCGATGTGCATGCTTATAAGCAGCTCATGAAAGGAGACAGGAAAGATCTTTGCAAAGGAGCTGTAAAAGGATAAAAGAAATAAATGTTAGTGAAATGTCAGTGCACGAGAGAGCGTGATATCAAGGAGTCCAAGGAAGTTGCACTAGAAATGAAAAGGGTGATCTTTTGGTTCATTAGCACAAAACTTATCTTCTTTCGAGAACAGTGAGGAAAACATTAGCAAGATGCAAAGGGAAGAGGAAAGTGCTTAATTTGGGAGAGGTGGGAGGGAAACTATTCTTACTGAGGCACGTGAGCAGGAACAAAAGTGAGGAACAAAAGAGGACAAAGGGAAAAGATGATGGGAAAAGAACAACTTTGTCTTTGTTTGAAAAAGAAATTTAAAGGGCATAAGGAATATACGAAAGGTCAACTCGTTATAATCACCCATCATTTGTGTATTTTGGAGGGAATCAGCTGCATGCTTCAAAGCTGAATGAAACTTTTTTATGCTGTTAGATGAAACTTTTCAATGCAGCTCATCTTCTTTTCTTTCTTGAGGTTAACGAGGATGAAGACCTTGTACTTTAAAGTTAATTACTGTTGTAATTAAGTAGATGGCAAACTATCCGCTCTGGAATATCCCATCACATAAAGCTAGATCATTCAGTAATTGAAAAAGAAAAAAGGGTTGAATAAATCGCAACATTCAGTGTCTGAGCTAAATTCAGACGGCAAATTGGATTCAACTGCTTTGCTTGCTTGGGGAATTAATGTCAAATCTCTAGAAATTCCACTCTTGAGCCGCTTCTTTGATCTTGCACACTGATCTCTTCCGGGACCAGTGCAAATAAGAAAAGAAAAAAACATGAAAGTTTATGCTTTAGTCGCTTCCAGGACCTTGTTCTTTTCTAAATGAGTGTATAATTACATACTCCGGTCAGGTCACAAAAGGAAATCGTTTTGTCCTTTTCCAAAGTCAACAAGATGTCATTTTTGCCTATTAAATTTTATCACCATATTTTCGAAAGAGGTTATAAAAGTATAATGTTATGAAAGTATTTTTCGTGACAAATTTACTCACACTATTTTTGTAAATCTAAACTACATATTTTAAATACTTTATTTTATTAAAATTGATACGATTTGATTCCACGAATTCTAAGGTGACTTCCTTTTGTGACCGAAGAGAGTACTCGTTAGCATTATTATAATCAAGTACATAGATTGCAGCATGCAGTGTATGAACTTAATTCAGAAAGCAGCTGAACAATCCCACCTTTGTTTTCTTCCAGAAATTTTAATCCTGGACATACGTCTCCTAAAGGAATACAGCAAATACCAAATCAGTCAAACCAAAGTATGCTATGGTCAGTAATTAAAATTGTAATTCAGAAACTACAAACTAGTAAAACAGGAATATCTAATTCCAGGAACTCCACTAACACATCTTTAACAAACATCCAACCCATGGTGTTCCTTTGCTTTCTTACACAGTTAGAAATTTATACGCAAATTCAGAAGAATTAGATAGTGATTTGCACAGTTCAAAAGAAACAAACTGGCAGCGCATCGGATCTGCCATCTTCCTCTGCTTTGACAATTCATCTTTGTTGCTGATATACCTTTGTGATCTTGTACACAGATCGGTTCGTGGTCTGGTCATCCCACAACTCGCTGGAACATTATCCATGTCCAAAGAGATACAAATTCAATAGACACCTCACTTTGTGATAATTAGACCTTCAATCGCTTGCATATGAAATCAATTTTTTTTTTACTTTCTGTTTGATAGTCAGTAACTTCCAAACTGTAATTGGGATAAGAAGATTCCAGCAATTTGCTTACTTACTGAAGTCGCTTAGCATTCTTGTGTTAAGAACCACTGCATAGTTCATTTGTCACCATTGCCATTGTACGGCCTCCAGATATCGATATACAGCCGCAACTCCGGCGGCAGCCTAGCCTTCCACGCCGCCACCTCCGGTGCTGACACCACCCAGCTTTCATCCACACCCATCACCAACACCATCCCCTCTCCGAACGCCGCCGCCATCACCCGCAGCGTCCCTTCCTTCACCGCCTCGCCTTCCCTCCCCTCTTCCTCCGTCTCCACGCACCCCCCGCCGCAGTTCACCATCACCCTCCCTTCCCGCGCTACCACCCCGCCTATCCGCCGCCAAGTAGCCGCTTCTTGGAGCTCCGGTAGCATGCTTCCGTTGGCTAACAGGTCCACCAGCACGCCGCAGAAGAAACCCATTCCCTTCCTTCACCAGCTCGTTGTACCATGTTTCACTCAATGACCAGGAGTTGATTATGAAGAAACATATTCCCCGGTCATAGGAAGAACTAACTTTAAATATTTAATCTCAATGGCAGTAAACTTGAATTTAGAAATAAAATTGATGGATGTGGCAATTGCATACCCTTATGGAAAGTTGGATTCAGACGTTTTTATGAAGACACCTGAATGTATCCCTGCCCAGACCAAGATAGAGAAAATAGAAATCTGTACAGTGTGAAACTTAAAAAGGCACTGTACGGACTTAAGCAATCAGACAGAATGTAGTATAATCGCTTGAAGCAACTTTCTATGCAAGAAAGGCTACACGAACAATGAGAATTGTCCTTGTGTATTTATACGACGATTCTAGAATGGATTTTGTATAATATCAGTGTATGTACATCATCTTAATATCATCATAACCCTGAAAGGTATTAAGAAAGCAAACTCTTACCTAGAGTTAGAGTTCGAAATGAAAGATTTTGGTAAAACCAAATATTGCCTAGGCTTGTTGCTTGAGCACGTCCTTGAAGGGTTAGAAAGGTTCGGCTTTAAAAAGGCATAACCTTCCAAAGTGCCAATGGTCGGGAGATCTTTGCGCAAGACAAGGATCCGTACAGACCTAGAGAAGAGGGGGAGAAAGTCCTAGGACTGGAATTCTCGTACTTGGGTGCAGTAGGAGCACTCATGTATTTAACAAACTATACTAGACCGGACATTGCATTTGCCGCGAACCTATTAGCAAGGTATAGTGCAGAACCTACCAAAAGACATTGACAGGGAATGAAGGACATCTTCCGATACCTCTAAGGAAGCAAAGACCGTGATCTGTTCTACAGAAAGAACCAAGACCTGTCTATGAATGGCTATGCATATGTCGGGTGCCCATCGGACCTGCATACAACCAAGTCACAAACAGGTTATGTATTCTTATGTGATGGAATTGCAATTCAATGGAAATTGCCTAAGCAAAGTCTTGTATCAACTTCAACAAACCACTCGAAAATCATAGCACTGTACGAGGCCTCACGAGAATGTGCTTGGCTTCGGCAGATGATTCACCACATCTAGCAGTCACGCGGATTGAATATCGCGCAAACCCCCACTATTATTTATGAGTGTAATGCAGCTTGTGTTGCATAAGTGCAGATGGGTTATGTTAAGAGTCATCTTATAATGCATATCAACCCCAAATTCTTCTATGCCCATGAATTGCAAAAGATGGACGAAATTAAAGTACTGCATACTAAGTCATGTGAAAATCTTGCAGATTTATTCGATAAGTCACTTCCCGCGTCTAGCTTTGAAAAATGCATATGTGGAATTGGAATGATGAGACTTGGAGAAGTGCAGAATTCAGGGGGAATCTTCACGAACTCATTATTGAAACTTGATCATGAAGATCGAGTACCCAAAGAATAAATCCTAGAGATTAAATGAAATTGGGAGTAGGTGGATTGTACTCTTTTTCCCTTGGCGAATTTTCCTGATGTTTCTCAGCTAAGGTTTTTAATGATGTAATTCGTGCAACACAGCAGAACATGTATCATGTACTCTTTCTCTAAATTTTTCCCACTGGGTTTTCATGGAGATTTGACAAGGCATGAACATGTGAGGATGGGTGCCTAAGGGGGTGTTGGAAAACCATGGGCATGGCCCAGCAACCGGCCCATGGGTGGCCACCCCATGCAAAACCCTAGTAGGGTCTGTAGATTATAAATAGAGGGTGCTAGTCATTGTAAAAGGTTGATCGCTTGAAGAAGGAATAAAGAAGAAGAATATCCCCTACACCTTTGTGTCTCTGTGTGTTTAATCTACTATTTATTCTTTCATTGTTTGATGCAATTCTACATTTATCTATGAGGTGATCGTTCGGACTGGACTCGCCAACGATGGTTCCTCAAGAAGTATATTAGTACTAGTGTTGCTATCCTCGATGTGAAAGAAAAAGCAAGAGCAAAAGATGCACCCAGCACTTCTGTTCAGAACAATGCAAATTTTATAGAGAAAAAGACTGTTGCAAAGAAGTACAAATCCAACAAACCGAACAAGACAACTAGCTTTAAGAAGAAAACTGAGAAGAAGGACATGAGGAACATCACCTGCTTTGTGTGTGGGAAAAACGGTCATATGATGAAAGACTGTCATTTCCGCAAGAGTAGAGATGGTGAACAGCCGAAGAAGAAGGCTGTCAACGTGATCATAGGCGAGGCCTCGACTTCAGGAGGGTATGGTAATTCTCCTGTTGTTTTTTCAGCATATCAATCCACTGATTGGTGGGTTGATACTGGTGCTAATCTTCACGTTTGTTCTGATATTTCCTTGTTTTCTTCTTACCAAGCAGCAGGGGCTTCCTCCGTCCTAATGGGAAACGGGTCGCATGCTTCTGTTCTTGGTGTTGGCACGGTGGATCTGAAGCTTACTTCAGGGAAGATTGTCCACTTAAGGAACGTGCAGCATGCTCCTACAATAATCAAGAACCTCGTTAGTGGTTCTGTACTATGTAGGGGCGGTTATAAGCTAGTCTTTGAGTTAAATAAAATTGTAATGTCTAAGTTCGGGAATTTTGTTGGTAAAGGCTATGAGAGCGGAGGCTTGTTCCGCCTAAGCACTTTAGAGTCTTGTTATAATCTGGATGTTGCAATTGGTTTAAATAAATGTGAGGCAAATATTTGGCATTCTCGTTTCTGTCATATTGGTTTTGATAGTATTGCTGAATGTCCAAATTAGATTTAATTCCAAAATGTGAAATTATCAAAGGATCAAAGTGCCAGTCGTGTGTGCGAGCAAATCAACCTCACAAACCCTTTAAGGGATTAGAGGACGAAAAGAACTTGGCACCATTAGATCTTGTTCATTCAGATTTGTGTGAAATGAATGGACTTTTGACAAAAGGAGGCAAAAGATATTTTTTTAACTTTTATTGATGATGCAACACGTTATTGTTATGTGTTTTTGCTAAAAACTAAGGATGAAGCTTTAAACTACTTTAAGATTTATAAGGCCGAGGTTGAGAACCAAATAGAGAAGAAAATAAAAAGACTAAGGTCTGATCGTAGAGGAGAGTACATCTCTCATGATTTTTCTCAATTTTGTTCTGAGCATGGAATAATCCATGAATTTACACCACCGTATTCACCCCAATCAAATGGGGTAGCTGAGAGGAAAAACTGGACACTAACAGACTTGGTTAATACCATGTTAGATAGTGCTGGTATGCCTAAGTCATGGTGGGGGGAAGCCATATTGACATCAATTTTTGTCCTAAACAGAGTAATCACTAAAAAGAGTGAGATTACTCCATATGAGGGATGGAAGGGGAGAAAACCGAATGTCAATTTTCTACGAACTTGGGGGTGTTTGGTAAAGGTCAATATACCATTGCAGAAAAAGAGAAAGCTTGGACCTAAAATAGATTGATTGTATTTTTCTAGGATATGCTCATTTGAGCACGGCCTATAGATTTTTAGTAGTTAAATCAGAAACTCCTGAGATTATTGCTAACACAATAATGGAGTTGAGAGATGCTTCATTCTTCGAGGATTATTTTCCAATGAGAACTGCAAGCAGTACTTCACAAACCAAGAATGTTCAAATTGAAAATTTTGAAAGTGGGAATAATCAAACTTTTGAACTTCCCACCATTTCTCAACCAATATGTGATATCCCTGAGGAGGATAACAATCTAGTCACAGAAGCTCCTCGAAGGAGCAAGAGACAAAGGGTTGAGAAAACCTTTGGTGATGACTTTATTGTATACCTCGTGGATGACGTGTCAAAGACTCTTTCAGAGGCTTATGCATCTTCTGATGCTGAGTATTGAAAGGAAGTAGTCCGTAGCGAGATGGACTCTATCATGGCTAACGGGACTTGGGAGATCACTGATCGTCCTATCGAGTGTAAACCTGTAGGATGTAAGTGGATCTTCAAAAAGAAACTAAGGCCTGATGGTACTATTGAGAAGTATAAGGCAAGACTTGTGACCAAAGGTTACTCCCAGAAAGTGGAGAAGATTTCTTTGATACCTATTCTCCTGTCGCCAGATTAACCACCATCAGAGTGCTTCTTGCGTTAGCATTTTCCTATGGTCTACATGTCCATCAAATGGATGTAAATACAGCTTTTCTTAATGGAGAGTTGGAGGAAGAAATCTATATAGATCAATCGGATGGTTTTGTGATTTCTGGACAGGAAAATAAGGTATGTAGATTATTGAAATCATTATATGGTCTAAAGCAAGAACCTAAACAATGACACGAGAGGTTTGATAAAACTTTGACATCCGCTGGCTTTGTTGTGAATGAAGCTGATAAATGTGTATATTATCGTTATGGTGGGGGTCAAGGAGTGATCTTGTGTTTGTATGTGGATGACATACTTATATTTGGAACAAACACTGCCGTAATGGACGAGGTCAAATCTTTCTTTACTCGATGCTTTGATATGAACGACTTAGGAGAGGCAGATGTCATTCTGAATATTAAATTGATCAAGAACGAGGATGGGATCACTTTAAGCCAATCCCATTATGCTGAGAAAATCTTAAACTGTTTTGGCTATGAGAATTGTAAAATTTCTCCAACGCCCTATGATGCGAGCATTAAACTTCGAAAGAACCAAAGGCCAGGAAAAGATCAATTAAGATATTCACAAATTATTGGGTCACTCATGTATTTAGCTGGTGCCACTAGACCTGACATTTCATTTGCTGTGAGCAAAATAAGTCGGTTTACATCAACCCAAGAGATGATCACTGGGAGGCATTTGAAAGAGTGTTGCGTTACTTGAAAGGCACAACACCTCTTGGAATTACTTATATTGGATATCCTTCTGTATTACAAGGATACAGTGATTCCAATTGGTTCTCTGATGCGGATGAGATCAAAGCTACAAGTGGCTATGTGTTCACTTTAGCTGGTGCTGCAGTTTCATGGAGGTCTTGCAAATAGACCATATTGACGAGGTCAACCATGGAAGCAGAACTTGTAGCACTTGACACAGCCACTGTTGAGGCTTAATGGCTAAGAGATCTTCTGTTGGACTTGCCGTTGGTTGAGAAACCAATACCGGCAATCCTGATGTACTGTGATAATCAAACAGTGTTGGTTAAAGTCACAAGTACAAAGGATAATATGAAGTCCTCCAGACATGTGAAGCATAGGTTTAAATTTGTCAGAAAACTTAAAAACTCCAGAGTGATTACTGTGAATTATATACGCATTGAGAAAAATCTGGCAGACCCTTTCACAAAGGGGTTAGCACGGAAGGCGATTTCCGTTGCGTCTATGGACATGGGAATGAGGCTCATTGGAGTTACAACTCAATAGTAACCCATACCTACTTGATCGGAGATCCCGTGACTTAGGTAATGGGAAAAACAAGTTCATGTTTGAACAAGAGAGTACATTTTAAAATATATGTACCAGTGTCCTAATAGACAGAGTACTCTCAACTGTATGGAAGGGTGGCTTCAAGCCTTAATGTATTCTAGTGCCCAATGAGGGAAAAAGTATTAGCCTACAGGATACCTAAAATGAATACACTTACTTGAGCTTAACTGTGAGGTCGCAGTTCACGAGAATAGGGCATTCTCTAGAAAGCTCATGAGCAGATAAGGGAGCATGACCAAATAATGCTCTGTTTAGGCGACGTTCTTTAACAGCCTAGTATCAGTTGAGATTTCAAGTGAAATCTAATCATGAAAAGCTGTGAATTCAAGGCATAGTCCATTCATCAGCTGTGAGGAGATGAATTTTGTCATTCTAGGTGCAAGTTCAACCCGTATGGGACTTACACTAAAAGACTGGTATATTAACAGTACTTCAGCACAATATCTTTGATATCCTTTTGTTTCCTGCTTTGAAATTGGTGGGGGATTATTGGAAATAGGCCCATGGGAATGAGACCCATTTTCTATAATTTCAAAGCATGTATGGTTTAGTATCATATTGCTAAGGTAAGGTGGAGGTGATCAACATATAAGGTGGAGTTCTTGCCTCTGTTTGAAACATGGATGAGGGTGGCATGAGGAGGGCTTTGGCTAAACACACACGCGCGCGCGTGCGCGCGCATTCACGCATTTTCGCGTGAAAAATCATGTGACTTGCGACGCGCGACTGTGCCGTGATGTGGCGCGCCACTTGGCAGACCAAGTTCACTTTGTTTTTGCTGAACCAAGCAACTCTCTCTCTCTCTCTGTTTGAATGAGATTCAAACGTTTGAATTTGAGGCTTTATTGAGTGATGATGACAGGCAGTTACCGGTGGGTAAATGGCTGGTTAAGTGCGTCAGTTATCAATGGGTAAATGGCTACTTAATCAGTCAGTTACCAATCATCTCTATATATATGCCTGGAGACGTCCAGAGCATTGCGCATAGACTCTGCTTCATTCCTTCTCTTCTTCCTCTGAAATCCTATGTTGTTGTACCGCGCCGTTTTGAACCTCGTCGACTCTTCTTCTCGGCGTGCACCGTGAAGAAGGGAAGCGGTATCTCCGAACCGTTGCTGCTGTGAAGACCTGTACGGGGGCGGCAATAAGGTTTCTGGGCAACGCACATCTGCGCGACCGCTCGTGTGGTTGATTCGCCTGCGTCTGCGCTGCTTCCTTTTCTTCATCGAACACGACAATAAGTCTTTCGTGGGTCTGTCTGTCTTGCTACATTCTGGTTTTTGAATATATTTTGAAGTACAATGGTTGCCTGTTGTTAGTACTGGTTTATGCATCATCAGTCTTTTGTAATATCTGTTGTCTATTAAAATATAGAATTAAAATATTGCCCTCATTTTTAACACTATGCATGTGAGAGCCTGGGCTCAAATATTCCACTCTGCCTCGCTCCGTCTGGGAGCTCGACAATGAAGAAGCTAATCCATCCCAAGACTGCACCTTGCACTGATCACCATATAGAGCTTGCTGCCCACGATCAACTTCTGACCCACCATAATTTCAATTGGGGACTACTGGAGCTCCGTTACCGCTGATCTTTGGACGCCTCAGACGCCGGATTGTAGGATGGAGAAATCAGCACAGAATTTCTCCCTGTTGCATGCCAAGATCACGCACAAGAAGGACATGGCGTCGCCGTGGTCCTTCGGGAGGAAACGCTGAGTGCGGAAGAAACAGGGTTCCTCGGGGTGGATGCCACGAGGGGGCAGCGCGAGCATCGACGTGTCTCGTGCCGTGTGCAGCAGCCTCCGCACGGCGTACGTGGTGGTGCCGCGGCGGTAGATCTGGACGACCAGGCGGCCGTTGCGGCAGTCGAAGAGGACCGTCGAGGGGCCAGGGTCCCGAGTGTTGGGTTGATCAAAGCTAATAAACATTGAGATTCAAGGGCTAACGGCCCTCACACGCTCTGATTGGGGGCGCAACCGATGAATCGGTTTTGGTCCCGTTTACCCAGCGCTATATCAATGAGTTGGACTCGGTAAGCCGAATGCGTGAGTGCGGTTCTAGGCTACCAAAGTCCAACACAAATCAGTCCCGGTCGTATCAAGGTGAGGTGAGCGAAGATCTAAAACCACCATCACAATCTCGACATCACACCTCCTCAGGCCGACGCTCTGCTGCCCGTCACCCGCGTCGACCCCGACCGAGCCGCAATGGCATCTTTGGTTTCGGGGATGTGTCTAAGCTTCCGCACTAATGCTTCAGTCTAGGTGTTCATCTTTGATCTAGGGTTAATCATGTTTAGATCAAGTTATTACCCTCAGTTTTGCTCACATTTGGTATCAGAGCGTTCCTAGCTCTCTTTGAACCCATCCTTAGTCTCAACCGAACTTGTCCTCGATCGGATCTAAAGTTCGGCGGCTCGGTTTAGCATTTTAGGAGGGGATTTGAAACTTTTGTAAAAGCCTAATGAAATCACAAAATCCCAAACCTCCAAACTCAGATCGGAACTCAAATGGTGCAGCAAATACTCACGTCTTTTTGGAGACCGCCGAAGTCTCTCTGGTCTCGGGCGCCACCGAATCTCCACTCGACGGCTGCACGCGCGACCTCAGTCGCACACGCGCGCCGGTGAGAAGGGATGTGGGGTCACCACCTCTTGCCATGCGCCGCCTCAAGTCGCCGCTCTGTTCTTCTCTCCGCGACGTCGCTGAAGGAGCCGCGGTAGCCGCTCTCCGCCTGCACGCGCGCCATCCGCCGACGCTGTCGCCTGATTTCTCGGAGGGGATCGGGAAAATGAAATTAGGTTTAGGGTTTCACCATTCGCCGGGCTTTTATGTCGCGCACTGTTGCATCTCGGTCGTCTGATGGAATTCGACGGTTCACGTCCGATCGATCCGGCGGAGTGACGACGCATGAGTGATTTCGGCCGTCCGATCAGATCCGACGGCCATCACTGGTTCAACATTTTGGGCCAAGCAGGCGGGGGCGCGCCGTCGTGGCGCAACTGCAGCAGCCAGTGTAGGCCGAGTGTAAGCGAAGCGAGAGGTTGTGCTTTGGTCCGACTGTGCATTTTTTCTTTTTTCAAAGTTTTTTTCATTTAAGTTTTGTGCACTGTTTTAATTAATGATAATTGCTCAAGTAATAGTGTATCATTGTCTCTAATTAAAATTGAACTAACGAGGTATTTTAATTAGAGATTTTTATGATTTATTTTGGTATTATTTATGCACATGATTACATACTAACCAACGTCGTTTGTAGTCATGTGTCGTGATATTAAACTGTTAAGTTCTTTTTCCATTTTTTTCCCAACGGAGATATAGATTAGAATTGTAGTTTTGTATGTTGTTAATCAGACCAACGTAGGGTTAATTACATGCAATACATCTTTATGTTTTTTCTAATTTTTATCATGTATTTTAATGTTCAGCAGCTTCGAATATTGCCTCAACAATTGACAACAATGAGCGGCTTACGGGGAGCAACTTTCCTACTTGCAAAGAAAGAATTCAAGTTGTCCTTAGAGTTTTGGACCTTGACTATGCATTAAGGGTGCCCGCTCCCGTTCCCCCCACCGTCGGTGAGGACAATTACAATGAGAAAAAGAAAATTTATGATATTAATACTTAAAAATGGGAGTGGTCCAACCGTTTGTCACTAATGATTATGAAGACCTCTATCTCAGTTGGGATCAGGGGAGCAATCCCGGATTCCAAAAATGCTAAGGAGTACTTGGCTTCAGTTGAGGAGAAATTCAAAGGCTCCACTAAAGTTTATGCCATTATTTTAATCCAAGGGCTCTTATCCGCTAAGTATGATGGGTCCAGCAGCATAAGAGAACATATCATGATGATGACCGATATGGATGAAAAACTCAAGGGCATGGACATGGAAATATCTGATGGTTTTCTGGTCCATTTTATTATGACTTATCTCCCTTCTGATTACACTACATTTAAGATAAATTACAATAGTCAGAAATAAAAATAGAGAATGAGCGATTTAATCGCCATGTGTGTCCAGGAGGAAGAGAGAATAAGGACCGAAAATAAAGACTTTGTGCATCAAGTTAGTGGGTCCAACAAACGAAAGTTCCAAGGGGACTTCAAATCCAAGAAAAAGCTGCAGTTCTCCCCATATTCATATAAGTCGGAACCTAAGGTGCATAATGCACCTAAACCCCGTGTTGCTCTTGCTGGAGCACTTAATGGGAATACATGTCACTTCTGCATGGAGCCATGATATTTTCAAAAAGATTGTGTTGGTTTTCTAAAGTGGCTCACCAAGAAGGGTAATGATAGTATAATGTTCATTGATGAAACTCTTTATGTTGATTTCTCCATTAATTCTTAGCTTTTGTAACTGGAATGTTTGGCAGATATCAGTCAAATCCAGGATCGGACCACTGGAAGGCCGTTAAGAAAGTCTGGCGTTATATGCAAGCTACTAAGCATCTCATGCTCACATATAAGAATTCTGATAATCTTGAAGTTATTGGTTATTCAGATTCAGATTTTGCGGGATGTGTGATACTAAGAAATCCACGTCAGGTTATATCTTCACACTCGCTTGAGGAGCTATCTCGTGGAAAAGCTCCAAACAAACCCTTACGACATCTTCAACGATGCAAGCTGAGTTTGTGGCATGTTGTGAGGCTACCAGATAGGTTGTATGGCTTAAGAACTTTATTCCGGATCTTAGAGTGGTAGACAGCATCTCTAAACCACTCATATTATACTGCGATAACGAACCCGCGGTCTTTTATGCGAGTAACAACAAGTTAAGTGGTGCTGCCAAACACATTGACATTAAGTATCATGTTGTGAAAGATAGAATCCAGGATCAAACCATTAGTATCAAGCATATTAGTACCAAGTCAATGCTTGCGGATCAGCTTACTAATAAAGGCTTACCACCCAATATCTTTCGTGATCATGTTGCCGACATAGGTTTATTGGAAAGCCTCTGATTCTAGATAAAAAGACCTTAAAACAAACCAACTCCCATTAAGTATAATGAATATCCATTTCAAAATGGAATAGTACGCCATAGATACTGGGGTCGTATGGCACTTCATTGGCCATGCAACGCATTATCTTGGTATGCTATTTTATTGAGGATGGACTTATAATGTTAGCCTTACGATCAAAGGGGAGAATGTTGGGTTGATCTCGGCTAACAAACACCAAGATCCAAGGGCTAACGGCCCTCACGCGCCCTGATTGGGGGCGCAACCGACGAATTGGTTTTGGTCTCGTTCACCCAGCGCTATATCAATGAGTTGGACTCAGTAAGCCAAACGCACGAGTGCGGTTCTAGGCTACCAAAGTCCAACACAAATCAGTCTCGGTCGTATCAAGGTGCTGAGGTGAGCGAAGATCCAAAACCACCATCACGATCTCGACATCACATCTCCTCAGGCCGATGCTCTGCTGCCCCTCACCCGCGTCGACTCCGACCGAGCCGCAATGGCATCTCCGGCTTCGGGTATGTGTCTAAGCTTCCGCACTAATGATTTAGTCTAGGTGTTCATCTTTGAGCTAGGGTTAATCATGTTTAGATCAAGTTATTGTTACTCGCTGGAGTCTTGCTGTTGGTGATAGCAAGATCCTTACTCTCATGAAGAGGATGACACTTGGAGATGGGGCAATTTTCTTGGTTTATTTCTCACGCAATGCCATACCAACCTGAGGGGTTGGGGATACAAATTTATAGGCTGCTACCCAGTCAAGCATATGCTAAGATGCTAGTCCTAAGATGCCAGTCAAAAGCTGTCCTAAAGCTAGTCTAAGATGCTAGTCTAAAGCTGTCCTAAAGCTAGTCCAAGATGCTAGTCTAAAGCTGTCCTAAAGCTAGTCTAAGATGCTAGTCTAAAGTTGTCCTAAAGCTAGTCCAAGATGCTAGTCTAAAGCTGCTGTACAAGAACCATGTGTCCACCCCCACAAAGACCACAGTACAGGGACTTATTCATCATTCTCCCCCTAAGTCTTGTGCGTCGTCTTGTGGGAGAGTTGAACCATCCCGATCCTAGAGCAGAGCTCGAGGAATTTGACCCTCCCAAGAGGCTTGGTGAGCAGGTCCGCAAGCTGATCCGTGGTGTTGATGTAGCTCGCCTTGATGCTGCCTTCATCCAAACAGCCTCGGATGAAGTGGTACTTCACCCGGATGTACTTGCTCCGTTCGTGGAAAACAGGGTTCTTTGCCGAGCAGAGCGGACTTGTCGCCCACCCCGAGCGCCACCGCCGGTGTCTCGCCGAGGAGATCACCAAGCGCCGAGCGAGCCGTGAGCGCTGAGTCGGCGGTGGAAGCCGCTATGTACTCGGCCTCACGGTGACAGGCCACCACTGCCGCTGACCGACCGCCACTAACGAGGCACTTGCCGAGGAAGAAGAGAATCCCGCTTGTGCTCTTGCTGGTGTCGATGTCGCCTGCGTGGTCGCTGTCACTGTACTCGATGAAGTGCGCCGCCGGGACACCTCGGGTAGTGCAAGCCGTAGTCGGAGGTGCCCGCAACGTAGCGGAGGATCCTCTTCACGGCTCGCCGATGCTCGCCGCTCGGTCGCCGCAGATGAACCGACCGACGAGCCGACGGCGAACGCCAAATCGGACGCTGTGTGGACGAGGTAGCGAAGGCTTCCCACGATGCGCCGGCTTGCGTCGCGTCCACCTCCTCCGCCGTGCTCTCGACTCGGCTTGGCAAAGATCTCCTCCATAGGAGTGTGGGCCGGGTGCGATCGGTGAGCCCGCCACCGACGGTGCGCTTGGCGTGGCGGTCCGACGAAGGAGATACGGAGTGTCCCCGTGGACCTCGATCCCTGTGTAGAAGGAGAGGAGCCCAAGTCGCTCATCCGAAGGCGGTCTTCATCTCCGCCTTGAACGCCTCGACCTCGGCCTCCTTGGAGCCGGTGATCACCAGTCGTCGGCGACGACGCCACCGCCAGGCGTTGCCGCCTTTGCCCGCCGGTGACCGCGGCCTGCATGTGCGCTCTGCTGGGACCCCATTTGCTTGAGGGTGGAGTCCAGCTTAGCGTTCTAGGCTCGTGGTGCCTGCCGCAAGCCATAGAGGGCCTTGCGCAGGCGGAGAACCTTGCCCTCCTTGCCGGGGATGACAAATCCTGGCGGCTGACGGACGAGGCCTCCTCCTTCAAGTCGCCGCTGAGGAAGGCGGACTTGACGTCCATGTGATGGACGCGCCAATCCTCCTGGGCTGCAAATGCGAGGAGAAGACGAACGAACTCCATGCGCGCGACGGGTGCGAAGGCGTCATCGAAGTCGACCCCCTCCTGCTGCACGAAGCCTCGTGCCACCAAGCGAGCCTTGTGCTTGACGATGGCGCGGCTTCATCCCGCTTCACTTGAACACCCATCAAGGATGATCACGCGGTGGCCGGCAGAAGATCCGCCAGCCCCACGTCCGGTTCGCTCGACGGCGTCCATCTCCCTTCATCGCGACACGCCACGCCGCGTCTCCCTCCGCCTCGATGAAGGAGCGGGCTCGCCGTCGTCGCCGCGCTAAGTGCGCTCGCCTCGAAGTCGTCTTTGCGCCGACCGAGATGGGCAGCTCGCCGAGGATGTTGTCCGCGATGCGATAAGCGCAGAGGCTCGTCGTCGTGGTAGCGTCGACGCGGTCCTCGTCGTGAGACAATGGAGTAGCGAACTCCACCATGCGCCGCTTCGTCGTGGACCGGCTATTGGGGCCGATCCGGTGGTGTGGCCTCGGTGCGGAGAGTGGTGAGCCGGTGCGGGAGAGCGTGGAGTGGCGGTGGTGAAGAGTGGGCGAGCTGCGGTGCCGAAGGTGGTGGAGCACTCGCGGAGCCGTGGCGAGCAAGGTGTCGAGGTGGACGAGCTCGGTGAAGACGAGCCGCTAGCTCCCGCTCTCTCGAAGTGGGCGTGTCGACAACAAAGTCCACGAGAGTCGAAGTCGAACCGCTGTTCACCGCCTTGTCCCACGCCCCTCCCCGCTTCGTCGAACACAACGTCCGCGAGATGCGGACGCTACTGTGGTGACAGGTCGAGGATGCGTAGGCCTTCGAGCCCTCCGCGTGGCCGATGAACACTCCCGCAGTGCTCCCGCTGCCGAGCTTACCGATGTGACCAAGCTCCTTGGCGAACGCGAGGGAGCCAAGACCCGCAGTGGGAGACCGCCGGCTGCGTCCATGCCAAGCCTCGTATGGCGTCCCGCTGCCGAGCGCCTTGGTAGGCGAAGGTTGAGGATGTCGACGGCCGTCACCACCGCCTCTCCCGAAGGCGGCCCGGCATCCCCTACGCTGAGGAGGGCCCGAGCCATCCCCACAACCGCCTGTTGCGCCGCCGACGACACCGCTCGCCGCGGGTCAGACGGCGCGGAGTAGTGGCGCTGAATGCCCTCATCGGTGAGCGACGACGCGACCACCGCCGTGAATTCGCCACCGTTGTGCATGCGCGCACTTTGCGGCCGCCTCGCCTCGCGCAGCAGACTGCGGCGCTTAATGGCGTCCGCGCTTCCCTTGCTGCCGAGGACCATCACCCACATGTAGCGGGAGAGATCATCGACGAGCAGCAGGAAGTAGCGTCGTCCTCCCGGTGTGGCCGGTGTCACCGGGCCACACAAGTCCCCGTGCACGAGCTCGAGCCTCTCCTTGGCTCGGAAACTCGCCCGCTAGGGAAAGGGGAGTCGCCTCTGCTTCGTCAACACGCGGACGTCGCAGAACTGCTCCTCATGGTCAAGGCACGGCAGGCCTCGCACCATTTCCGTGGCACTGAGCCGCTTCAGGGCCTCGAAGTGAAGGTGCTCAAAGCGCTCGTGCCACTACCACGCCTCGTCGTCCTGACGAGCAGCGAGACAGAGGGGTTGTGCCACCGGCACGTGAAGAATATAGAGTCGATTTGCGCCTCTGGTTACCTTGGCAAGAAGGCGGCGGCGAAGATCCCAAATCCGCAGCACCCCGTGCTCGATCTCGACACACGAGCCGTTCTCATCCACCGTCCCAAGGCGATGATGGAGTTCCGCAGTCGGGATGTAGTAGACGCGGTGGCGGCTGTGCTCACCGGACACGGTGGTGAAGATGACGAGCCGACGCCTTGATTTCCACGCCGGAGGCGTCCCCAAACTTGACGGAGCCTCGGACGCTAGAATCAAACTCGGCGAAGAACTCCCGTCAACCGGTCATGTGATGGGTGGCACCGGTGTCGAGGCACCACCCGTCAGTCTTGTCGTTGCCGGAGCCGTAGCCGAGGAGGGCATGTGCTTTTGGGTCGTCAAGGTGGAGGAGAGCCATCGCGCCGGCGGTCACCGAGGTAGTTCGATGCTCGCATGAGCAATGAACAGTGCCGGTCTCCTCCTCCTCCGCTGCGCAACGTGGGCCCGCGCCGCTGTGGTATCCGACAATCCACGCCCAATGACCAAGCTTGCGCAGCTTGTGGCAAGAGTCGCCTCGTCCGGCTTTTGCTTGCCAAGCGCGCCTGGCGCCGCCACGGTCATCACCCTCGGCACGTCCTCGCGCTCCTACCTGGGCGTCTTTGCGCGGCTTGCTGCGCTTGCCACGCTTGCGTCGCTTTGTCGTGGAAGAAGGCTCCCCTTCTTTCATCACCTTGGCCGGCAGCCCCACCGCTCCCGAGTGAGGAGGAGCTTCCGCCAATGGTGACGGGTCCCAGAGGCGCCGTGGCTCATCGCCGCCAACGACCTTGAGGTGACCGAACGCCTCCTCGATCGTCATCGTGGAGAGGTCCAGCAGAGACTCGATCGAGCGAGCCGTCTGGCTTGTACTTCTCGGGGACGCAGCGAAAGAGCTTTTCCACACTCTCTCCTCGCCGTAGGTGTCGTCGCCGAACCGCACTACTTACGCAGCAGTGTTGAGACGGAGAGCAAAGTCATCCACGTCCTCACCTGGCTTGAAGGCCAGGTGCTCCCACTCCGTGCGAAGCGCCTGCAATGTAGACTTGCGGGCGCGGTCGCTGCCGATGCGTGCTGCAGCGATGGCGTCCCAAGCCTCTTTGGCAGTCCGCTTGTTGGTAAGCGAGAACTGCATCTCGGGCGGGACTGCAGCGATGAGAGCATCCAGCGCCGTCGATCCCGATCGTGGTCGGCGTCGCCGTCACCGGATCGCATCCCACATATGCCGCGCTGGAGCTTTACCCTAATCACCGCGACCCCACTTGACATAGTTGGTCTTGGTGAGGTAGGTCACCGCCCGCCGGGCCGGCGTTCGACGATACTGGTACTCGTGGTGACCACGGTGCCGTCTGCGGGAGAGAGCTGCGTCGCTGTGAAGGCCGCGCTCTCCGTCGACCCAGACGCCGCCGTCGGCGCCTCCTCCAGAGCGCCACCGCACGTCCGCTACCGTTCGATGCCGCCCGCTGCGTGGCGTCTTGCGCCGCCTTCGCCCTTCGCCCTCGCTGCTGCCTCCCTCTCCAGCTCTCAAGGTCGCGTCGGCGCTATCATCGGCGGATATGGAGCTGCTTTATTCTTTGCCGCGCTAGAACCTTGACCTCGGCTGCCGCCACACGCCGCATCTGCCGCCGCCGCCGCTTCCACCTCGCTCTCGCTCTTGCCCGGCTCACTTGTACCGGCCTTGACGCCCTTTCGCGCCCCGGCGTCTGCCGCCGCTTCGCTCACATGCTCTGCCTTGGCGAGCTCGGCCGTCTGGCCGCCAGCGGCTCGAGGCGACCGAAAGGCCGAGACTACCTCGCGGACATGGCGCTCTTCGGGGCTGTCGCGTGGAGAGAGGCGCTCGACGAGCACCCCGTCTCCGGAGAGGAGGAGCGGGACACCGGAGTCTCTGCGCTCACGGCCGGGCTGCTGCGAGGCGAGACGGAGATGAGCAGATGATCGCTCTCTGAGGATAGTACGGCTCTGATACCACTTGTTACTCGCTGGAGTCTTGCTGTTGGTGATAGCAAGATCCTTACTCTCATGGAGAGGATGACACTTGGAGATGGGGCAATTTTCTTGGTTTATTTCTCACGAATGCCATACCAACTTTGAGGGTTGGGGATACAAATTATAAGTGCTACCCAGCCAAGCATATGCTAAGATGCTAGTCCTAAGATGCCAGTCAAAAGCTGTCCTAAAGCTAGTCTAAGATGCTAGTCTAAAGCTGTCCTAAAGCTAGTCCAAGATGCTAGTCTAAAGCTGTCCTAAAGCTAGTCTAAGATGCTAGTCTAAAACTGTCCTAAAGCTAGTCCAAGATGCTATTCTAAAGCTGCTGTACAAGAACCATGTGTCCACCCCACAAAGACCACAGTACAGGGACTTATTCATCAGTTATTACCCTCAATTTTGCTCACACCGAGGGCGAGGCCGACGCGGCGAGTTCGAGGGAACCGGCACGAAATCTGTCGGCAAGGTGCCTTCGGGAACGTGCGGAAGCGGCGGAGGAAGGCGGGTGGGGTACTCGAGGAGGCGGGGGAGGACCTCGCGGAGCAGGTTGTCATCGCCGAGCACTGACGTGGTCACGGCCACCGGGGCGGATCTAGACTCTAGAGTGTAATTTAGTGCTGGTCAAATGGGCTTTGCCTACTGGCCCGAGCCATAGCACTGTAGGTTCAATTTAAGCATAGTACGATCTATATTGTTTATGGACTTACTTTTGCTCTATTGTTGATTTAACATTGTTTATTACCTATTGATATATTTACTGAGTTGTGGACTCACTTTTATTGTATTGTTGCTTTATGTCACTGTTGATAGCGTTTCGCTTAGGATCAAAGAATCAATCACAAACTCGCGGATTCACGTGAAAGAATCAATCACAAACTCGCGGATCAAAGAAAGCCCTAAAATCACGAAATTGAAAGCAAGAACGAAAAGAGACTTATCTCAAGCAAACCTTGCATAGATTAAGAACGTGATTGCTGTTGGATTACACCCACACCATCATGGATCAGTGGTCAATCCAAGATCATAAAATTCACCTCAAACCATCAAGCGCTCTAGCCTCCACCTCAACTCTCCCTAAGACAATTAGGGTTTTGAAACATAAAGAGGCGAGAGAGGGGTGCAACCACCACCTCCTCCTATTTATAGTGGAGGCCTAGAAGTCTCTAGGGTTTGACTCAATTGGGCTCCCGTTAAGGCCCACTAACAAACGGGTCACACACGCATGCTTCGCAAAGCGCCGCCTTTAACCTTTTGACCTAAACCGCTTCACCATGCGCCATGGATTCGCCAATAGGTCACCCTTGTCCATCTTGTGTCACACTTGAGTCCATTGACATCACCCGGCACCGTCGATCGTTCTGGACATCAACTCTCCAAGTCTAGTCCCGATCCACCTCGCCGTTGACCGTCGTTGACCACCAAGCAACCTGCACAACCATAGACAAGCAAACACGAATTCGGGAACAAGTTCTTCACAACTTGACCCATCTTAGTCAAAACATGCATCATGCAAACCATATGCCACGATACCAATGACTTTGACCTAACAAAACAACATCGCCACGAAGTTGGCCGACGTTCAAGTAGAAACCGGTCCGACCGCTCCATGTGAGCGGTCGGACCGCCTCAACCGGTTGGACCGCTCCATGTGAGCCGGTCGGACCGCCCCTCGGGCGGCCGGACCGCTCCACGTGAGCGGTCGGACCGCCACTGAGACTTAGCCAAATTCATGCCCCGAAATTCAAACCTTACGAAACTTAAATTGAATAGAACTTTTGCTTGGAGGCTCCAAAAATTATGAGACCAAGTGCATTGGGATCCCCTCACTTGCCTACAACACCTATTTTTGGCCCACCCGATTCAACACTTTTAGGTCACACCGTTCGATTCGGCCGCCGACATGGCGGTCCGACCAATTTGGGACCGGTCGGACCGCCATGCTAGGACCGGTCGGACCGCCTCGTCGAAATGCGAAACTTTGTCGAAAACCTGTGAAACGACAAACCGTAAACACCATTGCCAATTGTCACTCATCCTAAGATCTGGAACATATCCCCATGATATCCATAATCTCCCCCTTGATGAACACATTGGCAATTATCCAGAAAATGTAAGTAAGAGGTTTGAAAACGAGTTTTACTGCGGTTTTTAGCACAAAGGCACAACTTGGTCCATAAGTAAGAAAAGGCAATGTAATCCCACTAAGTGGGCATTAGAATAGTATAGGCATGTGAGATAAGGCACAAGAAAGCATAAACACTTTGATTTCCATAAAAGAGTCAAAATTCTCACATGAGTTCCATATGAAGGAACAATTGTTCAATTGACCTATGATCATTGTGAGGATAAATGAATGCAATTCAAGTTCAGAATATTCAATAAGATCATAAGAATGCAACTCAAGAACTCCCCCTCACTATGATCCTCAAATTTCAAAAACTTTCAAATTTTTCAACTTTCTCCCCTTTGTATAATCTTCTCCCCAACATTGAAATATCTTCTCCCCCTTTGACAATGGAGTCATCAAGGAATCACGCCTTCCTCTCATCCAAAGATAACAAGTGCAGAATGTAGAAAGAAGCAAAAAGATGAAGTATGCATGAAGTGCAATGAAGTGGTTTTATTTTTGTATTTTTTAATTTTTGATTACAAGGAGCTTTGGAGATTACCCAAAAGAGCTAGCCAGCATTTCTAATATTGCACAAATAACATATCAAGCCTGACAACGCTAGCAAGATCATGGTAAGACATGTATATCAAAGCTAAGCACAAAGGCTCAAAAGTAAGGCAGTAGATTTGATCAATTTAAGCAACGCTTCAAATTCAGCAAGTTCATCAACAGGGATCCTAAAATGAAATTGGCCATGTCAAAATGTCAAAGTGAGATCAAAAATCTAACAAAGACCACATTAGGAGTCAATCAGGTCCTGTATTGAATCATTTTGCTCAATATTTTGTAAAAACCCATTTGTCAACATTTTTCTCATATGCATTGAATATTGAAGTTGACTAATGATCTAACTTAGTGACAAGAACCTGGACTAGGAGCCATCCACAAACTCATCCTAAGCTTCGACTAGAAGTTGATTAAAGGTATATCTTAGTAAAGAAGATCCTGGACTAGGAGCCATCCACAAACTCTTTCTAAGCTTCTACCAGGGCGACAAATCTTGAGGTTCATGTCATTTCTGACAAGCAGTCCCCATAAGATCGTCTGGTTCATCAAACTATCTCCAAGTTCATGTCATTTGACAAGCAGTCTCGTAAGAATAGTTTGGCACAATTTAAGCATAAGACAATCTTGATTTTCATTTTTCACATGAGCAGTTTTAGAATCTCAAGAACACAAAAGCTCAAGTAATGGTCAATTTTAGATCAAAGAGCTAACAAAGCAATTCTGACAGGGCCAATGTCACAAGAGGAGCACTAATTGAGCAACTCACTAAAACATCCAAATTGCAATTTTTAGTTTGAGTTGTTTTAAGGTTCTAGCTCATATAGCAAAGACTTAGCTACACATGTAAAAGCATGATAATTCTAGCAAGTCAAAGAACTAGACATGACATTGAGCAAGAATTGAAATACTAAAGCTCCAAAGGGTAATAGGCAAAGCCTCAATTTTAAAAGATAAGCAGAAAATCTTATATTACAATGCGTCGTTTTGGATTTTTCATACCACTTGTTGTATTTTTCATATGAATGCAATATGATACAATGAGATGCAATTAAAAAGCCTAAAAAGTTCAAAAAGATCACTAAGTTCAGAAAAAGAACAATAAAAGATCAAAAGAACAAGGAAAGATCAGAAAAGATCAAACTCCCCCTCAAACCAACCCATAGGGATAAATTACCCCTAACTCACTTCTCAAGGTGGCAAACCTGGTTTGATCTAAAGGCTTGGTGAGAATATCTGCCAATTGAGCTTCGGACTCCACGAAGTGCATCACAATATCCCCTTTTTCAACATGATCTTTAAGGAAGTGAAATCGAATGTCTGTGTGCTTAGTCCTAGAATGTTGCACTGGATTTTTAGCAATATTAATAGCAGAAGTGTTATCACAGAAAAGAGGAACACTAGCAAAATTTAACCCATAATCTTTCAAGGTGGACACCATCCACAAAATCAGCTCTGACAACTAGCGCAGACTACATATTCCGCTTCAAAGAAGGATTGTGCAATGTAAGACCGCTTCCTAGAAGACCAAGATACAAGAGAAGTGCCTAGGAAGTGACAGGTGCCTGACGTACTCTTCCTATCTAACCGACAGCCCGCAAAATCAGAATCTGAAAAACCCCTAATGGACAAGGCTGAAGAGCAGGAATACCAAATGCCATATAAGAGGGTAGAATGTAAATACCTGAATATGTGCTTAATGGCTTGGCGATGGGAAGTTCTCGGAGACGCCTGAAATCTTGCACAAAGGCATACCGTGAAGTGAATGTCCGGTCTCGAGGCCGTCAGATACAGAAGGGAGCCGATCATGCTGCGGTACTCGCGTTGATCCACAACTTCTCCTTCCTCATCTGGATCCAAAACAGTCGAAGTTGCCATGGGAGTGGAGATTGGCTTGCAATCACCCATGTCAAAGTGTTTGAGTAGATCTTTAGTGTACTTTGTCTGATGGATAAAAGTTCCTTCCTTGCATTGCTTGATTTGAAGTCCCAAAAAGTAATTAAGCTCTCTCATCATACTCATCTCAAATTCCCTGGACATAGTCTCAGAAAAGCTGGAAACAAGAGCATTAGAAAAACCACCAAAAATAATATCATCTACGTAAATTTGAGCAAGCAGAAAGTCATTTCCATGCCTAAGAATGAATAGAGTTTTATCCACTTTACCCATCTTAAAATTATTTTTAAGCAAGAAGGTCTTAAGTCTATCATACCAGGCTCTAGGGGCTTGTTTAAGACCATACAAGGCTTTGGATAACTTGAACACACGATTTGGATACTTGGGATCCTCAAAACCAGGGGGTTGCTTAACATACACTTCCTCCTCTAAGAAACCATTTAAAAAGGCACTTTTAACATCCATCTGATATAATTTAAAACCTTTTGATGCAGCAAATGCGAGCAAAATACGAATGGCTTCTAGTCTAGCAACAGGAGCAAATGTCTCATCAAAATCTAACCCCTCAACTTGGTTTGAAACCACAGCTACCAATCTGCCTTGTTTCTAACCACAGAACCATCCTCACCTTGTTTATTCTTGAACACCCAACGGGTTCCTATAACATTATGACCAGTAGGATGTTCAACTAGGTTCCAAACCTTGTTTCTTTCAAAATTCTCTAACTCCTCATGCATGGCATTTACCCAGATAGAATCAGATAAAGCATGTGATATATCGCGGGGTTCAAAAGAAGCAACAAAAGCAGAATGAGAGTAGAGATTTGGATTATTATACCTGGAGCGGGTGACTCGCTCATGTAGATTACCTATTATCTGATTCGGAGGATGCTGTCTCTGAATGCGAAGTGGAGCGCCCGGGTGAGATATCGTTTCTTCGACCTCCGCAGGTACTGCTGATGATGATGATGCAGCAGGAGCCTCAACTGAAGGTGAAGTAGACGTAGCAGGTTCTAGTATCAATATGGGTGCCTCAGCAGCAGCAGATGAAGGATAGATATCAGTTTCGTCCTCATCTTCCTCCACAAAAATGCTCTCTGTCACATGTGAATCATCTGTAACAACGGATCTAGCTCCAGGGCTAGTCTCATCCAAAGTGACATTACAAGTCTCCTGAATAAGGTTAGTCTCAGTATTAAAAACCCGAAAACCCCTCGAATGACCAGGATAACCCAGAAATATACCATCAAAAGTCCTTGATTTAAATTTATCTAAGTTTCCTGTCTTAAGAATAAAACACTTTGATCCAAAGACTCGAAAGTGCGAAACAGAGGGTTTTCTACCAAAACGAAGCTCATAAGGAGTCTTGCCTAAAGATGGTCTTAAAAAGACACGATTTGCAATATGGCAAGCTGTAGCAATAGCTTCAGCCCAAAACCTCCCTAGTGTGCAATACTCATCTAGCATCGTCCTAGCCATTTCGACCAAGGTCCTATTCTTCCTTTCCACCACGCCATTTTGTTGAGGGACGTGTGGAGAGGAGAACTGATGCTCAATACCACGCCAAAGACAAAAAAGCAAAAGAAGCATTTTTGAACTCCGTGCCATTATCACTGCGGATCGCTCTCAAGGCACCAGGAAGCTCAGAAGCCAAACGAAGAACAAGGTCATGAAAATACCCAAAAGCTTCATCTTTTGAAGCAAAAAAGAACACCCAAGAATATCTTGAAAGATCATCGACTATGACAAGAATATACCATTTTCCACCGACTGACCGGACTCTAGCAGACCAACAAGATCCATATGAAGCAACCGTCCCGTCCGTCGGTCATAACCATAGTCACGAGAAGGGTGTGAGGCGGCAACTTGTTTGCCATGCCTACTGGCGCATACAAACATCCTTGATGACTTTGAGTTTGGGCAAGCCTCTCATGAGATCAAGGTTGCTAACTCGCGTCAGATGATCAAAATCAATGTGCCCCAAACGTCGGTGCCAAAGGCAAAAATCAGAAGAAGATGTAAGCAAACATTTAAGAGATCCAAAGAAGAGATTCGAAAATCACTCAAAAATTCTACCAACTCTAGATATTCCAAACACAAGCTCACTGGTAGAATCAAGCACACGACAAGCATTTTTCTTAAAAACAGTCTCATAGCCATCATCAAGAAGCTGAGAGACAGAAAGGAGATTATACCTAAGCTTGTCCACAAGAGCGACATCCTTTAGGATGAATTTGTTGTTCACCCTAATTGATCATGTTCCTTCAATTCGCCCTTGTGTATCATCTCTAAAGGTGATGAAGTCATCACCTGTTGCCCGCGTGAAAGAGGTGAACCATCTTGAGCTTCCGGTCATGTGGCGTGATGTGACGCCCCCGGGATTATTAAGCTTATAACGATTAGTCACCACTTGACCCGATCATCATAAGCGTAATAACTCGTGACGCCGAGGAATGTATACTTCCCAGAGTGCAGTATACACCCCTCTCACAAAAGTTCATGCATCAATTCCATTCAATCACATAGAACCGAAAGCACAGAACAAAATAAAGACATACATAATAATATTCAAGAGTAAATACAACAGAGAGGCCAACCGGCCAACAGGTAAATATTACGAGCAAATGAAGCAAAAGTGCCATAAGATGGCGATAAACAAAGAGCCCAACGGTGTGCCTTTTACCCACAAGGCAACCGACCGTGCCAGCTAGCCGTTGAACCAGAAGACATCTCACGTATGAAGCCCTTGGGGCTCACCTTCTTCCTCTGCAAAACAAAGCATGACAAAAAAAGTCGGGTGAGTACTTTGAATGTACTCGCAAGATATATAAGACTGATAACAGACCTGTACAATAACTATATGCAAGCTTATTTAAGTGGAGCATGCTAGGACTCAAGTTTGTAAGTATAAAGCAAGTTTTATTCGCAATAATGTAATAGATTGAAGGCAATTTTGCAATCTGATTTTATTTGATAAAAATAGTAGTAATCAAGTATCAACAACAGTAAAACAGTCCTGGAAGTGGCTAACCCAATAGCCACCACAATAGCATGAATTACCCATTCATGCCAACCATGTTAAGTTTTAGTTTTAAAACAAAAACAGTTGTTGAAGTCTAGATCTTGCGGGAAATCCCCAAGCGTGTCCATAACCTAGGACGAGGCTATTCGAATAGTTTTATCCTTGCAGGGTGTACCATTTTACCCACACGCGGAATCGCCTTTTGCCAAGCTATTAAGCACACTTCCTTAGGTATGCCTAAGCACGGCTAAGTCCTACGAGACTTTTCCAATATTATGTATTACCTTGAGTCGCCTGTATGGATAGAAACCCATACGTTGTGTCGGGGTCGTGGCCCACCTCGGACAACTACCCCTCACTGGTAAAGCCTCGGACAAGCTGCGGACGCCCCTCGAGGTGGAGAGTCCATCCGGAAACTCCACCACCGCACACCCAAACACAAGAACACAATTCCTTTTCACACAACACACACAACGCCCTCCTGCGACTCGGAGATAACACACTCCAAAGTACTAGGTCAAGAGGGGTCCCATATAACCCTCATGTGGTTAGTACGCAAAAGTGCGCAAGCAACAATTCGGTCCTTAGGGACCTGGGCACCTTTCCTTGTCACACCCAACAATCACACCAACATGCCATTGTGCCCAAGTCAAATCATTTTGTTTCATTTTCGGTTTTTACAAAACAAAAGCATAAGGTGCTGAACCAAAAATAAACAAAATGGTTTGTGTGATCAAGGTCATCGACTAAGTCGATAACCGCCCAATTCTACCGGTAGCTAAGCATTTCTAAGCATGACATCGCAAAGGCAGTAAAAGAGCATAATTAAACCACCGGGCTCTAATTCACCAGTGATGATAATAACTTATGGTTGTGGCAGGGGATAACATTTTAATGGCAACAATGCATTAGGAATAGCTACCTCTAAACAGGGCAAAATAATTGGACACAAAAGCAATGCATACATATAGCTTGTAAACAAGATATTAGACTTTGAAAGTAATGGGACATTTATGATCAAATATCTTGCCTTGCTGAAGCTCGCTGTTTTGCTGCAGAGGATCACTCTCGATATTATCAATATTGTCGCAACCTATCGAAAGAACCAACAAGAACCAATAAGGCGAGAAACATCAAAAGATGCAACAGCAAAACTCAGCAAAAAGTTCTCAAATTTTTACAGTAGAAAGAACATAATTTTTATGAACTAAAGCAACAAGAACCAATTGATTTGGATTCTCAATGCAAAAGTTATGGCCAAAACAATTTCAGTCGGTCAGAAAAGGAAAAACAGTACTATTCACCTAAGCAATGATTTTAGTGAAATTTTCTAGAACGACACAGCTACTGAAATTTTTATGATAAATCAAGCACCTCATAAGATGAACAGCCCCACTGGATTCATCTCATTTGGAGCTTGCAATAATTAGTTATGAGTTTTCTAAGATTCACTATTTTTCTGTTGTAAAGATAATCAGTTTAATACTTACTTTCAAAATAAATCTTTTCTGTTACTTAGATAAATGAGCAACCTATACTGAAAATAAGTTTACTAAGAATGAAAAATGACGGCACTGGTTTTAACATTTTTGAAGTTACAGAGAATTACTTATGCACTTTTCAAGTTAATATCATCTTTAGTGAATTTACAAATACTTAAATGAAGCATTTAAGGCAAAGCATGATTTTTGCTACAGAAATAAAGTTGAAACTTATTTTAGAATAAAGTTCATTAAAAATGAAAAATATCGAAAGTGGTTTCACTATTTTTGAAGTTAAAATGAATTAGCGATGCATTTTAGAAGATAAAACTATTTCTCAGTTGATAAATAACTCTACCCGAGAAATATAACTCAGATAAACGACGTGGACAATTCTGGGCCGAAGATCCGAAAACAAACGGCCCAAACACAGAGCAACAGAACTCACGCGCGAACCCTAAGCATCGACCGTTGGATGAAAGATTAACGAACCAGATGCCAAAGGATGTCCGGTGGTCCGAACGTTTACACGCACATGAACCGTTGATCTTGGATCCAACGGTCCACGCGGATCGAACCGCTCGGGCGGTCCGAATGTTCATTCAGATCTGGATCGTTGATCGAAAATCGAACGGCCACGCGCGATGACCTAGCGCGCGCGCGTCAGACCACGGCGGCCCCAACGGCCACAAGAATCCGAGCGATTGATCTAAAATCCTACGGCTCAAACTCAACGATAACCGAAAGCTCCCTGTTTTGCGTCCGACAACGATGACCGACAAAAGAACAGAGGCGATGCCCGACGATGCGCCGGCGACTCAAGCAAAAATAGCGAAATCTAAAGCTACTACGATGACCGCAATAGCATGGAGTACCTACTGAAGCAAGGAATTGGACAGAGATGGACTTACCGGAGCTGGAGAAGACAATAACCAATTTTCGGCCGAAAGGGGGGGAAAACCAAATTGATAAGATTCCTGCGGCCAAATGTGAAATTTATTGAGGGCTAAAGCGCACAGAGATGAGAGTAAGCGGAGGGAGCGAACAATTGAGAAGGGGAGCACCGGAGCCCTACCTTTGCCAAAAACTTGAAGCTACGGCAATGGCGGCAATGGCGACAGCCAAAGAACTGAGGCGATAAAGCTCAATTGGACCTCCAGTACAGATGCTAAAGCTCAGTGGCGTTCAAAGGAGGCTAAGGGAGAAATGAAGAAGCTTATATAGGCCGAGAGGGCAAAGGAGGAAGCAATGCGACTTTCGGTCAAAAGCTTGTCATCCAAAGCGGCGAAGGGATGGGGCGAGTGCAGAGGTAGAAGACGACTAGAGGGGTCGGCAGCACTAGCATTTAATGCTCAAAGACGTTGGCCGAAGCTTGAGATGACCCGACGCTGCCCATGCTCTGCGATTTCCAACCACTACTGTTGATTTCGTCGAGCGCGAGCGGCGAGAGGAAGACGAAAAGAGGACGGCCGTTCGATCACATAGGATTCCAATCGTGCGGCTACCGCGCTCCGAAACGCTCGGCTATTCAATTCGGTGTCCCGAGCGTTCCATCGCTTGTCGACCGCACGATCAAGATCCAACGTTAGTTATCAGCCGCACCTCTCGGATGGTCCGAACATCCCCTTCTATCGCGGCCGTTGATCGGAGATCAAACGACTAACGCGCCTAAGTGAGTTCGTTCGGTCCGAATGTTCACCGTAGCGTCGTACATTTGGATTTAGATCGAACGACTCTTGATCGGTACTACTGTAACATCCCTATTTTCAGAGCTTGAAAATCTTTTAAATAATGGTAGTAAGAAAATTCATCATTTGGAATTATTTGAATATTAATTTAAAAAGCTTAATATGGACTTTAAGGACAAATTGATTTAATGTGCTTAATCCCAACATCAACAATTGTCAAAATTATTTTATTTAGATTCTACATGCTTGGATATATTTTATAGAAATTTCTGGAATTTTTCCAAAGTCATTTGCTATTTTCTAATTGCTATTTGCATTTTCTGGATTTATTTAAAAGAAAAACTTATTTTAAATCCTTGAACGATCTTGGGCGAAGCCCAAGACTATTCCACCGCGCCACCACATCGCCGCCGCGCGCTCGTCTGTTGGATGCTCGACGCGTGCCCTCATCTCCGATCGGACGCACGCGCCCATTCCCGCCTTGAGCCGCTGGATCTCCGCCGCGTGTCTCCTTCGCGCGATCGCGACGTCTGGCTGCGCCACTACGCCGCTTGCCCCGCCGTCGGATCGGTGGCGGGCGCTGGATCTCGGCCATGCGCGCTTCGCCTTCTCTCTCGACGCGTGGGCCCACCGAGTCGTCGTCCTCCTCCCGAACTCTTGGCGCGACTCCGTTTCTTCGCGCACGCCGCCCCGTCCTCGACACGGACTCTAGGGTTCCGGGCCCTATTTAAAGCCGCGCCCGTGTCACGAGGATCGCCTCCAGGCCGCCTTTTCCCAAAGTCTCCAACCCTAGCGAGCCGCCGTTTCACCGGAATCGAGCTCCAACCTCCGCGCCGCCGTGAGCTTCTTCGCCGATTAAGGCCGCTGCCGTCGGTGAGCACCGCCGTCGCCACACCCACCCCGTGTTCGCCGCGTCGAGGCTACCGTCGCGCGCGCGTTGTTCCTCGAAGCCGTCGCTCGTCGTCGCCGCTTATCACCGCACCGCCCGCCGCTCTTCTTGTCGTCGCCGCCGCTCGTCATCTCCGGCGAGTAGCGCATCGTCACCGATTCGCCAGTTGCGCCGATTCGGTCGCGCACCTCCGCCACCGCCGAGCCGCCGTCATCCGTCAGATCCATGGTCGCCGGAGTGTCGCGGCGTTTTGCCTCGTGGCTGCCCGTGTGCGACCACATCCCCTCTGTCTTTGGCGTGTCGCCTACGTGGCTGCCGCATCGGCGCCACGCCTCCCGCTCACCGCCCGGCTCTTCCTCGGCTCGGAGGACCCACCACCGTGAGTAGAGAGGTCGACGATGGGTCCCACTGTCGATGCGGATTTTTAATTATTTTTTTTTCTCGGTGACGCAAGCATTGCGCAATAATTCGATTTTCCTTTATAAAATCAATTCGGAAATTCGAGAAAATCCAATTTAGGGTTTAATTGATTTTCCAATCTTCCTAAGCCCATATCTTTTGCATCCGAACTCCGATTGAGCCCATTCAAATTTGTAAATTCATATAAAATTCAGATCTATTTATTTATGAATTTTATTTAATTTTGGAGTTTGTTTTGCCTCTGTTATTTATTTGTTTTGTTTCTTTTGTCTCGTTTTGCGAGTAGACGTCGATACTTTGGGAATTTTGCGTAAGAAGGAGCACCTCAAGACCAAGACCAATATCTAGATCTATTCCAAGGCAAGTTATACCTTTGATCATTTTGAACCCGCCAAAATACTTTGTTTCAATGTATTGCATTCTAATTCAAGTATTTATTTAAATGCTTTTGGGTGTAGTTATTAAATCCAAATTGTTATGCCACCTTGTCTATTGTATGCCATGATCTTTTGTCACCCTAGGTTGATTAATAACTAGTTGGTATTATTGTAGCACCAACGTGGGTTGGTTAGATACGATTAGACTGCTTAGCCATGCCACGAGTCATCATTTCATGTGAGAGTTGCAATTATAAATTTGACTAAGTGATTATGGAACTGTGTGATGAATCTGTGTGTGCTGTGTGCTATTACTCGTTGATGGCATGTGTTGCACTTAATCAACAGGGTGGGAAAAGATTTAGACTGAGGCAAGTGGTGGATTCTGTGTGAATGGTGGAGCTGTGTGCTTATTAAACTTTGTGATTTGGGTTAAAACTGGAAGTCTTGCCTTGGTCAATTAAGGACTTAACTTTGTGCGCCATTGAACTGGGCCTTACTGTACGACCACATGCCTAGTATGGGCTGGGCCTGACTTAGTAAGTTATGGAGTCTTGACATTGACAACTCAGGTTGTATTTAAGCTATGTGATGGGTTTGGAGGTGTGATATGTCACATCGCGGACGGTTCACGCATCCTGTCCAATGGTGTGTGTCGTTCCAAGGGTCAGTGTGTACAAATTGGACAGCAAGAAAAGCACACCAGAGTGTCATTGTTTGAGATGAAGTCTCGAAAGGTTTTGTTGTGATCAACTCGATCCGGTTGGTTTCATCGTGTGGGTAAAGTGTACAACCTCTGCAGAGTGTTTAAACCAATCTATTCGAATAGCCGCGTCCTCGGTTATGGACATGCTCGAATTTCACACGAGGGTAGATTTTCATAAAACAATTGGGAAGGGTCACCGTGTGAGATAACTTGTTCATTGTGTGAAAGAACTTGATTAGACTGTGTCCTTTGTGAAATCATTTGTTAACTTATTATTGTCTATTTGTTTTGAATTATGCTTTCAATCTATTATTTGTATTCAATTGCAAATGTTGCATTTCGCAAAATAACCACGAAGCCATTTCTTTGGAATAAGCCATCATGTATAAATGCATTCGTGGTATGACTTGCGAGTAGTACGTGTGTACTCACTCTTGCTAAACAAATCAACGAAGTGGAGGAGTCGTCACCGCTTTTGAAGAAGAGTTCTACGAAGGTTGAACGTTAGGGTCTTGATCGATCGGTTGCTGTGGTAAATTGATGGGAGCCACCGGAGTTTATTTCGTTTCATTGCAGCTTTATTTCTTTATTGTCGACCTTGCATGGCTTAATAAATGTAACACTCGACCATAAGGTCCCAACAGTTATTTGTTATTTAAATGTACTCGTTTATTCTTATATTCGTTGTATGGATGTGATATTTCATCAATGTTGATACTGTGTGCACTAGCGTGATCTGGACTAGTGCGAGAATACACGAGGGTCCAGATTTGCATATTTGGGTCCCGGCAGGTGGTATCATAGCCATACTGACTGTAGGTCTTGACCCAGTTAGATTGGCCGTTCTTAGTGAGTCCAAACTATTTTCTAAAGCAAAATTAACTTGCAAGATTAATTGAATTCCTTAACTCATCTCATGTCTCTCTTGACTCAACTATTGCTGAAATTCTTTCTCTCCATTGTTTTAAAGTTGTTTTCATATCCTTGTCCATCTCGACGGATGCCTCGCCTCTTGAGTTATGAAGAGCGCAAGGGAGGACTTGCCACGAGCTTTGGAAGTTGCTACAAGTACTTGGAGGGTTCGATCGTCCATTGTACCGTGGCGGTGCTTGGATTGTGAACGCCGAGATCGTGGAGTAATCGCCATTTGACCATCTACGCCAGCGTAACACTAAGGCAAGCAAACCACTGAACATCTCAGCTCGAAGGAGTATTTGGATTGAAGCAATCCAGGAGTCTTCACGCCTTGCCATCCCGAGGATCTGCAACATCTACTCGAGCTTCGTGACACGCTTTTCGTTATCATCCCGCACTTCCGACGTGGATCTTGCTTTGCGCTTTTCCGTCTACGGAAGGAGAAGACAACGCCACCGTCGTGCATCTCGCCCGATTCGCGCTCGGAGGAATCGTTGGAGTTAGCCGCTCTGAGCCGGAGTGTACCTATGAGACTCTTCAGAGTCAAGAAAGGATCGCCATATTAGAAGAAACTCTTTATGGACGACACGAAGAAGACACTGAAGAGGAAGACCCAGAAGAAGCTAATGGACCGGCTGAACAAGAAGAGCCCGCAGAGGCAGCAGAACCAGCAGCACCTGCACCAGGGACACCTGCTCCTATTGCACCATCCCCGAGACATCAGGATCAGTTTGCGAGGATGCCACTCACTTTCGTGTCTACAAAGAAAGGGAGCACCGTCAAGGCTGCGAGGCTATTTGATTGAGTAGTCTGCTCGCGTTGTTTCAGGCTTAGCCAGTTTTATGTCTTGAGTCGCCCTTTAGGCGGTAGATTGGTGTGCTTAAGTTCGTCCTTATTTTTTTGTGCAAGTATGAGCTGCAAAGGCCCTTAGGCATTTGTTGCAAGCCATACTATTATCTTAATCAATATAAGAGTTTCAGTTGAGCTTTCTTAAAATATGTTGTTGGGTTTTACCTACCCCGCTTAGTTCTACAACTTATCTCGTGCTTGCTACCTTATCTAACCCCTGGAGATTCACCAGATGGTTCAGACTCGTCAAGTCTGCGCAAGTGGTTCCGATACTCGAAGATCGAAGGACAGAACAAATCCCGCAGAGGCAGTTCCACCACAAGCACCTTGATTGATCTGCGGAATTTTGGAGCATTCATGACACTCGCACCGGTGATGTACACCATGATGAATCGGATGCAAGCTATGAATAACCATAACAACAACAATCAAGATCACAATGGAGCCCGCTTGCTCATGGTCACAATGGATCATCCAAGTTGGCGGAGTTTATGAGGACCCGCCCACCAACCTTTTACGGACATGTCTCACCAGTAGAAGCTGATGATTGGCTTCGTGTTATTGAGAGGAAACTGCTGATCACTCAATGCAGCGATCATGAAAAAGTTCTGTACGCCTCTCATCAGATGGAAGGCATTGCCGCCGAATGGTGGGAAAACTTTTGTCTGCGGCGCATGGAACGCCGCAAGATATTACTTGGGAAGAGTTCACAACCGCTTTTAAAGATCATGTACCAGAAGGAATCATGGATCTAAAGAAGGATGAATTCCGTGCTCTCAAGCAAGGAGGATTGTCAGTGACTGATTACCTCAACAAGTTCTCTCAACTTGCTCGATATGCTGCAGAAGATGTCGCCACTGACAAGGCTCGTCAGAGTCGTTTTCTGAAAGGATTGAACATTGGACTTCAAGTCAACTTGATCGCCCACACCTTTCCTGATTTTCAAGAGTTGATCAACAAGGCTTTGATTCTAGAGGATAAGCGTAAGGAATTGGAAGATCATCGTAGCGCAGAATGGCTCGAAGGAAGTCACCAACCCCACCTAAGGGCAAGAATGATTCCACCGCAGCTTTAGCCGCTTTTCCACCACGCAGTCGCGGACCACCGCACCAACTTCAAGACTCGCCCGATTGCTCGTAATTTCCGCAACCCCGCACTCCAACCCCAATCCAGTAAGCAACCCACAGAATACAACCAGAGTTTGCTTTACCTGTCGTCAGCCAGGGCATTTCGCCAACCGATGTCCGCAGAATGGGACTATCACTCCAGTACGCTTCAACCTTGGGAATACACCAGCCAAGACACCAGTACAAGGCAACCATCAAGGAACTTCTCAAGCTACCGGTCAATCCGAGGAGCACCGCCATCGGTGGTCGAGGTCGTGTCAACCACGCCACTCGAAGGAGCTCAAGAAGCACCGACGTTGTCTTCGGGTAAGTTCCTAGTAAATTCGATTACCGCATCGATTACTGCTTTGATTCGAGCTTCGATTCGTTTGTTTCGGAATTTTGCAACTAAGAACAAATTGGAAGTTATGCATCTTAAGCATACTCTGTTAGTCCATCGCTGAGCGAGCTAAGTTCTAAAGTTGGATGTTTAGGAGCTAGGCTACTCATAGTGGAGTTGAGTTTCTAGCCAACCTATTAGTTCTAGACACTCGCACCATAGATGTCATCCTTGGTATGGATTGGTTATCCAAACATAAAGCGATTTAGATTGTGGCGAAGAGCCGTGACAATAGAGGATACCACAGAAAGAAAGTTGAATTCTAGCCACCTCGATGCGTGATGGACATTTGGTAGTCAACACCAAGACAGCTTTGGAAGACGTACTGTAGTCGAGATTACCCAGATGTATTTCGGAAGAATTACCAGAATGCCACCGACCGTGACATTGAATTTGTCATCGATCTAGTGCCGTGAACAGACCAATTTCAAGAGACCCTATCGGATGCCAACGATGAACTTGTGGAAATGAAGAAGCGGATAGAAGAACTCTCGGAGAAAGGTTTTGTAAGACCTAGTTCGTCGCCATGGGGAGCACCGCTTTGTTCGTCAAGAAGAAAGATGGAAGTATGAGAATGTGTATCGATTATCGTTCTCTAAACGAAGTCACCATCAAGAATAAGTACCCATTACCCGTAATAGATGATTTGTTCGACCGGATGAAAGGAGCCGAGTATTCTCTAAGATCGATCCGCGATCAAAGTTACCATCGCTTAAAGATTTGTCCTAAGGATGTACCAAAGACCGCTTTCTCAACCCGGTATGGACATTATGAGTTTTTAGTCATGTCTTTTGGATTGACTAATGCCCCTGCCTATTTCATGAACATGATGAACAAAGTATTCATGGAATATTTGGATAAGTTCGTGGTAGTATTCATTGATGATATTTTGGTATACTCAAAGTCAGAAGAAGAACATACAGACATTTGAGATTAATCCTAGAGAAGCTCAGAGAACATCGCTTGTATGCCAAGTTCAAGAAGTGTGACTTTTGGAAGAAGAAAGTTGATTTTCTCGGTCATGTGATGACAAGAAAGGAGTAGCAATTGACCCCGGAAGGTTAAAGTCAGAATGAATTGGGAGCAGCCCAAGACGGTTACTCAAATTCGTAGTTTCTTGGGAATGGCAGGATACTATCGTCGTTTCATTGAAGGATTCTCAACGATTGCTAAACCTCTTACGCAATTGTTGAAGAAAGAGAAGAAGTTTATTTGGACCCCAGCTTGTGAAGAGAGTTTTCAAGAATTGAAGAAACGTTTGACTTCAGCCCCAGTGTTAGTTTTGCCGGATATTAGTAAGGATTTTGATATCTACTGTGATGCTTCGCGTCAAGGATTAGGATGTGTCCTTATGCAAGAAGGAAGAGCTGTCGCTTATGCGTCAAGGCAATTAAGGCCTCATGAAGAGAACTATCCTACCCATGATTTGGAGCTAGCTGCCGTAGTGCATGCCTTGAAGATTTGGCGTCATTATCTCATCGGTAATCGCTGTGAAGTCTACACAGATCATAAGAGCCTGAAGTACATTTTCACTCAGTCTGATTTGAACATGAGACAGAGAAGATGGCTGGAATTAATAAAGGATTATAATCTTGGAATCCATTACCATCCTGGTAAGGCCAATGTAGTTGCAGATGCACTGAGTCGTAAGAGCTACTGCAATGCTCTGGAAGTAAAAGAGTTGTGTTCAGAACTTCAGGAGGAATTCCAGAAGCTACAGCTAGAAGTTGTTCCGGAAGGATTTGTGGCCAGCCTAGAAGTGCAATCTACTCTGGAGAAACAGATTCGTGAAGCGCAACCCAAGGATTCTGAGTTTGCTGATCTCAAGAAGAAGATGTCAGAAGGAAAATTTAAAGACTTCACCATAGATGATCAGGATATATTGTGGATCAATGGACGTATCTGTGTACCAGATATGGATGGATTAAGACAAATGATTCAAGGAAGCCCATGACTCAAAGTATTCAATTCACCTCGAAGCACTAAGATGTATCAGGATGTTAAGAATAAGTTTTGGTGGCCAAACTTAAAGCGAGACGTCGCAGAGTTCGTTGCCTTATGCGACGTGTGTCAGAAAGTAAAGGCCGAACATCAGAGACCAGCAGGATTGCTACAACCGCTGAAGATACCAGAATGGAAGTGGGAAGAGATCGGTATGGATTTCATTACCGGTTTACCCAAGACTCAATCAGGTTATGATTCGATTTGGGTAATAGTGGATCGTTTAACTAAGGTTGCCCATTTCTTACCGCTAAGACCACTTACTCGTGAGACCGCTTGGCGGAATTGTATATGTCAAAAATCGTCGACCGCACGGTGTGCCTAAGAAGATAGTGTCGATCGAGGATCTCAATTCACCTCTCGCTTCGCGAGTCTACATGAAGCCACGAACTCATCTAAATTTCAAGATCGCTTATCATCCACGCATGGATGGACAGATCGAAAGAGTCAACCGATATTAGAAGATATGTTGAGAGCCCGTGCCTTAGCTAATGCTACCGCTTGGGATAAAAGTTTGCCGTATGCGAATTCTCGTACAACAACAGCTATCAAGCCGCTTTGAGATGTCACCATTTGAAGCTCAGACGGTCGTGCTGCAGAACTCCGTTGAATTGGTCGAGACAATGAACGTGTAGTGTTCGGGCCGATATTATTCAGAAGCAAGAACAAGTTGCTATGATCGAGAGAAAGACTAAGGATAGCACATCCGAGCAAAAGAGTTATGCCGATAATCGTCGCCGTGACCTCGACTTTGAACCAGAGGATTTTGTCTATCTTCGAGTTACTCCGCTCGAGAGGTGTTAAGAGATTCCACACCAAAGGGAAGCTTGCTCCAAGGTATGTGGGTCCATTCAAGGTTTTGGAACGCCGTGGAGAAGTTGCGTGCAGCTTGGAGCTACCACAATCGTTAGCGAGAGTGCATGATGTCTTTCATGTCTCTCACCAAGAAGTGTCTTCGTGTGCGTAAGAGCGCACCGTTGGAGTCAATTGAATCAAGGAGGATCTCACGTACAAAGAGCGACTGTCAAGATTTTGGATGTCGCAGAGCGCCGCACTGTAAGCAAGACTGCTCGTTTACGCAAAGTCCAAAGGAGTAACCACTGTAAGGAGAAGCAACGTGGGAACGTGAAGAAGAGTTGAAATCCGAGTTCCTTAGCCTTTTCTCTAGCTAGCCGGAATCTCGGGGACGAGATTCGTTTAAGGGGGGGAGGTTTGTAACATCCCTATTTTCAGAGCTTGAAAATCTTTTAAATAATGGTAGTAAGAAAATTCATCATTTGGAATTATTTGAATATTAATTTAAAAAGCTTAATATGGACTTTAAGGACAAATTGATTTAATGTGCTTAATCCCAACATCAACAATTGTCAAAATTATTTTATTTAGATTCTACATGCTTGGATATATTTTATAGAAATTTCTGGAATTTTTCCAAAGTCATTTGCTATTTTCTAATTGCTATTTGCATTTTCTGGATTTATTTAAAAGAAAACTTATTTTAAATCCTTGAACGATCGGGGCGAAGCCCAAGACTATTCCACCCGCCGCCACCACATCGCCGGGCCGCTCTCGTCCGTTGGATGCTCGACGCGTGCCCTCATCTCCGACGGACGACGCGCCCATTCCCGCTTTGAGCACTGGATCTCCGCCGCGTGTCTCCTTCGCGCGATCGCCGCGCTCGCTGCTGCCGCGCCTTCGCTTGCCCCCGCCGTCGGATCGGCCACTGGGCGCTGGATCTCACAAGTGCGCCTCGCCTTCTCTCTCGCGACGTGGGCCCACCGAGTCGTCGTCCTCCTCCCGAACTCTTCGCGCCGACTCCTTTCTTCCGCACGCGCGCCGCCCTCGACACGGACTCTAGGGTTCCGGGCCTATTTAAAGCCGCGCCGTGTCACGAGGATCGCCTCCAGCCGCTTTTCCCCAAAGTCTCCAACCCTAGCGAGCCGCCGTTTCACCGAATCGAGCTCCAACCTCCGCCGCCGTGAGCTTCTTCGCGATTGCGTCGCCGTCGGTGAGCACCGGCCGCCGCCACACCCACCCCGTGTTCGCCGCGTCAAGGGCTACCCTGCGCGCACGCTCGTTGCCCTCGAAGCCGTCCGCCGTCGTCGCCGCCATCACCGCACCGCTCGCCGCTCTTCTTGTCGTCGCCGCCGTTCTGGTCATCTCCGGCGAGTAGCGACCGCGTCACCAGTTTCGCCAGGTTGCGCTGATTCCAGTGCGCACCTCCGCCACCGCCGAGCCGCCGTCATCCGCTGTATCCATGGTCGCCGGAGTGTCGCCGGCGTTTTGCCTCCGTGGCTGCCCACGTGTGCGACCACATCCCTCTCAGGTCTTTGGCGTGTCGCCTACGTGGTCGCCGCGCATCGCCGCCACGCCTCCGCTCATCACGCGCCCGGCTCTTCCTCGGCTCGGAGGACCCAGTCCACCGTGAGCCGAGAGGCTGACAGTGGGTCCCACCTGTCAGTACGGATTTTTAATTATTTTCTTTTTCTCGGCTGACGCAAGCATTGCGCAATAATTCGATTTTCCTTTATAAAATCAATTCGGGAAATTCGAGAAAATCCAATTTAGGGTTTAATTGATTTTTCCAATCTTCCAAAGCCCATATCTTTTGCATCCGAACTCCGATTGAGCCCATTCAAATTTGTAAATTCATATAAAATTCAGATCTATTTATTTATGAATTTTATTTAATTTTTGGAGTTTGTTTTGCCTCTGTTATTTATTTGTTTTGTTTCTTTTGTCCCGTTTGCGAGTAGACGTCGATACTTCGGGGAATTTTGCAGAAGAAGGAGCACCTCAAGACCAAGACCAATATCTAGATCTATTCCAAGGCAAGTTATACCTTTGATCATTTTGAACCCGCCAAAATACTTTGTTTCAATGTATTGCATTCTAATTCAAGTATTTATTTAAATGCTTTTGGGTGTAGTTATTAAATCCAAATTGTTATGCCACCTTGTCTATTGTATGCCATGATCTTTTGTCACCCTAGGTTGATTAATAACTAGTTGGTATTATTGTAGCACCAACGTGGGTTGGTTAGATACGATTAGATCGCTTAGTCATGCCACGAGTCATCATTTCATGTGAGAGTTGCAATTATAAATTTGACTAAGTGATTATGGAACGTGTGATGAATCTGTGTGTCTTGTGTGCTATTACTCGTTGATGGCATGTGTTGCACTTAATCAACGTGGTGGGAAAAGATTTAGACCGAGGCAAGTGGTGGATTCTGTGTGAATGGTGGAGCTGTGTGCTTATTAAACTTTGTGATTTGGGTTAAACTGAAGTCTTGCCTTGGTCAATTAAGGACTTAACTTTGTGCGCCATTGAACTGGGCCTTCTTATGCGACCACATGCCTAGTATGGGTGGGCCCGACTTAGTAAGTTATGGAGTCTTGACATTGACAACTCAAAGTTGTATTTAAGCTATGTGATGGGTTGGAGGTGTGATATGTCACATCGCTGAACGGTTCACGCATGCATCCTGTCCAATGGTGTGTGTCGCTCCAAGGGTCATGTGTACAAATTGACGGCGATAAAGCACACCAGAGTGTCATTGTTTGAGATGAAGTCTCCGAAAGGTTTTGTTGTGATCAACTCGATCCGGTTGGTTTCATCGTGTGGGTAAAGTGTACAACCTCTGCAGAGTGTTTAAACCAATCTATTCGAATAGCCGCGTCCTCGGTTATGGACATGCTCGGAATTTCACACGAGGGTAGATTTTCATAAAACAATTGGGAAGGGTCACCGTGTGAGATAACTTGTTCACCGTGTGAAAGAACTTGATTAGACTGTGTGTCCTTTGTGAAATCATTTGTTAACTTATTATTGTCTATTTGTTTTGAATTATGCTTTCAATCTATTATTTGTATTCAATTGCAAATGTTGCATTTCGCAAAATAACCACGAAGCCATTTCTTTGGAATAAGCCATCATGTATAAATGCATTCGTGGTATGACTTGCGAGTACGGTGTGTACTCACTCTTGCTAAACAAATCAATGTAGTGGAGGAGTCGTCACCGCTTTTGAAGAAGAGTTCTACGAAGGTTGAACGTTAGGGTCTTGATCCCACGGTTGCTGTGGTAAATTGATGGGAGCCACCGAGTTTATTTCGTTTCATTGCAGTTTATTTCTTTATTGTCGACCTTGCATGGCTTAATAAATGTAACACTCGACCATAAGGTCCCAACAGTTATTTGTTATTTAAATGTACTCGCTTATTCTTATATTCGTTGTATGGATGTGATATTTCATCAATGTTGATACTGTGCACTAGCGTGATCTGGACTAGTGCGTAATACACAGAGGGTCCAGATTTGCATATTTGGGTCCCGACAATACCGAAAGTGATCGACCTAAGGTGTCATTAGTTGATCTGGCTGCACCCTTGAGCTCGAACCAAGGTCGGACGGAACGAGCAACAATGAAACGGATTTTTGACTTAATTGGTGAGCCGACTTTAGAGAATTATTTGAAATAGCAAACAAGCTCCAAAATTCATGAATTTTAATCGAGGTCGCTTCGAGGAGGAACCTTGTATAAAATTTTCAGAGACCTTTATGCAATCGCATTTTCTCTAAAAATTCCGTAAGGCTATTTTAGGAGTTTGACTAATGTTTGACTTGTCTCGTAAATTCTCAAATAATTTCTGAAAATTATGAAATAATTCGAGGTGTTAAACATCACTCCTAGGTCCAATGAAAATTATTTTCGGGGTTGGGCACCGATTTTCATTGAGGAGATTTATGACTTGAATTTAATTGGGGAAATTTTGAGTTTTAATTTCCACCAATTAAAGGAAAGAGGTTTCAAACATCTTGTAACAATACATGAGGCAAAGAAAAGTTTTAATTTATCCTCATTTTTATTACATTTGAAACACAAACCCAATTTGGGATGTTACACGTGAACACCCGGAGTCGACGAACCACGTGTTCTTCCCCTTTCCGCTGTAATCCTGAAAATCAAGGAACAGAAGAACGATGTGTCTCAATACTGGGGTTAGATAAACAAGATTTAGGAATCCAAGATCTTTGAGACACACGTCTGCAAGGAGTATACAAACCAGAAGTACTATCCTTGATTTTATCTAGAATTCAGTTATGAGCAATGTTTAAATTATCATGGGAATTAATCTGTCTGTGGTCGGCCCGACCGACATTGTTCTCGGTCGATCCGTGACCAAATCGGTCGACCATTGACCACCAATGGTCGACCGCCACTGAAGAACATGAGAATTAGGATATCTAGAAACATAATGATTAGCATGTAAGAAAAATCCTAATCCAGGTTTATTCTTTTCAGTGTTACCATGTCTCATAAAAACTCTAGGTTGCCTGAATGAAATTCTATCAAGATTTTTCCTATCATTTTTCAACCTACGCCAACAGAATTCAATCAAATGCCCACTTTTCTTGCAATAAGTGCAATGGTATTTGGTACCACTAGAAGAAGCACCCTTTGAATTAATACAAGGTTGGGCAAAACCTGCAGATTTAAAAGATGTTTTTGCAGGTTGGGTTTTGAATTCAATTAAACATTTTTCCAAGACTTGAATGACTTTTGGCTTTGAATTGTCTTGAAAAGAATTGAATCCTAAACCTTACTTCTTATAAGGAGTTTTAGACTTGTCAAGAATCATGTTTAATTGTTTCTTACCTTTAGAAAATTTCTCTAATGTATCATGAAGGTAAGCATTTTCTTTTCTCAAACTAACACAAGCATCACAAGTTTTATCCATAGATTTCTCCTTATATAAAGCAATTTCAAGCTTAAGAGCGGAACAAGAAGCACAAGTAGTATTTTCAATATTGTCCTTAAGCTTAGCATATTTGACTCTAGTAGCTTCTAAGATATCTTTGATTTCACGTTCTTTTTCTAAGCATGAAATGCAAGGGCTAGAATAAAACACATCAAAAGCAATCAATTTACTAGATTCTAAACATTTTTCACAAGGAGCACTTTTAATTTCATTTAGTTCAGATCTAGTATTCTCAAGTTGTTGTACAGAAATATTATAAGCAGATTGTAACTTGGCAATTTCTGAATGCATAGCATGACAAGATAAACATTCATCAGGTTCAAGAGTCTTAGCATTTTTAAGCTCTACTTTCAGTTTGTTAATCTTTGACTCTAATTTCTTATTTTTTGTCATGACAAATTCTAGCGCTTCATCTTGACTAAGCAATTGCTCAACTATAGAATCATATTTAGCAGAAAGCTCATCATAAGAAAAAGATACCTCATCATCATCAATGTCGCCGATTGTCGACATGAAGCACATGCCGCTGAAGTCCTTGGCCTTCCTTTCTTTTGCCTTGAGGATCTCCTCCTCCTTGTCCTCCTCACTCCCGGAATCCACATCGCTCAAGGATTGATCCTCAAAAGCGGCAAGGACCCGGTAAGCGGCCTTCACAAGCTTATTAGCCCCATACCTTGATTTGTTGAAAGGAGGCTTCTTCCAAGCTGGCTTTCCTTCCTTATGGTTGCTCTTACCTTTCAGCTTGGGGCAATTTGCTTGATATGATTGAGCTCACCACATTCATAGCATGTCACCGGACCACCTCTCTTTTTGTTTCTCACATTATTGTAGACCCGTGTGAATTTTTTAGCTAGAAGAGCTAACTCTGTCTCAGGAATACTTTCAAGCTCTTCCTCATGAATCGCAGATAAACAAGTAAATGAAAAGTCAGAAAATGATTCAAGAGTACTATCAGAGGACCTTTTGAGAGGATCAGCTATCAATGCCATGTTGTCTTTCTTAGGATGATCAACTCTCTTAATTTCATGAGTCTTGAGTTTACTATAAAGCAATTCTAAAGTAAGACTCGAAAGATCAACATTTTCCTCTAGAGCAGTAGCCTTCATCTCCCACTCCTTGGTGTTGATTGCAGCCAAGAGATGGGTGGCATTTTCAGATTGATAATATTCAATATCAACAGCTTTCATTTGATTAATCACTTTATTAAAGCGACTGAAAATGTCATCGATGCTCTCTCCAAGACGCATCTCGAATTTGTTGTATTCACGCTTGTAAACTGTTTGGCGCACCTTTTTGATTTAGGACGAACCCTCATGATATGTTTCGAGAGTGTTCCAAATTTCGTGCGCAGTGGCAAGATTGCAAATGCGATCATATTCTTGTCTACCAAGCGCACCATTAAAAGATTCTTGGCCTTGTTGTTGTTTGCCACAAGAATCGTTGAAGCCGGTGTTGCAATTTCAGGAATAACAAGCGGGGCTCGAACAACATCCCAAATAGTTTGTCCCTTGCTCTCAAGAAAGACTCGCATACGATTCTTCTAATAGGCATAGTCGTGCCCATCGAAGATATGCGGTTTAGTAGAAAACTTATCCATCGCCTAAAGTTCAGTGACCGGTTAAGATCAAGAGTGAACTAACCGGGCTCTGATACCACTTGTTGGACCGAAAAGGCGACTAGAGGGGGGGTGAATAGGAGCACGCACACTTTTTCACAAATTATGAACTCAACACAATTTCACTCCAATAGCTATTAGGAAGCTATGGAGATCAATATACCAGTACAGCGGAAGACTAGTATTGAATTCAAGATAATCCCCTAAGCAATATGACAAAATCAACTAAGATTAAAGCAACACAAGCACTGGCGGTCTGACCTCTGGACCCAACCGGTTGGACCGATTGCCGGGTGGTCGGACTGCTCCAAAATCGGTCGGACCGGTGATGATGGGCGGTCCGACCGGCAGGCTCCAGAACCGATCTGAAACAGTAAAATCAGCCCGATGACGAAGATGCAATTAGGTCAAACTTTTGATTCTCAACTCCAAACTTCATGAAACTTTGCACACACCTTGTCTATGCTATTGAGGACCTATTCCAATCGAATATTATGATAATTATTGGATAGATCCTGAACAGTTGTCAATTGAATAACAGAAGGTCTAAAACCGGGCAAGAACGAAAACTTGATCCTAATGCTTGTTCGTGAGTGATTGATGATCAAGATGATGCTAGATAGATTCACACATATCACAGCAAGCTAATTCATGTGAAAGAATCAATCACAAACTCGCGGATCAAAGAAAGCCCTAAAATCACGAAATTGAAAGCAAGAACGAAAAGAGACTTATCTCAAGCAAACCTTGCATAGATTAAGAACGTGATTGCTGTTGGATTACACCCACACCATCATGGATCGCTGGTCAATCCAAGATCACGAAATTCACCTCAAACCATCAAGCGCTCTAGCCTCCACCTCAACTCTCCCTAAGACAATTAGGGTTTTGAAACATAAAGAGGCGAGAGAGGGGTGCAGCCACCACCTCCTCCTATTTATAGTGGAGGCCTAGAACTCTCTAGGGTTTGACTCAATTGGGCTCCCATTAAGGCCCACTAACAAACGGGTCACACACTCACGCCGCAGCGCCGCCTTTAACCTTTTGACCTAAACCGCTTCACCATGCGCCATGGATTCGCCAATAGATCACCCTTGTCCATCTTGTGTCACGCTTGAGTCCATTGACTCACCCGCACCGTCGATCGCTCGGACCTCAACTCTCCAAGTCTAGTCCCGATCCTCCTCGCCGTTGACCGTCGTTGACCACCAAGCAACCATAGACAAGCAAACACGAATTCGGGAACAAGTTCTTCACAACTTGACCAATGTTAGTCAAAACATGCATCATGCAAACCATATGCCACGATACCAATGACTTTGACCTAACAAAACAACATCGCCACGGTTGGCCGACGTTCAGAGAAACCGGTCCGACCGCTCCATGTGAGCGGTCGGACCGCCTCCGCCGGTCGGACCGCTCCCCGTGAGCGGTCGGACCGCCACTGAGACTTAGCCAAATTCATGCCCCAAATTCAAACCTTCGGAAACTTAAATTGAATAGAACTTTTGCTTGAGGCTCCAAAATTATGAGACCAAGTGCATTGGGATCCCTCACTTGCCTACAACACCTATTTTTGCCCACCAGATTCAACACTTTTAGGTCACAGCCGGTCCGACCGCCGCACATGGCCGGTCCGACCGATTTGGGACCGGTCGGACCGCCCCTGTCCAAAATGCCTGAAATTTTGTCGAAAACCCGTGAAACGACAAACCGTAAACACCATTGTCAATTGTCACATCATCCTAAGATCTGGAACATATCCCCATGATATCCACACATTTACTCCATTATGATGGAATACCTTTTAGGATATGATAGATTTGAATAATCCTAGATGATTGATTGGAACCGTTTTATCCATTCCATATAATTATTCTATTAGTTTTGTGTCAATTTTGAATTATTATCTTACTATGCTTCTAGAGGTTAATTATTTATAGTTGTCAAATCTTTATTTCTATTTTATTGTGACCCATGGCCGGACTTTGTTAATAAATTATTTGCTGTAATTTTATTGTAAGTTGATGTAAATTAAATTGTTAGTGTAGTTTAGTGGTATTCCAGATTCAGTGTTGGACAGAGGTGTTACAGGTGGGAGGTAGAGTCTGATGAGGCAGCAACCGCAAACAACGGTGAGTGGAGCGTTGGGAGGGCACAAACAACGGTGAGTGGACCGTTGGGAGGGCATGGGCAGCTGGGGATGAGCGCAAGCCGACGGTGAGAAGGGAGGGCACGGATGAGTGGCGTTTGTTTGGGGTGGACTAGTGATGGATTTCATTCCAAAAGTGTGTGCTATGAAGTGCTATGTACAATCTCAAAAAATAAAGTCCGAGTACAGGAGAAATGAAAGTTCACGTGTGTATGGATGCCCATCTACTATACTATCCATCCAAAGTGCTCCGAGATTTATGCAAATACATTAAAATTATTAGAAGATAAGACGTTGGTTTGGATTTTGAAATTTTGCATCAATCTCAAGGCACATTTGATGGTGATGTTTGTATATGGACGGCCATAAACCTTTCTCGCAAGTAGCCAACTTAATGTTGTTTTTTTGGCGAGGCAATAATGTCATAGTGTTTTGTTATTACTCGTATCAATTAGTGCATATTCTGAAGAGTTCGAAATTGATAAATTTATGTTCTTAGCACTCAACAGTCCATCCACAATTGACAACAATAAAGAGGATTGGCAGCTCATCCACATGGTCAAGGCAAAATGTACATTAAGGCCGAGAAGCTCGGATCAATCAATTGTAGCAAGTAGCAACACAGGGAAAAGAATAAACAAACATTATATGTTACACTTAGAACCACGTTTTGTTGACAGATGAAAACACCAGCTCACTCTCGATCAAAGTGACTCTTATGAACACACATCACTTTTCTCTTTGTTCTTTGTGTTTACCAACGAAACAAGCGCTGCAAACACACAATTTCAAATGGCAGTATTAATTTTAAGGAATGAAAGAATGGAACAGGTAATGGAGAACCTATTTGTTAGCACATGGAATAATTATTGATTCATAGTTGTAAAAGTATTTGGTAGATTAATTGATTAATACTAATTGTTTTGGTGAAAGTGACATATATTTTTAGTAGAAAGATCGATCACACTTGTAAAGTACTCCTTCAGCTAGTAAGGGTCTGAACTGAAAACTACAATAAAAAGATGTATTTTGTTTTGCCATTTGTTTTTTTCTTGGTTACCTTGCTTTTCTTCTTTTTCTTTTCAATGTATGCAATGATCTCCCCTTGCCGCTCAAGAGTCTCCTGCAAGGCCTGCAAAAACTCACATCAAAGCAAGTTTTAGGACTGCTTGGTTTAAAAATATGCAGAGCAGCATATACTTCGTAAGTGTTTCACCTTTCAAGTCATTTAGTAATACAGAAATGTCCTGAATTAACATGACAACACAGGAACCTTGGTATTGTGTAGTAAATAATAGCTTTCCAGCAAAGTGCAAAATAAGTTACCTTCTTGGTCGCTGCAAGCTCCTCTTCTAATGCACTGACACGGCTGACAGCAGCCTTCAGCATCTCTTCCTTAACCACGGGCATTTCTGCAGGCCTTGCAAGGAGTGCAATGACCTTCTCCTCAAGATCAGCGAGGCGCTTTGCAGAGGCAGCATATTCAACCGCCGACACAGCTTCCGGTGATATCTTAGATAGCTGCGGCGAGTGGCTTTTCGATGTACTTTGGGCGCCAGGGGTAGAAGGTCTAGCACCGCCTATGGCAGCACCAAGTACCTTCCTGGGCATGTTACGGCTCACACGGAGCATCGTTGCAATGCTCATCACAAGAGCCATGATGCCACCAAAGAGCGGGGGACTGGATCCATTAGAGGCATTTACAACAGCTGATGAAGAACAATATTTTGGTTGGTCAGTTAGTGGAAGGAAAGTGGCAGTAACAATGTTTCGTCAGAAGTTTGTCAAGATGTAGGAGTGGCATTAACCTTTGGTGATTGCCAGCTTCTCATCTGGTATTCCCTTGCTCTGGCAGAAGGCATCTATGGCCTTCTCAACCATTGGAACATCACAAGAATAGGGTGACCCTGGGGTCTGAAATAAAATTGCAAACATATATAAATGAGATATATGTATATGCAATTATGCATGATAAGAGTTAGGATTTATTTGAGGTTTAAGCTTACGATTTATTTAGGCTTAAGCCTTTGCTAGAACTAAATTATTGTTTGTGAATATGATTAAATTGAGAAAAATGGAATAGTAGTCAAATCATTCTCTTGAATCCGTCCTTCTGAGAGATGGAACTACCCTTGCACTTGTGATGTATGCCTTCTTATTGTCAACTAGCAAACCCACCTAAGTTTGGATGTTGAGCATCAAAATTATTCTACCTCTAGTTTCGCTCACAAGACATGTGAAACTGCATTATCTGTATGGTTTAACACTAACTACAAACTTGTTTGGTATCAATTACATCATTGCTTGTCAAACAACGGCAATTATACATACATACATATATATGAGTGATAAAACATGACTTACAGGAAACAACGTAGGAATAAGTTCCTCACGAACAGGTGACAATTGAGGATGTTCGATTCGGCCACGGGAGATCTTTCGTGACAGAGTGCGCTGTTCGTCTCCTACTAAATGTGCTTCCCCGTTGAAAGAATCTTGCTTCTTCATTTTAGAAAAGTGAAAGCCCAGATGGCTAAGTATTATTTTCCAATGCATTGGCAAATATGTTAATATGAATATGTGATTGTGAAAAAGTGATCTTGTTTTCGGTACCTTAGAGTATATGGTATCATCTTCACAAATCATTTTCTCCTCTGCCTCAAAAGAGTTCAAATTGAGCTTTCCACACCTCCCGGAACCACTTTGAACCATCTTCACATGAAAGTAGCGTAGAAAACACTGAGTTAGTGTCTTGTCCTTTGTAATTTGATGATCTATTAAAGAATAAGAGGGTGAGATTGAAAGATCAGATTGGAGTACACACCTTCATGACTTCAGGATCCTTCCAGGGGCCCTTGTCGGCCTTCATGCAACCACCTTCGCATTGGCAAGTTCCACCAAAAAACTCTGGCAGCTCACTGAACAACACAGATGAATATAATTAAATTGTCAAATATTGTTTTAGGAGTAACTTAGGAGTTTAATCAAGTTGATAAATGATAGATACCAATTACAGAATCGGTTTCGTACCTGGCATCGATCACCTCAAGAAGCTTGCTCTGGTACTTGTTACCCAACACCTAAAGAAAAATGCACAGTTCATGAAACAATCCTCTATCTGGACACTGGATAAGTAGAATTGTAGCTATAGGGGAAAAAATATAGGAAGAAGGAAACTTACATGAATCTTTGCCGTGGTCTTTGGGTCAAGGAAGCTCTTCACTGTGCTCCAGAGGAGCCGGAATCCTTGGCCTGCATTAATGATGAACATCCGGCACAGTGTCTGGGACAATAATTATATAACCGACACAGTAAGAACATTTTTACAAAACTCAGCTCAAAGTTTCTGCAAAAGTATGATGAATTGTATGTCAAAGGGATTACCTCTGGGTAGTTATCACCATCAATCTTCTGAAGCTGACCGATGAGGTCCCTTGCAGCTTTGCTAAATTGTTTCATCCCCTGAAAATATTCTTTGCCTTAGGTTAGCCATGGTAAAACTGCAACCATTGAATGAATTGTCCACCTGTTTGTAGATACATACCACTCCCTGCACATCAAGAATGGTTGTGCTCTGATCAATGTGGCGCTTGGCAGCGACTGAGCAAGCTGGGAACTTTACAGCAAAGTTCTTCTCAAACTCCTTGACATGGTTCTTGACAAAGCGATCCATTGTGGTGACCTGCATTAGCCTATTGACATCGATCTGTCCGAGCCTTTCAATGTAGACAGGCCTGCCTTCCTTATCCACCCCATGGTAACCTTGAGGGTAGCATTCTGCCACCTTGTCAGCTTCTTCAAATTCGAAATCCTATGATGAGATTAGAAGAAAAATGTGACTACAGTCCATGAACTAAATAGTAACTATCAATTCAAAAAGGATAAATCAAAACAAAGTATAATATTACGAACCCTATTGAAGATGTAATTACCTCAAGGATGGTATCTGCACCAAACTCCTTTCTCCACTGCAGCATATCAGCCCACATTTGCTTTGCTTTCTCAACATCAAATTTTCTTGCCTTCAAAAACCTGTATCATCACAACTTTCAGTGATACTGCTCCACATAAAAATACAATCATACTGCATGATGTGCCATTATCAGATTATACACCTCAGCATCATGTGGTAGTCATCATGCTGCGATGGTAGCAGCTCTTCAAGTACAAGAAGCTGGCGGAAGGCATCTACGGCCTGCACCTCCTCCGGGTCACGCTTATCCTCAATTGAGATGGACATGACCTTGCTGCTCCTCCTCCCCTTTTTCATGGAATGCCTCAACTTTTGCGAGGCGCTCATCGCCTTCTTCTTCAGTGACGCGATCCTGGCTTTCCTTTCATCCTCAGAGTATTCCGCATTGGATTTCCTCTTCTCTTCATAGTGACCATCCAACGCTGCTGACATCATTTGAACATTAGTTAATTCTGCATAGTTTCATAGAATAAATTCGATTTTGAACAATCATGTTAGCTTTTCCTTGATTGTGAAGAAGGCTGTATGTATAGTTGAGATAGAAGAGAATATCAGAAGTTCTTCCTCTAAGAAAAGAGAAAGTATTGTGGCATAGTATTCCACTTTAATGAACAAGAAAATGGTTATGACAATGATGTGCATTCTTACCGGAGCTTAGACGGACCTCGAGGGGTCCTGACAGGACTTCTGCCATGATTGGTATGCCCTATCTGGACCTGATCAAAGATAGGAGGATAACTTCGATAAAATATCTGTGCACAACATTATTTGGTAAGGTCAAAGGCTAAGTTGCCATGCACAATAAGAAATAAAGAACAATTTTCTGAACATTTCAACAGCCTGAAGGTATACATTCCCTCTTTACAAATATAATTTGATTAGCCTGTGTTCCTATTGCTCTTATACATAAATAACATGGTAAATCCATCACGAATGGCCAAAAGTCAGACTTCTTACTTGCAGATGGAGAAACTATTGGGTACCAGAGGCATTAAACGGGGGAATTTTTACGATAGATTCTACTAGTAAGTAAGAGATGATAGTAGAAATCAGATTTGACCATCGATTTCTTAAAAGCATTATAGATTTTTCGCTCTAAATTTATTTGTTGATCTAACCCTTATTCTCAAGGGGCCTTTGCAAAGCTAACCGCCCTAAACCTAATTCAAGAAACCAAATTAATCGGGCGTCGACGCCGGCGTGGAGACTATCGGCCGGCCAAGACTTCGGCAACCGCCGCCGCCGCCACACGAACGGGGCCATACAAAGACTCGTTGATTGCTATGAATTAATGAGCACAATGCTGCACGGAGCACATACTGCAAATAATTTACAGATTAAGCGTTTGAAGGTAAATTTCACGCTAGAGATTTAACGAACCAATCAGCATGCAGGGCCATGAATAGAATAAAATACGATATGATTAATAGAGGTGACTAGTGTAGCTGTTAGGTTCACCGGCCAGAATGTGGAAAGTAGATCTTGAGCGCATGGTGCCACAAGCCATGGCGGCAGATGGTAGGGAGAGATGGGTCGTGCCGGTTCTGATCTTTGGAGAATCATGAGTAGTCAGTATTTTGCCCCTTAATCGGTTGTACTTTGTAATACTTGGTAGGGTAGCATACAAGAATCCTAACAAATCTAATCCATAGGATCAAAAAGATTGGACGGTTGAGAAACGTTTGGGGTACTGTAAAAGAGCTCTTAAACGTGTGTTTCTGTAGCTACTATTCTATATTGTTACAAGAACATTGAAGACAACTAATAAGGATCAGACACCAGTTCAATCAGAACCAATCACGCCTAATTTTTTTTACCAAGAATCCCCAAAAAGTTAGAAAGCATGAAGAAAGTGTATTAATTCACCACCTGACCCGAAATTTGCAATAACTTGAAGGCAAATGATCCTGAATAATCAGAACATAGTTAGCCTCGCTTAGCCTGAATTGTTTGAGGCAGTGTAAGACAAAGTGGTCAGAAACACAAAAGATAAACGCAGATGAAACCACAAGGAACTATGAACAAATCCTAGTTCCTAAAAGATCATCTCGTCCCTTCTTGCAACGCCCAAGCTCCTCTTCGCCACGGTTCTTAGTTAGAATTTATCATTATCGCCGCCCTTCAAGACCAAGCTAGCCAATAATCCTAAGAGACCACCAAGCGGCAGGCATGATCCAAATTAAGATCACACGAATGTATGTGAGGGCTCCAACGGTACCCAAAAAAGGAAAAAGAATTAGGGAACAACTACGCGTTGGACGTCCGATGGAATGCTGCCATCGGACGCCCTGACTGGCTTCCAAAGTCCAATCTCCATTACACAAGCAGTTCGTAGCCGTCCGATCCACCTCCCACAGTAGCGCAACAACGACGAACTTGAACGGCGCAACAAAAATCTGGGAAGCGCGTCAACAAATTACTGTGCTTGCAGCAAATTTATTACTGTGCTTGCAACATTTGAATAATATTACTGTCGCAACAAATTCGATTCACCTGTTGCGGCATGCTACGGAGACTCTCCTAAATCAACGTGCTGCGACACACACCGGATGAGGGTGGCGCGTCGGCGCAGGCGAGGGTGCGACACCCGGTAATGGTAGAGGTCGGCTGGCAACGGCGGCGGCGCTCGTGGAGGCCGCCGCGCCTAACCGGAGAGAGACAGAGAGGCGATGGAGGGGGCGACACTCGCGGAGAGAAGCGATGGAGGCGGCCACATGGAGGGGGGCGGCGCTCGAGGTGGGCGCGCTGGACGGAGCTCACCGGAGGCAGGAGATGTCCGTGGCGAGAGAAGCGAGCGTTTGGGGGGGAGGGAGAGAGAGAAGCAGGGCGTACGCTGTCTAGTGTAATCCAAAGAAAGAAACAATGATGATTTAGGAAGCGAAGAACGCGTACCTCCGAGAGGAGCCGGCCTGGAGATGGGGAGGAGGAGGCGGGGTGGTGGGGGAGGGAAATGGAGGGAGCGGCGGGGAGGGTTAAAACATAGGCTCGAGGGCGCGCATTCCTCGCGAGCAAACCATGCGAGGGCCGCACGACGTCCGGTTGGCAACTACGGATGTTGCTGTAGCAGGCGGACGGCAACCTTTCGCTGGTTTGGTTTGGTTTGGTTTGGCCTCCGTTGTTAATTTTTAGTAGGGAAGGACCGAGACCGACCAAACTTGGCAACCACTAGCTGGGTTTGTTACGTTTTCGGTCGGGGTGCCTTATAGGCTTGTTTGGTTGCAGCTCGGGGCTCAAATGACTGAGTAGAGACCATGTCTAGGTGTGTTTGGTTAGAAACATGAAGCAATGAACTACTAGCCGGCCTGGTCTCTCCTCAAGGGGCCGGACCAATAGTAGGCAGTTAGGGTAGGAATATCCCCTATAGTCGGTCGGATCTTAGGTACTCCTATAACACCTCTATTCATTGACCGTTAGGGAGGGAGTGCGGTCTGAAAGTAGAAGAAGACTAGAGTTCTGTGAGCGCTCCTTTCATGTTATTTCTGATCTATCATCATCTCTTTTGGCTACTTCATTAGTCTGACCCGGCGTTAGAAATCGTGCACCAAAGGCAAAAAAAAAAAAAAAACAATTAACAGGAAGGGTACACATGTTAATCCCGCCGTGCTGCTCTCCAACGTTGGAACCCATTGCCGCCGCCCTTGGACTCTGTCGACTGATCGTTGGACATCGTCGCCACGCCGAACCTCGGTGGATCCTGCCGCCCGATTGAACTCCGTTGCCTTGCTATTTGACACCACTCTTGCGGTGCTGTGACCTGGTCATGTGTCGCCCCGATGCCGCTCATGATGGATCGATTAGATCGGACCGCGTGGATTGTGGTTGGTTGCGGTAAACTGGGGATTGGTTGTGGTTGCATTCTAATTAAAATTAAAGGCGCATTCAATGTCTTAAGCTTCCTCATTCACAAAAAGCAAACTTTTTGTATTTTGTATTTTTACTTAGGTACATATCTACAACTAAACAGCACAAACGACGTGTCTATCCAGCCAAAAAAACTATCAGAACTTTACGCTACCTCTTTTTCTTAGACATGTCACTTGGGCCTCCAACCAAATAGGTCCTTAATTCCACAGTTAAGAAGTCACAATGTTAACCCTATAACGAAGTGTTGGGTAAAAAAATACATGCTTGAGTTAAATCAAGCCTGGTGTAGTTAATTCGCTAGTGTGTGTAACAATGGCAGAGATATAGATGGGGTGGGGCCGGTTTTGGTTTGCCCTGGATTTGCCCTAACTTCAGTTGGGTAGGTTCGGGGCAGGGTTTGACAGCGGTGCTCCATCGGGTCTGGGCTCTAGGTGCATCTACTACGGCAGTCAATATCCCTAAGTTGCAAATTTATACTAAACCTCAAGTTGAGCCTATTATGCATCAATGGAGAAAGAAACAAGAACCAGGTTCGGCAAAGAGCAAGGAAACGGAGGTACGCCGAAGGGGGAGTTTGAGCGGACTTGGGAAGACACAAGGACAAAGAGTTTTGCATGTTGGAAAGTTTGCAAGAGAATCCAGTCAAAAAAAAAAGACAAAGGATTTAAATTCAAATTCAATTCCGAAATCAATGAATTTTAAACCTAAGAATCTGAAATGGATTTGGATTGGAGCAATTCCAATTCAGGTCTTTCTTTAAAGGAAGTTCATTTTGAAATTAATTGCAATATGATAGTTTAAATCTATTTTCAGCTATTAGAGTAGTTTAAAGTTTCCAATTAAAGTATAGATTAAAAATGAATTACTGTTCATGGTATTGTTCGCCGAGTCGGTTACTGTTCATGGTACTATTCACCGAGTCGGTTATTGTTCATGGTGTTGTTCACCAAGTCGGATACTGTTCGTTAAGATATATATTTAAGGGTAGAGCCTCATTGTAAGCAAGTTAGAGTTGAAGAAAATACAGAAAAGTCACAGGCTTATGTGGCGCAAAATGAATACATGTGTTTCGGAAATTTCCATCTAGGGTTTTGTGATTGCGTGAATATTGGAATGAGGTTGTTCTTCCAAGATCCGTGATTCCTTGTGGATCATCTCATCAATCCGTAGCATCCTCAATTGCTTACGGTTTGGTGTTGTTCTTCGGGTTTGATTTTGTTTCTCTTTTCAGATTGATTCAAGATCAACCAAGTATTACTTGCTTTGAAGATACACTTGTTCTTCCTTTTTGCCGAATCAAGAAAGTGGAAAGCTGAGGTTTTGCTTCAATCAAAATTGAAATACAAGTACCGTGAAAGATTGTGCCATGTTACGCATCAACACACGTTAATCCGTATCATTTTGGTATCAGAGCGTGGTTGATCACGGTACGTGGATTTTTTTCTTGGTACATTGAGGTTGATCATCATGTCAAGAACTAGCCAGCGTTGTTCTAATGGTGGATCGGACGACGAGCCTATGTACGGTGATACACTATTACTAAATGTACGTGCTCAATTTGATGCTACTACCGGCTATTTTCTTCCTCGCGAGAAGGTTTTACACCATCAACTTGAAGCTCAAATCCAAGGAGTGCAAGATACACTAAATGATCGTCTCAACGTGAATGAACATCGTATGATGGAAGGTTTTGACCGTCTGAATCTTGCCATCCTTCGCTTGGAGTAGAGGCTACCACCCCCACGAGGAGCTAATGTACCGGTGCTGCCCCAACCACAACATGGACGTGCACAACGTGTTGTACGCCATGCTGGAGATGACTTCTATGATGCTGATTCGGAGGAGGTCGTTTTCGATGATCGTGAAAGACATCAACGACGTTCACGACGTGATTACTTTGATCGTCGAGGTGCTGGACATGGTGTTCGTCATAATGGAGGTGAATATTAAGATGGCGGTATCGGGAGAATCAAGATCACCATACCGGAGTTTAAGGGCAGATCTGATCCGGAGGCTTATTTGGAGTGGGAGATGTGTGTCAATCAAATTTTTGACAACCACAACTTCTCCGGAGAGAAGAAGGTTCGTGTTGCCTCGATTGAGTTCACCAAATACGCTATTATTTGGTGGGATTAATTGAATCGTGTAGGGGAACGTCCTAATACTTGGGATGCGATGAGGCAAGCTATGCGGGACTTATTGGTGGAGCTCTTTAACTTATATGATGTCATTCTAAATGTATCCCTGGTCGGATGTTACTAGTCGGAACACCAGTGACTCTACGATCAGCACATATATTGATTGATGACCATATTTCACCGGTCATGGATATGGGGATATCGAATCAATAATGTGAGCACATGTTAGAGAACATGGGATTGGATAGACCCATCATTGAGACACTATTGAGATTGTTATGAATTTTTATGTCATTAGTTGGTCTTAAGTAATGATGATGTATAATCCTTAGACCTGAGATCAGCATGGTTCCCTACATGTGTAATAGCACTCTTAGGGGTTGTCAAACGCTACTCGTAACTGGGTAGTTATAAAGGTAGCTTTCGGGTATGCTATGAAACATGCGGAGGGATATGACTAGCCGAGATGGGATTTTCCCCTCCTTACATAACAGGAGAGATGTCTCTGGGCCCCTCGTGGTGATCGGATAAAGAAAGTGCATGGTCATGCCACTAGTGGTCGAAGTGTCGACCACATGAAGTTATCCGACACTCGATCGAGAAAGTATTGAACAGTCCATGGATGATACTTCATCTCACCTGGAGTTCAACTAGACATCGTGAGGCAAAGGGAGAATGCATGAGTAGGTCGCTTAGTTCGATCAGTTACAGACCAGTCGTATGGAGATACATGCTGGTCGTAGACTGGTCGAACGTAATCGCAGAATTGTAAGGACCTGTTCGTAAGGAGTTACGAACTGTTCGGGACCAAATACGATCTGGTCGTATGGAGATACGAACTGATCGTAAGTGATGAGGACCTGATCATAGATCATATTACATTAAGGTTCGTCCGATATATTCTATGTGTATTTGCGAATCGTTATGTGCTGCTAGGTACCGCTAACGACTAGTGGTCGGAAAAGAGTTTCCGAGTCATAACCGATTACACATGAACCTGTGGGGTTGCACACTTAAAGGGCAAGGATCTGGTTTAGATGGTTATCCGAATTCGTATAGGCCACGAGTTCCAAATAGGCCTCAAGTTCGAGACCCATCATGGATGCCTATATAAAGAGGGGTGGTGGCATGGGATGAAGGAGGAGAGGATGATCTTTGGAAGAACTCCCGAAACTCTAATAGCCATGCCTTCTCAACCACGTTGCTGGTGCTAGCACTCCAGCGCGTGGTGATCCTGCCCCGTACGTGTGGATACCTCGGAGGTGTTGTTGCGAAGCATCAGCACTGGGACGATCCGCGACTCGTGACGTTCACCGGAGTCGGAGAAGTCACGCGGTGAGTACGACCACTCGAAGGAGTAGACGCGCGACGAGTATGACCACTCGAAGGAGGAGACGCGTCGTGAGTACGACTACGACTGCATCAACTCGCTACAACGACTCTACTTCCGCTACGAGTCGGCGCGTCTAGCGGTAATCTCGTGATCTATTACTTGCGGTGGTTCCTTGGTTGCGCGGTAATTTTTGTTTGTGCTATAGTAGCCTTGCCGCGTTACCCTTCACGTAGGAACACGGGTCCGCACATATTTATCTCCCTCACAATGTAAACAATCAGATGGATCATGATATCGAAAAATGACGGAGGAAAATACATCTCAAGATGACATAGATTCGTTACCACCAAGATGACATAGAGTCGTTACCACCTCATCATGGGGAGCATTTAGTCTTTGGGGATCGATGACCTTCTGAGCAATTGTGTTAAAGAAATAAAACAGCCTCATGATTGTCTCTCAGACCTTGATCGACAACATACTTCTAATTGTAACAGGGAGCATCTGTGTCATCAGCACATAATAATTATGAGACTTCATGCCAATTAACTTCAAATCTTCCATCAAAACATATTTCTTCATGTTGGCGGAGTAACCGGATGGAACTTTCACACCATACAAACACTGGCATAGTTTAGTTCTCTCAGCCTTGGACAGAGTGTATCAAGTAGGGGGGAGGTATGTTCGTCCTTTATCGGTCTTTGTCGGTGTTAACTCAGGTTTGATGTCTATATCAACCAAATTAAGCCGTGCGTTGACACCAACCTTCGTTTTATCATGAATGTTAAGTAAGAGACAAATCAAGTTATCACATACATTCTTCTCTATGTGTATGACGTTGATGCATGTGGATATCATGGGGATATGCTCCAGATCTTAGGATGATGTGACAATTGGCAATGGCGTTAACGGTTTGTCGTTTCACGTATTTTCGGCAAAGAAACAGTGTTGTCAGGCCATAACCGGTCTGACCGGCTTATGTCTGAAAATGAATAACGCCACGAATTAGCATATGTCTGAGAATAGTGGAAGAGAATAGTCGTAAAGTTTGTTGGCCGTGGATATATGTTCAAGATGTATTTGATGTCCATTTCAATACTACAGTAAAAACATTTATGCATCGGATAATAATGTTTACCAACAGAGAACATCTCCGATTCGCACAGTCTTCTCGTGAGATCCAACTGAACGAGCTCTTCCAACAAACTCAATTGCTCTTCAACTTCACCTACAGATGTCGAATTCAACATCGGAATCACATTGCGGGCGCGGTTGCTCGGCTTCCCGGCCCGGATCGCTCGGCATTGCCGCCACCACCACCTTCGCTTCGCTTCTCCGGCCAAGATCTGGTCGGCCAACACGGCCGAGGTCGCTGCTGCGTGTGCACACTAGTATTGGCCCAGAGCCTCGAGGCGACGGGCAGAGCCGCGCGAGAAGGAGGAGGATTGCGGTCGCCGCGCGGGAGGCGCGGTAGGGAGGAAGTGAGGTCACGGGCGAGAGGCCGTGGCCAGGATGCGGCAACGGATGGGAAGTGGTGGAGGCGGTCGGGATGCGGTAGCGGCTGCCGCCGTGGTGGTGGTGGCGGAAGACGCGCGTGGCGACGACGAGGTAGACCAGGAGGATTGTGGCAGCGGCGGTAGAGAGGAGGAAGAGCGCGAGTGCGGTGGCCCGGACCGGGGTAGAGTCGCTGGGGAGAGAGGACGGAGAGGTCGGCGGGCGAGAGGCCACCACCCCGGTCGTCCCCTTGCTACGAACGGGCGAGGGGATGAGAAGAGGCTGCGTAGGGGATGCGAACTGGCGAACCGGTGCGAGGTGGGGGCTGCGGCTTGGGTACTGGGGTGGCATATTGCGGGTAATTATCCTTAACTCTTAGGGGTATTTTATTTTGTTGGTCCGCAGCTCCTCTTTTGAAGCAAGGTTCTACCCACTCTCAAAATTTGCACTACAGGCTGCTCCGCTCCTGATTGCTCCAACTTAAAAAATTTTATGGAGCAACCTTGTTTGGCACAGCTCCACCCACTCGCACAACGAAGCTAGGAGTTGGAGCTGTACCAAACAGACCCTAAATATGCCAAACTTAAGAACAGTATTGAGTCTGCTACATGTGCTTCTTGTCTAGCTCTTAAACTTGAAACTGCTTTATATAAGGAGAAATATGCTAGAGCCATTAAGGGTAAAACCTGTGAATCATGTTTTAATTTTCAAGAAGAAAATGCTTATCTTAAGGATACCATAGAAAAATTCTCTAAAGGTAAGAAACAATTAAACATAATTCTGGACAAGTCTAAAACTCCTTACAAGAAGTAAGGACTATGGTACAATTATGTTCAAGATAATTCTAGGCCAAAAGTTACTCAAGTATTGGAAAATGGGTTAGTTGAATTCAAAACCCAACCTGCAAAAACTATCTTTAAATCTGCAGGTGTTGCCCAACCATCTGTTAAGTCAAATGGTGCTTCTCCTAGTGGTATCAAGTACCATTGCACCTATTGCAAAAAGGATGGGCATTTGGTTGAGTTCTGTTGGCGTAGGTTGAAAAATGATGAGAAATATTTTGCTAAAATTTCATCCAATCAACCTAGAGCTTTTATGAGACATGGTAACTGTCGAACCCGGGAGTAACACCCCAGAATCCTCTGTGCATTTCTGAACTAGTCTCATGATCAGTAGCTAGTTCACACAGTAAACAGATATGGTAACATCCATAAATCGCACAACTTTATTAATAAATATCAGAGTTGATTACAAGAAAGGCTTACAAGCCAACAATAAACAAACACAGCGGAAGACGAAGAAGTAGTGGAGTCCAGCTGATCTGCCACAGGCAATCGACTGGGGTAGCGGCCTAGTCGTTGAAATCCGAAGTTCTTCTCCTCTGAAATTTATTTGCATGAAGCAAGGGTGAGCACAACTACCGTGCTCGCAAGTTACACCCAAGAATGAGTTAATGCATGCATGGATATATCAAAGGAAGGCTTATTGGTTGAATTTGCATAAAGTAATATTTTCTTTAAATATTTGTACTAAGTTCCAAAGCAGATATTTTATAACTAAAATTCATTTTAATAAATTCTCAAGTTTTATAGTAGGATAACCTCCATATGAAACATGGTGATGGATACCCTCCTATCACATGGCTAACCGCCCAATTTTATCACAAGGATTAACCATCCTCAAATCATTTGTACAAATCATTTTAAAAACAAAATCAAAGTCTAACTTTGAGTGGCTTTGCTAGCATGTCCATGACCGTGGACACGGCTATTCGAATAGTTTTACACTCTGCAGAGGTTGTACAACTTTACCCACAAGAGATAATCAACTTTTAATGTCCGTCTGACACACTTCCGTAGGTGTGCGACTAAGTGATTATCACGAGACCTTTACAATGCGTCATTCCAAAGTAGTCATGCCCGCTAAGGTTTCACTTCCTTTGGATTAACCATCCGCTAGAAGCCCCCTCTTGCGCCGCTAAGGTTTCACTTCCATTGGGTTAACCACCCGCCGGAAACCCCCTCTTGCACCAAGTGGAAATACTGTCTAACCGACACCCACACACAAAAATGGCACAACTAACAATGGAACATTGCAAATTATTCAGCCTAGCCTGTCCCATTCTAGACTTGTGGTAGTACGGTGGAGCTTTGCAAGATGCGGCTCGAAGACCGGTCCTTAACCTACTTGGGCAACTTTCAATAAAACCCCGGTCTCGGTCCTAACTGATTTAACCTGCATAAACATGCACCCACCAACGGTCCATTTTTGCCCAAGTACAAACCTATTTTCTTTTATCTTTATAATTTTCAAAGACATTTGCAAAAGTCCACCATGACAAAGCAATGTCATAGGCTTTTTATCAATTTATGAAATTTTGGCTAAATTCTCCCAAAGTCAAATATTTCATGGTCTAAGCATTTGCTATGCATATATTTATTTTTAAATTCATTTGACTAAGGTTACAAGGAATTGATAATACAACAATCAAATTTGGCTATACAAAGGAATTGGAATAATTAAATATTTAAAACAGGAATTTAAAATAATTAAATACAATTATGCATGCAATAATAATTTAAAACAGGAATTAAATAATTTTAAATATTAGGGGCAAAATGGTCAATGGTGTAACTTGCCTTGTTCAAATTCCTGGTATTCTACTTCTTCAATAGGGTCAAGCTCTCCGGAGTCGTCAAAATCTATACGCGAAAATATTCCAAATTCAAACAGAATTCAAATGAACACAAATAAATTCAAATGAAAATTCAAATTAACTCCAAATTAAATAATTTTGGTTTAGTTAGCTAGATCTTGATTTTATACAAATTTAGAAATTTGAATCACCTAAATCGGAGTTTGTATGAAGAAATACGAGCTCCTGGAAGTTAAAACCTAAATTAAATCCTAAAATCAGAATTTCTGAATTTCCCGAATTAAATTTCTAAAGAAAATTCCATTTATTGCGCAAGCATGCGTCAGCGGCACTGTTCACCAGAGACTGACATGTGGGCCCGAACAGTCATGGACTGAGTCCACGGCGCTTTCCGAGTCCACGGTGGACTCGGCGACGCAATAAAGATGTGAAGGAGCAATGTGCTGGCGCGGCGCCGCAATTGCACCACGCCGGCGCTGACTTGGCTGCCACGCACGCGAAAACGGTGAGGTGGCGCTGAGGTGGCTGACCACGTCGGCGCCGGAGAGGGGAGGCGCTCGGGTTCCAATGGTACCGGCGAACGGCGGCGCGGCGAGCTCCGGTGAGGTGCGCAACAGATAGAGGGGAGGACGCTGGTTCTAGGGCGCTACCTGGCGACGGCGAGGCGAGGTCGGAAGGTTGTCGGCGATGTGAAGAAGCGGCGGCGAGGTTCGGTCGTTGGCGGCGAAGAAGCTCCGGCGACGTTCCGAGGGTGCGGAGGTGCGCACCAGGTTCGCGGTGCTGAGGCGAAGCCGGTGGTGCGGTCGAGGCGGCCGGAGGTTCACCGGTGGCGGCGCTAGAGGCAGCGGAGCACAGCTCGGCCGGCGAGAGAGAAAAGCCAAATGCGGGCGACTGGGGGCGAGGGAGGCGAGGGGAGTTGGGGCAAAAGCTTGAGGGAGGAGAGGCGCACCTGGTGCTCCCTTTTATAGGGCGAGGGCGAGGCCGGGAGATGGAGATCGTGGCGAGGTGGCGCGGCGCTATGAGGTGAGGCGGCGGCGCACGGGTTTTTAAGGCGAGTAAAGCCGGGAACGAACGCGGTGGGAACGGCCGCTTTCATTGCGCGTGATGGCGAGAGAAATGGGGGAGGGAATCACGGGAGTGAAGAGCTCCGAGGCGAGCGGTAATGGCGGCGAGAGCGACGCGCGGGAGAAGAAGAAGGGCGGGAAGAAGACAATGTGCAAAGGGCCCACCTGTCGTGAGAGACAGAGAGAGAGAGAGAGCGCGAGTGGATTGATTGCCTACCGTCCGATTGACGGACGGCCAAGCATTTCGCGCACGGAGAATTGGGTCGAGACGCGACAAAGGTCGGGCTTCGCCCAAGATCTTGTAAAAGATTTTTAAACCTTTTTCAATTGATTTAATTCCGAAATTCAAATAGGCTTTAGAAAATAGTAAATGAAGTCCAAAAATTTTGAGAAAATTCACGTAAATTCTATGAGGCATTCGACTTAAATAAAATAATTCCAACTTTTAGTTGGTAATAGATTTTGCACATAAATTCTTTTAGCCTTAATATACTTTAGGGAAAAGCTTTTAAAATTTCCAGAAAATCCACAAAAATTATTGATGTTTTATTTTTAACTGAAATGGAACTTTTGGGCTGTTACAGTAACATAGAAAATAAGAAACCTGATTTATGACTTGTGTCACATGCTCATCATCATGCTCCTAGACAGAATAACTCTCATGTTAGTTTAACCATTGCTCATAACAGAACTTCAAATAAAATCAAGTATAGCACTTCTGCTTTGCATACTACTCGCAGACGTGTGTCTCAGTACTGGGTTCCTAAGTCGTGTTTAACTAACCCCAGTATCGAGACACATCATTCTTCTGTGCCTTGATGTTCAGGATTTCTGCGGAAAGTGGAAGGACACGTGGTTTGTCGACTCCGGCTGTTCACGTCACATGACCGGAGACTCAAGATGGTTCACCTCCTTCACGCGGTCGACGGGTGATGATTTCATCACTTTTGGAGATGATGGACAAGCTAAGCCCTGGTGCTATATCAGATATTTCAGCAAGAACCTACTGTGACTACTTCGCCTTAAGATGAGGCCCTTGCAGGTCAACGACGTCAACGGTGAGGTGGATCGGGACTACGTTTGGAGAGCTGAGGTTCAGAACGATCATGAATGCCGGGTGAGGTCGTGTGACTCAAGCATGGTGTAGAATGGGCAAGATGGATCGAACGGGCAGTTCGTTGCAGCTGGTTGGATCAGGCGGTGCGGAAGTCGGTGCAAGTCCCTGAGAGGTTCCGATGGGATTCGGACGGGAGAGACTTGCCGACATGATGAGAGCCGCTGATCAACCTACACGTGGTGAAGCAGGCGATTGCTTCAACAGATATGTGTGAGTGGGTCCCATGTGTGTGTGGGCCTTCATGGGAGCCCATGAGTGGAAACCCTAGACCTCTCCTATAAATAGAAAGGGGGGAGAGGAAAAACCCCCAAGCACTTTAGCCCTCATTTGCAAAACCTTTTCTAGGGTTAGGGTTTGGAGAGGAGAGGAGAGGAGAAGCTAGGGTTTGGAGAGATTTGTATGTGTGCTCTTTGATTGAGCTCTTGTCCTCCTTGAGGGAGTGGCTTTGACAAGCATCACATTGAATCAATCAATTCATGAATGCTTGTTCTTGATGAAGTCTCATTTGCTTTCTTCTCTCTTTTAATGATTGTGGTGCTTCCTTGATCCGGTTGATTTTGGTTGGTCTCTTGACCTCTTTTACCTTGCTTTGATGTGTGGGAATACTCCTAGAACCATTTAGATCTTCAATCCCCCACAAGCAAGTTGTGGATCAAGTTTTCATATTTCTAGGGTTTTAGCACTTCTTTGGTAAAACCTAAAGATATCGTTTATTTGAAGTGGATCTGAACGATCATCGCTAGAAATAGGTCTTAGATATCCTCAGGGAGGTGTGCTCCAAATTTGGTCAAGTTTCATTGGTTGAATCAAAAGTTGGACTAATTTTCATTTTGGATTTGGGCTTTGTCCATTGCCTCTGGACTAAATCGGTTCGACCGATTTTCTGACGCCGGTCCGACCGCCCGACAATCAGATCGCAAATTGCTTGCCGGTCCGACAGCTAGGCAGTCCGATCATAGTCAACCGCGGTCCGATCACAATCCACAAATGGCTCGACCGCCAAGATTTCGCACCGATCTCCTGAGATCATATCTCCTTTTGGATCTTGTGGTTAAGGGGGTTATCGAATTCAGCACAAGGTTTCCTCTGTGCATTTACTGATCTTCTTAGCTTTCATAGCTAAAGGAGAAAAGTTCGTGTTGAATTTGATTAAGGCGAAAAATTGAGAAAGCGTCTATTCACCCCCCTCTAGTCGCCTTTACGGTCCTACAGATGCTTTCCTCTCCGAGTGCTCCACTTCACGGTCTGCCTCTGTGCGAGGTTTCAGGCGTCTCCGAGAGCTTCCCATCACCAAGCCGTTAAGCGCATATTCAGGTATTTACACTCTACCCTCCTGTATGGCATTTGGTATTTCTGTTCTTCGGCTTTGTCTATTCGGGGGTTCTCTGACTCTGATTTTGCGGGCTGTCAGCTAGATAGGAAGAGCACATCAGTCACTTGTCACTTACTAGGCACTTCTCTTATCTCGTGGTCTTCTAGGAAGCGGTCTTCTGTTGCACAATCCACTACTGAAGCTGAATATGTAGCTACTACTAGTTGTTGTAGTCAGATTTTGTGGATGGTATCTACTCTTAAGGACTATGGGTTGAATTTTGCTAGTGTTCCTCTTTTATGTGATAACACTTCTGCCTTTAATATTGCTAAGAACCATGTGCAACACTCTAGGACCAAGCACATAGACATTCGCTATCACTTCCTTAGAGACCATGTCGAGAAGGGTGATATTGTGCTGCACTTTATGGAGTCCGAGGCTCAGCTGGATGATATCATCATCAAGCCTTTAGACCCAACTAGGTTTGCCATCTTGAGGAGCGAGTTAGGGGTAATTTATCCATATGGGTTGGTTTGAGGGGGAGTTCGATCTTTTCTCATCTTACCTTGTTCTTCTTATCTTTCCTTGTTCTTTTCTGAACTTATTGATCTTTTTGAACTTTTTAGGTTTTTAGGCTTTTCTTGCATCTCATTGTATCATATTGCATTCATATGAAAAATCCAAAAAGATGCATTGTCATATAAGATTTTCTGCTTATCTTTTAAAATTGATGAAGCTTTGCCTATTACCCTTTGAAGCTTGAGTATTTCAATTCTTGCTCAATGCCATGTCTAGCTCTTAGACTTGCTAGAATTATCATGCTTTCACATATACAGATAAGCCTTTGCTATATGAGCTAGAACTCTAAAACAACTCGAACTAAAAACTACAATTTGTGGATGTTTTAGCTAGATACGCAATTAGTGCTCCTTTTACTCTTGAATCTAAAATTGACCATTACTTGAGCTTCTTGTATTCTTGAGAATCTAAAACTGCTCTTGTGAAATATGATAAATCAAATTTCAAGATTGTCTTATGCTTAAGCTGTGCCAAACTACTCTTACGAGACTGCATATCAAAGACATGAACTTGGAGATAGTTTGATGATCCAGACGATATCATGGGGACTGCTTGTCAGAATTGACATGAACCTCAGGATTTGTCGCCCTGGTAGAAGCTTATGAAGAGTTTGTGGATGGCTCCTAGTCCAGGATCTTCTTCACTAAGATATACTTTTAATCAACTTCTGGTCGAAGCTTAGGATGAGTTTGTGAATGACTCCTAGTCCAGGATCTTGTCACTAAGTTAGACCATTAGTCAACTTCAATATTCAGTGCAAGTGAAAAATTGTTGAAAAATGGGCGTTTGAGAAATTTGAGTAAAATGATTCAATACAGGACCTGATTGTCTCTTACTGTGGTCTTTGTTAGCTTTTTTGATCTCATTTTGATATTTTGACATGGCCAGATTCACTTTAGGATCCTTGTTGATGGACTTGCTAAATTTGAAGTTTTGCTTAAATTGATCAAATTATTGCTTTATTTTGAGCCTTCATGCTTAGCTTTGATATATATGTCTTATCATGATCTTGCTAGTGCTGTTAGGCTTGATATGTTGTTTGTGCAATATTAGAAATGCTAGCTTGTTCTTTTGGGTAATCACCAAAGCTTCTTGTAATCAAAATATGAAAAATACAAAAATGAATCCACTCCATTGCACTTCATGCATACTCCTTCTTATGATTCTTTCTTCATTCTGCATTTGTTATCTCTAGACGAGAGGAAGGCGTGATTCCTTGATGACTCCATGTCAAAAGGGGAGAAGATATTTTAATGTTGGGGGAGGAGATTTCTCAATGTTGTATAAAGGGGAGAAGATATAAAAATGTTATAAAGGGGGAGAAAATTGGAGAATTTGAAATAGGAGGATCATAGTGAGGGGGAGCTTTTGAATTGCATTCTTATCGTCTTATTGCTTTTCTGAACTTGAATTGCATTACTTAATCCTCACAATGATCATAGGTCAATTGAACAATTGTTCTTTCATATGGACCTTAAGTGAGATTTTTTACTCTTTTATGGAATTTAAAGTTTTCACGCCTTCTTTTGCCTTATCTCATTTGCCTATGCTATTCTGATGCCAGCTTGGTCATTTTTATTGCTTTCTCTTGCTTATGGACCAAGTTGTGCTTTTATGGGAAAACGAAAGTATTTGACTTTTCAAACCTCCAAATTACATTTTCTGGATTATTGCCAATGTGTTCATCAAGGGGGGATTGTGGATATCATGGGGATATGCTCCAGATCTTAGGATGATGTGATAATTGGCAATGGCGTTAACGATTTGTCGTTTCACGTGTTTTCGGCAAAGAAACAAGTTGTCAAAGATAACCGGCCCGACCGCCAGTATGGCGGCCGATCGGTCCATGCGGCGGTCTGACTGGCCTTAGTGGCAGTCGGACCGGCCAGATACCAAAGGTTGTATTTTGAGCTGGGCCAAAAAAAGAGGGTGTAGGCAAGAGAGGAGATTCTATTGCACTTGGTCCCATAATTTTTGGAGTCTCCAGTCAAAAGTTCTATTGGTTTGAAAATTCCAGTAGGTTTCGGAATTTTAGAGGTTGAAATCGACTAAGTCCCAACTGGCGGTCTGACCGGCCAATAGGTGGCGGTCAGACCGGCCCTGGGGCGGTCTGACTGGTTTTCACTTGGATCATCGGCCTTCGTGGCGTCGATGTTCGGTTGTTAGGTCAAAGTCATGAGTTCCAATGCATATGTATTGCATGATGCATGTTTTGACTAACATGGATCAAGTTGTGAAGAACTTGTTCCCGGATTCAGTTTACTTGTCTATTGTTGTGCAGGTTACTTGGTGGTCAACGACGGTCAACGGCGAGGATGATCGGGACTAGGCTTGGAGAGCTGAGGTCCAGAACGATCGACGATGCCGGGTGAGATCAATGATCTTAAGCGTGGTGCAAGATGGACAAGGGTGACCTATTGGCTAATCCGCGGCGCAAGATGGCGCAAGGTGTAGCTAATTAGGTCAAGAGGAGATAAAGACGGCGCATTAAAATACGTACGTATGTGTCCCGTTTGTTTTGGGTCTTAACGGGAGCCCAATTGAGTCAAACTTCTAGAAGGTCTAAGCCTCCACTATAAATAAGGGAGGGAGGTGGCTGCACATCCTCTTCGTCTATTTTGCTATTTGAAACCCTAATTTGTTTTGGGAGAGCTTTTGTGGAGGCTAATGTTTTAGAGAATTTGATGTGATTTTCGTGCTCTTGGATTGAGTATTGTCCTCCATTGATGGAGTGGATGTAAGCCCATATCATATCAAATTAATCAAAGGAAAGTTTGATCAATGTCTTTGTCTCTTTGCGTTCTTTCTCTATATTTGATGATTTTGAGTCTTTCTTTGATCCGCGAGTTTTTGATTGAATTCTTCACGTGATCTAGCTTGCTGTGACATGTGGGAATATATCTAGGATCATCTTGATCATCAATCACCCACGAGCAAGATTTTGGATCTAGTTTTCGTTTTGACTCAGTTTTGAACCCTTCTTCAATCAAACGGAAAAGGATCCTTATTCTTCCAACAATTATCACAATCTTCGATTGGAATAGGTTCCTGACATCATAGAGAATGTGTGTTCCAATTTTCATCGAGTTTGGAGTTGTAGATCAAAAGTTTCATCTATTTGCAACTTCGTCATCGGGCTGTTTTGATCTGTTCTTCAGGCCGGCGGTCAGACCGCCCAAGGCCACCGGTCAGACCACCATGTAACATCCCAAATCTGGAATTGAGTTTCAAGTGTAAGAAAATCAGGAGGAATTAAAACTTTTCTTGCATCTTGAAACCCCTGGTCATTTTTGTAATTCTTTTAAAAGAATTGTGGAAGATCAAATTCAAATCCTCATTCGACGCTAATCAAAAACCTCCTTGTCATAGACCTTGTGCCAAACCCTTGAGATATTTCTCCCAGTTCTAGGGAGGCTTGGCAACACCTCCAATTATCTCATGACTTTTAGAAATTATTTGATGATTCTTGGAGGCGAGTCAAAGCTTGGTCAAACCCTAGCTTCCCTCTTCCGCACTTCGGAGGAAAATTCAAGACATTAGAATCTCTGAAATTTCATATGAGGTTCCTCCTGTCGTCAAGAAACTCCAGTTAAAATTTCATGATTTTTGGAGCTTACTTGCTACCTTAAATAATTCCTCAAAATCGCTTATTCAAATCCAAACCCTAACCGGTTTGCACCGTTCGTAGGTTCGACCGACTGCTCGAGCCACCGACTCGGTCCATCCACTAGCCGTGCTAACTCGGCCGTTCGGGCGCTAGGGTCGTGAGCCGTTGGATCGGTATCGAACGGTCTTCGACGAGCCGAACGCCGGAGTCGCTGTAAACCACCCGATCTAACTAAGCCGCTGATCGGTATCGAACGACCTTCGACCGATCGAATGTCGGGTCGTTTAATCCGCCGATCCACCACCATTCGATTTCAATCCGACGACCAACGAGCCGCTTCTTCCCTCGTCGTCGCGCAAGGCGCTCGCCATGGCGCGCAGGGGAAAAGCAATGGCGCAGCACCACACTATGTCCACCTTTAAACGGCTAGCTCGAGCGCATTAAATGCCCGCCGCGCCATCTCTCGAGGGCCATAACTCAACCGCCTCCGCCGCTCTCAAGTGCTCTCAAGGCCGTGTTGACCCGACCGAAAAATCCGCCGCTGCTCTCCGCCATTGCTCTATTTAAACCCGTTGCTTCGCCCTTAGTTCCTTTAGCACTTCGCAACTCCAGCCTAGCACTCGCCTCTTGCTTGAGCCGCAGCCTCGCACTCTCTTCGACCGACATTGTTGAGCGTGGAGCTTGGTGGAGGCGGTGCAATGGGGTTTTCTTCTTCAAGTCTTCGCCTCTCGCTCCCCCTTTACTCTTTGGAGCTTAACTCACGCGGGTTTGGTTCTCTCTGTGCCTGTGTCGCTGTGGCCTAGCGAGAACCTTACCACCGCTGTTCGGATACTCGTCGCGGAGCCACTCTGGGTCTCGGTCGCTCTTTGGCTCAAGTAAGTCCGTATTGCCTCAGAGGAGCTCAGCGTGTTTTCGTTTTTCTTTTGGTATTGTTCGTTCGGGAGTCCTCCCGAGCCATGCCTTCTCGACCGCACTCCATGGTCGTACCACCGTAGCAGCTATACTCCAACCAGTACTGGCCGCCGGTCGAACCCTTCAACTTTTGGGACACTCATCCTCGCCTTGGTCGGGCGCCGGTGGTCGGAGATCGCCGCCGAGCCACCGCAAAGCGCAAGGGAGGCGTTACCTAGTGGTCGGATTTCCGACCAGTTACCCTAGCTTAGTGGTAAGCTCTACTACGATGTATAAATGGTCATAGGTCTTATTACGACTATGCCAGGGGCATGAGTCCTTCTACGACTAGTACCTAGTCGTAAGTTCCATTACGACTTGTACCTAGTCGTAAGTTCTTCTACGACCCTTAACTGGTCGTAAGTTCTTCCACTACCACTATCTGGTCGTAAATCCTTCTACGACTATGGTCCAGTCGTAGGTTCTGCTACGACCACTACCTGGTCGTAAGACCTTCTTTCGGTCGTAGTTTTGGCATTAAGAATCCAAATCAATTGGTTCTTGTTGCTAAATTCTTTATAAATCAAGACCTTGCTTCAAGAAGGTTTTCGTAATTTTGGAAAAAGTTTGCTGTTGAGTCCTTGCATTTTATTCGTTCTTATCGATTGCTTTTCGCTTTCTCGTTAGGACCCGAAGAGCACATCGACAATATTGGTGATCCCCAGCTACATCTTGACTCGCAAAGAAAGTGCAAGCGCTTGATCACGCTCATCCCATTATTTTTCAAGTCCGCTATATTGCTTTCAACTCGTATGTATGCATTGCTATTTTGTTGTTAAAATACTGGTTAGTGTCCTATAGTTGCACAATCAGTAGGACTTGTTTATCCTCTACTACCTTGAGCTTAGGTTATTGGTCGTGGTCTGAGTTCGATGGATGGACTCGTCACTTAGTAGTTTTCGATTGAAATTACTTAGAAATGCTTAGTTCCTAGAGTATCGGGCGATCATCGATTTTTAGTCGATGATCTTGATCACACATTTAAGTATTATGTCAAGACGACCAAAGACTTGTGCTTTGTTATTTTGTAAAGTCAAAATCAAAATGAAAACTGATTTGGACTTGGGCAAGTGGTCTGATGGTGGGTTATTGGGTTTGTGGATGTCTTGCCTAAGTCAACAAGGACCGAACATCTTGTGTCACACTCTCCAGCATTTTTGCGTACTAACCACGCGAGAGGATATGGGACCTCTCTGACTTAGTACTTTGGCGTAAGTTATCTCCGAGTCGCAGGAGGGGTTGTGTGTGTGTGTGAAATATGATATGTGGTCGTGTTCTTGTGTGGGTGTGCGGTGGTGGAGATTCCTGTAGGCTCTCCACCTCGAGGAGCGTCGTAGTTGTCCAAGGCTTTACCCGAAGGGTAGTTGACCGAGGCTTTACGATGACTCGACACAACGTATGGGTTTCTATCCATACGGCGCTCGTGAATAATTCACAATATTAGAAATGTCTCAGAAGACTTAGCCGCGCTTCGCATACCTAAGGGAGTGTGTTTAATAGCTTGGCAAAAGGCGGTCCAGCGTGTGGGTAAATTGGTACACCTGCAGGGATAAAACTATTCGAATAGCCTCGTCCTAGGTTATGGACACGCTTGGTTAGGTTTTGCAAGAGTTAGACTTCAACCTTTTAAACTAAAATTTGACATGGGTGGTATGAATGGGTAATTCATGCTATTGTTGTGGTGACCACTGGTCGTGGTCACTTCCGTGATTGTTGCTTGTTCCTATCTCATCGTTATATTGTTGTCTTTTGCGATTATTTGATCGTTAAAAACTGATTTGAATAACATTGCCTTCAATCTATTACATTATTGCAAATGGAAAATTGCTTTATGCTAAAACCAAAACATACAGCCTCCACTTCTATGAGCTTGCATGTAGCATATGTACAGTGTTTGTTACACCATCTGTAAGTCTTGCAGTACATTCAAAGTACTCACCGCTTTTACCTACGCTTTTGTTTGGGGGAAGAAGGTGAGCCCCAAGGGCCTCACTTTTGTGAGATGTGCTTCGGTTTGGCGACTAGCTTGGCGGTCCTGGCTCGGTTGCCTTGTGGGTTATAGGCACACTGGCTGGCTTTTTGTTTATAGCCATCTTATGGCACTTTTGCTTCAGCTGTTAAATTTCCTTATGTATAAGTCTTTTGGCCGGTCGGCCTCTTTTTTTTGTAATAACTATCTTCTATTTATGTTATCTTCTGGATTGTTGTTTTTGCTTTGGTTCTATGTGAATGAATGGAATTGATGCATGAACTTTGTAAAGAGGTGTGTATACTGCATTTCTGGGAAGTATACATGTCTCGAGTCTCGGATTATCTGCTTTGTGATGCTAGGACCGAATGGATGGTTAAGATTACAAGTGGATAAACCGGGTCTCACAAGGTTTTGTATCGAGCCATACTCGACCGTAGTAACCCAAGTTTGGTCGTCTTTTTAGGATATTTTGGAAAATATTATTTTCAAAGTATCAAATGGTTTATGAAAGCTTAAGGAATTCTCAGATTTTATTCCTTTCCTATCTTAGCTTTCTCCTCTCACCTTACTCTCATTTGAGTTTTGAAAATTGATTTCTCCTTCTTTCAAAGATTGTTGTGGGTTTTGGGAACCACCGAGTTTGGCAAATTGAAGTGCTTAGGATTTTGAAGTTTCGATGGAGATTTGGCTAGAGGCTTGGATGCGAACTGACAAAGACGACTCAATTTCAGACAATGAGCTCAATGGTTTCTGATGGGACCACTGAGCTTGGCAAGTTGAAGTGTGCCAGATTTTGAAGTTTCTAGGATGGAAGACTTCGGCTGGAAGCTTGGATGCAAAATCACTACAACAACTTCAATTTCCGGACAAAGAAGCTCGATGGTTTCTAATAGGGTGGAAAATGAGAGGGTGATTCAACTAAAATTTGTGGGGTTAAAAAGGGGTAAGATGTGATGCTAGTTAGCTAAGTATCTAACACTATTTTCGTTGACTGACCCTTGCTCTTAAGTGGTAATAGATCTTACCTTAATCTTCTGATTTTTATCTTCTCAATCAATTACTCGTTCATTCGATACGGGTTAGTTGCATTGGGAAGTTAAGTTTTGGTGCTATGATTCCTTGCTATTTTTGGAGTCTTTTTATAAGCATGTTTAAGATTATACACATACTGTTTTTGGCTTTCGGTTAGGGTGATATTCCATTCCCCTAGTCGTTAGCTTTTCGCTTTCTTTCGGCTTTGAATCTTTGAGTTTAGTTTTAACCAAAAATTTCTTGTAACAGGATGGCCGGACGCACTCGCAGCGGCCAAGGCCAGTCAGCTGGTCCGGACGAGGATCTTCCTCCTCCTCCGACCATGGCCGAGGTCCTCCTTGAGATTGAGCGCAACCGTGCAGAGGACAGGAGGATCCTTCTGGACGTCATTGCGCGCAACACTTCCGCCCTTACCGGTGCTTCAGGATCGGGGCAAGGGAATGGACACCAGCCGCGTGGGGGACTCGCGGAGTTTCTTCGCACTCAGCCCCCTACGTTCTCCAGGTCTGAGGACCCGCTTGACGCAGACGATTGGCTTCGTCTTGTTGAGCGAAAGCTTCGCATAGCGCAGTGCCAGGAGCACGAGAAGACGCTGTTCGCATCGCACCAGCTGGAGGGTGCAGCTTTGTCTTGGTGGGAGAGCTTTCGCCATGCGACGACGGCCACACCGTCACATGGGAGGAGTTCCGCACCGCCTTCCGTCGAGTCACATTCCTTCCACCGATGAGGTCAAGAAGAAGGAGTTCTTGTCGCCGCACAAGGGCGTTTCTCGCCACTGGAGTATCTTTACGAGTTCAACCATTTGGCTCGTTATGCTCCGGAAGAGGTGGCCACTGATGAGGCCAAACAAGAGAAGTTCAATGATGGTTTGTCTGAGGAGCTGCAGGACAAGCTATCTGTGGTGGACTTCCCGGATTTCCAGGCCTTGGTGGACAAGGCCATCGTCGCTGAGCACGCAGGGAGAGCCCTTGTGGATTCCCGCAAGCGTAAGTGGGAGGCCCGCAAGTCATCTGGGGCCAGCTATTCCCGCTTGATCCGTCTCGGGGTCGCGTCCACAGGCTTCAGCACCACCGAGGCCGCCAAGACCGTTCTTCGTCCTTCGCAGCCGTGCCCCAATCACGCACACGCAAGTCGCCAGGTGGCCCCGCAACCCGGCTGCAGGAGTTACTTGCTTCGCCTGCAACCAGAAGGGGCATTATGCGAACCAATGCCCTAAGAAGACAGGAGTAGCCCCTCGTCCTAATGAAGGACGCGGGCAAGGAGGTGGTTCTTCTTAGAACCTGAAGATGGTCCCTGCTGCCCAAGGCTTGGGTAGTGGTCGTGTCAACCTCATCTCAGCAGAGGAAGCACAGGAGGCACCGACGCTGTGTTGGGTACGCTTTACGTTAACTCTCATTCTGCTACTGTATTGTTTGATTCAGGAGCATCTCATTCTTTTGTTTCTGAGTCTTTTGCTGCTATTGGTGAACTCCTTATTGCTCCATTGTTGGTCCCGTTGCTCATTCGCTCTCCCGGTTTTCGGAGTTGAGGGCTGAATTAGAGTGTAGGGATGTTCCAATTGAGATCGAGGGAGTGAGATTCTTAGCGAACCTCATCCTTCTACATTCAAAGAAGTTTAGATGTAATTCTTGGCATGGATTGGTGTGTCTCGGCATAAGGGACACATCGACAGCCAAGAAGTGCGTCTCCTATCTAGTCCTTCCGGCCAACAGTTCGCTTTTGCAGTCGCTAGGTCCGCGTCTCTTCGCTTGCGCGAAGCCCGCTCTAGATGTTGGTGATGTCCCAACCGTCCGTGAATTCATGGATGTTTTTCCTGAAGCTCTTCCAGGGATGCCACCAGTTCGAGACCTCGAGTTTGTCATTGAGTTGGTTCCCGGTACTGCCCCAATTTCAAAGAGGCATTATCGGATGCCACCGAACGAGTTGGTGGAGTTGAAAAAGCAACTTAATGAGTTGCAAGGAAAAGGTTTCATCCGCCCTAGCTCATCTCCGTGGGGTTGTCCTGCAATCTTCGTAAAGAAGACGGACAATACTTTGCGCATGTGCGTGGATTACCGTCCGCTTAATGAAGTAACGGTAAAGAACAAGTATCCATTGCCCCGCATTGATGATCTCTTTGATCAATTGACTGGAGCTCGAGTGTTCTCCAAGATTGATTTGAGAATGGGATATCATCAAGTTCGGATACGATCTCCATCTCCCGGCCTCCCCCTCGCCTATAAAAGCCGCCCCACGCAAGATTCTCTCCCACATTCCATTCCACCTACTCGTAATCCGCTACTCTCTCGCGGCAATTGGAGTTTTCCCCTCGGTGGCAAGCTCCATCTTCTTCGATTCCGCGACAGAAGCACTCCCGCCACCGCGATCGCACCATCGCCTTCGCGCCCTCCGGCGATCCCGCGCGCCTCGTCTTCGCCTCGAGATCCCCGAGCATCCTCCCCGCCAACGATCGAACCTCACCGCCGCCTCACCGCCGCCGACCATCTTCCGCCACGCCTCGCCGCCAGTAGCGATCACACTCGTATCATCTCCCGATCAATTTGCGACCCTCGCTGAGCTCACCGCGCCGCGGCGCTCGCACCCTCGGTTCCCGAGCGCCTCCTCTCCGGCCGACGTGGCTCGCCACCTCGCCCACCTCATTGTTTTCGCGTGCGTGGCAGCCAAGTCGGGCCACGTGGGTGCTGGTCGCCAAATAAGACACAAGGCCAGCCGCCATACAGCTCGCCTTCACATCAATGCGGCGCCGAGTCCACCGTGGACTCGGAAGCGTCGTGGACTCGCCTATGACTGCTCGCCCACATGTCAGCCTCAGAATGCATCACTGACGCATGCTTGCGCAATAATTGGAATTTTCTTTAAAATTTAATTCGGAAAATCGGAAATTTGATTTTAGGATTTAATTTAGGTTTTAAACTTCCAGAGCTCGTATTTCTTCATACAAACTCCGATTTAGGTGATTCAAATTTCTAAATTTGTATAAAATCAAGATCTAGCTAACTAAACCAAAATTATTTAATTTGGAGTTAATTTGAATTTTCATTTGAATTTATTTGTGTTCATTTGAATTTCGCTTGAATTTGGAATATTCTCACAGATAGATTTTGAGGACTCGAGAGCTTGACCCTATTGAAGAAGTAGAATACCAGTGAATTTGAACAAGGCAAGTTACACCATTGACCATTTTTCCCCAATATTTAAAATTATTTAATTCTGCTTTAAATTATTATTGCATGCATAATTGTATTTAATTATTTTAAATTCTGCTTTAAATATTTAATTATTCCAATTCCTATGTATAGCCAAATTTGATTGTTGTATTATCAATTCCTTGTAACCTTAGTCAAATGAATTTAAAAATAAATATATGCATAGCAAATGCTTAGACCATGAAATATTTGATTTTGGGAGAATTTAGCCAAAACTTCTTAAATTGATAAAAAGCTTATGACATTGCTTTGTCATGGTGGACTTTTGCAAATATCTTTGAAAATTATAAAAAAATAAAAGAAAATGGTTTGTACTTGGGCAAACATGGACCGTTGGTGGGTGCAGGTTTATGCACGGGCTCGTCTGGTTAGGACTGAGACCCAGGGTTTTTATTGAAAGTTGCCCAAGTAGGTTAAGGACCGGTCTTTGAGCCGCATCTTGCAAAAGCTCCACCGTACTACCACATGTTCTGTATGGGCAGAACCAGGCTTAATAATTTGTCTTACCTCATTATTGTTTATGCCATTTTTTGTTGTGTGGGTGTCGGTTAGACTTTATTCCCACTTGGCGCAAGAGGGGGTTTCCGGCAGGTGGTTAGCCTAATGGAAGTGAAACCTTAGCGGGCATTTTGGTATTGAGGTAATGCATTGGAAACGCCTTGTGATAATTGCCCACCACACGCCTAAGGAAGCGTGTATTGGCCGACATAACTGCAAATTATCTCGTGTGGTAAAGTTGTACCTCTCGCAGAGTGTAAATCTATTCAATAGCCGTGTCCACGGTCATGGACATGCCGAGCAAAGCCACTCTAAGTTAGATTTGTTTTTGGTTTTAAAATAACTTTGGACATGATTTGAGGATGGTTAATCCTTGTGGTAAAATTAGGCGGTAGCCTTGTGATAGGAGGGTATCCTTCACCATGTTTCATATGGAGGTTATCCACTATAAAATGATGAACTTCAAATTTGAATTTAGCTATGGAATAAAAATATGCCTTGAAACTTAGTATAAATATTTAAACCAAAAGGCCGATTTACGCAAATAAACCCTATAACCCTCCTTTGATAAACTTATGCATACATTCTAAATTCAGTATTGGTGTAATTTGCGAGCACAAGTTGTAGTGCTCACTCTGTCTTGAATATTATTATTCAGAGAAGACTGCTATCCGAAGGTGAGGAGCGGGACGATTAGGCAATGACCTCCGCATTTATGCTGTGGGCGTGTCGTGTGGCTTACCATTATATTTTGCTTCCGCTAATGTTTTATTTGGCCTCCGCCCCGCTTGTAATAAACTCTATGCTTATTAAATATACACGCTGGATATGTTTGTGATAACATTTTTGTGATCGTACACCGGAAATCTCGACTAGTGTATGAACACGAGAATTCGGATCCTTCGTTCCTGGGTTCGACATGGACTTCCCGGATTTCCAGGCCTTGGTGGACAAGGCCATCGTCGCTGAGCACGTAGGGAGAGCCCTTGTGGATTCCCGCAAGCGTAAGTGGGAGGCCCGCAAGTCATCTGGGGCCAGCTATTCCCGCTTCAGTCCGTCTCAGGGGTCGCGTCCACAGGCTTCAGCACCCCGAGGCCGCCAAGACTGTTTCTTCGCCTTCGCAGCCGTGCCCCAATCACGCACTCGCAAGTCGCCAGGTGGCCCGCAACCCGGCCGCAGGAGTTACTTGCTTCAACGAACTGGGGGCATTATGCGAACCAATGCCCTAAGAAGACAGGAGCAGCCCCTCGTCCTAATGAAGGACGCGGGCAAGGAGGTGGTTCTTCTCAGAACCTGAAGATGGTCCCTGCTGCCCAAGGCTTGGGTAGTGGTCGTGTCAACCTCATCTCAGCAGAGGAAGCACAGGAGGCACCTGACATTGTGTTGGGTACGCTTTCTGTTAACTCTCATTCTGCTACTGTATTGTTTGATTCAGGAGCATCTCATTCTTTTGTTTCTGAGTCTTTTGCTGCTATTGGTGAACTCCTTATTGCTCCATTGTTGGTCCCGTTGCTCATTCGCCTCCCTGCCTCGAGTTGAGGGTCAATTAGAGTGTAGGGATGTTCCAATTGAGATCGAGGGAGTGAGATTCTTAGCTAACCTCATCCTTCTACATTTAGCAAGTTTAGATGTAATTCTTGGCATGGATTGGTCTGTCTCGGCATAAGGGACACATCGATTGCCAAGAAGTGCGCCTCCTATCTAGTCCTTCCAATGAATGTTCGCTTTACCGAATCGCTAGGTCCGCGTCTCTTCGCGCTTGAAGCGAAGCCCGCTCTAGATGTTGGTGATGTCCCAACCGTCCGTGAATTCATGGATGTTTTTACTAAAGCTCTTCCAGGGATGCCACCAGTTCGAGACCTCGAGTTTGTCATTGAGTTGGTTCCCGGTACTGCCCCAATTTCAAAGAGGCATTATCGGATGCCACCGAACGAGTTGGTGGAGTTGAAAAAGCAACTTAATGAGTTGCAAGGAAAAGGTTTCATCCGCCCTAGCTCATCTCCGTGGGGTTGTCCTGCAATCTTCGTAAAGAAGAAGGACAATACTTTGCGCATGTGCGTGGATTACCGTCCGCTTAATGAAGTAACGGTAAAAAACAAGTATCCATTGCCCCGCATTGATGATCTCTTTGATCAATTGACTGGAGCTCGAGTGTTCTCCAAGATTGATTTGAGAATGGGATATCATCAAGTTCGGATACGACCTGAGGATATTCCAAAGACGGCTTTTTCTACTCGCTACGGCTTGTATGAGTACACCGTCATGTCATTTGGCTTAACCAATGCTCCCGCCTTGTTCATGAACTTCATGAATTCGGTATTCATGGAGTATTTGGATAAGTTTGTCGTGGTCTTCATCGATGATATTCTCATCTATTCCAAGGATGATGAGCAACACGATGAGCATCTGAGGCTTGTGTTAGGCAAGCTTCGTGAGCATCAGCTGTATGCAAAGTTCAAGAAGTGCGCTTACGTTGAAGGAAGTGGCCTTCTTGGGTCATATTCTTTCAAATAGAGGCGAGCTGCTGACCCTAGCAAGGTCGCGACGTTCTTTCGTGGGTTCACCTACTTCGATAATCGGTGCGTAGTTTTCTTGGTTTAGCGGGATATTATCGCCGCTTTATCGAGAACTTCTCCAAGATCGCTGGCCGATGACGGAGTTGCTTAAGAAGGACAAGAAGTTCTTGTGGTCCGATGCTTGTGAGGAAAGTTTCCAAGTACTTAAGAAGCGCTTGACCACCGCTCCCGCCCTCGTTCTTCCCGATATTCGCGAGCTTCGATATCTTTTGCGATGCTTCGCGTCGAGGGCTCGGTTGTGTCCTTATGCAAAAGGCAAGGTAGTAGCCTATGCATCAAGGCAATTGAGACCTCATGAACTCAACTATCCTACCCATGACTTGGAATTGGTCGCCGTGATTCATGCACTTAAGATTTGGCGACATTACCTAATCCAGAATCGCTGTGAAGTGTATTCGGATCACAAAAGCCTAAGGTATTTGTTCACCCAACCAGATCCAACCTCGTGCAAAAGAGATGGTTGGAGTTGGTCAAGGATTATGACATGGGTATTCACTACCATCCGCAAGGCTAATGTCGTTGTCGATGCGCTTAGTCGCAAAGCGCATTGCAATGCCTTGTTGCTCCAGGGCGCCACCACCTCCTGAAGGAATTCCAGCCTCAACTTAGGTTTGGTTAAGCATGGTTCCTCACGCCTTGGTTGTGCAACCAACCTTGGTGGATCGGATTAAGGTCGCCAACAATCGGATGTCGGGTGAGCCGCATAAAGGAAAATGTCAAGAACGGAACACCAAGTGCTTCTCGAGGATGAGCATGGTGTTGTAAGGTTCGCAACGCCTTGTGGTTTCAAGAATATGGAATTGCGAATTTGATTCTCCGTGAAGCCCATGATTCGCTTTTGTCTATTCATCCCGGCCACAAAGATGTATCAAGATCTCCGCCGAGATTTTGGTGGACCCGAATGAAGAGGGAGATTGCGGTTCGTTGTCGAGTGCGACGTGTGTCGCCGTGTCAAGGCCGAGCATCGCCGTCAGCCAGGATCGCTTGACCTTTGCCTGCTCTCGAATGGAAGTGGGATTCGATCGGGATGGATTTTATCACCGGTCTGCCCCGAACATCCAAGGGCAAGTATTCCATCTAGGTTGTCATCTAAATCCTTAACCATATCATAGACCTCTTTTCCGCTTAAATGCCTTGGAGCTGAACTGCCCTCCTTTTCCCCGTCGAATTATTTCTTCATCATGCGGTATGGGTGAGCCCTTCGAAGAAACCTACGGTGACGCATGTACACGATTTTGCGCAAGTGCTTTAGCCACACACTCTTAGTGTCATCTAAGCAGTGAGTACAGGCTTTGTCCCCCTTTTGTATTCTGGTCCGACAGGTTAGCAAGGACAGAATAATCATTTATGGTGCAGAACAACATGGAGCGTAAAGTGAAGTTCGCTCATTTGTACGCATCCCATACTTGTACCCCTTCAATCCACAGTATTTTTAGATCTTCCATCAATGGTGCTAGGTACATATCAATATCGTTCCCAGATTGCTTCGGCCCTTGAATAAGTATCGACAGCAAAATATACTTTCGCTTCATACACAACAAAGGAGGAAGGTTATTGATACAGAGAGTCATGGGGCAAGTGCTATACCGGCTGCTCATGTTACCAAAAAGATTCATTCCATCTGTACTCAATCCAAACCTTATATTCTCGGCCCGCACCAAGCTCTCGCAAACCTCCTATCGATATTTCTCCACTGGGCGGAATCAACAGGGTGTCTTAGCTTTCCATTCTTCTTATGCTCATTCGAGTGCCAACGCAGCAGTTTGCCTCCTTTGGGTTCGCAAAAACCACTTCAAACGGGGAATTACAGGAAGATATCACATCACCTTAGCAGGAGGTCATTTCTTCACCTCGATTCCCTCGTCGTCATTTGATTGATTCGTATGCTTCTATCGGGGTGCGTTGCACACCGAACATGCATGCATGTTTACGTACTCTTTATGGTAGAGGATACAGTCGTTCGGACATGCATGTATTCTTTTTATTTTTATTCCCAATGGAAAAAAGAACCTAATTGGCTTTGTAGGTGGTTTTGGGCAACTCGTTTCCCTCCGGAAGCATGTCCGCTAAGAGACCTAACAGTGCCATGAAACTCTTGTCAGACCAACCGTTACTTGCCTTAAATTTCAACAGTTCAAGCACGGATGACAACCTTGTGTACTTCAACTTGCAGCATGTGGATAAAGTTTCTCCGAGTCCTCCATCAAGCCTCGGAATTTAACATACTCTCTCTCATCACAATTCTGTTCTGTATCGTGAAGCATCTAATCCAGATTATCATCGTGCAGCCTATCCGAATCGAAACCACAATCGACATCATCCGACGGCATATCGTTGACTTCGTCGACGTTGTCGTTATTACTACATTCATGTATAATCTGCTCTTCACCGTGACTGGTCCAATGTGTATACCCCTTTTTGAAACCCCTTCGAATCTAGTGTGTTTCGATCTGCGCTCGGTTCTTAAACACCTTCAGATTCTCGCAGTCAATGCATGAACAGTACATATATTCCACCCCTTATTCAATATATCCTCATCGATAGCTCTTGTAAACGTGGACACACCATTAATGTACTCTTCGCTCACACGATTCTAAGCATACATCTAGCTTCGGTCCAACTACGCTACGCATATAACAATTTAGTGTTAAATATTGAATTAATTAATTAGTATATGTAAAGTAGCTATATGTAGTAAGAATTAATTAAATTGAATTAAGTCGAAATAGACTATGAATTGGTTAAACCATAAACCCTAAACCATGCTAGATGTAAATAATCTTCTCTCTACATCATGCTAGATCTAAACCATCTTCAATTCTTCCTTTACCAAGCTAGATCTAGAATATAATGCAATTAGGAACAAATTACTAACCATAGATAGTCAAGAACAAATAGATCTACAATCAATCTTCCTAAATCCGTGGTCTCCTTTCACCAAATGGCCTTAAAGCTTCACCTCCTCAAAACAGTAGCCTGTGAGAACATATCTGAAATTTAAGACAGATCTGTGAGAGTCGAGTCTGCAATAAGTGAAATTATCACAGACAGTTTGTAATACAAACCATATGTGATGAGTTAATTATTACAGACGGGAAGTATCACAAACGGTTTTAAGAAAAAAACCGTCTGTGGTATTTTAAAACAGTCTGTGATACTTCATAGACGGTTTTCAACATGAATCGTCTGTGATATTTCCTCTTCACAGACGGTTTATAACGTAGCCAATAACATAGACGGTCGCTAAACTAATTCCGTCTGTGATTGTATTTAATACTGACAGTTTTGGTCAATCGTCTATAATGAGGCGTTCAGTATTAACCTTTTTTTACAATAGATTCCCTTTTATCCTCTCAACCGCATCAAGCGCGATCAAATGCAGAGGCTAGCGTGAGGATGGATCCAACGACGGGGATGACAGATGCGGCGGATCCACATGTGGGACGTGCGATGCCACCCCGGTCCCACAACCTCACCTCCTCCGCCGAGCGGCGACTACTCCGCCTCGGCCACTCCACACACGGGGCAGGCGGCGCTGCCCTGATTCCACATCCTCGCCTCATCCGTCGGTTGGTAACTCCTCCATCTGTTTGGATAAGGGGTAATTCCTAGGGACCACTTATTTGACTTCATTGGTGTACCATCGTAGTTTTGTAAATTCCCATATGTACTTTAGAATGTAACAATATATACCACTTGTACTTTCAGGTAGTAGCATGACTTGAAATTTGCCATCCAAACCCAAAAAATCAAAAGTTCATGTGACAAATTGCCATGTTTCAATTCCTAGATTGAATTCCGAGTGCAACCAAACAGATGAATTGAGGAATCCAAATTCTAATTCTCCAATTCAAGCCTCAAGGTCCAATTCTGAGAATCAAACGGAGGCTAAAAGAATTTGGCAAGTAGAGGCGTCGATCCATTTTTTTCAAAACTAATACCGTATTTTCTAGTCCGTTTAAATATTATTGACTTAATGTCCTAATGGTTTATGTCACGAATGTGTCACCTTGACGAAATAACAATACAGCAAGGTACAAGCTGCCGAAAATATTGATTTCTATGCCAGTAATATCTGATTATTTTGATAATCAAAATTACACAAAAAGGTTAGTTTCAAACTTTATGCAGTTGTACAGGGTAAATAACTGAATACATTCATTGGTTTTTCACTAGGAAAGGGCCCTAAGCTTCTCAGGGCTTATGATAAAAATCTGCTTTGATACGCGGAGCCCTCAATATTCTGTGCCACTTTTTGTCTTTTTGATGTTCAACTCTTCCCATCATCATGCAAGCATGTCATGCACCTTCTTAGATTAATTGGATTACTCTATTATTTTATGGTACCACAAAATATAATTTATAAAACAGTGAAATAAAAAAGCGGAATACATTTTTTTTTAGTTTTTTGACTATACTATGATTTCTCAAAAATACCATGGTAGCTAAAACTTTGAGGTGTTTGGATACAACAAATATTGTAGTTTTATAAACCGTAGTATTGCAAATACTATATATTTTTTTTGTTTTTTAAAATCCACTTAAGACCTCTCTTTTTTCAAAACAATGTTTTTTTCTGTAATAATGTGACTTGAGGTAGCCTCAACATAGGATGACAATTTCCGTGGGATAATCCCCATAGGAGACCTCCCACCGCAGGTCCATTAAAAAAATAAAAATGTACTATTTCATTTGCCTATTATAGATTTTTAATATTAGATTATTATTTTCTTATTTATTTAGACTAAACCTTGAATCGATGTATTAAGATATAAATCTTGAAGCTATATATTGTGAAAAATATGCATAAGTATTTATAAAGTAATAGCTAAAGTCATATTCAAAAGTGTGTGTGTGTGTCTGTCTCCCCCCCCCCCTCTCTCTCTCTCTCTCTCTCTCTATATATATATATATATATATATATATATATATATATATATATATATATATATATATATATGATTAATACTTTCTACTCCCAGATGTAGTTACCCCCACCTTTGATACACTACCTAAAAGAACTTAACATACTCCTTTATCACTTTAAGTATACTCATATACTAACTATAAGATACTCCAATGCGAACCACACAAAAAATTATAAGAGATTCCATAGTTTTTAGCATATTTTGTAAATACCTTCATATTCGCACTAAAAAGGAGTATGTCTAAAAAATTGTACATACCATCTCTGAAAATGTGTAAATACTACCTAAGTGGTCTTATATACTCGTATACTACATATATATATATAGGAAGCCTTTTTCTACTCCCGGGAGTAGTTACTCCCTATTCCGTATCTCACAACGTAGGGAGTATCTTGCGCAACCGAGAGTATGTATGTGTAGTATACGAGTATATAACACCACCTATGTGGTATTTATATATTTTTAGGGGTGATATGTTCAATTTTTTAGACATACTCCATTTTATATGCGAATATGAAGATATTCATGAAATATACTAAACTATGGACTCTCTTGCAATTTTTTTTCATATTGTTTGCATTAGGGTATCTTATAATTAGTATATGAGTATACCCAAAGTGATAAATGAGTATGAGTTCTTTTAGGTGGCATATTAGAGGTAAGAGTAAGTGTACACCTGGGAGTAGAAAGTATTTTATTTATATATATATATATATATATATATATATATATATATATATATATATATATATATATATATATATATATATACCGGGAATACATACTCCCGCTTCAAGTATACCACTTAAATAAATATATTATACTTCTTTATCATTTTCAGTATACTTAAATACCAATTATAAGATACTACAATGCGACTTGATTGAAAAAATTTCACTGGAGTCATTTATTTTTGCTATATACCCTTTTTCATATATAAAAGATGTATATACACAAATTTAGCTATAAAAGGTGGACTTTAATGATTCTTTTTTCATAGAACCCACTTTGGGTTATCTTATAATCATTATTAGAGTATGCTCAAATAGATAAAGAGGTATCATCATACGATTTAAGTAGTATATGAGAAGTGAGAAGCGGGAGTACGTACTCCCAGGAGTACTATATCATTTTCCTATATATATATATATATATATATATATATATATATATATATAATCTTATACTCTGTCCAAGGTTTTTTTTCTTCTATATACCTTTTTTCATATATAAAACAAGTATATACACAAATTTTGCCATAAAAATGAATTTTAATGATTTTTTTGTGAAACTCAGTGATTTTACGATTATTATTGGAGTGGGTCAAATCAATTTTAATGATTTGTTTTCGTGAAACTCAGTGAGATATCTTACTATTATTATTGGAGTGGGTCATTTGCTCCGTGAAGCTTGCCAGGGGCTCCCCCGGCCATCCCCCGCCCGTTGCTGCCCCTACACATCTAATATCCGTGTACATTGGAACCATGCACGATCCAAGCATATGCGATCTTTTCCTTATCCAATCATATGCGATCTTTTCCTTGTATTATGATACTCATATATATTGTACTAAATTCTTTCATTTTCTCTACTAAGCTAATGAAATTTGGTTACAACGAAGAAACATTACCAGGGTGTTGTTTGATCTTGTAAACTTGATTCCAAATTCTAAATTTCAAATTAAAATTGATTAATTTTAGATTATAATTTAGATATCTCAGTTTTGTTGGTAATTTGTTGAAATTTAAACAAAAAAAAAATCAATTTTTCATTTGAAGCAATAAAGTTATTAAATCCCCCTTCCATTTTTGAAATTTTGATCTAAATTTAACACTAATTTTAATAACTCCTATTATCTAATTCGGGGGTGCCCGATCTTTACGACGTAGGATCAATGATAACTTTAGATCCGTGCAACCTGATGAACCGATGATGTCAACAACTGTCAATATAGCAACATGCGACAAAACAATCCACCCAACCACACACTCTTGATCCGGTCTACTCGACTACACAAAAGTAGACGTCTTGCAGCGAGAACTCCCAATTCTCTCGAGGTGCACTTGGCTAACCTAGGAAACAAGAGTATAATTTTCAAAATTCTTTTATCTGTGGTCTGAAAATTACAAAGGGATCTACCCCTGAATATATATGGTCTCTCCACCCCTTATGGCTAGCCAAGAGGCCCTCCTCATAGTCTAATTCCGAATTACAATGTGCTTTCAATTTGGAATTGAATTCGGATTCAAAACTCACATGGAATTCGGATTGGAATTTCAGCATTGCATGTGGTTTGCTTCGATAGCCATAACTCTTTGTAGAAAGCTCTAAATCATACGATGTTTGATCCGTTGTAAAGTAGACTTGATAAGCTTTCCAAATATATGTATTGTATATGCTGGATCCTTCCGAGTTGTTGCAGAGATAGCCGTGAACTTCAAGAAAATGAACAACACAAGTTTCTCTTGCCCTTTAACTCTTTTAGTAAGCTCATGTTGTTATGAGGTACTTGATGAATTGAACTACTATATGGAGCAACATAGTAAAGGATGCCCACATCACTATCCCTCCAAAGAAATAATTCATTATATATTGAAGCGTCCAAACGCACATGGGGTTTTCTTATAAACTGTACACCCTCTGTTCTTTTTAAAGTGACACCATAGAATCTATGCCGTCGAGCTTTCTAAAGTTTGACCACAAATATGTTCAAAACTATCTAGATTGGCTACATGAACACTATATCATTAGATTTGTCGTCAAAAAATACTTTCATATTTTTATAAGTTTACTAGTATATAATAAGATAAAGTTAGAAAAGTAATGGTCAAATTCATATCTCGAAGGCCATAAAAAGTAAAAAACATCACTTAAAAAAGAACGGAGGGAATAGTATCTTTTGGATGGATCATTGAAAAGTGTGGTTTTTCAAAAACTGCGAGTTTGTAAATTATGCTATAACATCCAAACGGGTCCTTGTTTGTTTTTAACTAGACAAAGGCTTTTAAGCTTCTTGGGGCTCATGATAAAAATCAGCTTTTTTGAAACGTGGGATAAAAATCAGCTTTGATATGTGGAGGTCTCGATATTCTCTCAGGTATCCTATCATAACATTGTGCCACCTTTTGATGTTCATCATCTTTTTATAACCATCATGCAAGCATGTCACGCACCTTCTTAGATTAATTGGATTACTTTGTTTTCTTTGATGGTACCACGAAGTCTAATTTATAAAACAGTGAAATATTAAAAGGGAATCAGGATCTAGAGTTGACCACACAATGCATACGTACAACAAATGTATACATCTGGATGTTCATCAAATTAAAAATATTGACAACTTTTTTTTTCCCCTTCTGTAAGCAACGATAGTTTAATCATGACATGCTAGCCTTGTTCCCACATAATATGCTATATCTGCTTTCTGTTGGATTTGGTCTTCTTTTGCACTAACAAATTGAAAAAGATTTGGTTCGTATAATTTGTGGTTTTGTCCAGCATTACTTGCAAGTGTCTCCGGTTTGCCGTTTGGCTTGTTTGGTTTGCTACTCGTGCTTTATGTGAGAGGCTGAGGAGGGAATCGGGGAACAAGGCCCAATAGGACACCGAAGTTTCACGCGATGCAGATATTTACACCGTATGAATTTTACATGAATTATTGTGTAGGAATCCTTCGTAGCATACTCTTTGTTCTAAACAGGGGCTTTAGCCAAGAAAACAATAGATTACATGAATCGGTTTACTTCGGGACTGTGGTAGGCCCTTTTGTTTATGTTTTTTTTTCTTCTTTTGCTTATAAGCAAAAAAAAACCTAAATCTAAATAAGAAAGTTTCTTTTTCATCCAACTTATAAAAAACATAAATCATTTTAAGCTTAAAAGCCGTAAGTCATGGAAGAAGTGCTTTTTTGTTTTTTGCAGAATGAAATAACCCTTTACCATTGAAGTTCGCTGAAATTACCTACAAAATGCTATTGTATATAAGTTCAAATCATTTCATTTTTTTTCTGTACCTTCCTCCTCTCCGCCCCTTCCCCCCCTCTTCCTCCTTGGTAGTGAGATCTCCAACGAGGGCTCACCGTAGTTAGGATTAAGGTTCACCCATGTTAGGGTTAGAGTTCACCGCTACCTCTGACCCTAGAAGGAGGGTGGATGGTAGCGACCCAGTGGCAGGCGACAGTTGGGAACAGTGGTTTAGAAGAGGATGGTGTTCACCTTTTTATTATCTGGTTAATGTTCACCGTATAGAGCCTCCACGCGCATTTGCCTGCCTTACAGTTTACAAAAGATAGTATATGCGGACTGGGCCACATCTTTTAAGCCCGATCGACCTACGGTTTTGATGCGGCTGTCATTAGCAAGCAAGCCCGCTTGGTCCGACCGAGTCGAATTGCCTTGACTGCCGGTCAAAGTCTCAAGACCGACTAGGCAACTAAGGGTGAAAATGGGTTGGATATGGACGGATATTGCTCTTCTCGTATCATAACTTCATATTTTTACCCCAAATACGGATACGAATACAAATTTTTCGAGATACAGGCACCAGACGGATGCAGATCGGATTCAATTGGTCGCAGATAACTTGACAGATTATGTACACATAAAGAAAAGATATCACTTCACCAATGAAAAAAATAAAATTATACTACCTATTAGAGAATCATTTATCCTACTTAACAACATAAATATATTCAAATGTAAATTCATATTATATATTAGTTAGTGACTAGAAAATCATGAAAGATATCAAAGAATATTGATATTTATTAGATATCTATTTTATTAATTTATAAAATATCCTATAAAATACGAATACAAATCGGATATTACTCTTTCTTTATCTTTATCGTAACCTAGATTTTTTAGATCTGCATGTAAATAACATTGGATACGGATTTTTTTTTTCCGGCCACGTTTTCACCCGGGCGACTACGTAGTAAAACCCTCCCCTCCACTCCTCACTACTCGAAACCCTAGCAATGGCGGCGGCTAACCTCCTCTCGCGCTCACTCCTCACGGCCCTAAACCCTAACCCCACCGCCCACCCCAGCCACAGCAGCCCCGCGGCCGTCTCCCTGCGCCGCCGCCACGGCCGCCCGGCCCCCCTCAGCGCCTCAATCTCTACGGCCTCTCCGTCTCCGCCGCCGCGGCCGGTGGCGGTGGCGGCGGCGGCGGCGGCGGCGCCGCCGAAGCGCTGCTTAAGGCGCGGCGCCGACGGGCACCTCTACTGCGAGGGGGTGCGGGTGGAGGACGCTATGGCGGCGGCGGAGCGGAGCCCCTTCTACCTCTACAGCAAGCCGCAGGTCGTCCGCAACTTTGTCGCCTACCACGACGCCCTTGAGGGGCTCCGCTCCGTCGTGGGGTACGCCGTGAAGGCCAACAACAACCTCCGCGTGCTGCAGCTCCTGCGGGAGCTCGGCTGCGGAGCCGTACTCGTCAGCGGAAACGAGCTCCGCCTCGCCCTCCGAGCAGGATTCGACCCCACCAGGTCCGGCTTGCTTTCCTCTCCTGGGTTTCTACCTTGTTTGGATTAGGCCAAAGTCTCATGCATTTGCTGTTGTTCTTTGTTTGGATTTTGGATGGATTAGAACTCTGTTGCATTTGCTAGTGAGCAAGTAGTAAAACCCTCCCCTCCCCTCCCCTCCCATCCTCACTACCCGAAACCCTAGCAATGGTGGCGGCCAACCTCCTCTCGCGTTCACTCCTCCCGGCCCTAAACCCTAACCCCACCGCCCACCCCAGCCGCAGCAGCCCCGCGGCCGTCTCCCTGCGCCGCCCGCCCCCCTCCGCTGCTCAATCTCTACTGCCTCTCCGTCCCAGCGGCCGCCAACGGCTGCGGCGGCGCCGAAGCGCTGCTTCAGGCGCGGCGCCGACGGGCACCTATACTGCGAGGGGGTGTGGGTGGAGGATGCGATGGCGGCGGCAGTGCGGAGCCCCTTCTACCTCTACAGCAAGCCGCAGGTTGTCCGCAACTTTGTCGCCTACCACGACACCCTCGAGGGGCCCCGCTCCGTCGCGGGGTACGCTGTGAAGGCCAACAACAACCTCCGCGTGCTGCAGCTCCTGCAGGAACTCGGTTGCGGAGCCATATTCATCAGCGGAAACGAGCTGCACCTCGCCCTCTGAGCAGGATTCGACCCCACCAGGTCCGGCTTGCTTTCCTCTCCTGGGTTTCTACCTTGTTTAGATTAGGCCAAAGTCTCATGCATTTGCTGTTGTTCTTTGTTTGAATTTTGGATGGATTAGAACTCTGTTGCATTTGCTAGTGAGCAAGCAGCTTTTTTAATATTCACCGTGGATATTAATTTTTCTTTTCCCGCTATGTGTATCAGTAAGTGTACAAAGTGCATATAGCGGCATTGCGTGAAAGGTGCAGATTTAGTGTTAAGTAAGGGATCTTTTATTTATTTTTAAATGTTAATTCGATTTTTGGAAAATGGCATTGACTTGCGGCCTGTGGGATTGGTGTTTCATCAGGACTAGACTCCAACTAATGCATTAGTTTTGTTTCGGTCTTATTTTACTTGTCTTGTATTTTGCTTATTGGGTTGAAAAAGGGATGTATTGGGAAATAAGAACGCTGGTTGATTCGGATGTGGTCGAAATCTTATGATCTGGGTGGTAGTTATATTATTGTTGAAAGTTAGTGGTGGTTTTGTGGGCTTCATGCCGAGCTTATTTGTGTAAAGACGATTCGATACCCACGGTTTGTCCAGCAACCATGGAACAGAGGGCAGGAGACACTGTATACACGCTTGCTATAGCTGGCTTGTGGTATGTTTTGTACATTACCTGGTTGGGAGAGCATATAAGCGCTGTACATATTTAAAATGGTAATTTTGGACCATTGAAAACAAGCATAAAGCACATTTTCTACAACTTCCTATATCTTTTATTTGCTTTTGAAAGTACTCTGCATCTAGGCTAGAATGAGTTTTATTAATTTGATACAAAACTTTTGTTTGGCTGGACCGGGCCCACATAGGCTTACAGTTTGTCACAGTTCATCCTCATTTCATGACGCAGTCGTACAATATTTACAAAAGAATACTTCTAATATGTCAAGGGAACTGGATATGGTTCTTATAGTTGGGAATATCCAATTATGTAGAGATTGTGATTTAAATATGATATAAATTTTGTGAAAAAGATTTATAGAAAGACAATGTTGGGTTATTTTTTAAATATAAACGATGCAGATCTACATCTGATAACATGTACTATGGATATAGCTTTACTTTTGAATTGGCCTTATCCTCTTAATAATTCAAGATATAATTTGGATAGCCTAGTGGTTAGATGGGATGTCTTCACAGGATATGCCCCCCCATTCCATAGAATTATAGGAGTGTTCAAATGCAAATGGTATCTCAGCACAAATACATCTCAAGCAGTGGAAGATTCTTGGACATGGGCAAAATTTTGTCGCAAACAGATCTCCCCTTTTGAAACTCTGCATCATGTCATATACCAGCTAACATGGGCTTAGCTGGGTTAACTATATGCAATGGAGATGGAACCAAGCCTATGTTGTTCATTGTGTGAGTCGAGCTGTTTGAAGCATCCTATGTTAGGTCACCCGCACAGACGGGCATCAAAGATAGCAAGAAAGGTGTTCCTGGCTTTCGTTGGTGATGAAATCTAGCATCCTCTTTGGTTCGGGGTTGGGACATAAAAAATGAACCAAGAAAGGATAATTAGGGCTTAGAGGTGCAGAGGAACAACCGAGCAACTCTCCCCTTTTGTTGTTTGCACAAGTGAGTGAGGTTCATACACAATATAAATTGATGCTTTATCTGGATTGATTTGGGTATATGCCCAACATGCCTTAAAAGTATATCCCATGTGTCAAGTTGGGCTTGCTAATATCCTGTATGGCAAATTAAAATCGTTGTACTAAATGAATACATGAGTAAAATTATCTTGTTTTTACATTCATAACCATCATTAGCATAACCTGGTTTTTCTAGGGTTGATCTAAGCAAGAATGAAGTATGAAAATGACTCATTGTGGAGCTAATTTTATTAGAGGAGTCTGGATATTTTCCTTTGTAGCCAAAGTTGCCATGTAATGATGTGCAAATTTGTTAAGGGCTTGGTTCATGACCAGAATCTTGACAAGATTCTGTTCAAACTAGCATGATAATTTTATGGGGAAGCTGATGCGGGGTGCCCGATCTTCTCGACGTAGAACCTCTCGATAACTTGTGTATCCTGACGAACCACCAGCTGATCCCCTGCGCCAATGCACGGACTTGCAACTCTATGGAAAATTCGTCCAAACACACACTTGATTGGATCCTCGCTGACCACAAGCGAAGATCGTCGAACCCTCAATTCCCAATGAAAAGCAAGAACGACCCTTGTTCTCAACGCCCAACTCCTCTGCTTTGGCTATAAGCACAACAGAGAATCAAGCAAAAGCTTTGAAAATATATTAATCGTGGTCCGAGGTTACAATGGGGTCTACCCTCTATATATAGTGTCACTACTCCTCCTCATGGTCGCCAAGAGGCCCTACTCCTATTCTAATTGAATTAAACTCCTACTCCAATTCGACTCAATCTAAAACAAAAGGAAACTCTAATTTTACAACCGTCATATTGTTTCTGGTCATATCTTTCGATACAGACTAATTTCGAGTGAGGAGGATCCGTTGGATCGGGCTTGAAGTTAGCTTTCCAACAAGCTCAAAACACTCAAATCCGACTTCATATGAGAAAGTTATGACCTTTTACTCCGGACTGTTCTGCTGATTCGATTCGAATTTGAGGTCGATTCAATCCGAATTGAATTATGAGTTGATTCCGAATTTGGATTTGGTTGGGTTTGTGGAAGTTTCGAATTTTGACTTGGATTCTTGGGCTTCTCTTCCCTTGCTTGTCTCCCACGAGCTTCTCCTCTATTATGATGGCCTTTCTTCAAGAACAACCTCATATCCTTCATCTCCGTACATTATTGAATCTTCCAATCTGAGCACAAGCAAAACACTAGTTTTAGGTAGTATGAAATTCTCAACTAATTTAAAAGGAAATTCAAAGGTGAATGCAGTTCGCTTTGTTGGATAAGCTTCTCTTGTTTTTCAACTCTCTTAGTAAGCTCATGTTGTTCTGAGGTATTTAATGAATTGAAAACATTATATGAAACAACATAGCTAAGGATGTCCGCATCATTCTCCCTTTCTTCAAAAAAAAAGCCGTCCTCGGCTTTTGATAGCCTGAAAATGTGCTAGATGAAGAAAACAACGTATATGCATGGTATATGTATGAATCAATTATTGTGTTCTTCTTGTTGTTTTGCACAATCGATAGCTCAAAAATCATATTTCAAATTGCACAACTGACTCATATGATAAAATTTAACCTTCCCAATATCAAAGTCAACTAAAGTTGGTGAAAACAAATTGATACCATTCCCTGATTCAACTGCGCTACTCTGATTAGTTATACATTTAAGAGATAAACAAGTAGGCATCATGTTGCATTCTAAACAATAGACACTTGTATTTAAACCCATCTTAAAGAGACCGTGACATTGCTCAATAGAAGGTTTGCGCAAAACATGTAATTTTAAATTAACAAGATTATCAATAGTAATGCATATTCGATAAACTTGAAACATGTTGTCTACACCAAAATCTCCGATCAAATTGAATTTATATGTGTGTACGTAGCTATTTACTAGTGATTTTAAATGTGAAATTTCAAGAACCTTCTTAATAACACTAACTACCTCTTTTGGTTTATCGAATATGATATGACACAAAGAATCATTAAGGGATATTCTAGTAATAACTTCTATATGAGTAATCAATTCCATATTATGCAAATTAAGCATATCAAATTTAGAACTTGGAATCATCAAAGGAATAATGGAGTTCTCAGTTTTACGCACCTTGTCTTGATGATATATCGATTTAGTACCAATAGTGTTACCTTTGTCGTCCTCCTCAGTTGATGTAGGTGCCGCGGGTATCGTAATGTCATCATGTAACGACGGGGTATCATGTGTTCCCTCTCCAACCATGGTTATATCTTCATCTCTCTCTTCCAATGGTGAGGGCTCTTGAATGTCCAACTCCTTATTTGCTTGGTCCACCTGCACAATGTGTGATACAACACTAGAAATAGAGGGTAAGTTGTTAGGTTCAAAAATAATCTTACTTGTCCTATCATCTATCTCTCCTTTTCTTTTGGTGTATCTCTCACACTCTCAATTGGGATGCTCTCAACCTCGCATATGGTGGACTCACACATTTCACTCTTTTATCACTCTCACTCAATTTGGCTATGTGGCTCTCATTCTCACATGGGTTTTGATACATCTCATCCTTGTAAGACCGTGGGCGACAAGGGCACAACTACCACCAACCACGACCTCCTCACGTGTTGCGGGTTGTGACGGGCAAGACTACTCATCACCTCGGTCGAAGAAAAATTCTTATGCTCGATCTTCTTCTCAAGTGACACAAAGAAGTGGATGAATTAGAACTAAAGAGCCAGCAGATTTAATTGATGTGCTTGAATGTGTTTAAGTCTCTTTTCGCCTTCATAGCAAATTTCACAAGATCTTGCGGACTACGAAAATATTCATCTTGAAGTGCAGCAACGATCTGATAATTCAAGCCTGCTTTGAAATATGCCTTTTCTTGATATGCACTAGTGATATTGGCACGGCGCATTGCATGGTTCAACTCAATATAGTAATCTTTGACAACTTTGCATCCTTATTTAATGCTCTCCACGTGTCGTAGTAGTTCCCGCTCATAATAGGATGGAACAAATTCTCTTCTCATGATGCTTTTTAAACAGACCCAAGATGTAATGAATTGTTTTCCACCTAGTTGTTGCCACCAACTAGAGGCATAGTCCGTAAAAAACAAAGTGTCCACTCTCACTTCCTTGGCTTCTGATTCGAACTTATGGGATTCAAGCTCGAACTCCATGTCTTGTACCCACTCAAGATACTACTCTGGATCATTACTACCATAGAAGGGAAGATACGTATACTCGCGATCTGCCATTGTTAGCAGCAAAGCAAAGAATATGTATGTAGGTGTATGTATATATGTAGAGGTCACTCAACTCACAATCCTAACAAGGTGAAGTTTCTTTACCATTCTGAAAGGAATTAAGATCAACAATACTTACACTTCAGGGCAGTAGGAACCATAAGGTGATGTGTGAGCGAATTTCAAGAGCAAGTCAAAGCACGACAACGGGTGTTTTGTGGAGTTTGGTATGGATACCTACTTAATTTGAAAATTCTAGGTATTGTAAGGCTAAGTAAATATCCAAACTAGAATTCAATGCCTAGTTGCCGATCACAAAGATATAAGTGAAAATCAAAACAACTCACACGCAAAGATATTGGAACTTAGTGCAATCAAGGAATGAGCTATGTAACATATAAGTGAAGAACAAAATAGCTCGTATTGCACAAATATAGAAATACGCTAGCTAGTTGCAAATAATGAAACTAGGGCACAAGATTGCACAAAATATTGATATTCTAACAATTGAATCAAAATGAGTAGGGATTTTCGCTCAAGTTTATGGTTCGGCTATGCGTTTTTTTTTTCCGTTTCTCTTTTCTTTTCCTTTTTTTTCTCTTCTCTTTTTCCTTCTTTTTTTGAACTATTGCCAAAATTCTTGTTCTACCAAAAATGAGCAAAAATTCTTTCCCATCTTTTAATCTTTGAACAATTGCAAAACACAAATATTAATATGCAACCCTAAGCAACGATTTAGCTAGTCTTAAATAGGTTCAAAGTATTCGCAACGGATTGAAAGTTTCACAAAGGATAAATTGATGTCTCACTTCTTTTTTGTTTTTTTATAGACACGACTAAAAAAATCAAACTAGGCTCAAATAAAAAGCAACGCAAAAGAATTCAAGATCAGCAAACTAAACTTGATTCTAATGGACAAAAACTTAACAAAACTCACTAAAATAACAAATTAAATACTACTACTGATTTTTTTGTATGGCTTTTTCGTGTATGGGAAAAAGATAACTGGATAAAGATCCTACCGAGTCAACTGAGCTCGATACCACCCGATGCGGGTGCGATCTTCTCGACGTAGAACCTCTCGATAACTTGTGTATCCCGACGAACCACCACCGATCCCCGCGCCAATGCACGGACTTGCAACTCTATGGAAAATTCGCCAAACACACACTTGATTGGATCCTCGTGACCACAAGCGAAGATCGTCGAACCCTCAATTCTCGGTGGAAAAGCAAGAACAACCCCTTGTTCTCAACGCCACTCTCTGCTTTGGCTATAAGCACAACAGAGAATCAAGCAAAGCTTTGAAAATATATTAATCGTGGTCCGAGGTTACAATGGGGTCTACCCTCTATATATAGTGTCACTACTCCTCATGGCTGGCCAAGAGGCCCTACTCCTATTCTAATTCTGAATTATACTCCTACTCCAATTCCGACTCAATCTAAAACAAAAAGGAAACTCTAATTTTACAACCGTTATATTGTTTTAGTCATATCTTTTGGTACATGATGAATTTGAGTCGGGAGAATCAGTTGGATCGGGTGATGAATAAGTCCTCTGATCTTGTGGTCTTTGTGGGGTAGGTTTGTACAAAGTGACTTTAAGGACAACATCTTGACTGTCATAGGACAACATCTTGATCGTCCTATGACAAGCAGCCTTTAAGGACAAAGATCTTGACTGTCATAGGACAACATCTTGATCATCATAGGACAAGACTTTAAGGACAAAGATCTTGACTGTCATAGGACAACATCTTAGGATAGCATCTTAGCATATGCTTGGGTGGTTGGCGACCTATAAATATGTATCTCCAACCCTCGAGTTGGCATGGCATTGTGTTAGAAATAAACAAAGAAAAATTGCCTCATCTCCAAGTGTCATCCTCTCCATGAGAGTAAAGATCTTGCTAACACCAACAAAGAAAGACTCCAAATGAGTAACAAGTGGTATCGAGCCTTACTATCCTCAGAGCTTGAGCATCTCTTGCTCATCTCCGTCTCCGACCTCAAGGCAGAAATTTCAAATGCAGAGCAAGAAGCGGCTCCATTGTCCCGCTCACTCCTCTCCGAGACGGCAAGACTGTCGAAGCAACCTCTCTCCACGCGACAAATTTCAAGAGCGCACCATGTCCGCAGGCGCCTCGGCCTTCGGTCGCCTCGAGCACTCGGCGTCGCCAGACGGCCGAGCTCGCCGGCAGAGCAGCCAAGCGCAGCAATGGCAGAGACAGCAAAGGCGAAGGGCGTCAAGGTCGGCGGCGGAGCCGGGCAGCAGCCTGAGCGGAGGCGAAGCGGCGGCGGCGGCAGATGCGATGCGATGTGGCGAAGAATAGAGGTCAAGGCTCATGGCAGCAAAGAATAAAGCTCCATATCCGCGATGATAGCAAGCCGACGCGACCTTGAGTCACTGGAGAGGGAGGCAAGCGGCGGCGAAGCGATGGCGGCGCGCCACAAGACGCCCACGCGCGGCGGCAGCGAACGACAGCGGGACGCGCGGTGGCGCCTCTGGAGGAGGCGCGCGGCGGCGGCGACAGACTGGTCGACGGAGAGCGCCTTCACAGCGACGCGACTCTCTCCCTGAGACGGCACCATGGTCACCATGGGTACCAGTCGTCGTCGAGGGCGTCCGCCCGGCGGCGGGTGGCCTACCCTCACCAAGACCAACTATGTAGAGCGGGTCTGCGGTGATGAGGTAAAACTCGGTCCGACATATGTGGGATGCAATCCGACGGCGACGCCGACTACGACCGGGATCGACGGGCGCTGATGCTCTCATCATCGCAGCCCCGCCGAGATGCGCTTCGCTACCAACAAGCGGATCGCCAAAGAGGCTTGGGACGCCATCGCCGCAAAGACGCACGGCGAGTGATCGCGCCCGCAAGTCTACATTGCGTGCACTTCGCGCGGAGCGGGAGCACTTGGCCTTCAAGCCGGTGAGGACGTGGATGACTTTGTTCTCCGTCTCAACATCATGCAGGTAGCCGTGCGATTCGGCGACGACACCTACGGGCGAGGAGAGAGCGTGGAAAAGCTCTTCCATTGCGTCCCCGAAGTACAAGCGAGCGGCCCGCTCGATCGAGTCTCTGCTGGACCTCTCCACGATGACGATCGAGGAGGCGCGGTCGCCTCGTGTTGTTGATAAAGAATGAGCCACAACGCCTCTCGGGACCGATCTCCATTGGCGGAAGCTCCTCCTCACTCGGGAATGTGGGTCGCGGCCAAGGTGACAGGAAGAAGGAGCCTTCTTCCACGACAGCGGCCGCAAGCATGGCAAGCGCAAGCAAGCGCAAAGACGCCGAGCATGGGCGCGAGGACGTCTTAGGGTAATGATCGTGGGCGCCAGCGGCGCCGGCAAGCAAAAGCCAAGACGAGACGCGACTCTTGCCACAATCGCGCAAGCTTGGTCATTGGGCGAGGATTGTCGACGGCCACGACGCGCCGTGCCCACATCGCAGCGAGCGGAGGAGGAGGCGTACCGGCTCGTTCATTGCTCATGCGAGCATCGAACTACCTCCACGCACCGCCGCAGCGGGGCTCTCTCCACCTTGACGAGCCAAAGCACATGCCTCCTCGCCACGGCTCCGCACGCGACAAGATCGACGGGTGGTGCCTCGACACTGGCGCCACCCATCACATGATCGGTCAACGGGAGTTCTTCGCCGAGTTTGACTCGAGCGTCCGAGGCTCCGTCAAGTTTGGGGACGCCTCCGGCGTGGAAATCAAGGGCGTCGGTTCCGTCATCTTCACCACCATGTCCGCGAGCACAGTCGCCACCGGCGTCTACTACATCCCCGATCCGCGGAACTCCATCATCAGCTTGGGACAGCTCGATGAGAACGGCTCTCGTGTCGAGATCGAGCACGGGGTGCTGCGGATTTGGGATCTTCGTCGCCGCCTTCTTGCCAAGGTAACCAGAGGCGCAAATCGACTCTACATGCTTCACGTGCCGGTGGCACAACCCCTCTGTCTCGCTCGTCGGACGACGAGGCGTGGCGCGGCACGAGCGCTTTGGGCACCTTCACTCGAGGCCCCGGCGGCTCAGTGCCATGGAAATGGTGCGAGGCCTGCCGTGCCTTGACCATGTGGAGCAGTTCTGCGACGTCTGCGTGTTGACGAAACAGAGGCGACTCCTTCCCAAAGAAAGCGAGTTTCGAGCCAAGGAGAGGTTCGAGCTCGTGCACGGACTTGTGTGGCCCGCGACACCGCCACACCGGGAGGACGACGCTACTTCTTCGCTTGTCGACGATCTCTCCGCTACATGTGGTGATGGTCCTCTGCGGAAGGGAGAGGTCATGGGCGCCATCAGCGCACGCAGTCGCCGGGAGGTCGAGCGCGCCGCTGCGCGCGTCTTTGCGCCGCATAACAGCATGCGAATTCACGGCGGCCGACCGCGTCGTCTCACGATGATGAGGGCATTCGCGCCACTACTATCGGCCGTCGACCGCGCAGCAGAACGGTGTCGTCGAGCGGCAGAACCCGACGGTTGTGGGGATGGCTCGGGCCTCCTCAGCGAGAGGGATGCCTACCGCCTTCGGGAGAGGCGGTGGTGACGGCCGCCTACATCCTCAACCGCCGCTTACCAAGGCGCTCGATGGCGGGGCGCCGTGCGAGGCTTGGCATGGACGCAAGCCGGCGGTCTCCCACTTGCGGGTCTTCGCTCTCGCGTTCGCCAAGGAGCTTGGTCACATCGGTAAGCTCGACGGCAGAGCACTCGGGAGTGTTCATCGATTCGCGGAGGGTTCGAAGGCCTACCGCATCCTCGACCTCGTCACACGCCAAGCGTCCGCATCTCGCGTGGCGTTGTGTTCGACGGCGCGGTGAGGTGGGCGACGGGACAAGGCGGTGGGCGGCGGTTCGACCGACTCGGGGACTTTGTTGTCGACCACGTCCATTTCGAGAGAGTCGGGAGCTAGCGGCTCGCCTTCACCAAGCTCGTCCACCTCGACACCTTGCTCGCCACCAGCTCCGGCGAGTGCTCCACCACCTTCGGCACCGGCTATGCCACGCTCTCCCGCACCGGCTCACCACTCTCTTGCACCAGAGGCCACACCACCGGGATCGGCCCCAATAGCTTCGGTCCACGACGAGCAGCGCATGGTGGAGTTCGCTACTCCGCTGTCTCACGACGAGGACCGCGTCGACACCTACCACGACGACGAGCCTCTACGCTATCGTACCATGGACAACATCCTCGGCGGCCCATCCTCGATCGGCGCAGCGATGACTTCGAGCGAGCGCGACTTGGCGTCGACGACGGCGAGCCTCGTTCGCCGCCGAGGCGGAGGAGACGCGCATGGCGTGTCGCGATGAAGCGAGAGATGGACGCCGCCGAGCGAACCGGACGTGGGAGCCGGCGGATCTTCCCGCCGGCCACCGAGCGATCACCCTTAAGTGGGTGTTCGCCGAAGCGGGATGGCGGCGCCATCATCAAGCACAAGGCTCGCTTGGTGGCACGAGGTTTCATGCGCAGGGGGTCGACTTCGATGACGCCGCACTCCGCGCGCGCATGGAGTCCGTTCGTCTTCTCCTCGCACTTGCGATCCGGGAGGATTGGCGCGTCCATCACATGGACGCCAAGTCCGCCTTCCTCAACGGCGACTTGAAGGAGGAGGCCTACGTTCGTCGGCACGGGATTCGTCATCCCCGGCAAGGAGGGCAGGTTCTCCGCTGCGCAAGGCCCTCATGGCTTGCGGCAGCACCACGAGCCCGAACGCTAAGCCGGACTCCACCTCAAGCAAATGGGTTCGCAGAGCGCACACGCAGGTCGCGGTCTACCGCGGGGCAAAGCGCAACGCCTGGCGGTGGCGCCTCGCCGACGACACTGCTGATCACCGGCTCCAAGGAGGCGAGGTCGAGGCGTTCAAGCGCGAGATGAAGACCGCCTTCCGGATGAGCGACTTGGGGCTCTCTCCTTCTACACAGGATCGAGGTCCACCGGGACGCCTCCGTATCTCCCTATGGCGCATCGCCACGCCAAGCGCACCGTCGAAGTGGCGGGCTCACCGATCGCAACCCACCCCACACTCCAATGGAGGAGAGGTCAAGCTAAGTCGTGAGAGCACGGTGGAGGAGGCGGACGCGACGCAAGATCGGCGCATCGTGGGCGCCTTCGCTACCTCGTCCCACACGCGTCCCAGATTTGGCGTTCGCCGTCGGCTCGTCGGTCCGGTTCATGCAACACCGACGACGGAGCATCGCAGCCGTGAAGAGGATCCTCCGCTACGTTGCGAGCACCTCCGACTACGGCTTGCACTACCGAGGTGTCCGGCCACGCGCACTTCATCCGCATACGCGACAATGACCACGCAGCGACATCGACACCAAAGAAGAGCACAAGCGGATTCTCTTCTTCCTCGGCAAGTGCCTCGTTAGTCGGCAATCCAAGCAAGCGGCGGTGGTAGCCTCCGTGAGGTCGAGTACATAGCGGCTTCCACCGCCGACTCAGCGCCTGCTCGCTCGATCGCTTGGTGATCTCCTCGGCAGAGACACTCGGCGGTGGCGCTCGGGGTGATGACAAGTCCTCCTGCTCGCAAAGAACCCCGCTTTCCACGAACGAGCAAGCATATCCGGGTGGTACCACTTCATCCGAGGTCGCTTGGATGAAGGCGACATCAAGGCAAGCTACATCGCACCACGGATCGCCTTGCGGACACGCTCACCAAGCCTCTTGGGAGGATAAAATTCCTCGAGCTCTGCTCTAGGATCGGGATGATTCAACTCTCCCACAAGACGCACAAGACTTAGGGGGAGAATGATGAATAAGTCCCTGTACTGTGGTCTTTGTGGGGTAGGTTTGTACAACAGCTTTAAGGACAGCATCTTGACTGTCATAGGACAGCATCTTGACTGTCATAGGACAGCATCTTGACTGTCCTATGACAGCAGCTTTAAGGACAGCATCTTGACTGTCATAGGACAGCATCTTGACTGTTATAGGACAGCAGCTTTAAGGACATCATCTTGACTGTCATAGGACAGCATCTTGACTGTCATAGGACAGCATCTTAGGATAGCATCTTAGCATATGCTTGGCTGGTTGGCAGCCTATAAATATGTATCCCCAACTCCTCAGGTTGGCATGGCATTGTGTTAGAAATAAACAAAGAAAAATTGCCTCATCTCCAAGTGTCATCCTCTCCATGAGAGTAAAGATCTTGCTAACACCAACAGCAAGACTCCAGCGAGTAACACGGGCTTGAAGTTAGCTTTCCAACAAGCCCAAAAACACTCAAATCCGACTTCGTATGAGAAAGTTATGACCTTTTTACTCCGGACTGTTCTGCTGATTCCGAATCCGAATTTGAGGCTGATTCCGAATCCGAATTGAATTATGAGTTGATTCCGAATTTGAATTTGGTTGGGCTTGTGGAAGTTTCGAATTTTGACTTGGATTCTTAGGCTTCTCTTCCCTTGTTTGTCTCCTACGAGCTTCTCCTCCATTGTGATGACCTTTCTTCAAAAACAACCTCATATCCTTCATCTCCGTACATTATTGAATCTTTCAATCTGAGCACAAGCAAAACACTAGTTTTAGGTAGTATGAAATTCTCAACTAATTTAAAAGGAAATTCAAGTGAATGATTCACCGTTGGATAAGCTTCTATTGTTTTTCAACTCTCTTAGTAAGCTCATGTTGTTCTGAGGTATTTAATGAATTGAAAACATTATATGAAACAACATAGCTAAGGATGTCCGCATCAGAAACTCTGGCAAAAGCAGGGGTGACCAAATTATTAACCATTTGTTTTTGTTACAGGGGAATTGGCAACTAAATAAGGCAAAATTAGGTTACAAAACATACCCTGAATTATTGAACATCCAATTGGCCCAAGGAGCATCTGTAAAATTCATTTAACAAGGGCGATTTCTGGGTTTACAGTCTGATAGTCTTTGTATTTTATAGAACTTATGTTGTGAGAATCCATGATGAAATCCTACTGTAAAATACGCTTTTCAAGTTATATATTGGACTGATTTTTTGAGCCCTTTATCTGTAACAGTTCATTGTACAAAAGTTGATGACAACTTATCCTAAAGAAAAGGTAACTAACTATGTTGAGTTTGTATTTTGAAGATCAGGTGCATATTTAATGGAAATGGAAAGACATTGGAAGATCTGGTTTTAGCTGCAGAGAGTGGAGTATTTGTAAATGTAGACAGTGAATTTGATTTGGAGAATATTGTCACTGCTGCGAGAGTTGCAGGAAAGAAAGTGCCTGTTTTGCTCAGAATAAATCCAGATGTGGATCCTCAGGTAAAATTGTCCCTCCCCAAAACACGCACATATGCAATGAATCATATGGTCATATTGCTAGGCTATTGCTTCATATAATATGGCAAATCAGATTATTTAGTTGATTTTGGACACCCTTTGATTTTCCCCTTTATTTTTCTTCTATTTAATACTTAGGCTACCATTTGTTGATCTTAGTTGTTGTCTGTGGTAGCAAAGAGACATTTACATCCCCGTTCAATTACTTAAATGACATGTGGGCAACAACCCCAGCTCTCTGGCTCTCTGCTCCTACCATTTTTCTATCATGGGACCAAATGCAGCTGCTTTAAAATTGCATGAAAGCATTATTGTTAGTTGTAAGAAATCATATGAAACATTAAAAGAGTTGTTAAGTCCTGCACTTGACACAAGATATCTTCATGTCACGGAGCAATACTTAGAATGTATTTCATACAAAATATCCAGATTGTAACTCATACAAACGTGCTGTTCTTGTCAACAGGTTCATCCTTATGTTGCCACTGGAAATAAAACTTCCAAATTTGGGATTCGCAATGAAAAATTGCAGTGGTTCTTAGACTCTATCAAGTCATACTCAAATGATATCAAACTGGTGGGTGTTCATTGTCATCTGGGATCTACCATTACAAAGGTAATGTCTTGAACCATTTGACAAGAATTGTTTTTTTAGTTATTTAGAATTGTGAGCATTTGTTGTGCTGAGCTTGCCAATGGTAGTAGATTGTATTTCTTTTTGCTGTAACAGCATCTTGTTTCAGGTCAACAGACGCTCTTCTGCACACAGTTAGCTTTACCTTTTGTTGTTGCTACGTAATGTAACAACCCCCATGTTGCATTACTTCGCGTTAAATGCACCTTTCTTGGGCGGTTACTATACTAGTTTTGAAGTCAGCACACGTACTGTTCTGAGTCAAATATCAATGAGGCATGGTTGTAAAAGTTGTTATTATGTTCTAGTAAAGTCTGCAACTTTCAGTATAGAAGGGTGGTCCATGTCACACTACTTTCCATGTACTGTTATGTTCATTGCAAACCAAGTATGTTATTGACTGCATATGTTCGCCGCAGTAGTGTCATCCTAAATGATTAATCCACAGTTTTTGGGTACTTGAAAACATGTACATAACACTATAACAATTGCAGTTATTTGAAACTAAAAAGATGCATTTTGGGCTGAATTGAGTTCTATCTTGCATGAGTCATTGTTTCCATTTAATGTAGCATGCCATATGCTCACGTTAACAACACATCATTTCAATCATTTGCTTAAGAATTATAGGAACTCCCTTATATCTATATGGTAGAATACTCATGTATTATGAACATGGCATAGTAGTATAGTCAATGATCTGATACTGATCATGAACTAGGTTTTTGGTTTTTTGCATAACAATGTTCTAGGTTCGTGCCGGGCCTGGTTCCTTGTAGAAATGAACTTGGATGTAGTTGCTTAGTTTGTGTTGGATGACTTGGATTTGCTATCATAGTCAGAGAGGATATTTAAGTGTCCAGAATAGTTTGCTCCTGTTTGCTGAACTGGCTGTTTTTACGCAGAATACCTGTTCCTCCCCAAAACTTCCTAATATGTGCTTATTTCTGTTCATCCTAGATACATGCTCTCGTTAATATACAGGGCTTGGGGCTTATGTTAAAGTTGTTATTTGTTAAATAATATCTTATCCTTGAAATCATGAAGATTGACAATGTGTCTGTGAAGCAAGTTGCAAGTGTTTTGAGATTATTGGACAACAGTGCTACATGGTATTTGATTTGTTATTCCCTGTTGTTTAGGTTGATATATTTAGAGATGCTGCAGTTCTTATGGTGAATTTTGTTGATGAAATTCGAGCACAAGGTTTTGAGTTGAAGTACCTGAATATTGGAGGTGGCTTGGGAATAGATTACCACCATACCGATGCAGTCTTGCCTACACCTATGGATCTCATCAACACTGTGAGCCCAGTATCCATATTATGTTTCTGATTCATATCTTTGCAGGCACAAATGCTTACTTTAAATACATCACCTTTCATTTTGTGGTATCAAAATTTGGCTTATGGTGTGATGCTTATATGCAATTCCCTTCGATTTTATTGTAGGTCCGAGAATTGGTTCTCTCACGAGACCTTACTCTCATCATTGAACCGGGAAGATCCCTGATCGCTAATACTTGCTGCTTCGTCAATAGGGTCACTGGTGTTAAATCTAATGGTAAAAAGAATTTCATTGTAGTTGATGGCAGCATGGCGGAGCTCATCAGACCTAGTCTATATGGAGCATATCAGGTTTGTCTAGAGTCACCGCTGATTATGAGAGTTATCATTTCTCCTTGGCTGTTCTTGGAAGATATTTCATTCTTGGAACTTAAGATGATTGCAAACAATAGCTTTAGCTTTGTCCATTAAAGATAAAAATCACAGTCCGATTCATTCAAAAAAGTAAGCTACTCTCCCCATTCATAAATATATATAGAGTTGTTGGATACCATTAAAACATCTCTTTCTCACCTGAGTAAATAAAATAATGCCAACCACTGTTTTGTAGAAATAAACATGAAATATACATTTGCAGTCATTTGAGCTCAGATATCATATTATTTACCCGTCAACTATAATTCTCATGGTGCAGCATATAGAACTAGTTTCCCTCCCTCTCCAGATGCGAAGTAGCAACCTTCGATATTGTTGGACCAGTTTGTGAATCTGCAGATTTCCTTGGCAAAGATAGGGAACTTCCAACACCTGACAAGGTTTGACAATATCCTCTATATTTTCTTTTTGATAATTTTAGCTTTTTTTCTTTTTGAAACTAGACAATTCTAGCTATTGTCTGCACCCATCTGAGAACATTGCTCTTGCAGGGAGCTGGTTTGGTTGTTCATGACGCAGGAGCCTACTGCATGAGCATGGCTTCAACCTACAACCTGAAGTTGAGACCACCTGAGTATTGGGTACAAACTATGATCTATATGCCTAGGCAACTTTCAGTCATTGTTGCTCGGGCTGTTTATGTCTGTTACAAACTTACGACCCTTAGATCATACCGGGGTAAACACCACCGGAAGGATGGCCGGACGCCGTTAGCGAGGATGGGGAGATGTGTAGATTAAGACTTGGAATGACTTTTCTATTTCTTTCTTGCTTCTTTTGAATGGTGTGTCTCCTCTCTTTATATAGATTTGATTGGCCCCTAACAATATAGATAAATTAGAAACTATCATCTAATGCAACCAATCAACTAAGGATAAAATAACATCTATACTTTCTAAATGTGCATCTAACTATTCCTAATATAGAAGAAACAACTTAATAATGTGTTTGGCTAACTGTTCATGTGCATAAACAATGTATGTGAACAGTAATCTCTGCCTATGACAGTCTTGCGTGGCCGTAGCTCCCAGCTCCCCTGGGCCCATGCCCATAACAATGTCTCTGTCTGTTTCCTTCCCTCTTTTTGTTCCTCGTTCGTTCAACCAATATGTACTGATGTTTGCTTTGCAGGTAGAAGACGATGGGTCAATCGTTAAGATCAGGCATGGGGAGACATTTGATGACTACATCAAGTTCTTTGATGGTCTCTCTACCTAGCTCTTCATTTGATGACTTGCCTAGCTCTTCATTTTCGCGTGGCTGTAGTGGAATATGAATTTATAAGGCAATACAAATTGTTGTAGTATCATTCGGGATTTGCCCTATTATGTACCTTTTGCTTTTGCCGACGTTGGTCGTCCAGAATCAGAAGTTACCTGCAATAAAATTATTCAGCAGCTTAGAGAATAAATTCTTCTTGCCCGTATGCATCCACCATCAATCGAACGTGCCAAACGCTTGTTAGGTCAGATGACGAACAAACAGGGTCTTTTCTGGACATTGTGGTTATCCTTGATCGAATTCTCGCTAATGTAGGACGAGATTGCAACAAGGTTTGGTGTGATATTCGGAGTAGAAGAGTGACCATTTTGTGTAGAAGCTCAAGCTTCAATGCATCAGTGTGAATGTGTGATCATCGACTCGAGCAGCACAATCGTGTGTATTCTGGTGTGAGCGTGTCTCCGTGCTTCATGTAATGGAGTCATCCTAGTTCCTACAATTCTAGATGGGAGCTAACCCTAGTGTGAAAGCACTGGATACATCCTAAATTCTAGATGTCTGGCGCTAGGTGCACTCAGGTGTGGTGTGCACGCGTCCGGTTACAGCGTATTAGGCCCGTACCCGACAATAGGGTCCTGTGCTATACTCAGAAATAGGCCCAGTAATGTATTGATACCCGATACAGGTACAACTACATCGTTATATATTTAAAATAATAATAATATAAAATATAGTTGATATGTTCATGACAAACATTAAACATTAACAACATCACTATATTACCAGCAGCTAGCAAGACTAAATGAGAGCATATTAGACTATGTTGCACCAACACAACACGAAAACATAAAGAGACTCCTAGGTTTCTTCTACAGCCTCTTCAACTTCACTAAGCTGCTGCAAGATAGGTGCGGTCACTTTTGGCCCAATGTTCACCTAGGTTGCCGACTCAGGAAGAGGCGAGGGGAGCACAAGCGTGGAGACGAAGGGGAGCATAGGTGAGCACACGGAGGGAGCAGAGGTGAGGCACGGAGGGTCGGTGGAGTAGAGGCGAGGGGGTAGAGGTGGGAGGGAGCGTGGCATGGAGGTGGTGGCGAGAGGGAAGAAGGAGGCGAGGGGGAAGGAGTTGGTCGTTCGATCTGAAGCAATCTCGGCCATCCGATCTAAATAAAATATCTCGTTATCTCTCTCCTCACTCGCAACTCTCTCTCTCCCTCACTCGCTTGTAGCTCTCTCTTCCTCTCGGGCTCTCAGCTGCCCCTCTCCCTCTCGCTCTCCCTCTCCCTCTCTGGGTCGACCACAGCCGCACAGATCCAACGCCTCCGGCAGCCTCCCATGCTGCCAGCGACCTCCCAGCGACGGCGGCGGCGGTGACGGCGACAAAAGTGCCATGCTCCCCCTCCCCCTTCTTTTCTCTCATGTGCCGCCGACAGCAGCCGTCGTGCCTTGCCCGCCTGGGTCCGCCTTGGACTGGCGTTGACCGTCAAAGCGGGCGGAGTGCCCAGGGGGCCGATTGTGCCCGAGTCGCGGCAGTCTGTGTGCGCCCAACGCCTAGGCGGCTAAGGTGGCCACCTAGGGGAACACTGCTTTGGGCACATTCTAATTCTGATCATTAGAAATTTTTAAGTAAGTGTGCTTTAACTTTGTAGTAGCTTTCACAAAATTCCCAAGCACAGTACTTGCATTTGAATCGCACATTTCCTCCACCTCCTGCAAATATCTCTAGAATATTAACATGTTTCCACATTGGTTTGGTGTTCAGATCAATTGGATCCATCTCCTAAAATAGCAAGAGGAACAATTTCAGCGAGGAGAAGATCTGGATAAAGGAGAGGATATGGAAGAATGCTAGAAAAAGGCAAGAGAAGGACGAGATTTGAAAGAACACAAATGCATCATGCGGCCTGAGGAGAGGAAGGAGAAGATGAGGGCTGAGGTGAGGAAGTAGAAGATGAGAAAGAGAAAGAGTGCAGCTAGGAATGCAATGCAAACAAGCAAGAAGCCAAGAACCAATTCAAACTCAGACCTGAGAGGGAATCCAACCCAAACAAGCAAGTAGGACACGAGACGAAGCACTTGAGTGGAGCGGGCTGGTGCTGGAGTGTCCGGAGCCCGGCTGGAGCATCACCGGTCGCCGCAGTCCGGAGCTTACTCCACCAGACCATCAACAGTAGAGGGAGGTGACGAGAGGGAGCGGCAGATACGAGTAGATGGAGGCGGCCAAAGAATGGGGCACAAGAGTTCTTATGTAATATCCTATATTTTTTATTAGAGGAATTAAAGAAGAAAAAATGATTCTTTTAGGAGAAGAGAGGAGGTATTTGGCCGTCGGGTCAAGGCCCAGAACCGAACCTAAGTGGGTTTCGGCTTGGGAAAGGGAACCCGATAGGGTTCCGGGTTGCCCTGGCCCTCTTAAGGAGAGAAGGGAGGGAGGGTGGGCAGCCCTAGCACTTAGCCTTCGCCTCCCCGGCCGAAGCCCTAGCCGTGCAACGCCCTGCCTCGTTGCGCCGCCCCAAGCCCTGCCGCCCTAGCTAGCTCCCTGCCAAAGCTTTGCTTTCCTTGCTCCCCGTCATGCATACTTCTGCCTTGCCGCTGCATGCTTCTGCTGTCTTTCCTGTGCCTACAGTTGTTGAGCTGCTGCACGCTGCCATGAGCTACCGCATGCTGCCGCAACTAACTCTTGCTTTGCATACTGATGCTTGCATGCAGGCATGTGTGAGAGCTCATGCGTGATGCTGTAGTTGCTGCTGCAAAGGATGAACCGATGAACAACAACGAGAAGCCAGCAAGGAGGAAAAAAGAACAAGGAAGAAAGAAGAGCAAAGGAGAAGGGGCAGAAGAGGGAAGAAATTAGAGTTTCGTGATCCAACTCTGATCGCCATCCGATTTCGAGGGGTAACGATACGAAAATCCTTTCTTTAATATTATATTGATGTTTAATAGAAGATCAGAGTAGATTGATCGTGAGAATTAGTAGATTCGTGATGCCCTACTTCGATTAGCTGTACTGCAGAACATTGCGGGGAAGTTTGGGGTATCTCTGTCCAGTTTCATAACTTTACCATGTTAAGATAGTTGTATATAATTTCCTAATATTTTCATAAAGTTCAAGATCATTAGATTTGGTTAAGTGGTTGAAAAATTATGACCTCTCGAATACTGCTATCTAGAACTTTGTCGTTGTTAACAGTAGTTGTGTAGATTGCCTAATTACGCGTGGTAGATAGCCGAATTAAATTATGATCATAACTATGTTTAGTTAGATAATTATATGTAGTTTCCAAAAGTAGTATGATTTACTATTTTTAATGGGTAGAAAATAATTATAAAATTGTGAAGTCTATTGTTCTGTAAGTTCCAGATGTTATTAAAAACAAGGAACTAGATGGCATAATCAGAAAATGTGCATAAATAGTAAATTATATGTAGATTCTATAAAATATAGATTTTGATATATTTAGATTCCAGGAGTAAAAATTATGGATGTTTGATCACTGAGACAACAGGTAGGTTGTCCGTTGAAGATAGGTTAATTGGGTCGGGTTTGCGCGTAGTAGAGATATTGAGTTGCTTGATGTTTATGTACTATTGTGGCATGTTTTTTTAGGTGGGTTATTGATTATTGTCTAGGGAGTGTTGCTTCGAGTTCGGTGCCGCGATTGCATCATTTCGATTTTTGTGGCTAAAAATAAAGTGCATGGTAGAGCGGTAGACGTCGGTTTGCTTGCCCATGTCTTTACAATTAACTTGTCATAACATTTATTTACGCTTATGTAAGTGCCATGATAATGATGAGGATATGACGTGATGATGACATGACCATGTGGATGTCGTGGTAATGATGATAATGGATATGTTAATGGAAAATGAACCTTGTTGCATCATTTGCATACATAATGTTAGGTCAGTGAGAACCGCCATGTTACATGGCTATTCTGGAGTGCCCTCGATAAAATCCTCAGAGGTAGGGACTCCACGGTATGGAGGATAGAGTGGTTCATCGACGGGTGATCACTCTACTATACTAGTATCAGTTGATAAAGTTTGCATTGAGCATTTGCATACACGAAAAGATAATAATGGGATTTGATCACATGAAAGACGAGAATGGCATTTGGATATGTTATTGATGATGATTTAATTGAATGATAAGATATTTGTTTATTGTTCTATTATGTACTTGCTGAGTCTTGAACTCATCCTTACTTTGTTGTTATTTTTAGGTGATCATTGAAGACGACATACTTGGGATGGAGTAGCACATGTGCATCACATGCAATCATTACAATACATTCTTCATTAGTTTGCTTCACTAAATCTACAGACATGATACTTCCAGTTATGCTTGGTTATTATTAGTATAATGGTTGGAGCTTTAGTTGATTTAGTAATAGTTTGATTTTATTACTTATTGCCATCCTACGTACAAGGAGCATGATTCTGGCATTTCTCAGGTGCATGTGACCCGAGCATTTCTCAGGCGCGTGTGACCAAGCTATGAAAGTTAATCCTTTATGCATTTATATTGTTAATTTTGTTGTTCAGGGACCGTTGTGGGGTTTTATTCCATGCATAGCTTGCTGGAATTATTGATAGTTATGGTTAAAATTGTTAGTGAGAATGATTTATGTAACATTCTGGGTTCAGTGTTGGGCCAGGGTGTTACACCTTCCTCAGGTATGTGCTAGGGTTAGATGTGCTTATAGTGGGCTGGGCTTCAATTCAAGATGTGTCATATGAGCCGTATCGAGGTATCGAGAAGTATCAGACTGTATCGGATTTTTTTTCTTTGTATTAAACATAAATATTTTTGATACTTTCCAATACGTATCAATGACGTATCAACGTCGTACTCGTATATGGTATGTATCAGAATACTAGTACGCTGGTTGGCAGGAGTATCAGTGCATTAGGAGTTAGGCCATATACCTAAGAAAAGTTAATTAAAAATATATTTTATTATATCTTCAATACTATTTTTTGTTACAGTGCTAACACTTACATATTGCTAAAAAAGTAGGTCTTCAAATTCTAAATTAGTTTCTAACTTCTATTTAACAAGCATCATTTTTATGGTATTCCTTGAAATGAAATCTTCAATTTGATCTTCGTAATCAATATTCCCAAAACATTATTTTCATGTGCTACCCTAGCCAACCTATTTAAGTCTTTCTTGAGTCATGTACAACGTAAATGCAAGAAAGAACAACAATAGCAAGTATATAAAATGGGAAAATTTTGTCACTGCCACTCAAAATGCGTGCAATATCATTTCTGCCAATAAAAATGTGCTCATTTCATTTTTGTTATCCTTTCGTCGATTCGTATTTCATTTTTGCCACTCCGTCTACTTTTTTATTTTTTATCAAGTCAACGGGTTTGACCATTAAGAAATATGAAAAAAAAAATCATAAACATAGCAAAAAATCATGAAAAAATAGAAAAATAGCAAAAGAATATGGGAAAATTAAGGATAACTTTTGAAAAAAACATCATTTTTTTGAAAAATTACACTAGGAAATTTATTTTAAAAAATACAATAAGGAAAATGTTTTAATCATCCTCAACTTTTATGAACATTGCTAATGTTTTCCTGATGTAATACTTTTTGTGCAAATTTAAATTTTCAAATCAGAAGTTGCCCCTTAAAATTTTAGTATTTTATGGTATTTTTTTATTTGTTTCTAATATTTTTGTTTTTTCTTAACTATCAATTCCCATTGACTTGACGGAAAATTAAACGTAGTGGCAAAAAAAGATATACGCATGGACAGAAGGATGGAAAAACAAAATGGGCACATTTTTTATGATAGAAATCATATTGAACACATTTTGAGTGACAAAACAAAATTTTCCCAATAAAAATTTGAGAACAATTCGAACGATCCAAGCTTGTGCGTCTTGATGGATATGAAAAAGTAGAAAAAGGGACGAAACAGCGAAACGGGTGCCCTGCAAATATGGATCCCAATACCCAAAGACCCTGACACGGCACTGATGGCTTGCTTCAATGACCAAACAGCGTAGCACCAATAAATTTTTTATTTAATATTTATTTAATAATATTTTAAAGTTAACCCCTTGCCTATCTTTATTTCTAATTCTGGTCCTTTGGTCACACCACCAGTCATGGCGTGGTCAAACCATGCTGTCACACCACCAGTATCGGTGTGGCCAAACCTACCACATAAGCCCTCCCGGGCACGTCGTGTTAGCGTGGAGGGCTAGCGTGGCAGTAGTCTTGCTAGGTCCTATGGAGTGACCAGCTAGCTTGTCACGCCAACACGCGTGACATGACAGTGGTGACTTATCTCGCGCATCCTAGCCCGTTATTCATTTCCCTGTCTCACTCCCGTGCCCAACCCTAGCTATCCGGTCCTCCCGCCGTCGGCCGTCGTCCCCTCTCCGCCTGTCTCCTCCGGCCGACAATCCCCCCCGGCGGCCGTCCTCCCCCCACCTGCCGAAGGTAAGAACCTAGACATTCTTGTTCCTGATTACTTTTTATATGGATTGTTGCTTGGTAAGAACATCGTTTTCTGAGAGCTTGGTGCTCTTGTGGTGAGAGTTCCTGACATGTTGAGGCACAGGGTTCATTCATGTTCCCCCTGATTACATTTTATATGGATTGTTGCTGGATTCATTCTTTGGACATATTAGGCATTGTGCTAGGATTGAGTTGTAGAGTATTTGCATCATATATGGTTCTATGGTTACTAGATGTTGATACTTGATTTGATGCATGTATGCCGAAAGTATTTCATACTTGTTAGTGACACTCGTGATCTTTAGAGCTAATGACTGGTATTTTTCATGCTTGCCTATGATACTTGAAGAAGAAAATGAAGTGCGAGAGATGAGCTATTGGTTAACAACATGTTACTAATTAGTTACTCAAAAAACAAAAAAAAATGATTGCTTGTTGTAGTTGGCATGCAATTCTTTGGTAAAGAATGTCCTTACCACTGAGCCTGTCTGTCTAATGTTTTGCTTACATGACAATGCGAGATTAGCATAAGTCATATAAGACATTCGTAATTACGTATAACTTTATTAATTGATGATAAGAACTTTTCTCCATTTTATTTTCTCCTCACGTACTGAGAACTTCTATAGTAGTCAGCTTGATATTATGAAATGGCATAATGCTAATGTCCTTTTTGCCAAGCTTAGCTTTTTTCCCTAAAAAAGCCAACTTAGGATATTTCAGCTTATCAGCCCAGAAGCCTCTTTTCACCGGTTTCATCTTAATTTGGACCGACGACCTACTTGGCGCTTATTTTAAACTTACAACAATACTGCCAAATTAACTGGCCTATATTAATCCAAGAAGCTCCAAACGATGAAGTTGAAACTTGGCCGAACAACCTGACGAGGATTGAAACCTCTATGTATTATTTAATACATAAGAAAAGACCACACGTCTTCATGGTCGTGACCCCTAAGGCTAATGACCTCACTGGTCGTAAGGATTCTAGAGGTTACATAATAAATACCCTGGTCGGACAAGGTTCCTAACCTAGTCTCCGACTGTGCAAATGCCCATAAGGCTTTGAACCGGTATATGGGTCTCGAGTCTAGGTATATCCTTTACTGTGTGATAAATGGAACACATGTCTTGTATATTCTATACCACGCGACGTTACATAATTCTAAGACACTGGAATACGGTTTAATGACTCAGTGACATATAACCGCACAACAGTTGATACATTGTCAACTAACGTCTCTCTCCGACCAGACACGTCACTTCCCAACAGGCGTCTCTCCAAGGGATAACTGCCAACACTTTATCAACTACTTAAGGAGGATCACGGAAGGTGGAGAGGGGGAGACCGAAAGAGGATCTATTGGGAATCATTCTCAAAAGACAACCAGTCGATTAGATTGCAAAGTCATAGCAAGCATTACGCTCCAGTGTTAGTAGGATTAGCTTTTCGTTCAGATTACATGCACTCATTGTAATAGCCAGTTCATAGCAATAAAGAGTAACCCCATTCCTTTCCAGGAGATACATGCCATTTTTCCTCTATTTTTTTTTATATATTTGTAAGTTCGATGATTTGATCGTCGACACAACCCATGCTACATTCTTGAAACATTGCATAAAACAAATACACTCAAGATGCATCTCAAAGCCAATCTAAGGTAAGAAGAAATGACTTAGAGTTAACAAAAAAACCAAGCACTCTACGTTCAGATAATTTGTTCATTAGAAGAATATTTTGAGAAATTAAAAGAACTTATATTCAACTTTCTTTGAAATTAATGTCATGCACTATTAACTTTGCAATGTTGTGCTCGTATCGTTGGATGTAGATGGATAACGTTGTACGTGTTTGTAATGGTGGGAGGGTTAGCCAAACGAGTAGTGGTCTAGACTTTGGTGGCCAGGAAGTGACCATTCTACTGTTTCGAGAATCACTAGCCTTTCAAACTCTTCTGATGAGGATTAAGTCGACCTTTGGATGGGATGAGCTGGGGTTGTTATTGGAATGCAGGGGTGATAAGATGCTGAGTTGGGTTCTAAGGTGCACACTTTGCAGATGCCAATCTCATCCGACGATGATTGGGACACGTACAAGGAGGTTGTGCTCGTATCTTAGGTCTGGTCGTTGAAGGTTGTGGTGGAGATGACAATCGTTGTTGAAGATTTGCAAAACAATCTGGTCGTACGGGCCATTTGATAGTGCCATTTGACCATAACTTGAGAGAGTTAATTCTCAAGGAAGCTCAAAAGTCTCAATTCTCTATACACCCTGGAGGTACCAAGATATACCAAGATCTGAAGAAGCGGTTATGGTGGAGTCAAATGAAGAGGCAAATCACACAATATATTACTGAGTGCGATGTATACCAAAGAGTCAAGGCTGAGCATTTAAAGTCAGCGGGTACTCTCCAACCTCTACCTATTCCCAAGTGGAAATGGGAAGAAGTCGGGATGGACTTCATCACCGAACTCCTACAACAATAGCTACCAATCAAGCATACGAATGTCACCATTTGAGGCATTGTATGGGAGAGCTTGTAGAACACCGTTGAACCGGTCTGAGACTGGGGAAAGGCCATTCTATGGACCAACCTTGGTGGAGGACGCTTGAGAATAAGTTCGAGTCATCCGTGAGCGACTTGGACGGCTCAATCTCGCGATGAGTCGTATGCCTGGCCGTCGTCGTCGTCGTGAGTTGAGTTTTGAGGTGGATGATCATGTTTACCTTAAAGTCTCTCCGATGAAAAGAACACATCGTTTCTAAGTCAAAGGCAAATTGACAACTCACTATATCGGACCATTCCAAATTCTAGGCAAGCAAGGATCTGTGGCTTATCAATTGAAGCTTCCACCATCTCTATCAGATACGCACAATGTTTTTTATGTATCCCAATTTAAGAAGTGCCTCCGAGTTTGAATCGAAGTAACCGAGTTGGATAACCTCGACTTGCAACCCGATCTTTCTTATCGGAGCACCGATTCACATTCTTGAAGAAACAGAGCACAAGATGAGGAATTGTAACATCAAGTTCATCAAAGTTCATTGGAGCAACCATACCAAAGATGAGGCAATTTGGGAGCGTGAAGACCAAATATGAACCGAATATCCCGACCTTTTTCCTTCCATCTGAAGTGCCTTCGAATCAAGAAAGAAAAGGTTAAGCAAAGCAATGGAAAGGAAAATGCAATAGCCATTCCTTGTAACCTTGTAGGATATCTTAGCACTATCTTTGAAGGAAATCAAGACAACAAATGTTGTATAATCTTTTAGAACCTTCCTATCCAGCTTCCAACCAATCGAGATCTCGGGGTCCAGATCGATCTTTTGTAGGGGTTGTCCCATCCCCAAATTAGCTAATGATAATTAGTATGCATCTCATCAGCACACATCATGTTTTGAAATATTTGCATAAAGTTTTGCACTTCGAAAATCTAAAAAATTATTGTTAAACATACACTTCAAATTGAACTCCCAAAAGAAATCAGTAACAAAAATATATGAACATCTTCTAGAAATAATTTATTCAAATACCTTATTAATAATAATTAAATAATATTATTTTGGCCAAAATTTTGGAACTGAATTCAAACCTCAGAAAATTCAAACACAATCAATGACCTACCTTAAGTTTGACTTTAAATTTAGACAAATTAGAACATGAGCAGTGGGGTTTCAAAATTTATATGGATACTAGATCTTCCCAGGAACCTCTCTGGTTTATTTCAGATTTTTATGATTTTATTTGCTTTATTTTGTGGCTCAGTCAAACTAGAACCAAATAAATTCAACTCAGTCAAACTTGTCCCTGTTCCTCGGGCTCGAACCTAACTCCGACTCGAGTCCGATCCACACATAAGCGGCTCGATTGAACCAAATCAACTGAACCAGGGAGCACCGCGCTGGACTTAGACTCGCGCCGCTTAGTGCCGCTGCCAACCAGGCTGTAACATCCCAAACTTGGTTTGTGTTTCGAATGTAATAGAAATGAGGAGAAATTAAAACTTTTTCTCTCATCTTGATTTTTGTAATCAGTTCCATAATTTTTGTAAAAGAATTATGTGAAATCAAAAATCAAATTGCCATTTGGACACCAACACAAATCTCCTTCCTGAAAACCTTGTGCCCAACCTTTGGAAATAATTTTCATTGAACCTAGGAGTGATGTTTAACACCTCAGAATTATTTCATAATTTTCAGAAATTATTTGATAATTTTTTTAGGCAAGTCAAACATTAGTCAAACTCCTAAATTAGCCTTCTGGAATTTTTAGAGAAAAATGCAGTGCATAAAAGTCTCTGAAAATTTTATATAAGGTTCATCATCCTGTTAGCAATCTCCATTTAAAATTTCATAATTTTTGGGGTTTGTTTGCTACCCCAAATAATTCCTCCAAAAATCAGCTATTCAAATTCAAACCCTAACCGGTTTTCACTGTTCCTCGGGTTCGGATCAGACTCGGGCTCGAGCCACTTGATTTGGTCCAACCAACTAACTGCACCGGCTCGGACGTTCGGGCGCGAGTGTTGTGAGTCGTTGGATCAGCATCGAACGGCTCACGATCGCGTGAACGTTCGGACCATCCGAACGCGCCGATCCATTTAAGCCGTTGGATTCAAAATCAACGGCCCACGATTGCGTGAACGTTCGGACCGTCCGAACGCCTCGCGCAACGTGAACCGTGAGGATCTAAATCAACGGTCCGTGATTAAGTGAGCGTTCGGATCGTTATTATCACCCCGTTCGATTTGAACCATCCGATTTCAATCCGACGGTGGGTGAGTCATCTCCTTCCTCGGGTCTGAGCGCGCGTCCGAGTCAAGCAATGGCGTGAGCAGAGGAGAAGCGCGCAGTGTGGAGTCACCTCCGTGGTCGCCTTTAAACGGCTCTCTCTGAGCGCATTAAATGCCGTCGTGCTCCTCCCTCAGACGTCCCCTGTTCAACTGCTCCCGTCGCTCTCAAAGGCTCTCATGGCGTGTTTGACCCGAGAGGGTATTGCCGCTGCCCACTGCCATTTCCCGCTATATAAGCTCCTTTGGTCCTTCCATTGAAGCCTTTCAAACCCTCGCAAGCTCCAAAGAACCTCTATTGGGTTTGCTTGAGCTCAAAAGTTTGAAACCTTCTGTTGCCGCCATTGCCGAGCTTCAAGCTCTTCGGTGAAGGCGGTACCCTGGGGTTCCATTTCTTTCAGTCTTGCTCCCTCCGATTCCCCTCACCTCGGTGATCATTAACCCTCACTCAATTTGGGTTTTGGCCGCAGGAGCAACTTGTTTTGGATTTTCCCTTTTACCTGGAAGCCCTATTTTTCTTCATCGGAGCAGCTCCAGTCCTCTCTGTACTTTCTTCGTGCTCAGGTGAACCCTCTTTAGCCCCTAGTTGCTTGGCACCCGCTTGTTTGGACCGCAGCAGAGCTCATTTGCCGTTTTCGTTTTTGACCGTTTTCGGTCATCTCTGTCGTCTCCGGCTTGCCGGCGTTCTAGAACGCCGCAGCTGAAATTGTTGGTTCCTTTGGGTGCGCGAGTTTGTTAGCAACCCATTTTGGGCCTTTGCTCGCACCGCCGTGGCCAGAGCCGCCGGCGGCGAGCCGTTCTTTCCCGGCCATTTTTGTCGGACGAGAACAGGGCGAACGTTTGAGCGTAGGTCATTGTGGACCGTTGGATCCAAGATCAACGGTCCCGATTTGAGCGAACGTTCGGACCGTCCGAAAGGTTCGATCCGTGTGGACCGTTGGATCCAAGATCAACGGTGCAGATCGGAATGAACGTTCGGACCGCCCGAACGTCCTGATCCACGTGAACCGTTGGATCCAGATCCAACGGTGAGCGTTTAGGGTTTGTAAATCCCGTGTGCGCGCGTTAGCGCTGGGACGCGGACCGTCGGATCCAAGATCGACGCTCCTCGTTCGGCCACGTCTTTTCAAAATTCTGACTTTCCCGAAAGGATTTAGTTATCAACTGAAAAGGGGATAACTTGTAAAATGCATAACTAATTCATTTTAAATCCTTTTTTGGAGATTCAAATTTTGTGGGTTATGTTTCCAACTGAAATTTAATCTAAAAATGTTTCCAACCCCAGTATAGTTCCAGAAATTTTTGCTAATGCATAGTAGCATTTTTGATTTATAAAAGCTGAGCAAAATTGTTTTGGCCATAACTTTTGCATTGGGAATCCAAATCAGTTGGTTCTTGTTGCATTAGTTCATAAAAATCATGCTCTTTCTACGGTAAAAATTTGAGAGCTTTTGTTGAAGTTGACTGTTGGATCTTTTCGGTTTCTTTCTCGCCTTATTGGTTCTGTTGGTTCTTTCGATAGGTTGCGACAATATTGATAATATCAAGAGTGATCCTCTGCAAAGAAAAACAATGAGCTTCAGAAGGCAAGATATTTGATCATAAATGTCCCATTACTTTCAAAGTCTAATATCTTGTTTACAAATTATATGTATGCATTGCTTTTGTGTCCAAGTATTTTTGTCCTGTTTAGAGGTAGCTACTCCTAATGCATTGTTGCCATTAAAATGTCATCCCCTGCCACAACCATAAGTTATTAATATCGCTGGTGAATTAGAGCCCGGTGATTTAATTATGCTCTTTTTCTGTCTTTGCGATGTTATGCTTAGAAATGCTTAGCCACCCGGTAGAATTGGGCGGTTATCGACTTAGTCGATGACCTTGATCACACAAATCATTTTGTTTATTTTTGGTTCAAGACCTTATGCTTTTGTTTTGTAAAACCGAAAATGAAACAAAATGATTTGACTTGGGCACAATGGCATGTTGGTGTGATTGTTGGGTGTGACAAGGAAGGTGCCTGTGTCCCTAAGGACCGAAAATGTTGCTTGCGCCATTGATCCAAGTACTTTTGAGTACTAACCACATGAGGGTTATATGGGACCCCTCTTGACCTAGTACTTTGGAGTGTGTTATCTCCGAGTCGCAGGAGGAGCGTTGTGTGTGTTGTGTGAAACATGATATGTGTTATCGGTGTTCTTGTGTTGGGTGTGCGGTGGTGGAGATTCCGGGTAGGCTCTCCACCTCGAGGGGCGTCGCAGTTGTCCAAGGCTTTACCCGTGACGGGTAGTTGTCCGAGGCTGGGCCACGACCCCGACACAACGTATGGGTTTCTATCCATACGGGCGACTCGAAGTTAATACATAAGATTGGAAACGTCTCGTAGGACTTAGCCGTGCCGGCATACCAAAGGAAGTGTGCTTAATCATGTGGCAAAAAGGCGGTCTGACATGTGGGTAAGTTGGTACACCCTGCAGGGATAAAACTATTCGAATAGCCTCGTCCTAGGTTATGGACACGCTTGGTGATTTCCCGCAAGATCTAGACTTCAACAACTGTTTTTGTTTTCAAAATTTAAAACTTGACATGGTTGGCATGAATGGGTAATTCATGCTATTGTGGTGACTAATGGTTTAGTCACTTCGGGACTTTTTTCGTTGTTGATACTTGATTACTACTGTTTTTATCAAATAAAATCAGATTTGTTAAATTGCTTTCCATCTATTACATTATTGCAAATAAAACTTGCTTTACGCTTAAAAATTTGAGTCCTAACCTGCTCCACTTAAATAAGCTTGCATGTAGTTATTGTTCGTGTCATTATCATTTTTATATATCTTGCGAGTACATTCAAAGTACTCACCCGATTTTATTGGGTCGCTTTTGTTTGCAGAGAGAAGAAGGTGAGCCCCAAGGGCCTCACTTACGTGAGTTGTCTTTGTGGTTTCACGACTAGCTTGGCGGTCCTCGGTTGCCTTGTGGGTTAAAGGCACACCGATTGGCTCTTTTGGTTTATGGCCATCTTATGGCACTTTTGCTTCATTGTTAAATTTCTTTATGTATTATGTCTTTGGGCGGTTGGCCTCTCTTTTATAATAACTATCCTTTATTAATGTTATTCTGCTCGCTTTTTGCTTGGTTCTATGTGAATGAATGGAATTGATGCATGAACTTTGTAAGGAGGTGTGTATCTTGCATTTACGGGAAGTATACATGTCTCGAGTCTCGGATTATCTGCTTTGTGATGCTAGGGCCAAGCGGTTGGTTAAGCATTACAAGCGGGATAAACCGGGTCTCACAAAGGTTTGGTATCGAGCCATCTTGACCGTAGTAACCCAAGTTGGTCGCCTTTTAGGATATTTTGGAAAATCTTATTTTCAAAAGTATCAAATGATTTGTGAAAGCTTAAGGAATTATCAGATTTTATTCCTTACCTATCTTAGCTTTCTTCATCTCATCTCACTCTGATTTGAGTTTTAAAGGTTGTTTTCCCCTCATCTTCTTTTCAAAGGTAGTGTTATCGATTAAATGGATTTTGGGAACCCTTGAGTTTGGCAAATTGAAGTGCTTAGGGTTTTGAAGTTTCTGGACTGAAGGTTTGGCTAGAGGCTTGGATGCGAAATCTGACAAAGACGCTTCAATTTCAGACAATGAGCTCAATGGTTTCTGATCGGACCACTGAGCTTGGCAAATTGAAGTGTGCCAGATTTTGAAGTTTCTAGGATGGAAGACTTCGACTGGAAGCTTGGATGCAGAATCACTATAACCGCTTCAATTTCCGGACAGCAAGCTCGATGGTTTCTAATGGGGTGGAAAATGAGAGGATAATCAACTAAAACTTGTGGGGTTAATAAGGGGTAAGATGTGATACTAGTTAGCTAAGTATCTAACACTATTTTCGTTGACTAAACATTGCTCTTTAGGGGTAATAGATCTTACCTACTATTCTGAATTTTTATCTTCTCAAGCAATTACTCGTTCATTCAATATGGGTTGGTTGCATTGGGAAGTTGAGCTTTGGTTTGGTGATTCCTTACTGTTGTTGGAGTCTTTTTATAAGCTTGTTTAAGTTGACCCTAGCAAGGTCAGCGATGTTCTTTCATGGGTTCAGCCTACTTCAGTAACCGAAGTGCGGAGTTTTCTCGGGTTAGCGGGATATTATCGCCGTTTTATCGAGAATTTCTCCAAGATCGCGAAGCCGATGACGGAGTTGCTCAAGAAGGATAAGAAGTTCTTGTGGTCCGATGCTTGTGAGGAAAGCTTCCAAGTACTCAAGGAGCGTTTGACCACCGCTCCCGTCCTTGTTCTTCCCGATATTCATCAAGGTTTCGATATCTTTTGCGATGCTTCTCGTCGAGGACTCGGTTGTGTCCTTATGCAAGAAGGCAAAGTAGTGGCCTATGCATCAAGGCAATTGAGACCTCATGAACTCAACTACCCTACCCATGACTTGGAATTGGCTGCTGTGATTCATGCACTTAAGATTTGGCGACATTACCTAATCGGTAATCGTTGTGAAGTGTATTCGGATCACAAAAGCCTAAAGTATTTGTTCACCCAACCAGATCTGAACCTCAGGCAAAAGAGATGGTTGGAGTTGGTCAAGGATTATGACATGGGTATTCACTACCATCCGGGCAAGGCTAACGTCGTTGCCGATGCGCTCAGTCGCAAAGCACATTGCAATGCCTTGTTGCTCCAGGGATGCCAACCCACCCTTCTGGAGGAATTTCAGCGCTCAACTTAGGTTTGGTTGAGCGTGGTTCCTCATTGCCTTGGTTGTGCAACCAACCTTAGTAGATCGGATTAAGGTCGCCAAAGAATCGGATCTTTGGAATAAGCCGCATCAAGGAAAATATCAAGAACGAACGACCAAGTGCTTCTCGAGGATGAGCATGGTGTTGTAAGGTTGAGCGCGCCTTGTGGTTCCAAAGGACATGGAATGCGGGATTTGATTCTCCGCGAGGCCCATGATTCGCCTTTGTCTATCCATCCCGGCCACAAAGATGTATCAAGATCTCCGTCGAGATTTTGGTGGACCGAATGAAGAGGGAGATTGCGAAGTTCGTTGTCGAATCGGCGTGTGTCGTCGTGTCAAGGCCGAGCATCGGCGTCAGCGAAGCTTGCTTGACCTTTGCCTATTCCAGAATGGAAGTGGGATTCGATCGGGATGGACTTTATCACCGGTCTGCCCACGTCACAAAAGGGGAATGATGCTATCTGGGTAATTATTGATCGATTAACCAAAGTGGCACATTTTCTTCCAGTCAAGACCAAGCTTCGTGCCGATCGTCTAGCTGAGCTCTACGTCTCCAGGATTGTAAGCTTGCATGGTGTGCCAAAGACGATCATTTCTGATCGTGGTTCACTATTTACCTCCCGGTTTTGGCATGGTCTGCAGGAAGCTATGGGCACCCGTCTTTCTTTCAGTTCAGCATATCATCCTCAAACTGATGGCCAGACTGAAAGGGTCAACCAAGTGTTGGAAGACATGCTTCGTGCTTGTGTCCTCTCCTATGGAAAGAATTGGGAGAAATGCTTGCCATTTGCCGAGTTTTCCTACAACAACGACTTCGAGCCGGTCTCGGCATGTCACCTTCGAGGCCTTATACGGGAGAAAGTGCGAAACCCGTTAAACTGGTGGAGGCAGGCGAAAGACCTTTCTTTGGCGGGCTCGATCAATGAGGCCGAGTCAAGTCCAACTCATTCGTGATCGTTTGCGCCGCACTCAATCCGAGCAAAAGAGCTATGCGGATCGCCGTCGTCGTGAGTTGAGCTTTGAGCCCAATGAATTCGTTTATCTCAAAGTCTCTCCTTTGAAGGGTCATCAGCGATTCGGCGTCAAGGGCAAGTTAGCTCCTCGATATGTCGGTCCTTACCGTGTTATCGAGAAGAAAGGAGCTGTTGCCTATAAGTTGGAGTTGCCAACTGCACTCGAAGGGGTACATGATGTTTTCCATGTGTCCCAACTAAAGAAGTGCCTCCGTGTTCCAACAGAGGAAGCTCCGTTGGAAACTCTCGATGTCCAAGAAGATTTGACCTATCGCGAGCATCCTGTTCGCATACTCGATGAGGCTGAACGAAGAACGAGGAATAAAACCGTCAGATTCCTCAAAGTTCAGTGGTCGAACCATTCCGAGGATGAGGCTACTTGGGAAAGGGAAGATCGTCTCCGGGCAGACTATCCATCTTTCTTTTAGAGTGAGCCAAATCTCGGGACGAGATTTTTGTAAGGGGGAGGTTTTGTAACATCCCAAACTTGGTTTGTGTTTCAATGTAATAGAAATGAGGAGAAATTAAAACTTTTCTCTCATCTTGATTTTTGTAATCAGTTCCATAATTTTTGTAAAAGAATTATGTGAAATCAAAAATCAAATTGCCATTTGGACACCAACACAAATCTCCTTCCTGAAAACCTTGTGCCCAACCTTTGGAAATAATTTTCATTGAACCTAGGAGTGATGTTTAACACCTCAGAATTATTTCATAATTTTCAGAAATTATTTGATAATTTTTTAGGCAAGTCAAACATTAGTCAAACTCCTAAATTAGCCTTCTGAATTTTTAGAGAAAATGCAGTGCATAAAAGTCTCTGAAAATTTTATATAAGGTTCATCATCCTGTTAGCAATCTCCATTTAAAATTTCATAATTTTTGGGGTTTGTTTGCTACCCCAAATAATTCCTCCAAAATCAGCTATTCAAATTCAAACCCTAACCGGTTTTCACTTGTTCCTCGGGTTGGATCGGACTCGGGCTCGAGCCACTTGATTTGGTCCAACCAACTAACCGCACCGCTCGGACGTTGGGCGCGAGTGTTGTGAGTCGTTGGATCGGATCGAACGGCTCACGATCGCGTGAGCGTTCGGACCATCCGAACGCGCCGATCCATTTAAGCCGTTGGATTCAAAATCAACGCCCACGATTGCGTGAGCGTTCGGACCGTCCGAGCGCCTCGCGCAACGTGAACCGTAGGATCTAAATCAACGGTCGAGATTAAGTGAGCGTTCGGATCGTTATTATCACCCGTTCGATTTGAACCATCCGATTTCAATCCGACGGTGGGTGAGTCATCTCCTTCCTCGTGCGGCGCGCGTCCGAGTCAAGCAATGGCGTGAGCGGAGGAGAAGCGCGCATGTGGAGTCACCTCCGTGGTCGCCTTTAAACGGCTCTCTCGAGCGCATTAAATGCCGTCGTGCTCCTCCTCGGGCGTCCCTGTTCAATCGCTCCGTCGCTCTCAAAGGCTCTCATGGCGAGTTTGACCCGAGAGGGTATTGCCGCTGCCACCGCCATTTCCGCTATATAAGCTCCTTTGGTCCTTCCATTGAAGCCTTTCAAACCCCTCGCAAGCTCCAAAGAACCTCTATTGGGTTTGCTTGAGCTCAAAAGTTGAAACCTTCATTGCCGCCATTCTTGAGCTTCAAGCTCTTGGTGAAGGCGGTACCACAGGTTCCATTTCTTTCGGTCTTGCTCCCTCAGATTCCCCTCACCTCGGTGATCATTAACCCTCACTCAATTTGGGTTTTGGCCGCAGGAGCAAATTGTTTTGGATTTTCCCTTTTGGCGGAAGCCCTATTTTTCTTCATCGGGCGACTCGATCCTCTCTGTACTTTCTTCGTGCTCGGTGAACCCTCTTTAGCCCCTAGTTGCTTGGCACCCGCTTGTTTGGACCGCAGCAGAGCTCATTTGCCGTTTCGTTTTTGACCGTTTTGGTCATCTCTGTGCCTCTCGGCTTGCTTGGCGTTCTAGAACGCCGCACTGAAATTGTTGGTTCCTTTGGGTGCGCGAGTTTGTTAGCAACCCATTTTGGGCCTTTGCTCGCACCGCGCCGTGGCGCCGGCCGCGTGGCCGTTCTTTCCGGCCATTTTGTCGGGACGAGAACAGGCGAACGTTTGGCGTAGGTCATTGTGGACCGTTGGATCCAAGATCAACGGTCCCGATTTGAGCGAACGTTCGGACGTCCAAAGGTTCGATCCGTGTGGACCGTTGGATCCAAGATCAGCAGTGCGGTCGGAATGAACGTTCGGACCGCCCGACGTCCCGATCCACGCGAACCGTTGGATCCAGATCCAACGGTGGCGTTTAGGGTTTGTAAATCCCGTGTGCGCGCGTTAAGCGCTGGGGCCTTGACCGTCGGATCAAGATCGGCGCTCCTCGTTCGCCACGTCTTTTCAAAATTCGACTTTCCGAAAGGATTTAGTTATCAAGCGAAAAAGGGATAACTTGTAAAATGCATAACTAATTCATTTTAAATCCTTTTTGGAGATTCAAATTTTGTGGGTTATGTTTCAACTGAAATTTAATCTAAAAATGTTTCCAACCCCAGTATAGTTCCAGAAATTTTGCTAATGCATAGTAGCATTTTTGATTTATAAAAGTGAGCAAAATTGTTTTGGCCATAACTTTTGCATTGGGAATCCAAATCAGTTGGTTCTTGTTGCATTAGTTCATAAAAATCATGCTCTTTCTACGGTAAAAATTTGAGAGCTTTTGTTGAAGTTGACTGTTGGATCTTTTCGGTTTCTTTCTCGCCTTATTGGTTCTGTTGGTTCTTTCGATAGGTTGCGACAATATTGATAATATCAAGAGTGATCCTCTGCAAAGAAAACAATGAGCTTGAAAAAGGCAAGATATTTGATCATAAATGTCCCATTACTTTCAAAGTCTAATATCTTGTTTACAAATTATATGTATGCATTGCTTTTGTGTCCAAGTATTTTTGTCTGTTTAGAGTAGCTACTCCTAATGCATTGTTGCCATTAAAATGTCATCCCTGCCACAACCATAAGTTATTAATATCATTTGGTGAATTAGAGCCCTGATTTAATTATGCTCTTTTCTGTCTTTGCGATGTCATGCTTAGAAATGCTTAGCTACTGGGTAGAATTGGGCGGTTATCGACTTAGTCGATGACCTTGATCACACAAATCATTTTGTTTATTTTGGTTCAAGACCTTATGCTTTTGTTTTGTAAAACCGAAAATGAAACAAAATGATTTGACTTGGGCACAATGGCATGTTGGTGTGATTGTTGGGTGTGACAAGGAAAGGTGCCCAGGTCCCTAAGGACCGAAAATGTTGCTTGCGCCATTGATCCAAGTACTTTTGCGTACTAACCACATGAGGGTTATATGGGACCCCTCTTGACCTAGTACTTTGGAGTGTGTTATCTCCGAGTCGCAGGAGGAGCGTTGTGTGTGTTGTGTGAAACATGATATGTGTTATCGGTGTTCTTGTGTTGGGTGTGCGGTGGTGGAGATTCGGGTAGGCTCTCCACCTCGAGGCGTCATGATTGTCCAAGGCTTTACCCGTGACGGGTAGTTGTCCGAGGCTGGGCCACGACCCCGACACAACGTATGGGTTTCTATCCATACGGGCGACTCGAAGTTAATACATAAGATTGGAAACGTCTCGTAGGACTTAGCCGTCCGGCATACCAAAGGAAGTGTGCTTAATCATGTGGCAAAAGGCGGTCGACATGTGGGTAAGTTGGTACACCTGCGAGGATAAAACTATTGAATAGCCTCGTCCTAGGTTATGGACACGCTTGGTGATTTCCATAAGATCTAGACTTCAACAAGCTGCTTTTGTTTTCAAAATTTAAAACTTGACATGGTTGGCATGAATGGGTAATTCATGCTATTGTGGTGACTAATGGTTTAGTCACTTCGGGACTATTTTATTGTTGTTGATACTTGATTACTACTGTTTTATCAAATAAAATCAGATTTGTTAAATTGCTTTCCATCTATTACATTATTGCAAATAAAACTTGCTTTACGCTTAAAAATTTGAGTCCTAACTTGCTCCACTTAAATAAGCTTGCATGTAGTTATTGTTCGTGTCTGTTATCATTTTTATATATCTTGCAGTACATTCAAAGTACTCACCCGTTTTATTGAAATTTGCTTTTGTTCTGAGAGGAAGAAGGTGAGCCCCAAGGGCCTCACTACGTGAGTTGTCTTTGTGGTTTCGACGACTAGCTTGGCGGTCCTGTCGGTTGCCTTGTGGGTTAAAGGCACCTTGATTGGCTCTTTTGGTTTATGGCCATCTTATGGCACTTTTGCTTCATTGTTAAATTTCTTTATGTATTATGTCTTTGGGCAGTTGGCCTCTCTTTTATAATAACTATCCTTTATTAATGTTATTCTGTTACATTTTGCTTGGTTCTATGTGAATGAATGGAATTGATGCATGAACTTTGTAAGGAGGTGTGTATACTGCATTTCTGGGAAGTATACATGTCTCGAGTCTCGGATTATCTGTTTTGTGATGCTAGGGCCAAGCGGTTGGTTAAGCATTACAAGCCGGATAAACCGGGGTCTCACACAGGCCCCACATGTCGGAGTCATCTCCCACCTCCAACTGCAATGCGCAGAAGGCGAGCGCCACCCGGCCGTGAGCTCCCGCGTCGCGCCAGTGACGGCGTCAAGCCACCGCAGCCATTGACCACTCCAGGAGCTTCTCAACTTCAAGCCGCCCCCACTCCGTCATCTCCCCGGGCATAATACCCCTCCTCGCCCTCTCTTTTCGCCATTCTTCCTCTCGGTGGTTGAGGAAGAAGAGGTTCTCCTGTGCAACCTTCTCGGGTAAGCTTCAATCCGATGGTTCCTCCCTGCAATATGATCATTACCATATCCATTTTTGCTAATGCGCGGGCTTGAATCGGCCTGTAGATTCCAGTCCATCCTCGTGCTCTCATTTTGTTTCAGGCCTTTTGGAGTGACATCATCGTGCCTTCTTCATATCCGGTGAGGTTTTTGTCAACCTTGCGTGTCACTTTGTGTCTTTGAGCATAAATAAGAGTCCCCCTCAACAAATTTTGACAATCTATGACAAGATTTCGTAAATTCAAAGTTTTGTCCATTTCGACCGAAGAATCGACCCTTCGTCTCCCACCTTGGTCTGTTAATGCTTTTATCGATTCCTTGCTCCTATAGCATCTTCATGCGACCCTTAAGCCACTCCGACCACCCACTTCTCTTTGTTTTGCTCAGCGTCTTCCCTCCTCGTTGAACCGCACCGCCGCCGTGGCCATTGTCGATGTCAAGCTAGCTCCGGCCATCACCTCTTCTTTTCGACCTTCAGGGAGCCTCCCTGGACCTCACTGATGCTCAGGCACCAGCTATCTTGGATGCTGCAGAGCTCTTTTGCTGCATGCACATTTGTCGTATTAGCGCCGCCGCTATCGGCCGTCATTGAGGTCGCCACCACTACCCAAGTGTGCACAAGGCTATTGCGGTTCCATCCCTGCCCTTGGCCGGCGCCACCGTGGTTGGGATCGCCGGCAATGCACCGGCGAGCGCAGCTCGGTATTGTCGTATTACCTATAATACTGTAGCAACATCATTAGGACGTAAATCCAGATCATTAAATGCTAATGATTGCTTACTGTATTTAATGGCTCTCTTAAGTATTGAGTGAGTTGGTTACATGTGGGGCCAGTGAACATAAATCGAGGCTAAATAACGGTTTGAGTGAGAGACTGACATGTGGGTCCCATGGGCTTAAGTGCACGGCCATAGACCCAATGAACCAGCCGTTGACTGGCGGCTCATGCACTATGCTGTTGACCGTCTCTATGACAGGCGGGCCCCATCTGTCATCGCAAATTAAAATCTAAAATTAAAATGAAAAATGCACTATTCATAGGACCCAATTGGTCAGTGACTGCAGCTAGGTAAGCCTCGGTGAGAAAAGTCTTAATGCATTTATAAAATTCAGAAATGAATTATTTACACACTGAAAATTCTATTAACTTTAAAAATGCATAACTAATTCATTTTAACTCAAAAAATAGTGAAACCAATTCTAAAAATTTTCATTTTAATTAAATTTATTATAAAATTGGTTTGAAAGATGTCTCTATAGCAGAAAATATAGTTTGGAAAATGATCCATAACTCTATTATTTTTACAATAGAAAAATATTGATAACTTTGAAAAATCATAACTAATTCGTAAAAACTCCAAATGAGACGGTCGAAGTTAATTTGAGTTCATAATATTATTCTATATTTACCTATGTAATACTTTGTATCCCCACTGCTCTGCAAATTTTGTCCAAATACTTAAATTGAATGAACCGTGAAAAATTACATTTTCTAGAAGTTTGAAATTCAAACTACTATATCTCTCACGTACTAAATCCAATTGGAATAATTAATTTACTTAAATTGATATAAAATCATGAACTAGCAAATGTACAAAAATCATATATTTTTGAGCAATTTGATTTTTGTGGTATTTCTCGTTGTTTATCGGTATTTTTATTCTATAGAGCCCGAAACGATCAACGTAGACTCTTACACCACCGAGAGTGAACAATTGAACTTTTAGTAAGGCCAGCGTCATTTGAACTTTTTTTTTTGCATCATATTGATATATGTTTTAATACACCAGTGTTTGAAATGAAGTGATATTGCTTGCATGCTATTTTCGGTATATCATTATGTTGTGAGTAGTTAGCTATATCCTACACTTGCTGGTTATTCTTGATAATTCCCTTATAATTATACTTAAGATAGATTCTTGTGATGATGTGAAGGTTATGTGTTGAATGCTTAGTCATTGCGGGGCTAGAAAACGTAATAGGTCAATTGATAGGATTGGCTCGTCAATTGTGGAAGACACATAATAATTCTTATTTTTCATCTTATACAGATTGTTATATCTGGTTGTTGAGTCAAAAACTTGTTGTTGTTAAATGGTTTTGGGTCTGGACAAGTGGTTGTAGTGTGGGTGCTATTATGCACGAGACTCGGGTTTGTGGTTGTCTTGTCCGGACCGTTAAGGACCGAGTCATGGGCTTTCATTCCAAGTACCAAGCGTGCTATCACATACGGGATATGGGTACCGTACGGTTAAGTAAGTGGAAGGTTTTATTGTGTTAAGTCCCAAGGTGGTGTGAGAACACTTGTGTTTGATCATTTGTCCGTAAGAGCCGATGCAATTTTTTTTATAATGTGCATGGGAGCACTATTTTTTGTTATTTACATTGCATCGGTATTTTCAATACAACTTGTGAGCCCTTTGCAAGCGCTATTCGTAGCTTGTAATAAGTATGGGTACAACTCATATGGGGGACTTATCTCAATAGGGCTTTCTTGCTAAAAATAATAAAATCTCGATTCTCCCTAGCCGGCGTACCTAAGGAAGTGTGTCATTTTCCGGAGGCATCCAGAGGCTTACAGGCTAGTCGAGTCGTGTGGCTAAAGTAGTACACTTCTTCAATCTATTTGAATAGCCGTGTCCACAGTTATGGACAACACTTGATTTGGTATGAATCGTCGTTAGACTTGAAATTAAAGGTTGACATGGTTATAATTTGGTTACAGCATGAATGGGATGTTCATGCATATTAGTTTATCAAAGTGGACAACCACTTTGATATTGATTGATCTATACCATTATATATTTCTTGTGAAATCCTTTTTCGAAGAAATGATTTGCAAATTAGCTTTCGAAAACTAGAAGGTCTAGGAATGTAAGTTGTTGCGTTTTATGCAAAACTGGAGCCACTAATGCTATCCTTTGATTGCCCAATATGCATAACTATTTTTTTTATTTGTATAAGACTTGCGAGTACCTTTGTACTCTGCCAGTTTGTCTACTGGTTTCAGGTGGGGAAGATTTCGAACCCGATGAGCTCGTCAGTGCCGATTTAGGCGACGCTGACGAGTAGTGTTATTATTCAACTCCCAGTCAGTTGCCATGGGTTATGGGGCACACCACACTGGAAATTTGGTTTATTTACATTTCTTAGTTGCTACTTAATGTTATCATTTGAATTTGGCCAGTCGGCCACTTGTAATAGTTGTAGACTTGACTATTATTCATGTATGTCTTTTGAATTATCTACGTATGAATGTTGTATGGATATGGTTGACGTTGATGAGGGTATGTGTGTGTTGGTCGCTGATCTTGGGAGTCAACACGAGATGCATACCCACTATTTTGAATTTTATTTTAACTCATTTGAGTGTGGACTTAGACTGTGGGAGAACCGGTCATCATGTAGTGCTCGCAGAGGAGCAGTGCGCATGATCACCGGAGCTCTAGTTTCAATGGGGCCTTTCACTTTGATGGAGTTAAGGTGGAATTCATTCACTTGTGGCTGAGTTATTTCCATAAGACCGGAAGGCCTCGGTCTTACGAAATGACCTAGGGGTCCTCACGATGTTAGTATCGAGCTATCTTGTTGTAGGTTCAAAATAGCACTGGCGTTAGCTTTAGCAAGCCTCCTGGGTCAAAAGATTTTAACTTATCAAATTTATTTCCTAAAGCTAAGTTAAGAATATCTTTTATTCCTCATCCATCTTAGTATCATTTCTCTCCTTTTTCTCGTATTGATTTGCAAAACTAACTTACCTTGTCCATTCTTGTCCTTAGATGAGGCATCAATATCTGGTCAGAGAGACTCAAGCGGAAGATGTGGATGGATACCCAGCGCTACGCAGAGATATGATGTGGAGGACGAACTTCACATACCAACCAACCTACTTCATCTACCATCAAGATCGAGGACTGGGAATGGAAGACTATCGTGCTGTGATCCACTTCATTGCAAGACAAGTTACGAGAAGCATTCTGTACCGTTTCCAGGCTCATGGCACTTCTGAGGCCATGGCATTGCAAGAAGTGACTCATATGGCCATGAGTTGTCTTCGTAATGTCTTATGAGTTGTCTCGACCACCGTCGACCACCTCCCTATGCAAGCACATGGCACGGAGGTGAACACCTTCACGAGATTCATTACGGGATGATCCCCATGTTTGGCAACCCAGGCGAGGTTGGTTCGTGTCATGCACCAAATGCATCGTTGCACCATCGCGAGCTTTGGGAGACGCGACATCATCTCATCATGGCTCAGGGAGCATCTACAACCCTTATACAACATGGGACTTGTAGGCGGGCACATGCTTTATGGGAGAACAAGGTCTCCCCATATGCTTCGCACCACCGAGTTAGTCTTCCCGAAATGAGAGGGCAAGTCCCCAATCATGGACCAAGACGTTAGACTCGCATGTCTGGGATTCCCTTGTGCTCAAAGGCCGGAACCTGTAGGAGGAAACATCGTAGGATCCCCTCTGCGCCTCACCAATCCATATGACCCCGACGATACGGGATCCCCTGGATATCACCTTCTGGATGAGTTCTCGGTGAATTTCGATCGGGAAAATAGATAGAGTGTTAGAGTAGTATGCTCGTTGTCCGAACATGTGTCGTATGCTCGCTGTCCGGACATGTGTCCAGCGAGCATGTATCTTTAGATTCATGTAATCAGTTAGTAGTTGTTGAACTCTTGGTGTTTCCTTTGCAAGAACTTTTGTTTCAGGCAGTTACCATTCGTCTACGGGCCTACATGGATGTAATTGTACCGGAAAACTACGATTTGAGTTAATGGATCTTGTATTGGCCTTAGTGCCTTTGTACCCCCATTTGGTGTTAAGTTTTTGCACATCTTATACCATTATGCATGATTAATTAAGTAGGATATGCCTGCTGTCCAGATTTTGTTCGACACTCGTGAAAGCATATCTCTAGTCCTTTCTCTAACCATCCTTGTCACAACAGGATGGTCGGGGCTAACACTGCTCGTTCGGGTACAACAACAAGAGGAAGGGTCACCACCCCGCGTGCTCGCTCCATCGATGAGCTTTACATACAGAGAGGGGTAATGAGCCTCCCCACCAAAATCGCAGGCGTTACATCGGAAGAGGTGCTTCCACCACCGCCCAAAATGGTGGAGGTATGGGCTCAGATTGAAAGAAGCCACATGGATCAAACGCGGATTCTTGAGGCCATAGCCCGCAATACCTCCCCGACTCCCAAAACAGCTGGAGGAGCCAGCGCTCATCGCGTACATAGAGGACTCATGACTTTGACAAGCAACTCCCCTGACCATCTCCAGCTTTGAAGATCCGATGGAGGCTGAAGACTGGCTCAGTGCCATTGAGAAGAAAATGGCGATCGCTCAATGCACTGGCGTTGAGAAAGTTCTCTTTGTAAGTGTGGATATCATGGGGATATGCTCTTGATCTTAGGATGATGTGACAATTGGCAATGGCGTTAAAGGGTTGTCGTTTCACCTATTTTCGGCAAAAATCCTGTGCTGTCAGGTCTCAGGCGGTTTGACCGGCCGAAGTGGTGGTCAGACCGGCCTTAGGGCGGTCCGACTAGCCACCCACAGCGTCGGACCGGCCGATGCGATCGGACCGGCGGAGCGGCGGTCGGACCGGCCAATTCGAAAAGTGGTTTTAGAAATTTGGGCCAAAAATAGAGGTTGTAGGCAAGAGAGGGGATTCTATTGCACTTGATCTCATTCTTTTTGGAGTCTCTAGTCAAAAGTTCTATTCATTTTAAATTTCCAGTAGGTTTCAGAATTTCAGAGGCTAAATTCGGCTAAGTCCCAGCTGACGGTCTGACCAGCCTATAGGTGGCGGTCAGACCGGTTTTCACTTATGTCGTCGTTCTTCGTGGCGACGATGTTCGGTTGTTAGGTCAAGGTCATGAGTTTCAGTGCATATGTATTGCATGATGCATATTTTGACTAACATGGGTTAAGTTGTGAAGAACTTATTCTCGGATTCGGTTTGCTTCTCTATTGTTGTATAAAAGCCCGGTTAGTTCAATCTTGATCTTAATCGGTCACTGAAGTTGGGGATGGATAAATACTCCACCAAGCCGCATATCTTCGATGGGCACGACTATGCCTATTGGAAGAATCGCATGCGAGTTTTTCTTCAGAGCGAAGGACAAGCTATATGGGAGGTTGTTCGAGCCCCGCTCGTTGTTTCCGAAGTTGCTACGCTGGCCAAAGAACCCTTTTGGCTAACAACAATAAGGCAAAAAATCTCTTATATGGTGGGCTTGGTAGACATGAGTATGATCGGATTTGCAATCTTGAGACTGCGTACGAGATTTGGAACAACCTCGAAACCTACCATGAGGGTTCGTCCCAAATTAAAAAAGTACGCCAAACAGTCTATAAGCGTGAATATAACAAATTCGAGATGCGTATTGGAGAGAGCATCGATGACATTTTCAGTCGCTTTAATAAAGTGATTAATCAGATGAAAGCTGTTAGTATTCAATATTCCCAGTCTGAAAATGCCACTCACCTCTTGGCTACAATCAACGCCAAGGAGTGGAAGATAAATGCTACTGCCATTGAGGAGAATGTCAACCTCTCTGATTTGACTTTGGAGCTGCTCTATAGCAAGCTCAAGACTCATGAGATCAAGAGGATTGATCATCACAAGAAGGAAAACATGTCTTTGGTTGCAGACCCACTCAAGAGAGCTTCTGATGGGTCTTCTGAGTCTTCTTCTGGATTTTCACTTGCTGGTTTATCTGCAATTCATGAAGAGGAGTTTGAGAGTCTCCCTGAGGCTGAGTTGGCCCTCATAGTCAAAAAGGTCACACGAGCCTATAACAATATGAGAAACAGAAATAGAGGAGGTCCCGTGACTTGCTATGAGTACGGTGAGCTTAATCATATCCGGGCAAATTGCCCCAAGCTAAAAGGTAAGAGCAACCATAAGGAGGGAAAGCCAGTTTACAAGAAGCCTCAATGGAACAAATCAAGGTATGATGCTGCCAAGCTGACGAAGGCCGCTCATCGGGTTCTTGCCACTTTTGGAGATCAATTCTTAAGCGACGTGGACTCCGGGAGTGAGGAGGACAAGGAGGAGGACATCCCTCAAGACAAGAAGAAGGGGAAGGCCAAGGACTTCACCGGCTTGTGTTTCATGGCCGACTCCGCTGACGACGACAATGATGAGGTACCTCTCTCTTATGATGTCCTTTCTGATAGATGTGAAACTATGTTTGAGCAACTCATGTATCAGGATAAGGCTTTAGAGTTTATCATGGCAAAGAACAAGGACTTAGAGTCACAAGTAGATAGTTTGACTTTAGAACTTACAAATGCTAAGGCTCTTTAATCTGATAAATGTTCATCTTGCCATGCTCTGCACTCAGAATTTGCTAAACTGTAATCTGCTCATGATATTGCTTTGCAACAACTTGAAAATGTTAGGACTGAGCTAGTTGAGATTAAATCTGCTGCATGTGAAAAATTCTTAGACTCTAGTAAGTTGGTTGCTACGAGTAGTTGATTCTAGCTTTTGCACTTTCTGTTTAGAACGCGAACATGGAGTCAAAGATATCTTAGAAGCAGTTAGAGCTAAATATGCCAAGCTTAAGGACAGTATTGAGTTTGCTACATGTGCTTCGTGTCCAGTTCTTAAACTTGAAGCTGCTTTATATAAGGAGAAATATGCTAGAACCATTAAAGGTAAAACCTGTGAATCATGTGTTAATCTTGAAGAATAAAATGCTAATCTTAAGGATACCTTAGAAAAATTCTCCAAAGGTAAGAAACATTTAAACATGATTCTGGACAAGTCTAAAACTCCTTATAAGAAGCAAGGATTATGCTACAATTCTGTCCAAGATAATTCTAAGCCAAAAGTTACTCAAGTCTTGGAAAATGGGTTAGTTGAATTCAAAACCCTACCTGCAAAAACTATTTTTAAATATGCGGGTTCTTCCCAACTATCTGTTAAGTCAAATGGTGCTTCTCCCAGTGGTATCAAGTATCATTGCACCTATTGCAAAAAGGATGGGCATTTGGTTGAGTTCTATTGGCATAGGTTGAAAAATGATAAGGAAATTTTTTCTAGAATTTCATCAAAGTAAACTAGAGCTTTTATGAGTCATGGTAACATAGAGAATAAGAAACCTGGTTTAGGATTTGTGTCACATGCTCACCATCATGCTCCTAGACATGATATATCTCCTGTTAATTTAACCATTGCTCATAACAGAACTTCAAATAGAATCAAGGATAGCACTTCTGCTTTGCATACTACTCGCAGACGTGTGTCTCAGTACTGGGTTCCATGACCGGATTACCGCGGAAAGAGGAAGGACATGTGGTTCCCCAGTTTTGAGATACATTGTTTTTCTGTGCCTTGATTTTCAGGATTACCGCGGAAAGAGGAAGGACACGTGGTTCGTCCACTCCGGCTGTTCACGCCGCATGACCGGAGACTCAAGATGGTTCACCTCCTTCACGCGGTCGATGGGTGATGATTTCATCACCTTTGGAAATGATAAACAAGGGCGGATTGAAGGAACATGATCGATCTGGGTGAATGGCAATTTCATCCTGAAGAACGTCGCTCTTGTGGACATTCTAAGGTTTAATTTGCTTTCTGTCTCTCAACTTCTTGATGATGGCTATGAGACTATATTTAAGAAAAATGATTGTCGGGAGCTTGATTCAATTGGTGAGTTTGTTTTTGGGATTACTAGAGTTGCTAGGATCTTTGGAACTGATTTTTCTGAATCTCTTGCTGGTTCTCTCAAATGCTTGATTTTATTTTCTTCTTCTGAGTTCTAGCTTTGGCACAGTCGTTTGGGGTACATTGGTTTTGATCATCTGACGCGAGTTAGCAATCTTTAGCTCATGAGAGGTTTGCCCAAACTCAAAGCCGTCAAGGATGCTGTATGTGCGCCTTGTAGGCATGGCAAGCAAGTTGCCACCTCACACCCTTCAGTGACTATGGTCATGACTGACGGACAGGGACAGTTGCTTCATATGGATACTGTTGGTCCTGCTAGGGTTCGGTCAGTTGGTGGAAATTGGTATATTCTTGTCATAGTCGATGATTTTTCTAGATACACTTGGGTGTTCTTTCTTGCTTCGAAGGATGAAGCTTTTGATCAGTATCATGATCTTGTTCTTCGTTTGGTTTCTGAACTTCCGGGGTTCCTTGAGAGCGATCCGCAGTGACAATGGCACGAAGTTCAAGAATACCTCTTTTGCTTCTTTTTGTGCTGAGCGTGGAATTGAGCATCAGTTCTCTTCTTCACACGTCCATTAACAAAATGGCACTATGGAAAGGAAGAATAGGACCCTAGTCGAGATGGTTAGGACGATGCTAGATGAGTATAGCACACCTAGGAGGTTTTGGGCCAAAACTATTTCTACTACTTGTCATATTGCAAATCGTGTCTTTTTGAGACCGACTTTGGGCAAGACTCCTATGTGCTTCGTTTTTGTAGAAAAATCTATGTCTCGCACTTTCGAGTCTTTGGATTCAAGTGTTTTATTCTTAAGAAAGAAAACCTAAATAAATTTGAGTCAAGAACTTTTGATGGTTTATTTCTGGGTTATCCTGGACATTCGAGGGGTTTTCGGGTTTTTAATGCTGAAACTAACCTTGTTTAGGAGACATGCAATGTCACTTTTGATGATACTAGCCCTGGAGCTAGATCAGATATTTCAGGTGATACACAGGTGGCAGAGAGCATATTTATAGAGGACGATGATGAAGGACTCGATGATGTTCTTCCACCTGCTGCTGTTGACGCTCCTATTCCAACACAAGAACCTGCTGTGACTACTTCGCCTTCAGATGAGGCTCCTGCTGCATCTTCATCATTAGTAGTACCTACAAAGGTCGAAGAGTTGCTTTCCTCTCCGGGTGCACCTGATGAGGACATCCCTCCTTCGGATACACGTACTACACAAGACCTTCCAGATTTGGGTGTTGGACTACAAGGTCCTATGACAAGAGCTAGAGCACGTGACTTAATCTATCGGGTAAAATCGTTTCTAAGGCTGAGTGTATTATTTGAGAACTCTATGATGCTGCCTAATGGAGATGATTTACTTGTACTCAGAAATCTAGGATTACGACCACTTCAAGAAGGCCTCGACCGATTCAAGAAGGTCCACGACCCGATTCCGCAAGGCCTCGACCACTTCAAGAAGGCCTACGACGGATGACTCGTTGGGAGCACTCTACGACCGAGAGGCGAGCACGATACTCGTTGGACACAATCTATGACCAAAGATAGCATGGACTCCTCAAGACCACCCTAGGACCGATCCTACGACTAGATCTTCGACCGAAATCGCGACACAAGGTCTTTGCGTCACCGTTTTGAAACTAATAAGACTTTGTAAGCGTGGCGAGATCGAGTCCGGGTTGTGTACGCCTCATCCACGGCCGCACAACCTAGGTCGACCTCCTCCGTCCCCTATATATATCTGATGAGCATTAGTAGTTTAGGCGGGTTTTCTTAGATTATTACGCCAATTGCGGTTTGCGATTATCGGTTTGAGGAACCCCACTTGTAAACTTCATCTATATCCGCAATACAATTGATTGCATCTACCTTGTTCTTGTGAGTTGCTTGATTGCTTGCGGGAACAATAACCTTCGTGGTAAGGTCGATCGCGTGCAAGCGTGATCGATAACGGCACAGCGTCGCGGGTGTAGCGAATTGCGAGGTGACGATCTGTTGGTCGGAAGCCTCAAAGCGTCAATGTCCTCACGACGAACCAAATCGAACCTATCGGAAGATCGGGCCACCGTGACTCATCAGCACCACTTCACACTTAAAGGCAACACCCTCTGGATCAGATTATAGGTAATCTCCATGAGCGAGTCACTCGATCCGGTATCATGATCAAACCTCTACTCTCATTACGCTTTTGTTGCTACATTGAACCCGTGATATATCACATGCTTTATCAGTTCTAGTGGGTCAATGCCATGCATGAGGAGTTAGAGAATTTTGAGAGGAATAAGGTTTGGAACCTAGTAGAACCTCCTAGTGGCCATAATGTTACAGGAACCCACTGGGTTTTCAAAAACAAACAAAATGAGGATGGTTCTGTAATTAGAAACAAGGCTAGGTTGATAGCTCAGGGCATTAGCCAAGTTCAGGGGTTAGATTTTGATGAAACCTTTGCTCCTGTTGCTAGACTAGAAGCCATTCAGTTCTGCCTTGCATTTATCTTGCATCTAAGGGCTTTAGATTATATCCGATGGATGTTAAAAGTGCCTTTTTAAATGGTTTCATAGAGGAGGAAGTGTATGTTAGGCAACCCCTAGGCTTTGCGAATCCCAAATACCCAAATCATGTGTTCAAGCTATCCAAAGCCTTATATGGTCTTAAGCAAGCCCCTAGAGCCTGGTATGATAGACTTAAGACCTTGCTTAAGAATGATTTTGAAATTGGTAAGGTAGACAAGACTTTGTTCATTCTTAGGTGTGGTAATGACTTTCTGCTTGCTCAGATTTACGTTGATGATATTATCTTTGGTGGTTCTTCTAATGCTCTTGTTTTGCTTTTTACGAGACTATGTCCAGGGAATTTGAGATGAGTATGATGGGAGAGCTCAATTACTTCTTGGGGCTTCAAATCAAGTAATGCAAGGAAGAGATCTTCATCCATCAGATGAAGTACACTAAGTACCTGCTCAAACGCTTCGACATGGGTGACTGCAAGCCGATTGCCACTCACATGGCGACTTTGACTGTTTTGGATCCAGATGAGGAAGGAAAAGACGTGGATCAACGCGACTACCGCAGCATGATCGGCTCCCTCCTGTACCTGACGGCCTCAAGATCAGACATTCACTTCACAGTCTGCCTCTGTGCGAGGTTTCAGGCGTCTCCGAGAACTTCCCATCGCCAAGCCGTTAAGCGTATATTCAGGTATTTACACTCTACCCTCTTCTATGGCATTTGACATTCATGTTCGTCATCTTTGTCCATTCGGGGGTTTTCTGATTCTGATTTTGTGGGCTGTCGGCTAGATAAGAAGAGTACCTCGGGCACTTGTCACTTCCTAGGCACTTCTCTTGTCTCATGGTCTTCTAGGAAGCAATCTTCTATTGCACAATCCACTGCTGAAGCTGAATATGTAGCTGCTGCTAGTTGCTGTAGTTAGATTTTGTGGATGGTAACCACTCTTAAGGACTATGGGTTAAATTTTGATAGTGTTCCTCTTTTCTCTGATAACACTTCTGTCATTAATATTGCTAAGAACCCTGTGCAACACTCTAGGACCAAGCACATAGACATTCGCTATCACTTCCTTAGAGACCATGTCGAAAAAGGTGATATTGTGCTGCACTTCGTGGAATCCGAGGCTCAACTGGCTGATGTCCTCACCAAACCTTTAGACCCAACTATGTTTGCTACCTTGAGGAGCGAGTTAGGGGTAATTTATCCCTATGGGTTGGTTTGAGGGGGAGTTCGATTTTTTTCTGATCTTACCTTATTCTTTTGATCTTTCCTTGTTCTTTTCTGAACTTGTTGATCTTTTTGAACTCTTTAGGCTTTTAGGCTTTTATTGCATCTCATTGTATCATATTGCATTCATGTGAAAAATCCAAAAAGATGCATTGTAATATAAGATTTTCTACTTATCTTTTAAAATTGATGAAGCTTTGCCTATTGCCCTTTAGAGTTTTAGTATTTCAATTGTTACTCAATGCCATGTCTAGTTCTTTGACTTGCTAGAATTATCATGCTCTCACATATACAGATAAGTCTTTGCTGTATGAGCTAGAACTCTAAAATAACTCGAACTAAAAACTACAATTTGTGGATGTTTTAGCTAGTTGCACAATTAGTGCTCCTTTTGTGACATTGGCCTGTCAGAATTGCTTTGTTAGCTCTTGAATCTAAAATTGATCATTACTTGAGCTTCTTGTGTTCTTGAGAATCTAAAACTGCTGTTGTGAAACATGAAAAAATTAAATTTAAAGATTGTCTTATTCTTAAATTGTGTCAAACTACTCTTACGAGACTGCTTGTCAAAGACATGAACTTGGAGATAGTTTGATGATCCAGACGATCTCATGGGGACTGCATGTCAGAACTGACATGAACCTCAAGATTTGTCGCCCTAGTAGAAGCTTATGAAGAGTTTGCGGATGGCTCCTAGTCCAGGATCTTCTTCACTAAGTTATACCCTTAATCAACTTCTGGTCAAAGCTTAGGATGAGTTTGTGGATCGCTCCTAGTCCAGGATATTGTCACTAAGTTAGATCATTAGTCAACTTCCATATTTAGTGCAAATGAAAAAAGCATTGAAAAATGGGCGTTTGAGAAATTTGGGCACAATGATTCAATTCAGGACCAGATTGTCTCTTAATGTGGTAATTGTTAGCTTTTTGATCTTACTTTGACATTTTGACATAGCCAATTTCATTTTAGGATCCCTGTTGATGAACTTGCTAAATTTGAAGCTTTGCTTAATTTGATCTAATCTATTGCTTTATTTTGAGCCTTCGTGCTTAGCTTTGATATATATGTCTTATCATGATCTTGCTAGTATTTATTAGGCTTGATATGTTGTTCGTGCAATATTAGAGATTCTAGCTTGTTCTTTTGGGTAATCTCCAAAGCTTCTTGTAATCAAAAATTTAAAAAATACAAAAATGAAGCTACTCCATTGCACTTCATGCATACTCTTTTTTATGCTTCTTTCTCCATTCTGCATTTGTTATCTCTAGACGAGAGGAAGGCGTGATTCCTTGATGACTCCATTGTCAAAAGGGGAGAAGGTATCTCAATGTTGTATAAAGGGGAGAAGATATAAAAATATTATAAAGGGGGAGAAAATAGGAGAATTTGAAATTTTCTGAAATATGAGGATCATAGTGAGGGGGAGTTTTTGAATTGCATTCTTATCGTCTTATTGCTTTTCTGAACTTGAATTACATTTCTTAATTCTCACGATGATCAAAGGTCAATTGAACAATTGTTCTTTCATATGGACCTTACGTGAGATTTTTGACTCTTTTATGGAATTTAAAGTATTTATGCTTTCTTTTGCCTTATCTCACATGTCTATGCTATTCTGATGCCAGCTTGGTCATTTCCATTGCTTTCTCTTGCTTATGGACCAAGTTGTGCTTTTATGCGAAAATGAAAGTATTTTACTTTTCAAACCTCCAAATTATATTTTCTAGATTATTGCCAATGTGTTCATCAAGGGGGAGATTGTGGATATCATGAAGATATGCTCCTGATCTTAGGATGATGTGACAATTGGCAATGACGTTAAAGGGTTATCGTTTCACGTGTTTTCTGCAAAAATCTTGTCTTTGTCGGTCTCAAGCGATCGGCCGGCCGAAGCGGCGGTCGAGACCGATATAAAGCGATCGAGCCGGCGATGTGATCCGGCCGGCGGGCGGCGGTCGGACCGGCCAATTTCAAAAAGTGGTTTTTAGGGCTGGGCCAAAAATAGAGGTTGTAGACAAGAGATTGGATTCTATTGCACTTGGCCTCGTAATTTTTGGAGTCTCTAGTTAAAAGTTCTATTCGTTTTAAATTTCCAGTAGGTTTCAGAATTTCAGAGGCTAAATTCGGTTAAGTCGGTGGCGGTCGGGACCGCCTATAGGTGGCGGTCGGGGCCGGCGAGTGGCGATCGAGACCGACCATGGGGCGGTCGGCCGGTTTTCACTATGTCGTCGTTCTTCGTGGTGGCGATGTTGGTTGTTAGGTCAAAGTCATGAGTTTGATGCATATGTATTGCATGATGTATGTTTTGACTAACATGGGTCAAGTTGTGAAGAACTTGTTCCTAGATTTGGTTACTTGTCTATTGTTGTGCAGGTTGTTTGGTGGTCAACGGCGAGGATGATCGGGACAAGGCTTGGAGAGCTGAGGTCCAGAACGATCGACGATGCCGGGTGAGGTCAATGAACTCAAGCGTGGTGCAAGATGGACAAGGGTGACCTATTGACTAATCCGCGACGCAAGATGATGCAAGGTGTAGCTAATTAGGTCAAGAGGAGATAAAGACGGCGCATTAAAATGCGTGCGTGTGTGACCCGTTTGTTTTGGGCCTTAACGGGAGCCCAATTGAGTTAAACTTCTAGAAGGTATAAGCCTCCACTATAAATAGAGGAAGGTGGTGGCTGCCCCCTCTCTTCGCCTCTTTTGTTATTTTGAAACCCTAATTTGCTTAGGGAGAGGAGATGTGGAGGCTAGGGTTCTAGAGAGTTTTGATTTGATTTCGTGCTTATAGATTGAGCTTTGTCCTCCATTGATGGAGTGACTGTAAGCCAAAATCATATCAAATCAATCCAAGGAAAGTTTGATCAAAGTTTTGTCTCTTTGCTTTCCTTCTCTCTATTTGATGATTTTGAGTATTTCTTTGATCCGTGAGTTTTTGATTGATTTGTTCACATGGTCTAGCTTGCTGTGACATGTGGGAACATATCTAGGATCATCTTGATCATCAATCACCCACGAGCAAGATTTTGGATCTAGTTTTTGTTTTGACTCGGTTTTGAACCTTCCTCGTCTCAAACGGAAAAGGATCGTAATTCTTTAAAGAGTTTTCATAATCTTTGATTGGAATAGGTTTCTGACATCATAGAGAAGGTGTTCCATGTTTTATCGAGTTTGGAGTTGTAGATCAAAAGTTTCATCTATTTACAGCTTCGTCATCGGGGCTGTTTTGATCTGTTCTTCAGGTCGGCGGTCAGACGGCCAGAGCCACCGGTCAGACCGCTAGGTGTCAGCGGTCCGACCGCCATTAACCCAGCGGTCCGACTACCAAAGACTGAATTGCTTTAGCTTGTGTTGATTTTTGTCGTATTGCTTTGGGGGTTAAATTGGATTCAATACTAGTCCTCCGCTGTACTGGTATATTGATCTTCATAGCTTCCATAGCTACTGGAGTAAAATCTTATTGAATTAATTATTTGTGAAAAATTGAGCGTGCTCCTTTTCACCCCCCTCTAGTCGCATTTTCGGTCCAATAGTAAGCTATTAACTCGAAGGGGCAACAAGTGCTTGGTGGGACAACTTCTACGCCAAGCAACCCGAGGGACAAGTTCCGACTTGGAACGAGTTCCAAGTGGCTTTCTGTGAGGCTCATATCCCGGATGGAGTAATGGTCATCAAACAACAAAAGTTCCTTGCTCTGAAGCAGGGGAAGAAAAGTGTCATGGAATATTTGCACTAGTTCAACTTCCTGGCTCGTTATGCTCCCGATGACGTCTCCACTGATGCCTGCTACCAGAGCCGTTTCATGAACGGTTTGGCGGCGGAGATGCAACTTGCTCTTGCCATCCATGACTTCTGTAATTTATAGCATATGGTCAATAAGGCCATAGTAATGGAGAACAAGAGTCAAGCTCTAGAGGAGTCGAGAAAGAGGAAAAGAGCTGCGCTAATTTCAGCAAGCGGCAATTTTCCGAGACCGCGCACCGGGCAATCCCAACCGCCCTGTTTTCAAGCACCGGCGCCACCGAGGCCACCTACCTTTGTACCAAGACCTCCTACCCCAAATGTGTAGACAAGAGGTGGAAACCAGCCCCAAAATAGCGGCTACATCAAGCCAAGTGTGACTGGTTTCCCTTTGTGGTCGTCAGGGCATTCGCGCATCAATGCTTGGTGAAAGCACATGGGATGCCCCGGGTCTTCAACGCCCCTACCCCAGCTCCAGCGAGACATTCACCACCCCTGAGGGCCATGTCTACACCTCTCCAAATCCCAGCACGTGGTCGAATCAACCACGTCACTCCCGAGGAGGCAATAGACGCACCAGACGTCATTTTGGGTAGTCTCTTTGTCAATTCTGATCCGATTACCATCTTATTTGATTACGAGCATATCATTCATTTATCAAGAAGTCATATGCTGCACATCATCAATTTGAAATGCATACACTTCAGCCACCCTATCACATTCAGTCTCCGAGATCGGTTTTTCAAACCGATCAAGTCTGCCTGGACGTAAAAGTGCAGATTCAAGGGGTTAGTTTTTTGGTAAACCTAATAGTAATAACCTCAGTTGGTATTTATGTGATATTAGGGATGGATTGGATATCTAAAAACCAGGGGCAAATTGATTGTGCTCAACGATCTATTTCTATCACAAGCGAAGACGGCAATCAAGTCGTGTTTGCACCTTTTGTGGGAAGTTCTCATCTCTATGCCTTGGAAGTTAGTATCTCTCTTGAATTGGAGAAGGTACCAGTGGTATGTGAGTACCCAGACGTATTCTCTAAAGAACTCGTAGGCATGGCCCCCGATCGTGAAGTTGAGTTCGTTATCGAGCTTGCACCCGGTACTGCGCCAATTTCAAAACGGCCGTATCGGATGCCTCCTGACGAGTTGGTTGAATTGAAAGAATAACTCAAGGAAGTTCAAGATAAGGGATTCATTAGGCCAAGCTCCTTACCCTGGAGATGTCCGGCAATCTTCGTTAAGAAGAAAGACAAGAGTTTGCGGATGTGTGTTGACTACTGTCTGTTAAACGAAGTCACTGTCAAGAACAAGTATCCGCTTGCATGGATTGATGATCTGTTCGACCAACTGAGCGGAGCTCAAGTGTTCGCTAAGATCAACTTGAGACTTGGCTACCATCGGATCAAAGTCCGAACTGAAGACATTCCAAAGATAGCATTCTCTACTCGTTACGAATTGTATGAGTATACTGTTATGTCCTTCGGATTGACTAATGCACCAACATATTTCATGAACCTCATGAACTCGGTTTTCATGGAGTGCTTGGATCAGTTCATCATTGTGTTTATCAATGACATCCTCATCTACTCCAAGTCCGACGAAGAACACGAGCACCACTTGAGGCTTGAGTTGGAGAAGCTTCGTCAACATCAACTCTATGCCAAATTCAGCAAATGCAAGTTCTAACTTCGTGAAGTTCATTTCTTGGGTCATGTACTATCTGAAGGCGGTGTCGCTGTTGATCCTAGTAAAGTGCAAGATGTACTGAACTAGAGACAACCCAAGACTATCACCGATATCCGCAGTTTTCTCAGACTTGCGGGTTACTACCGCAGATTCATCAAGAACTTCTCCAAAATTGCGAGGCCAATGTCCCATCTTCTGAAAAAAGGAGAAAAAGTTCGAAAAGTCAGTGGAGTGCGAACAAAGCTTTCAGATCTTGAAAGAATGTCTGACCAAAGCTCCGATACTGATCCTGCCGGATATTCATAAGAGCTTCGGTATATATTGCGATGCATCTCGCCACGGGCTCGGTTGTGTGGTCATGCAAGAGGGCCGAGTTGTGGCGTATGCATCAAGGCAATTGAGGCCTTATGAAATTAATTATCCAACACACAATTTGGAGTTAGCAGCTGTGGTCCATGCTCTGAAGTTGTGGCGATATTACCTCATCGGTAATCGTTGCAAAATCTACACCGACCACAAAAGCCTCAAGTATATCTTCGCTCAAGCCGATCTAACTAAAAAGACAAAGAAGGTGGCTTGAGCTAATCAAGGACTACGACATGGGACTCCATTATCACCTAGGGAAAGCAAACGTAGTGGCCAACGCATTAAGCAGAAAGTCTCATGCAATTTTTTGTCGGTAGCACCCATCTCAGTAGGACTTTGCGCCGAATTTCAGCACCTAAGTCTCGAGATGATTGGAGAAGGTTCCCTTGCTGCCCTTAGTGTGACATCTACACTTGAGGACCAGATTAAAGAAGCCCAGAAGACCGACATGGAAGTCGCTCAAATCCGGGAAGAAATGAAGCAAGGCAAGGCCAAATGCTTCACTGAAGATGCACAAGACACCCTACGGTTCGAGAACCGTTTGATAGTGCCATTTGACCATAACTTGAGAGAGTTAATTCTCAAGGAAGCTCATAAGTCTCAATTCTCTATACACCCTGGAGGTACCAAGATGTACCAAGATCTGAAGAAGCGGTTATAGTGGAGTCAAATGAAGAGGCAAATCGCACAATATATTACTGAGTGCGATGTATGCCAAAGAGTCAAGGCTGAGCATTTGAAGTCAGCGGGTACTCTCCAAGCTCTACCTATTCCCAAGTGGAAATGGGAAGAAGTCGGGATGGATTTCATCACCGAACTCCCGAGGACTCAAATTGGTTACGATTCTATATGGGTAATTGTCGATCGTTTGACAAAGGTTGTCCATTTCATTCCTGTCAAGACAACCTACACCAGAGCCAAGTTAGTAGAGCTTTATATCTCTAGAATTGTGTGTCTCCACGGTATACCTAAGGTGATTTTTTCCGATCGTAGTGCACAATTCACATCCTACTTTTGGAAATATCTCCATCAAGCAATGGGGACCAACCTCTCTTTTAGCTCCGTTTACCACCCGCAAACGGATGGACAAACTGAGAGGGTGAACCAAATTTTGGAAGATTTTCTCTGAGCATGTGTGCTGTCCTGTAACAAGAATTGGGAAAAATACTTGCCGTTTGCGGAGTTCTCCTACAACAATAGCTACCAATCAAGCATACGAATGTCACCATCTGAGGAATTGTATGGGAGAGCTTGTAGGGTACCGTTGAACCGGTATGAGACTGGGGAAAGGCCATTCTATAGACCAACCTTGGTGGAGGACGAAGAAGAACAAGTTCGAGTCATCCGTGAGTGACTTCGGACGGCTCAATCTCGTCAGAAGTCGTATGCCGACCGTCGTCGTCGTGAGTTGAGTTTTGAGGTGTATGATCATGTTTACCTTAAAGTCTCTCCGATGAAAGGAACGCATCGTTTCTAAGTCAAAGGCAAATTGACACCTCACTAGCGCAAGATGAGGAATTATAACATCAAGTTCATTGGAGCAACCATACCGAAGATGAGGCAATTTGGGAGCGTGAAGACCAAATATGAACCGAATATCCTGACCTTTTTCCTTCCATCCGAAGTGCCTTCGAATCAAGAAATAAAAGGTTAAGCAAAGCAATGGAAAGGAAAAATATAATAACCATTCCTTGTAACCTTGTAGGATATGTTAGCACTATCTTTGAAGGAAATCAAGACAACAAATGTTGTATAATCTTTTAGAACCTTCCTATCCAGCTTCCAACCAATCGAGATCTCGGGGTCCAGATCTTTTGTAAGGGGGGTGGGGGGTTGTCCCATCCCCAAATTAGCTGATGATATTTGGTATGCATCTCATCAGCACACATCATATTTTGAAATATTTGCATAAAGTTTTGCACTTGGAAAATCTCAAAAATTATTGTTAAACATACACTTCAAATTGAACTCCCAAAAGAATTAGTAACAAAAATATATGAACATCTTCTAGAAATAATTTATTCAAATACCTTATTAATTATAATTAATTAATATTATTTTGGCTAAATTTTTGGAATAGAATTCAAACCTCAGAAAATTCAAACACAATCAATGACCTACCTTAAGTTTGACTTTATATTTAGACAAATTAGAACATGAGCAGTGGGGTTTAAAATTTTATATGGATGCTAGGTCCGCCCAGTAACTTCTTTGATTTATTTCAAAATTTTATGATTTTATTTGCTTTATTTTGTGGCTCAGTCAAACTAGAACCAAATAAATTCAACTCAGTCAAACTTGTCATTGTTCCTCAGGCTCGAACCTAACTCCGACTCGAGTCCGACCCACACATAAGCGGCTCGACTAATCCAAACCCACTGAACCGCGCAGCGCCATGCTGGACTTGGACTCACGCCACTCAGTGTTGTTGCCAACCAAGCCCTACATGTCGGAGTCGTCTCCGACTTCCAGTACTGCTGCGAGCGAAGCGCCACCTGGCGCGAGCTCCAGCGTCGCGCCGATGTGAGTCAAGCCACCGCGGCCGTTGACCACTCCTAGATCTTCTCAACTTCACGCCGCCCGCACTGCATCATCTCCGTGGACATAATACCCCTCCTTGCCCTCTCTTTTCGCCATTCTTCCTCTCGGTGGCTGAGGAAGAAGAGGTTCTCCTGTGCAACCTTCTCGGGTAAGCTTCAATCCGATGGTTCCTCCCTGCAATATGATCATTACCATATCCATTTCTGCTAATGCGCAGGCTTGAATCGGCTTGTAGATTCCAGTCCATCCTCGTGCTCTCAGTTGTTTCCAGAGCGCGCACCCGAGTGACATCACCGTACCTTCTTCGTCTCCGGTGAGGTTTTTGGTCAACCTTGCAAGTCACTTTGTGTCTTTGAGCATAAATAAGAGTTCCCCTCAACAAATTTTGACAATCTATGACAAGATTTTGTAAATTCGAAGTTTTGTCCATTTCGTAGAAGAATCGACCCTTCGTCTCCCACCTTGGTCTGGTAATGTTTTTGTCGATTCCTTGCTCCTAAAGCATCTTCATGTGACCCTTAAGACGGTCCGACCTCCCACTTCTCTTTGTTTTGCTCAGGGTCTTCCCTCCACGTTGAACCACACCATCGCCGTGGCCATTGTCGATGTCAAGCTAGCTCCGGCCATCTAACGTGGTTACAACATGAATGGGATGTTCCAGCATATTAGTTTATCAAAGTGGACAACCACTTTGATATTGATTGATCTATAGCATTATATATGTCTTGTGAAATCCTTTTTGGAAGAAATGATTTACAAATTGGTTTTCAAAAACTAGAAGGTCTAGGAATGTAAGTTGTTGCGTTTTATGCAAAAATAGAGCCACTAATGCTATACTTTGATTGCCCAATATGCATAACTAATTTTTCCTTTGTATAAGACTTGCGAGTACCTTTGTACTCAGCCAGTTTGTCTACTGGTTTCAGGTGAGGAAGATTTTGAGCCCGATGAGCTCGTTAGTGCCGATTTAGGCGTCTTGTGAGTAGTTTTATTATTTAACTCGATCGGTTACCATGGGTTATGGGGCACACCACACTGGACTTTTGGTTTATTTACATTGCTTCCGCTGTAACTTAATGTTATCATTTGAATTTGGCCGGTCGGCCACTTGTAATAGTTGTGGACTTGGCTATTATTGATGTATGTCTTTCGAATTATCTACGCATGAATGTTGTATGGATGTGGTTGACGTTGATGAGGGTATGTGCATGTTGGTCGCTGATCTTGGGAGCCAACACGAGGCGCTTATACTGCTGTTTTTAATTCAATTTTAACTCATTTGAGTGTGTGAAGGACCGAAATGGCAACAGAGGGGGGGTGAATGGTGCCTAAAAATTAATACTCCCCTTTACTGTATTTAAACAAGCCTACAAAGATCTCTGGAGATCTAAAGAAAGTAAATGAAGCAAGATCAAATAACAAAAACAAGCCTCGGGCTGTTCTTCTGGAAATCGGAAGCTCGGCCGATGAAGGTGCGGAAGTTAAACTGCGTAGTTCCATGATGTATGGCGCGGAAGTTCCGCTAGCGATACTTCATTGTATAAAATCGGAAGCTCAGATTATCGACCAAGAAACGAGCGCTCGGGTTTTGCCCAAAAATCAAACTACTTTTGATCTGTTGTTCTTCTCGGTCAAGTTTCACGAGGATATCATCCTAAACAACATCTTGACCATATTGAGAAGAAGTTGCTAGCAAAGGTTCAACAAACAAAGCAAAATCGGGTTTCTTGAGGAATACGAAAGAAAGACCAAAACCCGTGAATCGAGAGATTCTTAGATTCTTAGCTCATGAAACATTGAGGATATATTAGCAATATCAAAGCGACTCTATCTCTCAAGTTTCATGCACTCTCATAAGATAAATCAAAAGATACACGAACCCTAGATATTCAACGTAAAAGCGGTGAGAGGAAGAGTTGCAAAATCGGATAATCAAAACCTCAGTTAAATTGGATTGAAACAAGGATTACAGAGGTAAAGCAAAGAGGAATGATTACAATAGATTTCAGTTCGTACATTCCAACTCAAACACTCTCCAAAAACAAAACAAACTCTCCAAAGCAAACCCTAATTTTATCTCGGAAGTGCAAACCCTAACTCGTGGTTCTCCCTATTTATAGCCTTTGCTAATGGGCCTCCAACCCATTAAGCCCGCTACCCGAACGGAACCGCCTCCACTTTTGCCGCTGCGAAAAGACCCTTCGCCCCTTGCGCACCTTACGGAAGCCTCCGTACACCTTCTTGTCCTTGACACGCAACCACCTCAAGATTCACGCCGTCTTGACACATCCGGCCGTTCGACCTCAGCGGCACTGCGCCTAGTCCGATCACCTCGTGTCCCACCACGACTTCGTCTCGATGTCCTGCGGTCAACACAGACAAAAACACATCACATAGCATTGCACAATATCATAGCATCAACATTTGTATAAGACTCAAACTCATACGAAATCAAAATCACAAAATATCCTTCTACGCGATTACGGACATAATCGGAAGTTCCGCACTTTACCTTGCGGAAGTTCCGATTTCGAAACGTCCGCGCTGTCGGGATTATCGGAAGTTCGCGCTTAACAACTGCGGAACTTCCGATCTTCGAAGATCCGCCTTTCAGTTTTCAAATCCGATAACCATCTCGGAGGAACACTCAATGTCGGTATAATCGGACACTCCGCTACCCTTGTGCGGAAGTTCCGATTTCCTTCACCGAACTCAAAACCACAGTAAATCGGAAGTTCCTATTTCCAGCGCCGGTAGTTCGATTATCGAACTTCCGCTCCATACACGCGGTAGTTCGATTATCTGATTCAACCTGAAGCAGTCCAAACCGAAACACTCAACTCTCAACCTATTCAACACGCTGTCAAATACTCATCACTCAGAATGGAGGACCTCTCACATGGTCTCTCAATCTCCCCCTTGATGAGTATATTGACAATCAACGAAAAAGCAAGAGATGAGTTTGAGTTTAAAATCAACCAAGGTCTAAACAAGAGTAGATAAGCTCACGACCAAGTTGACAAAAGAGAAAGACTTGAGATGAGATGAAAGAGCAATATGAAAGAGTAATTTTCGCATAAAACTCAAGGCTTTTCTCCAGAAGGCTTTTTCTCTCCAAAATTCTCCCCCTTTGGCAATAAAATCATCAAGATGTAGAAAAGGGAGGAAAAGGCTATATGATGTTCATTTTAAGCATTAGGAGCCATGTAGATTATCCAAAATGATTATTAGAGAATTACACCAAGCCATAACACAGAAGAATGCTATCAAGATCATGACAATTGATGTAGAGAATAGCTAAGACAGAAAATCCATAATCTGATTAATGATCCAATTCTTTAGCAAGTCCATTAAACCAAGATTGCAGTCTAGCTAAAGGTATCCAAGGATGATACAAGCCATGTCAAATAATCTAAGTTGAACCAAGAAGACTCATATCGAACAGTTTAGAGTGCTATCAGTTGGAGAAAGACTCATTTTATCCAGAACTTGGTCTTTTTAATGATAAGCAATTTTAGCATATTTTTCTTTTTAAAAAGCTCTCTATGGTTTTATCTTAGTAAAGCAAGCTCTGGACTAGGTGCCATCCACAAGCGCCTCCTAAGCTTCAACCAATTTTTCAAATCTTAGCCATGTGCTAGATCCCAAGCCTTATCGACCACTCCAAACAACAGACTTAAGGAGGTGATCTTAGGTCATCAAGGCTCCCCACGAGTTCATGCCTAGTGCAATGGCAAGCGATCTCATGAGAAAGATTTGGTGAGATCGGTTTTTCGCACAAAGAGATCATTTTTCTTTTGAAGTTTTTAGACCAATGATTTAAAGATAAGTCAAGTTTCTTAACAAACTAACATAGCTTACTCAAAAGTTCAAAGGAGATACAAGACTCAACTCGACCTACTTGACATGGCGAATATCATAAAAGGATAGCTTCAACGGACTAGTCTCAAGAGCTATCATGACAAGATTTTAATTCGGTTTAGCATTTTTAATCACCTTAGCATGGCAAAGACTAAACTACACATAAAAAGTCATGATAGATCTAGCGGTTTAGCATAAATCATGGCAAGATGTAAAGCAGTGAAAGCAGATCATAAGGGATAATAAACAAGGCTCCATTTGATTATAATGCAATGCATGATGAAATGCACGAAAATCCGATTCCCTTGAAATGAGATGCATCTTTTAATTGAGGTTGAGTTATGACAAAATTAAGAACTGGAATAACCAAGATAAACTCCCCACAACCAAAGGAACAAAAGCGAGAATCGATAAGAGAAACAGAAAAGCGGTCCTTTAGAGCATAGAAAGATATAGAAAACTATCGCTCAGACGGGTTCTTATCTACCCCATATGATTCTAGGACTATCAGTGAACACCTCATACACTAAGGAGCAAACAACATCCTGTCTACCCAAGGGTGGCCCGACCCTGCTAGAACCTATAAGAAATGAGTAAGCTCTACTTAGAGAAGAAGAGACATCTAATAAGCGACATCCTAGAAGCACAAGATAAGAAATAGCAGTCAAAGCAATTTGGCAAGAGAACCACTCTAACCTATCTTTGGAAGGACTTGACCCAAAATATAAAAAGAAATGCAACGAGAAAGGAGTAAGAGTATAAATATAATATAATCTGATGTAGCACATAGCTCCCCCTCACAGCAGTCCGTAAGGACAAACCACTAAGCTCTCCCAGAAATGAAAACCTAGAAACTATCCAAAGGCTTAGTGAAGATATCGATAGCTGGTGCTCACTCTCCTGGCTGGAGCACAATGTCACCCTTCTCTACATGGTCTCGAAGAAAGTGATATCGATATCAATATGCTTGGTCCGTGAATGTTGCCTTTGGGTTCTTGGCAATGCAAATCGCAGACGTGTTATCACAAAAGAGTGGAACACGATCGATAGATAACCCAAAATCCTGCGGTCGAGACCATCAAAGCACTTGGCTCTGACAAGCTCGGCTGCGACAGCGTGCTCGGCCTCTGCGGTGGGTATGCAACACCGGATTGCTTCCTTGGCGACCGGGAGACAAGAGAAGTGCCAATGAATTGGCAAGTGCGGAAGTGCTCTTCCTATCTATCCTCTGACCAAATAAATCTGCATCGGAGAAGGCTCTAAGAGATAGACAAGAAGAGGAAGAGTACGGATACCATAGTCAATGGTAGCTCGAAGGTACCGAAGATCGCTTCACCGCTGACGGTGAGATACGTGAGGAGAAGCTCGAAACCGAGCACAAAGACACACGAGAAATGTATATCCGGTCTCGAGGTCATGAGGTACAAGAGAGAGCCAATCATGCTCTGAACTCCTTTTGGTCAACGAGTTCGCCGTCTTCATCCGGATCGAGGCACCAGTAGATGCCATCGGAGTTGATCTTGGCTTTCCATCATTCATGTCGAAGCGCTTGGAGGTCTCGAGTGTATTTGCCTTGATGAAGAAAGGTACCCTCCCGAGTCTGTTTGATTTGGAAGCCAAGGAAGAAGCTCAACTCGCCCATCATGCTCATTTCAAACTCGAGCTCATGACATCGGAAAAGCGGGAAGAGAGCATGCGAGGAGCCGCCAAAGATAATGTCATCCACATAGATGCGGGCGAGCGGAAGATCGGTGCCAAGGCGGCGGATGAACAAGGTCTTGTCAATTTTACCCATCTCAAAACCATGGCTCGTGAGATAGGACTTAAGCCTTTCATACCAAGCTCAGGGAGCTGCTTGAGTCCATACAAAGCTTTGGAAAGCTTGTAGACATGGTTAGGGTATTTGGGGTTCTCGAAACCGTGGAGGTCATCGACATAGACTTCTTCCTCAATAAGGCCATTGAGGAAGGCACTCTTGACATCCATCTGGTAAAGCTTGAAACCCTTAGAAGGCTGCAAAGGCAAGTAGGATTCTAATGGCTTCAAGTCTAGCTACGAGGGCAAAGGTCTCTTGAAATCTAGACCCTCAACTTGAGAGTACCCACGAGCTACCACCTAGCCTTGTTTGAATGACTAACCCATCTTCACTTTGCTTGTTCTTGAACACCCATTTGGTCCCAATGATATTGTGACCTTGAGGGGCTCAACAAGGGACGGACCTTGTTTCTTTCAAAGTTTTCCAACTCCTCATGCATAGCGTTTGTCCAAGACTCATCGATAGAGCATGACAAATGTCTTTGGGCTCAAAAGAGGCAACAAAGGAGAATGGAGCAGAAGAGAGACAAGCCGCTTTTTGGAGCGTGTGACACGCTCAAAGAGGTCTCAATTATCTGCTTTGAAGGATGGTCCTTTTGAATGTGTCTTGGAGGTCGGGGTGAGATGAAGAAGTGGCCTCTACCTCATTAGCGGATGAGATAGGAGCAGAGCCACTAGCTTGAGAAGATCAGATGCAGGTAAGGGCCGATCTCCTCGAGGTGCAAAGTGGAAGAAGGCATCTCAAGAGGAGGAGGAAGAAGCTGGATCGTAGACAACCCTCATCTCCGTCTTCCTCTTCGTCCACAAAAATGGACTCGGTTGCTCTAGAGAACACGAGATATCGGGCCTAGTCCCGGTGGCCTCATCGAAGGTCACCTCACTGAGTTTCTACCATTTTGCTAGACTCGCGATTCCGGACTCTATAGGCACGAGAAGAAGTCGAGTAACCGGAAAGATCCCATCACAAGATCGTGACTCGAACTTATCTAGGTTCCCGGACTTGAGAATAAAACACTTGCAACCGAACACACGAAAATGCGAGGCCATTTGGTTTTCGCCCATATCTCAACTCATAAGAAGTGCGATGCAAGAGTGCAGAAGAAAAACTCATTAGAAACATGACAAGCGGTAGCAATTGCCTCACCCAAAACTTCCTAGGTGTAGAGTATTCATCAAGCATCGTCCCGCCATCTCGACCAAGGTGCGGTTCTTCCTCTCCACAACACCATTACATTGGGGGCGTATGGAGACGAGGCGGTGCTCTACACTGTCTCACCACAAAAACTCTCAAAGTAGGAATTCTTGAACTCGGTGCCATTATCGGTGAGAATTGCTCGTAATGCACCGGGAGCTCAGCGAAAGCCTACTAAAAGACCACAAAAAGAGTAAGCGTCTCATCCTTGAGGCTAAGAAAAACACCCAAGAGTACCTCGAGAAGTCATCGACCACAACAAGAATATACCACTTCCCTCCTGCCGATGCACTCGAGTTTGGACCAGCGGTATCCATATGGGCGATTGTCTGGTGCATCGATCATTATCCTTTGTGGATCGAGAGTGAGAAGCGGCAACCATCTTGCCGTCTTGGCATGGAGAGCAAACTAGATCCTTGACCATCTTGAGTTTTGGCAAACCACGAATGAGATCGTGACCGTGACTCGTGTCAAATGATCAAAGCCTATATGACCTAGTCTCCTATGCGGAAGGTCAAATCACGAGATTGAAGCAATTAAACACCGAGAGGATCACGGAAGACTCGGAAAAATCAGCACGAAAGATCCTCCCATATCGAGAAATCCATAAACTAGACTACAGAAGAATCAAGAATTTTGCAATTGTTTTTCTTAAAGCTCACCTCGAAACCGTCATCGGTGGTGAGAGGCGGCGATTATCTGCGGCTTACTTACTAAGGCAACATCTTTTAAAATAAGCGAATCATTAATGCTCACGGTACCTTTAGCGATGGCGCGCCCAAATGAAGCATCTCGAAAGTGATTGTCTCATCACCGGAGCACGGGCTAGGAAGAAAACCAACGAGAATCTCCAATCATATGGCGAGAACAACGGAGTCTACAATCCGACCTTTCCCTTCCCAAATGGCGACCCTCATCCGAGTCGAGTCTGACTCATTGTCGCTCGATTCGCCCAGGGCCATGAAGCACATGCGGAGAAGTTGGCATCGTCCTTGGGATCATGATCGTCCTTCCCATCATTGTCCTCCACCCCTCCACCTCGGCGGTGTCCGGTTCGTCGAGGCGGTGAGGACGCGATGGAACGACTTCTTTGCCTTCCCAAAGTTGCGGAACTTCTTCTTGCCTTGATCAGTCTTTGAGGGCTTCGTGTTGCGGTTCTTGTCGATGTAGTCGTTCTTGCTTGGACCGCCATAGTCACCTTTGCCCTTCCCAAGCTTGGGACGGTTTGCTCGGATGTGGTTGGGGCCACCACACTCGAAACAAATCACAGGACCTCCTCTTTTACCATCCCTCCTCCTCTTGTAAGCATGAGAAAACTTCCGAGCTAGGAGGGCTAGTGTTCATCCTCAAGTCGCTCTAGCGATCATCGGTTATGTCACGAGAGCGACTAGGGAGAACCCACGTGTCGACTCGAAGAAGATCCGAAGTGGGATCGATGACTAAAGCCATCGATTGTGACTTGACCTTGAGAGACAATGTCAATCTCGTGAGTCTTGAGGCGAGTAAAGCGCATCAAGAGTCGAGTCGAGAGGTCCGTGCTATCTTTGATGGTAGTCACTTTCATCTCCCAAACACGAAGATCAAGTCTGAAAGCATCTGTCGGCGTTATCCGAGTCGGGGTATGTAAGACCGACCGCTCGGAGGTTGCTCAAAATCTTGTGAAAACGCAAAAGCACTCATCAAGAGATTCACCACAAGCATCTCAAATTTCTTGTATTCACGCTTGAACTGGTCTTGTCGAACCGTCTTAATCTGGTGGTTCCCTCATGGTATGCATCGAGGTCACCCGGATGTAAATAGTAAATCAAATGAGAAATGCGATCAAACTCATACGCTCAAACCACGAATGATAATGTTCCTTGCCTTAGCATTTGCCTCAACATCGGGCATGTTTCCCACATTGATGTTTTCATCGGCGAGAACAGACAAATCTAACCTTCACCTTTCTCGGATGGCATACCCACGAGCACGGATGTAAGTTTCCATTCGGCTCTTCGGAAGGGTAATCCGAGGCCATCAAAGGCGGAGGCTTGGTGGAATACTTGTCGTTGCCATGGCTCAACCGACCGGTTAAGATCTATAAAGAAGAGCTAACAGCTCGATACCAAGCGAAGGACCGAAATGGCAATAGAGGGGGTGAATGGTGCCTAAAAATTAATACTCCCTTTCTTGTATTTAAACAAGCCTACAAAGATCTCTCGGAGATCTAAAGAAAGTAAATGAAGCAAGATCAAATAACAAAAACAAGCCTCGGCCGTTTCTTACGAAATCGGAAGCTCGGCCGATAAGGTGCGGAAGTTCCGCTGCGGCGATTCATGATGTATGGCGCGAAGTTCCGCTAGCGTACTTCCGCTGTATAAAATCGGAAGCTCCGATTATCCTGACCGAAGAACAGAACGCTCGGGTTTTTGCCCAAAAATCCAAACTACTTTTGATCTGTTGTTCTTCTCTGGTCAAGTTTCACATGATATCATCCTAAACAACATCTTGACCATATTGAGAAGAAGTTGCTAGCAAAGGTTCAACAAACAAAGCAAAATCGGGTTTCTTGAGGAATACGAAAGAAAGACCAAAACCCGTGAATCGAGAGATTCTTAGATTCTTAGCTCATGAAACATTGAGGATATATTAGCAATATCAAAACGACTCTATCTCTCAAGTTTCATGCACTCTCATAAGATAAATCAAAAGATACACCGAACCCTAGATATTCAACGTAAAAACAGTGAGAGTAAGAGTTGCAAAATCAAATAATCAAAACCTCAGATTAAATTGGATTGAAACAAGGATTACAGAGGTAAAGCAAAGAGGAATGATTACAATAGATTTCAGTTCGTACATTCCAACTCAAACACTCTCCAAAAAACAAAACAAACTCTCCAAAGCAAACCCTAATTTTATCTCCAGAAGTGCAAACCCTAACTCCAGGGTTCTCCCCTATTTATAGCCTTTGCTAATGGGCCTCCAACCCATTAAGCCCGCTACCCGAACGGAACCGCCTCCACTTTTGCCGCTTTGCGAAAAGACCCTTCGCGCCCTTGCGCACCTTACCGGAAGCCTCCGTACACCTTCTTTGTCCTTGACACTCAACCACCTCAAGATTCACGCCGTCTTGACACATCCGACCGTTCGACCTCAACGCCGCTGCGCCTAGTCCGATCACCTCGTGTCCCACCACGACTTCGTCTCGATGTCCTGCAGTCAACACAGACAAAAACACATCACATAGCATTGCACAATATCATAGCATCAACATTTGTATAAGACTCAAACTCATACAGAATCAAAATCACAAAATATCCTTCTCTGCACAGTTCTGGACATAATCGGAAGTTCCGCACTTTACCTTGCGGAAGTTCCGATTTCCGGAACGTCCGCACTGTCGAGATTATCGGAAGTTCCGCGCTTAACACTGCGGAACTTCCGATCTTCGGAAGATCCGCCTTTCCAGATTTTCAAATCCGATAACCATCTCAGAGGAACACTCAATGTCAGTATAATCGGACACTCCGCTACCCCTTGTGCGGAAGTTCCGATTTCCTTCAGCCGAACTCAAAACCCTGGTAAATCGGAAGTTCCTATTTCCAACGCCGGTAGTTCCGATTATCGGAACTTCCGCTCCATACACAGCGGTAGTTCCGATTATCCTGATTCAGCACAGAAACAGTCCAAACCGAAACACTCAACTCTCAACCTATTCAACACGCTGTCAAATACTCATCACTCAGAATGGAGGACCTCTCACATGGTCTCTCAGTGTGGACTTGGACTGTGAGAGAACTGGTCATCATGTAGTGCTCGCAGAGGACATGATCACCAGAGCTCTAGTTTCGATCGGGGCCTTTCACTTGGATGGAGTTAAGGTGGAATTCATTTACTTGGGGCCTAGAGTTATTTCCATAAGACCGGGAAGACCCCGGTCTTACGGAAATGACCCGGGGGTCCTCACAGACCTTGAGTCTGACGAATGCTGGAGCTCAGTCGAAAATGAAGCTCCTGCTTTGCTTTTCTCCTCTGAGGAAGGCCGAGTTCTTCGCAGTGTAATGGGTGAGGTCCCGTCGGTGCATGCATTCGATGTTGCCAAAATGGTTGTTAACGCGGTCTGTGCAATGGGTTAAAGAGCAGGAATGATATTGCAGACCCAGAGAATTACCTAATATGCAATAAAATGTTGTTTCCAACCATGGGGGATATGAATGTGTGGATATCATGGGGATATGCTCCAGATCTTAGGATGATGTGACAATTGGCAATGTCATTTATGGTTTGTCGTTTCACAGGGTTTTCGACATAGTTCAGGCATTCTGGACAGGAGCGGTCCGACCGGCCATAGCATGGCGGTCCGACCGGTCCCAAATCGGTCGGACCGGCCATGTGCGGTGGTCGGACCGGCCGTGACCACAAATGGTCAGAACAGGCTGGGTCAAAAATAGAGGTTGTAGGCAAGTGAGGGGATCCCAATGCACTTGGTCTCATAATTTTTGGAGTCCCCAAGCAAAAGTTCTATTCGTTTTAAATTTTCAGAAGGTTTCGGAATTTCAGGGCTTGAAATTCAGCTAAGTCCCTTGTGGCGGTCCTTGCGACCGGCGGAGAAGCGATATGACCGCTCACGATGCGGTCCGGCCGCCGAGGGCGGTCCGACCGGTCCTGCGGGGCGGTCGGACCGATTTCCACTTATGCATCGACCAACTTCGGGGTGATGTTAATTTGTGAGGTCAAAGTCATGAGTTTCAGTGCTTATGTGTTGCATGATGCATGTTTTGACTAACATGGGTCAAGTTGTGAAGAACTTGTTCCCGGATTCGATTTGCTTGTCTATTGTTGTGCATGTTTCTTGGTGGTCAACGACGAGGATGATCGGGACTAGGCTTGGAGAGCTGAAATCCAGAACGATCGACGATGCCGGGTGAGGTCAATGAACTCAAGTGTGGTGCAGAATAGACAAGGATGACCGAACGGACAGTTCGGTGCGACTGGTTTGATCAAGCGGCGCGGGCGTCGGTGCAAGTGCCATGGTGGTTTCGGTGGGAGCCGGATGGGAGAGACTTGCCGATATGGAGAGAGCCGTTGATCAACCTACACGTGGCGGAGCAGGCGAAGTGCTTCGCGTAGATGGACTCGGTCTTCGGAGAAGGATCGAGAAGGCGTATTTTGGTAATCTTACCAAATACCATATTGGTGACCTTTTGCCAACCCGCGGCCCAAGACGACGCAAAGAGAAGCGGTTTAGGTTAAGAGGTGTTGAAGACGGCGCTTTAAAATACGTGCGTGTGTGACCCGTTTGTGTTAGGCCTTAACGGGTGCCCATTTAAGTTAAACTTCTAGAAGGTCTAAGTCTCCACTATAAATAGAGGAGGGAGGTGGCTGCACCCCTCTCAACCATTTCATTATTGTTGACACCCTAGTTTGGCTTAGGGAGAGGATTAGTGGAGGTTAGGGTTCTAGAGAGTTTTGATTTGATTTCGTGCTCTTGGATTGAGCTTTGTCCTCCATTGATGGAGTGGCTGTAAACTCAATGCCTATCAAATCAATCTAAGGAAAGTTTGCTCAAAGATGTGTCTCTTTGCCTTTCTTCTCTCTATTTGGTGATTTTGAGTCTTTCTTTGATTCGCATATTTTTGATTGATTTCTTCACATGATCTAACTTACTGTGACATGTGAGAACACACCTAGGATCATCTTGATCATCAATCACCCACGAGCAAGTTTTTGGATCTAGTTTTCGTTTTGACTCAGTTTTGAACCATCCACCTCTCAAATTGAAAAAGGTCATAAATTTTCCAAGGATCTTCACGATCTTCGATTGGAATAGGTTCCTGACATCCTAGAGAAGGTGTGTACCAAGTTTCATCAAGTTTGGAGTTGTGGATCAAAAGTTACATCTATTTACAACCGTTTTTGTGTCTTTGATTTCACTGTTCATCAGGCTGGAGGTCAGACCGCCATTAACATAGAGGTCAGACCGCCCATGGACCGGTCAGACCGCCATTAACATAGAGGTCAGACCGCCTTTCACTTGGAAATTAAGTTTTAGTTGATTTTGGTTGTTTTGCTTCGGGGTTTAGATTGGATTCAATACTAGTGTTCCGCTGTACTGGTATATTGATCTTCATAGCTTCCATAGCTATTGGGGTGAAATTTGTATTGGATCTGATCTTGGTTGAAAAAGTGAGCGTGCTCCTATTCACCCCCCCTCTAGTCGCCTTTTCGGTCCAACAAGTGGTATCAGAGCCCGGTTAGTTCAATCTTGATCTTAACCGGTCACTGAACTTGGCGATGGATATGTACTCCACCAAGCCGCATATCTTCGATGGGCACGACTATGCCTATTGGAAGAATCGCATGCGAGTCTGGATTTTCGCTTGCTGGTTTATCTGCAATCCATGAAGAGGAGTTTGAGAGTCTCCCTAAGGCCGAGTTAGCCCTCATAGTTAGAAAAGCCACACGAGCCTATAACAATATGAGAAGCAAATAGAGAGGAGGTCCCGTGACTTGCTATGAGTGTGGTGAGCTCAATCATATCCGGGCAAATTGCCCCAAGTTGAAAGAAAAGAGCAACCATAAGGAGGGAAAGCCAGCTTGGAAGAAGCCTCAATGGAACAAATCAAGATTTGATGCTGCCAAGTTGACAAAGGCAGCTCACCGGGTTCTTACCGCTTTTGGAGAACAATCCTTAAGCGATGTGGACTCCGGGAGCGAGGATGACAGGAGGAGGAGATCCCTCAAGATAAGAAGAAGGGGAAGGCCAAGGACTTCACCGGCGTTTGCTTCATGGCCGACTCCGATGACGTCGACGACGATGAGGTACCTCTCTCCTATGATGTCCTTTCTGATAGATGTGAAACTATCTTTGAGCAACTCATGAGTCAGGATAAGGATTTAGAGTATATCATGGCTAGGAACAAGGACTTAGAGTCTCAAGTAGATAATTTGACTTTAGAACTTGCAAATTCTAAGACTCTTGAATCTGATGAATGTTCTTCCTGCCATGCTCTACACTCAGAATTTGCTAAACTGCAATCTGCTCATGATACTGCTTTGCAACAACTTGAAAATGCTAGGACTGAGCTAGTTGAGGTTAAATCTACTTCTTGTGAAAAATGCTTAGATTCTAGCAAGTTGGTTGCTTCTGGTGTGGTTGATTCTAGCCTTTGCTCTTTTTGCATTGAACGAGAACATGAAGTACAAGACGTAGTAAATGCAGTTAGAGCTAAATTTGCTAAGCTTAAGGATAGAATTGATTCTGCTTCTTGTATCTCTTGCGAAACTCTTAAACTTGAAGCTACCTTATATAAGGAGAGATATGCTAGAGCCATTAAGGGCAAAACGTGTGAATCATGTGTTAATCTTGAAAAAGAAAATGCTTATCTTAAGGATACCTTAGAAAATTTTTCTAAAGGTAAGAAACAATTAAACATGATTCTGGACAAGTCTAAAACTCCTTATAAGAAGCAAGGATTAGGATACAACTCTGTCCAAGATAATTCTAAGCCAAAAGTTACTCAAGTCTTGGAAAATGGGTTAGTTGAATTTAAAACCCAATCTGCAAAAACTATTTTTAAATCTGTGGGTTTTGCCTAACCATCTGTTAAGTCAAATGGTGCTTCTCCCAGTGGTATCAAGTACCATTGTACCTATTGCAAGAAGGATGGGCATTTGGTTGAGTTTTGTTGGCGTAGGTTGAAAAATGATAAGAAAACTTTTGCTAGAATTTCATCCAATCAACCTAGAGCTTTTACGAGACATGGTAACGTAGAAAAGAAGAAACCTGGTTTAGAATTTGTGTCACATGCTCATCATCATGCTCCTAGACAGGATAACTCTCATATTAGAGTAACCATTGCTCATAACAGAACTTCAAACTTAATCAAGGATAGCACTTCTGCTTTGCATACTACTCGCAGATGTGTGTCTCGATCTTTGGGTTCCCAAGTCTTGTTTAACTAACTTGATGTTGAGACACATCGTTCTTCCGTGTCTTGATTTTCGGATTACCGCGAAAGAGGAAGGACACGTGGTTAAATCGACTCATTGCTCACGCCACATGACCAGAGACTCAAGATGGTTCACCTCCTTCACACGGTCGACGGGTGATGAATTCATCACCTTTGGAGATGATAGGCAAGGGCGGATTGAAGGAACGAGATCGATTAGAGTGAACGACAAGTTCATCCTCAAGGACGTCGCCCTTGTGGATAAGCTAAGGTTTAATTTGCTTTCTGTCTCTCAACTTCTTGACGATGGCTATGAGACTAGATTTAAGAAAAATGCTGGTCGGGTGCTTGATTCAACTGGTGAGCTTGTTTTTGAGATTACTAGAGTTGCTAGGATCTTTGGAGCTGATTTTTCTGAATCTCTTGCTGGTTCTCTCAAGTTCTTGATTTCATCTTTTTCTTCTGAGTTCTGGCTTTGGCACCGTCGTTTGGGGCACATTGGTTTTGATCATCTGACGCGAGTTAGCAACCTTGAGCTCATGAGACGTTTGCCCAAACTCAAAGCCGTCAAAGATGCTGTATGTGCGCCCTGTAGGCATGGCAAGCAAGTTGCCACCTCACACCCATCAGTGACTATGGTCATGACTGACGGACCGGGACAGTTGCTTCATATGGATACTGTTGGTCCCGCTAGGGTTCGGTAAGTTGGTGGAAAATGGTACATTCTTGTTATAGTCGATGATTTTTGTAGATACACTTGGGTGTTCTTTCTTGCTTCGAAGGATGAAGCTTTTGATCATTATCATGATCTTGTTCTTCGTTTGGCTTCTGAACTTCTGAGTGCCTTGAGAGCGATCCGCAGTGACAATGGCACGGAGTTCAAGAATGCCTCTTTTGCTTCCTTTTGTGCTGAGCGTGGAATTGAGCATCAGTTCTCCTCTCCACACGTCTCTCAATAAAATGGTGTTGTGGAAAGGAAGAACAGGACCCTAGTCGAGATGGCTAGGACGATGCTAGATGAGTATAGCACTCCGAGGAGGTTTTGAGCTATTTCTCGTCTTTATTGCAAGACTCCTTATGAGCTTCTTTGGGCAAGACTTTATGAGTAGAAAACCCTCTGTCTCGCACTTTCGAGTCTTTGGATTCAATTGTTTTATTCTCAAGATAGGAAACCTAGATAAATTTGTGTCAAGAACTTTTGATGGTTTATTTCTGGGTTATCCTGCACATTCAAGGGGTTTTCGAGTTTTTAATGTTGAAACTAACCTGGTTCAGGAGACATGCAATATCACTTTTGATGAGACTAGCCACGAGCTAGATCGGATATTTCGGTGATACGGTGTGAGAGAGTATTTGTAGAGGAAGATGATGATGGACTCGATGATGCTCTTCCACTGCTTCTTTGTTGGCGCTCCTCTTCGGCTGACAAGAATCTGCTGTGACTACTTCGCCTTCAGTTCAGGCACCTGCTGCATCTTCATCATCAGCAGTACCTGCGGAAGTCGAAGAGGTATTTTCCTCTCCGGGTGCGCCACTTCACATTCAAAAGTAGCATCCCCCGGATCAGATGATAGGTAATCTCCATGAGCGAGTCACTCGCTCCAGGTATCATGATCCAAACCTCTATTCTCATTCTACTTTTGTAGCTTCTTTTGAACCCCGTGATATATCACATGCTTTATCTGATTCTAGTTGGGTCAATGCCATGCATAAGGAGTTAGAGAATTTTGAGAGGAATAAGGTCTGTAACCTATTAGAACCTCCTAGTGGTCATAATGTTATAGGAACCCGCTGGGTTTTCAAAAACAAACAAAATGAGGATGGTTCTGTGATTAGAAACAAGGCTAGGTTGGTAGCTCAAGGGTTTAGCCAAGTTGAGGGGTTAGATTTTGATGAGACCTTTGCTCCTGTTGCTAGACTAGAAACCATTCGCTTTCTTCTTGCATTTGCTGCCTCTAAGGGCTTTAGATTATATCAGATGGATGTTAAGAGTGCCTTTTTGAATGGTTTCATAGAGGAGGAGGTTTATGTTAGGCAACCCCCAGACTTTGAGAATCCCAAGAACCCACATCATGTCTTCAAGCTGTCTAAAGCCTTGTATGGTCTTAAACAAGCCCCTAGAGCCTGGTATGATAGGCTTAAGACCTTCTTGCTTAAGAATGATTTTGAGATGGGTAAGGTAGACAAGACCTTGTTCATTCTTAGGCGTGGCAATGACTTCTTACTTGCTCAGATTTACGTTGATGATATTATCTTTGGTGGTTTTTCTCATGCTCTTGTTTCCAAGACTTTTTTGCATGAGACTATGTCAAATCAAGCAATGTAATTTGAGATGAGCATGATGGGAGAGCTCAATTACTTAAAAGGGTTAACGGGGCTTCAAATCAATATACAATGTAAGGAAGGGATCTTCATCCAACTCCTCATGGGCCACATGGGCCACACTACTGACGGCGGGTATATTCACTCCTCAAGGGGCTACTCAAACACTTCGACTTGGTACGTCCGTCGTCGGTGCATCGCCCACTGTGCCATGCGCCATGGCGACTTGTCCCGCATCGCGCTGTGGATCCCATCTGAACACCGAGGAAGGAATGCCCGGCCAGCCGGGCGGATCAACGCACCTCACTTACACTTCGTCCTCGCCGTGTAAAAGGTTAACCGGAGGTGCTACGTTTGGATCAACCATTATATACTACTACAACTCACTTAAGACAAGCAATGTGGGACTAATCCCACCTCACAACTCCTCATGGGCCACATGGGCCACACTACGAGCATTACATCTTCATCCATCGACGAAGTATACTAAGGATCTACTCAAACACTTGACTTGGGTGGATCAAGCATCGCCACTCCCATGGCGACTTGATTTGGATCGGATGAGGAAGGAGAAGCCGTGGATCAACGCGAGTACCGCGAGAGACGATCGGCTCCCTCGCTGTACTGACGGCCTCAAGACCGGACATCCACTTCACGATCTGTCTGCGAGGTTTACATCTCAGAGGCGTCCCATCGCCAAGTTAGCGCATATGCGTATTACACTCTACCCTCCAGTATGGCATTTGGTACTCCTGCTCTTCTTCTTTGTCCATTTAGGGGTTTTCTGATTCTGATTTTACGGGCTGTCGGCTTGATAGGAAGAGTACCTCGGGCACTTGTCACTTCCTAGGCACTTCTCTTGTTTCTTGGTCTTCTAGGAAGCAGTCCTCTGTTGCACAATCTACTGTTGAAGCTGAATATGTAGCTGCTGCTAGTTGCTGTAGTCAGATTTTGTGGATGGTATCCACTCTTAAGGACTATGGGTTAAATTTTGCAAGTGCTCATCTTTTCTGTGATAACACTTCTGCTATTAACATTGCTAAGAACCCTGTGCAACACTCTAGGACCAAGCACATAGATATTCGCTATCACTTCCTTAGAGACCATGTCGAGAACGGTGATATTGTGCTGCACTTCGTGGAGTCCGGGGCTCAACTGGCTGATATCCTCACCAAGCCTTTAGACCCAACTAGGTTTGCCACCTCCAGAAGCGAGTTTGGGGTAATTTATCCCTATGGGTTGGTTTGAGGGGGAGTTCGATCTTTTCTGATCTTACCTTGTTCTTTTGATCTTTTATTGTTCTTTTTTTGAACTTATTGATCTTTTTAGGTTTTTAGGCTTTTTATTGCATCTCATTGTATCATATTGCATTCATATGAAAAATACATCAAGTGGTATTAAAATCCAAAAAGATGCATTGTAATATAAGATTTTCTGCTTATCTTTTAAAATTGATGAAGCTTTGCCTATTACCCTTTGGAGCTTTAGTATTTCAATTCTTGCTCAATGCCATGTCTAGTTCTTTGACTTGCTAGAATTATCATGCTTTTACATGTGTAGCTAAGTCTTTGCTATATGAGCTAGAACTTTAAAACAACTCGAACTAAAAATTGCAATTTGTGGATGTTTTAGCGAGTTGCGCAATTAGTGCTCCTTTTGTGACATTGGCCCTGTCAGAATTGCTTTGTTAGCACTTGAATCTAAAATTGACCATTACTTGAGCTTTTTGTGTTCTTGAGATTCTAAAACTGCTCTTGTGAAAAATAAAAAATCAAGATTGTCTTATGCTTAAAAATGTGCCAAACTACTCTTACGAGACTGCCTGTCAAAGACATGAACTTGGAGATAGTTTGATGATCCAGACGATCTCATGGGGATTGCTTGTCAGAAATGACATGAACCTCAAGATTAAATGCATACAGTAGAAGCTTAGAAAGAGTTTGTGGATGGCTCCTAGTCCATGATCTTCTTTACTAAAATATACCTTTAATCAACTTCTGGTCGAAGCTTAGGATGAGTTTGTGGATGGCTCCTAGTTCAGGATCTTGTCACTAAGTTAGATCATTAGTCAACTTCAATATTCAATGCATATGAGAAAACTGTTGACAAATGGGCTTTTGAGAAATACTGAGCAAAACGATTCAATACAGGACCTGATTCACTCTTAATATGGTCTTTGTTAGATTTTGATCTCACTTTGACATTTTGACATGACCAATTCCATTTTAGGATCCCTGTTGATGAACTTGCTGAATTTCAAGCTTTGCTTAAATTGATCAAATCCATTGCTTTACTTTTGAGCCTTCGTGCTTAGCTTTTATATATATGTCTTACCATGATCTTACTAGCGCTGTCAGGCTTGATATGTTGTTTGTGCAATATTAGAAATACTGGCTGGCTCTTTTGGGTAATCTCCAAAGCTTCTTGTAATCAAAAAATGAAAAATACAAAAATGAAGCCACTTCATTGCACTTCATGCATACTTCTTCTTTTTGCTTCTCTTTTCATTTTGCATTTGTTATCTCTGATGAGAGGAAGGCGTGATTCCTTGATGACTCCATTGTCAAAGGGGGAGAAGATATTTCAATGTTGGGGAGAAGATTATACAAAGGGGAGATACAAAGGGGAGAAAGTTGAAAAATTTGAACTTTTCTGAAATCCGAGGATCATAGTGAGGGGGAGTTTTTGAATTGCATTCTTATTGTCTTATTGACTCTTCTGAACTTGAATTGCATTTATTTCCTCACAATGATCAAAGGTCAATTGAACAATTGTTCTTTCATATGGACTTTAAGTGAGATTTTTGACCTTTTTCTGGAAATCAAAGTTTTTATGCTTTCTTTTGCCTTATCTCACATATCTATGCTATTCTGATGCCAGCTTGGCCATTTCCATTGCTTTCACTTACTTATGTACCAAGTTGTGCCTTTGTGCGAAAACGAAAGTATTTTACTTTTCAAACCTTCAAATTACATTTTCTGGATTATTGCCAATATGTTCATCAAGGGGGAGATTGTGGATATCATGGGGATATGCTCCAGATCTTAGGATGATGTGACAATTGGCAATGACATTTATGATTTGTCGTTTCACAGGGTTTTCGACAAAGTTCAGGCATTCTGGACAGGGGCGGTCCGACCGGCCATAGCATGGCGGTCCGACCGGTCCCAAATCGGCTCGGGCCCGCCATGTCGCGTGGTCGGATGGCCGTGACCACGAATGGTCAGAACAGGTTGGGCCAAAAATAGAGGGTGTAGGCAAGTGAGGGAATCCCAATGCACTTGGTCTCATAATTTTTGGAGTCCCCAAGCAAAAGTTATATTCGTTTTAAATTTCCAGAAGGTTTCGGAATTTCAGGGCTTGAAATTTGGCTAAATCCCTTGTGGCGGTCCGACCGGCTCACAGGGAGCGGTTCGACCGGCCAGACGGCGGTACGACCGGCTCACAGTGAGCGGTCGGACCGGTCCTGAGGGGCGGTCGGACCGATTTCCACTTATGCATCTACCAACTTCGTGGTGATGTTAATTTGTGAGATCAAAGTCATGAGTTTCAGTGCTTATGTGTTGCATGATGCATGTTTTGACTAACGTGGGTCAAGTTGTGAAGAACTTGTTCCCGATTCAATTTGCTTGTCTATTGTTGTGCAGGTTGCTTGGTGGTCAACGACGGTCAACGGTGAGGATGATCGGGACTAGGCTTGGAGAGCTGAGGTCCAGAACGATCGACGATGCCGGGTGAGGTTAATGAACTCAAGTGTGGTGCAGAATAGACAAGGATGACCGAACGGACAGTTCGGTGCGACTGGTTTGATCAAGCGGTGCGGGAGTCGGTGCAAGTGCCATGGTGGTTTCGGTGGGAGTCGGATGGGAGAGACTTGCCGACATGGAGAGAGCCGTTGATCAACCTACACGTGGCGGAGCAGGCGAAGTGCTTCGCGCAGATGGACTCGGTCTTCGGAGAACGATCGAGAAGGGTTATTTTGGTAATCTTACCAAATACCACATTGGTGACCTTTTGCCAACCCGCGGCGCAAGACGACGCAAAGAGAAGCGGTTTAGGTCAAGAGGTGTTGAAGATGGCGCTTTAAAATGCGTGCGTGTGTGACCCGTTTGTGTTGGGCCTTAACGGGAGCCCATTTAAGTTAAACTTCTAGAAGGTCTAAGTCTCCACTATAAATAGAGGAGGGAGGTAGCTGCACCCCTCTCAACCCTTTTATTATTGTTGAAACCCTAGTTTGGCTTAGGGAGAGGATTAGTGGAGGTTAGAGTTCTAGAGAGTTTTGATTTGATTTCGTGCTCTTGGATTGAGCTTTGTCCTCCATTGATGGAGTGGCTGTAAACCCAAACCCTATCAAATCAATCCAAGGAAAGTTTGCTCAAAGATGTGCCTCTTTGCCTTTCTTCTCTCTATTTGGTGATTTTGAGTCTTTCTTTAATTCGCATATTTTTGATTGATTTCTTCACATGATCTAGCTTGCTGTGACATGTGGGAACACATCTAGGATCATCTTGATCATCAATCACCCACGAGGAAGTTTTTGGATCTAGTTTTCGTTTTGACTCGATTTTGAACCATCCACCTCTCAAACTAAAAAAGGTCATAACTTTTCCAAGGATCTTCACGATCTTCGATTGAAATAGGTTCCTGACATCTTAGAGAAGGTGTGTACCAAGTTTCATCAAGTTTGGAGTTGTAGATAAAAAGTTACATCTATTTGGAACTTCGTTTTTCGTGCTGATTTCACTGTTCATCAAGCTGGAGGTCAGACCGCCATTAACAAAGAGGTCAGACTACTCATGGACTGGTCAGACCGCCATTAACATAGAGGTCAGACCGCCCTTCACTTGGAAATTAAGTTTTGGTTGATTTTGGTTGTTTTACTTCGGGGTTTAGATTGGATTCAATACTAGTTTTCCACTGTACTGGTATATTGATCTTCATAGCTTCCATAGCTATTGGAGTAAAATTTGTATTGGATCTGATCTTGGTTGAAAAAGTGAGCGTGCTCCTATTCACCCCCCCTCTAGTCGCCTTTTCGGTCCAACAGAATGTTTCGCTTCAAGAATACTCACCATCATCCTTTTGTAGTGCAACACTCTGATGTGAATAAGATGTATATCATGAGGTGCGGAAGGGGATGCGAATGGAAGGTATAGGGCCGCAAAACCAGTGACAAGTAATGAAAAATGGCTAATGTGAAGCAGCCTCACTCTTGGGGGACTGCACGAGTGTCCAAGGAGCACCTTCAGGTGACTGCTAATTTTATTGCAAGGCGTATTACCAGGGTTGTGACTGTCGATCCTGATGTGACCGTTGCCACCCTCATTGAGGTTATCTTTGGTTTCGCGCGTGAAGTACAGGAAAGCATGGAGGGCAAAGCAAAGAGCGATACAGGTATCGTGGGGTGATTGGAAGGGAGCTTACTGGTTGCTTCGTCGAATTCTAACCGCTATATAGGCCAAGAATCCAGGCATAGAGTTTTATCATTGACATGACAATCGAATGAAACCCGATGGAGGGGTTATGAAACATGTTCTCAGGCGGGTGTACTGGTCCTTTGGGCAATGCAAAGAGGCCTTCAAGTATTGCAAGCATGTCTTATTAGTTTACACCACATTCCCAACTGGAAAGTATTGTGGTGTCTTGATGCTCGCCGTAGGTATTGATGCGGAGGACCAGCTGATTCCATTTGCATTCGCACTGACACAGGGTGAAAACAATGCAAGCTGGTAATGATTCATGGATATAGTTCCTCTACTCCTCATTGGGCATGGCTGGGTTGTTTGCATCATCTCAGACAAGCACCATGGCATTCTAAACGTTGTGAAGATCAAGCTTGACGGAGACCCAGATGTGTTGCATAGGTGGTGCATGCGTCACTTAGCGGTAAATTTCTTTAAGCAATGCAATAGGGAAGATCTCACAAGAAAGTTTAAACTGTTGTGTGGATGTTTGGAGAAGAGAGACTTCAAGGTCAAGTTGATGGAGGTGGGAGGACTGACCAACAAAAATGGAATAAGTGGTTGGATGAGATCTTGCAGCAGAAGACGAAGTGGGCATACGACGAAGGTGGTTGTAGGTATGGTACGATGACAATGAATATTTTTGAGGTATTCAACAACATTATTAAGGTCGTCCATGCTATGCCAGTCTCTACTATCTTGGAGTACTCATTTTGGAAAAGCAACTCATACTTTGTTGATCGGTGGACCCGTGCAAGGGATGCATACAATGCCGACGAGCATTGGGGTGCGGTTGCTGCTAAACACCTTGCTCTAGTGGATGAAGAGTCATGTAATCAGGAGGCAGAGGAATATGATCCGCCTTTGCATATCTAAGCTGTCAGGGCAGTTGGGGGCACATCGATAGGGGCGAGTGTTATGGTGGCCGAAACCATAGAGTCAACCTGACTGAAGGAGATTGTATTTGCATGGTCCTGACTTTGCTACATGTCCCATGCTCTCACATCATGACCGCCTGCCGCGTGCGTAGCATAAGTCACCTTTCCAACACCTTCATTGCGGAGGAATTCTCAAAGGTAGTCACGATGAGGACATGACAGGAGAGATTCGAGCCTTACCTTGATCCCTCGCATTGGCCACCGTATATGGGGAGGAATACGTTCCCGACAAAGAAATGGTGAATAAGCGACGTGATCAAAGGAAGAGGAAGAGGCTTCGAAATGACATGTACCTCTCACAGCAATCCGGTAAGGACATGTACAGCCTTGGGGACTTTGACGACACCAACATAAGCTCTGATTGAATGAATGGATGAATTAATCTATTTTTGATTGAATGAATGGATGATTGCGCTGAGTACATGACAAACATGATCTGTTGGTACTTCCACACCAGATCTTATGGCGTGACAAATCGGTTCTGTCATGCCGGTAGTCATGGAGTGACAGATCGGTCCTGTCACGCCGGTAGCCATGGCGTGACAGTACTTAGCACCACAGAGCAACAACGTTTTTGCAACTCCTCTGGAACGGCACAAACCCCGGCGTGGTGGCATGGTTTTGCCACGCCAGATCTAATGGCATGATAGACCGGTCCTGTCATGCCAAGATTATTTGAATTCACGCTGTGTAATTTTTAACTTTATTATAAAAGGCTATTTCAATTCGTAACTACGTTGTAAACCCATCTTCAAATCTAGTCGTCTTTTGCATTCAATTCTTGGCGTAGCAAGGTATGCAACAACATATAATAAAAAAAAGATCCAAAATACGTGTTCTTCAAGTAGGCACGAAAAGGTCTACGATCCCAAAGTGACGACGAGCACCACCTATCATTGCAATAGGATGTGATGTGCCTGCCTAATCATCTATCAGTTCATTCAAACTAACAACATCGCAGGTCCTAAATAAAATCTACTACCTAGGATTGTGCATTCACTTAGCACAGTTCAATTCTTGCTATCTCAACTCAGGTTTAAGAATTTTGGAACACACGTCCATGCAAAATGAAATGCTAAGAACAAGGTACATGAGAGTAAACTTGTGCATTACAATATCAAATTTTATGCCAAATGATCCACATATCTTATGAATAAACGTAAGATTTCATTGTCTGAGAATACCTTTAGATAAAGATGGCACTGTCACGCCAACACTCGTGGCGTGACAAGCCTTGTCACGCCATGGGTTCGGGCATGACTACCGCCACGCCAGCCCTCCACGCTGGCATGATGTACTCGGGAGGGTTTGCGTGACAGGTTTGGCCACGTCGAGACCGATGGCATGATAGCATGGTTTGGTCACGTCACGAGTGATGACATGACCAAAGATGTCAGAATTGAAAATAAAGATGGCGATGAGTTAACTTTAAAATATTATTAAAAAAGAATTAAATAAAAAATCTAGCACCAAAGCCTAGTGGACGCACAAAGATCATGAATTCATGTAACAAGAAGAAATGGCGGAGCTTTGCCACAAATCAAGTAGGGGTCAATACTCAAAAGTGAATGAATTTCACAAGAAAGAGATGATCATTTTCATGCTCAAACACTTGCTAGCCTTGGTATCCATTATCTTGTCTAAAAACTTGCAAATTTGAAAGGGGCCATGGCCCATGTTGGCTTCTATTAAGCTCCCCCGCTGACAAGAACACAAGGTTGAAATGAAAAAAATATTTTGGGGATATCCCAAGTTAGGTAGGAGAAGAATTAAGGAGGGGAGAGGAGTTCATTTTTATGGAAGATATAAAACTTTTTTTATGATTTAAATCATTTTTAAAAAATATTTTAAAGATAACTGTTGGACCGAAAAGACGACTAGAGGGGGGGTGAATAGGAGCACGCTCACTTTTTCACAAATAATAGATTCAACATAAATTTTACTCCAGTAGCTATGGAAGCTATGAAGTTTAATATACCAGTACAACGGAAGACTAGTATTGAATCCAACCTAACCCCCGAGGCAAAACAACCAAAGATCAACAAGAGCTAAAACAACTCTCAGTGCAGGGCGATCGGACCACTGGGTCAATGGCAGTCTGACCGATGACCTGCCGGTCTGACCGGTGACCCTGGTTGGTCTGACCGCCTGCCTGAAGAATAGAACAGAACAGAACAGAAAGCCCCAATGACGAAGTTGCAAATAGATGAAACCTTTGATCTACAACTCCAAACTTTATGAAACTCGGAACACACCTTCTCTATGATATCAGGTACCCGTTCCAATTGAAGATTGTGATAATTCTTAGAATAATAACGATCCTTTTTCGTTTGATTGAAGAAGGGTTCAAAACCGGGTCAAAACAAAAACTAGATCCAAAATCTTGCTCGTGGGTGATTGATGATCAAGATGATCCTAGATATGTTCCCACATGTCATAGCGAGCTAGATAACGTGGATAATTTAAGCAAAAACCCACGGATCAAAGAAAGACTCAAAATCATCAAATAGAGAGAAAGAACGCAATGAGACAAGACATAATCAAACTTTCCTTTGATTGATTTGATATGATATGGGCTTACAGCCACTCCATCAATGGAGGACAATACTCAATCCAAAAGCACAAAAATCACATCAAACTATCAAGAACCCTAGCCTCCACAAAAGCTCTCCCTAAGAAAATTAGGGTTTCAAATTGTAAAAGAGACGAAGAGGATGTGCAGCCACCTCCTCCCTATTTATAGTGGAGGCTTAGACCTTCTAGAAGTTTGACTCAATTGGGCTCCCGTTAAGGCCCAAAATAAACGGGTCACACACGCACACATTTTAATGCGCTGTCTTTAACACCTCTTGACCTAATTAGCTATACCTTACGCAATCATGTGCCGCGGATTAGCCAATAGGTCACCCTTGTCCATCTTGCACCACGCTTGAGTTCATTGATTTCACCCAGCATCGTGGATCGTTCTGGACCTCAGCTCTCCAAGCCTAGTCCCGATCATCCTCGCCGTTGACCGTCGTTGACCACCAAGCAACCTGCACAACAATAGATAAGTAAGCCAAATTTGCGAACAAGTTCTTCACAACTTGACCCATGTTAGTCAAAACATGCATCATGCAACATATATGCCCTGAAACTCATGACTTTGACCTTACAACCGAATATCGCCGCCACGACGGGTGATGATCCAAGTGAAAACCGGTCAGACCGCCCACCCTGGCTGGTTTGACCGCCACCTATTGGCCAGTCAGACCGCCAGTAATGACTTAGCCGAATTTCCTCTCAGGAAAATCGAAACCTACTGGAATTTTCAATCCAATAGAACTTTTGACTGGAGACTCCAAAAATTATAGGACCAAGTGCAATAGAATCTCCTCTCTTGCCTACACCCGCTATTTTTGGCCCAGCTCAATCCACACTTTCTGATGTTGGCCGGTTCGACCACCGCTATGGCTGGTTGGACCGCCGCTATGGCCGGTCAGACCGCCGCATGGACCGGTCTGACTGCCGCCCTGGCCGGTCAGACCGGTTAAGGCCTAACAGCACTGTAACTGTGCTGAAAACACGTGAAACGACAAACTGTTAACGCCATTGCCAATTGTCACATCATCGTAAGATCTGGAGCATATCCCCATGATATCCACAATAACTTCTCCCAAACTTTATTTCCAATTTTGACCCTTTGACCACGCTACAACGCCTGGCATAGAAAAAGTACATTGTCACGCCACGAATGTTGGCGTGGAAAACGATTGCTGTCACACCGCCTCTCTTGGCGTGACAGGACTTAGCCTAAAAAACGGATGAGCGCTGGCTCGGAGGGCTATCGTGGCAGCTTTGGCTATACCGTGGTATGTGACATGATATAATGTTTTTGTTACGCAGTGTATTATGGTGTGACCAAAGGGGTTAGAATTGAAAATAAAGTTAGAGATAGATTATCTTCAAAAAAATTTAAAAAATATATTAAATCATAAAAATTCAAAAATTCAAAAATACATGAGATAGGAGTAGTGCGTGTGGTTGTGTAAGCGGTCAAAGGGCCACGAACACACACACACACACACAGAGACTAAAATAGCTTGCTTAGCTTCTACGTACCACACAAATTAGCATAGTATAGTAGCAGTAACAGAAGGTTGGCTAAAAACTGGGGCCCTCTACTTTTGGGGCTGAAGGATCTAGACCCGTCATTATAAGTTAATGGAGTGTTTTGTTGATTAATGACAAATCTATTTGTGAGACTAATATTTCTATTGTTATATCTAGTGTGTTGTCTCATTTGGATATAAAGGTGAAATTCAACGAGGTATGCATTCGACATCATTTTTCTTATATATTGTTGCATTCCTCGGATCCAAAATATAGGTTGAAATCCACCATAAGTTTAACTTGAATATGTGCATATGTTCTTATTACACATTTGTGTATGCACACATTTAGGGGGAGTTCACTCTATGTTTTGTGGTTTCATTAGTATCGATCCATATTCCGTTCTCCACATATATTTAGGATCTTTACTTTGAAACATATCCTTGAGTATATAAAACTTGTGTAGTTCGTATATACTCATTTGTTCTCTCATTTATCTACATTCAATTTATGTGAAATTGAAGTTGTTATCATCAATTACCAAAGAGGGAAAGATTGAAGTATCTTGTCCCTCCATTATGAGTTAATGCTATGGTGTGGTAATTAATGATAATCATATTGTGCAACTAACATTTTCTATGAGTTGGATGAATATATGATGTTCCAGGGTAATGAAGACTTGGGATGACATCATGAGTTGATCGTCATCAAGTCAAGGTTTAAGAAGAAGATGCATCATGTGATGACGCGTATGAAGAGCTTGAAGAAAAAGGAAATCATCGTGTGTCGATGATGTTCAAGAAGAGGAGATGATCATTAGTTGATCATCAAGTCAAGAGAAGACCCATCATGTGTTGATGGAGGTCTAGTGAAGGATGTATCATGTGTTGATGCATATCAAGACTCGGGATGAAGGATGTCATTATGAGTTAATGAGCATCGAGTCAAGATCCCGATATAAAAGAGATCATCATGTGTTGATGATTATCAAAGTCAAGGACCCGGACTTGAAGTGAAGATGTGCGTCATCAAGCTTCAAGAAGTTGCTTAAGGCAAAGGTATGACTAGCTAGGGCTAAGAATGTGTTCCTAGTCTTTTACCAGTCATGGTGTTTCTTTGGAAGACCGGATTGCTAGTATAGGTTTGTCATACTATTAAGAGTGGTCTTGTCTAGTAGCTTGAGTCTCATCACGTGTTGATAGCTTAATCTTGCTTGTTCTAGCTCTCCGTGGTATATTGCTATTATTTGCGAATATGTTTTGCAAATAGCCGAGGCTCACGAATTTAATCCTTGTAGCATGTGACTATACTTTGATAATGTGTTTTGCAAATGATTGAAGTCCATGTATCTACTCCTTGTGGCATGATCTAAGTTTGCAAATGTGTTTTGCAAATTGTTGGGGTTCATGCATTTTCCCTTGGCATGGTCTAAGATTGCTTGTTGCTATTTTTTTGGACTTAGACCATGGTAGTGGCTCTTTGGAGTTGTGCTTTTGATTTGATCAAATGTATTTTAGATCAATCAAATATGTTGGTTGTGCAGCCCTCTGAATAAGCTTTCCATAGAGTCTAAGATCACTCAAATCTGACATCGTATTTAAAAGTTATGACATTTTTACCGAGTATCGTCTGTGCTGAAATTGAACTGCGATAGTACCGCCCGAGAAGAGAGGTACTACCGCAGAACGTAGTACCGCCCATTGCACTACGGTACTACCACACAAAAAAATTTAATAGCTAGTTTTTGAGCCGTTAATGTACCCGTACGACCAATGAATAGTAGAAAATGGTAGTACCGCCCATTGCGTTGCGGTACTACCGCAAATCCTGATTTTTTGGGGATTTCTGCTCCCAACGTTTTTGTGTGTGGGCTATAAATACTCACCTTGGCCGGTTGAGAGACATTCTTTGGCATCCTATTTCACTCACTTGAGCTAGTGTGATGTTCTCCTCTCAATTGTGCATGTGTTGCACCTTGTGAGCAAGGAGAGAGGTCTCTAGTTGCATGTGTTGCATCTAGAGGTGGATTTCATATTCATTTGAGCGTGTGCATTCGTTGCACGTGGTGAGAGTCAAGTAAGGGGCTTGGCTTGTTACTATTGATGTTTGCCAACACCTAGACGGCGTGGAGGCGTCGTGAACCGGTGATCTTCTCAAGAAGCTTGTGAGAAGGCCCGACGTGTTGTGAAGGTTGAAGCTCACCTACCCGGAGCGGGAAAGAGCTACTACTAGTGGAATTGAGGTGTTTGGCTTAATTCGTGGAGCCGGTCCAATTAGTTTGGGCTTACCTCAATGTGGATTAGGGGAGACCGGTAAGTCTCCGAACACCACGGTAAAACATCATCGTGTCTATTGTGGTTTGTTCTTGTGCTTTACTTTGAGCAATTTACATTACTTGAATTCAGTTGCTTACTTGTATTTGGTTAATTGCTTATATTCAATTGTATTCATATTGTTGGTGCTCTTAGTGAAGCCTAGTTGATTAGTTTTTATTTGCGCAAAACCAAATTGTTATTAGCTTCCGCATTATAAATTGGTTTTAGCCTAAAGATTTTAAAACCGCCTATTGACCCCCCTCTAGTCGGCCTCCTCGTCTTACAGGGGCCCTGTGCAAGTGTGCAGCTCGCTCATGCTCATGTAAATGCAGTGTAGATATAGTAAAACCGTATCTAATGTTCCCTACATCGTTATGCAGATAAAGCACATTGAAATGATGTGTAGTGTTTTTGTTGCTTCATGGACTAGGGTGATCAAATATCACGGACCACACCCAAGCAATTTTTTTAAAAATAATACTATTTTAAAAGTTAATTACAAAAATAAATAATCAGCCTTTTTATTTTTACAAAAGTAGGTGCCTGTTGCCATTCCTATCGCTATTCCAATTCATAACAAAGACTTTGCTTACTGTCTGTTGCCTGTTCAAACAGCAACACAAAACCGTGTTTTCCTATCGCCAGTTCAACTGGTGACATGATCTAGCTATTTAAACCCCAAAAATCGGTGTAAATATCATTTTAATTCCAGAAAAAAGGGAAGAGAGAGAGAGGAGGAGAGGGGCAGAAGAGACGTAGTGAAGCCCTGCCAGTTCGTAGCGGATGAGAGAGAGACAGAGCATCATATCTGGTCGGTTATTTTGCAGGTACATATTTTTGCAACTTCGTACATTATTTCATAACCTTGTCAGTTAGTAAATAAAAAAATGACATAGAATTCGATAGATTTGATAATTTTAGTTATTTTATGTAGTACATCACTTGAGTTGTGTATAGTTTAGTTAATCGTGCAAATATTATTTATGTTGCAGTACACGAATGATTTAGAATAAATATGCAAAAATAGAAAAACACATCGGAGAATAGCAAGGTACCTTTTAAAAATATGTAAAAATTGCAGAGTAACTTATAGGGTAGGTAGAGCTTTATGAAAATAATCTTTGCTTAATTTTGGTTTCCATTTGTGCGCGGTAATTATTGTGTTAATGCCAAAAATTCTTTTTAAATTAGGAAAATAACATAACACATCTTAAATTGTAAAAAAAATCAGGAGTTGCTACACAGGTTACGTAGAGACGAATTAAAATATGTAATAATTGCAAAATAGCTTACTACACTTTGTAGAGCCCAATTGAAATAATCCCAACATAAATATGATTGCCATTTGTGCATAGTAATTATTCTATTAGTGCCGAAAATACGTTTGAAGCTAGGCAAAAAAGTAACATTCCTATAAAATAACTGTAAAAATAGTAGAGAAGGTTAGTAGTTTTTGTATAGCTTAATCAAAATAAATTCAACTTAAATTTTGTTTCTTTTTTTTGCATGGTAATTATTTTTATAATGTATGCACTGAATTTTCAGGTAGGGCGGACCCAGGACACGTTGCGTAGTCGTCGTACGAGCTGCTTGACCTGGCCATTGATGCACATCATCGTAGCTGCCTCAGTACCATCCTCCCCGAGGAGGGTGCAGCGACGATTGAGCCTGGTACGCTGTGGCTACGCACACCCATGAGGGCATGGAGGGTGGACCCACGTTGGGTTTCGACGTACATGCAGTTGCAACCTTCGTGTACTCATTTGTGGCATGACTACTTTGCATAGACTAACATTTGTTCTTGATATTTTTTGACGCAGTTTGATGGAGGCAAGCCTCCTTCCACTGGTGAAAATGGTTGAGGCGACGTGGAAAGATGATCAGGACCGCGCGTGCAGTGGACATACGTCTAGGCGCTTTCTGTACGACCGATGTGAAGGGATACGGGTAGGCTATGCTAGCTGACAATTCAAAATTCTACCACATAAACCAGGATGACAAATAAGTAAGAGATCATGGATTATTATCACCAGACGTGCAGTGCAGCATATGAAGAGTTGGAGCAGCCTGATCCAATGTAGAGCTCGTTGATGAAGTGGTCGAAGTCGATAGTCCAGCGTAGTCGATTGTCCTCGGTGGCGATCGTCTCCTCCAGCAACCATTCAAGTTCCTCGCTAAGGTCGTGGATCATCCTCAAGCGCAACAGCAACTACAGTAGCGCCTCTACGATATCCACACGTCCAGGGAAGGAACACCGTACGCTGGTGTGCTAGCACCAACTCGCACGGTAGAGCTGTCAGGAAGATCGTGGCTAGGGTTTCGGTAGAGCAACTCACATCGCGTCTATCTCGTGTGTCTCACTTCTCAACTGCCTCACGCATCTCCTTATATAGAGCTTATGACATATCCTATCCAAACATGTTTGTTCCAACCCGTTAAGTGTGTGACCCGCTAGGTTCATGCGTAGTTGGTTGTGACTCGGAAAGCTTTTACGATCATGAGTCGTTAGCGGTTCCTAGCAGGACATAATGATTCCTGAATACACAAAAATAATGTCGGATGGACCTTAATGTAATATGATATATGAACAGGTCCTTGCCACTAACGACCAGCTCGTATCTCTATACAACCAGATGATATTTATTCTCAACTGGCTCGTAACTCCTTACGACTAGGTTTCGACCACTTAGTGATTATATTCGAGTAGTCTACGACCAGCTCGTATGTCCATATGATTAGTGTATATCTGATTAAACTAAACGACCAACATGTGTATTCTCCCTTTGCCTCACGATATCTGGTTGAACTCCAGGTGAGATATCATGTCATCCATGGACTGTTTAATACTTTCTCGATTATGTGTCGGATAACTTCACGTGGTCGAACTCTTCAACCACTAGTGGCATGGCCATACACTTTCTTTATCCGACCACATCGAGGGACCCAGAGATATCTCTCCTGTTATGTTAGGAGGGGCAAATTCCATATCCGACTAGTCACGTTCCTCCACATATTTCATAGCATACTTGAAAGCTACCTTTATAACTACCCAGTTATAGAGTAGCGTTTGGTAACCCCAAAGTGTACTCTTACACATGTAGAAAACCATGCTGATCTCAGGTCTAAAGATTATACATCATCATTGCTTGAGACCAACTGATGACATATGAAATCATAACAATCTCCGCAGTGTCTCAAGGTGGGTCAATCCAGCACCATGTTCTCTAACATGTGTTCACATTATTGATTTGATATCTCTATATCCATGACCGGTGAAACATGGTCATCAATCAATACATGTGTTGGTCGATAGAGTCACTAGTATTCCTACTAGTGGCATCCGACCAGGGATACATTTAGAATGACATCACACAAGTTAAAGAGTTTTACCAATAAGTCACATACTTGTTAATCTTTATCAATGATGATTCATTCAAGGAATAAAATAATATTTATTCAATAACTCATAAACATGGACGTGATACAATCATCCCTATGATTGCCTCTAGGTCATATCACCCACACGATGCCTCCTGACAGCGCTGGTTGACAGTGGAGGCCGGAGATGCACATGTTTCACCTTCCGTGCAAGGAGATGGCGCCAACGTTGTAGGATGTGACCTTCTTTATCGGGTTGCCCAGCGCTGGCTTCCCCATGGCGTAGTACGATATCCTGGCCACGTGGCACACGGTGTTCGTCACGAGGCTCCAGGGGGTGCTACCGCCGGACAACGGCTACAGGGAGTTTAGCAGCACCCACGGGTAGATGCTGAATTGGATCTGCCAGTTCTACGTAAGTCTTCGAAACTCTTGTTCTCTCGCATCAATTGATTTGTGCACGTTGCTGATGTGTGTCTGTATTCTTGCAGCCCGAGCGTATGACGGAGGACGCACCTGATTACATTGTGAGGAGGCACTTTGAGGCCTACTTGTTGTGGCTGTTCAGGTAGGTGATACGCACAAGAGCTGTCCAACTGGTAGGTGGAGGAGATCCTGCCCTACGCCTGTGGCACAGTGGTGCTATGCATGATGTACCGCGCCCTATGTGACGCGTCCCACCTGGTTCGGGAGAGCTCCATCCTTGGAGGATGCCTGTTGCTCCTTCAACTGTGGTCTTTCGAGCGTTTTCAAATCGGACGACCGCAACAAGACCTGTGAGCGTACACAGTCAACATGTACACTGAGGACGACGACGTGGACTGGCCAACCATGGGTACGATGTGGTGCCACCAACGAGTAAGTTTCTAGAATATTTATTCTTTTTCATAATGTATTTCAATTTCATGTGCTAAGTTTGCGTTGTTCTATTCCACAGGCCACCTACACATCGATCACTATGCACGCATCCTACTCGGACTACGTTGCGATGTTCGATCAGTTGACGAATGACCGTGTCATCTGGACATCGTACACTCGCGAAAGGGCATACGTGCATGAGTCCCTAGGCATGTCAAGCTTGTGCAAGTGAGACAATGAGTACGGGTACACGCGGAGGTGCTTGGTGCATGATGTCTTCATGGAGTAGTACCAGGTGCAGCGGGTCATACTCCAGTTCGGTCTGTGACCGGAGGTCCCAGCCCCTAGGGGCAGCAGGTGGCGTCGAATGTTCATAGATAAGTTCACGTTTTACTTCTATTGTAAGCGTTATGTACCTACGAAACAATCGTTTTTCCTTTCATAGGTACACTAGGAATGGAGTAGCTACTATGACTTCTTAGGCGGAAAGGATGTTCCCTTGGGTCCAGGGCTGGATCAACGCGTATGCTGACGTCATCCAGGAGAATGCTCTCTATGACCCTAGGACGTACGCGGAGCACATTGACTGGTACTCCAGTCGGACGAGGGTTCGCTGCGTGAGGGTTGTGGATGAACCACCACGACATGAGGCTGCGATGTTAGACAGTACCCCACCCGGCCCGACTCTACATTCCATCATGTGGTATGTATTGAATGGTCCATACTTCTTATTTGCTTTACAATATATCGGTTTCTAAGTTGTTAATTATGTGTGCAGGTCGATCTGCACCGGGAGATGCATGAGTTGGTGGCCTCTGTGCATCAGTTAACGCTCGAGGAGCGCTTCGACATGATGATGCAGGACATCATAGTGGTCATGGCATAGTTCCTCAAGAAGTCGAGACGAGGGATCGAGATCGTGACTTGTCGTACGCCGATGGACCGGGTGGACCCACATGTGCGTGGATGGGGAGTGAGCCATGGTGCGTCACGCCCCAGGACTCCTTACTCAGAAGTGGCGAGTGGATCCTCGTGGCACCGTGCTGGGAGTACCCCAGAACAGTTTGCAGGTCGGCATGAAATACTCACGTCCAGTTCTTTATTTCAAACTCTAGTAGTTACTAATGAAAATTTTCTCTAACAGGTCCTGAGTTCCACCCGTACACAGGGCAGGTGTATGCGAAGTCATCCTCTGGCCTCGTGTGCCGAGGTATGACTATCTTGCTTGCATGCATAACATAATATTTTAGGGTTTTCACCATGGTTACATGGATAATGTAATGTTTCACAGGTCGTACACTGCTTTGGGATGAGCCGGTGGTGTCGCATGAGGAGTTGCACGAGGAGTCACGCTCGAGGGACTACGAGTTGGCCAGGTGTGGCAACTAGGTCTCTGTGAGGGCTTCACAGCTGCACGATGCGCCAAGACCGAGCTAGCTGACGCAGGACACCCTCGCGACACCCCGTAGGCTACTCGTGCTGGCCGGGTACCTCGGCCGCCTGATCCTTTGACGTATTCACACCAGTGCCCACAGCCACTTCGGGCGAGGCTAGGAGCGACACACGGGGTACGCCCCAAGAGGGGCCGCGAGTAGATATTTGCTGTTGTCAATATCATTCATGCCATGTAAATAATAATTTTTGTACATCTTATATTATGCTTGTCTCGTGTTTTGATATTTATTTTTTGCGTGCACATCGCGACCATGTGAGGGAGTCAGCATCGGGACGACCCACAACACCCTGTTTCTAGCCTTCACTTTGCCACGCTACCTTTTCAGACCAAAAATACCATAGAACTTTTCAGACCGACAAGACCATACTCTGCCACTTTTGTAGATCGATATTACGACACGCTGCGATGTTGCAACGCTTACTTTTTAGAATCACAAGACCACACTCCGCCATGCCACCTTTCCAGACCGAAAAGACTGCCCCCTGTTACGCCACACGCTGCCTCTTTTGTAGATTGATATGAAAACACACTAGACGCTAACTCTTCAGAACGCCAAGACCACACTATGCCATGACACCTTTTCAGACCTAAAAGACTGCACCCTTCCACACCACACGCTGCACACTACCACTTTTGCAGACCGAGATGACAACACACTGCGACCCCCCTTTTGAGGTCAAAAAATCCCTCTATAAAAGGAGGGAGAAGAGAAGTGGAGGAGAAGAGATCTGCATGATAACACTACACTACCACACCTAACAGTACACCAAAGCTTAGTTCACACAACCGAGAGGAAGGAGATGGAGGATTCAGCGAGCTTCTATAAGAGGATACTGCAGAAGCGCAATTGGCTTGCCGAGAGGGCTAAAACACTACTCGAATAATTCTATGAAGAATGTGCCAGTACCACCGGAGTTCCCTCACCCGCAACGTGTGTGCGAAGAATCGATAAAGATCATCCAGTCCACACACTTGGCGACAGCCGTCCTGGCGTACTACACATGCGGCCACCACCTCGTAAGCATATCTTGCACACACATAGATTTTTCATATCTTAAGTTCCATTACGCAAATCCCTAACTACATCGCGCATAATGGCATCAGGAGATGCAAAGCAACTTCTTCTAATGGATCGATGGCCCGGATAAGTACGATAGGACGTTCATCCAGCAGAAGTACATGCTGAGCTATGCGATGCGAGCTGATACCTTCAAACGCTGGAAACCTTACGTACCCGACCACGACCCTACCGAAGAGGCACCGAGGAGCCTGAGTGCGTGACGCACAAGGGGAAGGATCCTGCTAATGAGACCGGCGGCAGTCCAAGCGCTCTCCGTCATCCGGGTGTAGTCCGGATCGAAGAAGTAAGTTATGCTTAGTTTGCATCATTATTATTAATTTGGCCCTATGTTGTGCTATGTTAACATCATTCAATCGTCTAGCCTATCTCGCAAAACCTAGCTGACTTCGAGACTAGCCACCACCACGGGCATACCAGAGACAAGGGGAAGGGACTGATGGGGCCACCAGGACTGATCGATTTCGTTCCAATCAACCTTTTCTGGATTCTATGAAGGCGCACATGTATCGTAGGTGTATTTGGGTTTGTTTATTCGTGTATGTTGGCGTTTGTAATATACGTAACCAAACCCCACGTGTCTTGTATTTCACAATTAAATTACGAACTCTTTTGAACTTACATATCTTTTTCCCAAATATTTGGACTGCAACATATTGCGTAATCTTTTCCCGAAGGAATCGGTTCCACGAACAATGCAATCGAGACAACATCGCGTATGGCAACCCTAAACCCAAATATTTTGTCTATTCTCTACTTCACGTTACATTGTCTTCTCCGATTTTGTATTCCGAACTACGCGGACACTTCAACGTATTACCAATTTTTTTAAAAAATGTAAGGATTAAAAATTTCCGCTACACATAAAAAAACGACAGAACCCACCTGTCGTCAGTTCAAATTGCGATTTTACATATTGTTTCTTTAAGTCTTAGTTGATTTCTAATGTCCACTGCAAGTCTCTTGTAATACAACAGGTATTTGTTGCAAATCATACGTCGATGATAGATTTCATTATTCTGGAGCAGATGGCAGCATTTGCTGTTGTTATGCAAAAGTATTCTTGATGGATTGGTCAGTCTCTCGTTCTTGGAAAACTTGCTGAGTTTATTTTAGTTTACAGTGCTAGATTCATAGACTGTATTCTTTTGCTCCCCCTTTTGCAGAATTTCTTCAGAATGTTTATATTGGAATGTGTTGGTTGCATCCGGTGTAATCGCAATAATAACAAAGAACTTGAATTAGTTGTAAGAAAGTAATTAAGGACTATTTTCCATCGCAACCCTATCTGTCATAATGTTGATTTTATTCAGAGAATTCTATTAACAGGCTACGGGAGCATGTTCAATGTCCAGACAACAATTCTCTCTTGATTTTCCCAGAAGGAACGTGTGTCAACAACCAGTATACTGTCATGTTCAAGAAGGTAAAAGCTTTTATTTATATTTTTAAATGGCCATAAAATGGTGTCTCAATATGTCCATATAATATGTTACGTTGTATAGAGTTTCTTCAAGAGAGAATTAAGGATTACATTTTTCAGCATACTTGCCCTACAAATTAAACAGTATCAATTCTGGTACAGAACATGTAAATCAAGCATAGTAGTACCGAAGAATTTACAAGACGGTTTAACATGCATACGCTGGAAATCTGCCATTCTCTTGTATAAGTTATAATGTCATTTGTTGTTATTGTCGTATTGAACATGGTTAGACTAAAACATGACTTGGCTTCTTTGTCTGCACTCTTCAGAGCGCTTTCGAGCTTGGCTGCGCTGTATGTCCAATAGCTATCAAGTATAACAAAATATTTGTTGATGCCTTTTGGAACAGTAAGTGAGGAATACAAACGACTATGCAAATTTACTTTACTCACACTTCCATCTGTATTTGATGTAAAAACTGAACATAATATGTTTTTCAGTCATTCTTTTGCAGCGGACTCGGTTCGATTTATGACATCGTGGACTGTCGTGTGTGATGTTTGACACTTGGAGCCTCAGTATATTAGGCCAGGAGAAACATCAATTCAATTTGCTGCAAGGTAACATAAAATTTGGATCCAAACTATTCTCTTTTTTTCTTACAAAACTACCTTCGTTCAGAAATTAGAATATTTTTTTCTATGTATGAAAATGATTTGTGCAGAGTAAGGGACATGATTATTAAAAAGATAATCTAAGCACACAAACCATCGAATTCAATGGTGAGAGCGTCAGAGAGATTGCGATGAAAATGATAAATAAAAAAGTTAAGGAATGTCGATGGAGAAAAAATGTTAGATGTTCCCTGGTGTATATCTAGATGAGGTGAAGTCCTTATAGACAACCTTAAGAGATAATATTGTGAATGCCCCAAGTGTTGCTATTAGATTGGTGTACTCGACGGAATTAGGGACCCGTGATTAGATGGATCATTGGGGAATTTAGTTTCGGCACAGAAGTGGCACGTAGACGGCAACAAAGCACCATCGAAGTAACAAAAGAAAACTATTCGTGCTTCTTGTAGCATGTTTCCTGTAGCAAAAGAGTGCAGAAATGAACGGACCGGCTTCCTGTAGCATGTAATCTAAAATTATTGACGGATCACAATGACAATTTCATCAACACCAAAAGGAAACTTTGAAATCTACCAAATTACAGACGAAATGATGCACCAAAATAACAAAAGAACTATTTCTTCCAGACATTATCACCACAAAAACATAGCATGACAACTAATAACACTTAACAATAAATATACTACAACCAAGATTAAGACAATACCAGATCAAAATTCTCAACACCATTTCTCACGATTAACAGGTGCTAAAAAATGGCAAGAACAGGCCCAAAATTGACTCAGCGTTACAACTTCTACCGCACACCAGTAGCAAAAATAAAAACAAGGCTAATATATTTAATACATGACTTGTTTTAATCCTCCGATTGCAAAGTTCCTTCATAGCATGTACTCGCATAGATTAATTTGCAGGAACAATCTCCTCGGAAGCCTCTGATCTGCAATTGCAAATTCAATCTTTGGTCCGTTAGTGATTGTCCTAGATATATAAAGCTCCGGCAAATATAGTGACAAAACAGAAAATAAAAAATGAAGAAGAAAAACATAAGCTTCCAGTGAAATAACAAAGGAATAAGAAAAACGCAAACATTCAGCTATCATAAAATGCTAACAGGACGTAGCAGCTCCATCAAAGGGGAAAAAATCACTATGTAACACTACTTTCCAACACATATAAAAACAAAAGAATATGATTCAGCTCCAACATAAGCAATGCGGTTTAGACTACCCAAAAAACGTTGCCTCGCTGGAAAGATATCAATGAGGGGGGGAGATTATCAACTGTTTGTTCTTACCCACTGAGGCCCCAACCAATAAAAAACACTGCCCTCTCTAAACAAATATGAAGTCGTGACAACATAGAAAATTAAATGTTACTGGATTGCTTAATCCAAAGTGACCAAATGTAAACTAAAGTTGTAATACATATAACTAGAGAACTAGTCAGGTGGTAGTTGGTACATGAGTTATGAAGGGTAGGAATGCGAGTAAGAGACCTTTATATTCATGTTTAGTTGATGAGATTGGGATATGAGGTGGGTTTAGGACAGTGATTAGGATATCTTTCAAGGGGCATAATTCAACAAAAGCCCCTTCATATATCCAATCATGGTTTTCACGTCGTACTTTGGCAACCACAGCGCCTGAGAGGAGCCATGACACTATGGCGTCTAGGCGGGCGCCATGGTGTCCTCAAGGCGAGATACAGCGAGCAAACAAGAAAGAAGGATGAGAAGTAGGCAGGAGCAAATCAGGAGAGGAACAAAGAAAAAGTAGTAGAAGGAAGAGAGACAAATCTCAAGGAAAACAAGGAGAGGACAAATCGGGAGTTAGAGGACTTCGGAAGAACTCAAGAAACAAAGAAGTAGAGGAGTGGGGGGGCGCAAATCGCCGGCGACCGGCACAGTGAGGGGCACCAATGGTTAGATGGCCAAGGCGAGCCTCTGCGGCGTCGTCTTAACCGAGGGAAAATTGTACTAGAAAGTATAAACTCATATTCCAGTCCCAAACATCCTAAACATATCCCATATCTATTCCAAATCCCATACCCGTGAGGGGGGGAAAAGACACTGTTGCAAGCTTGCCTTCTTTAATGACCCAAAAATACATACCAGCAATACAATCAAATGTACACTGTGAATTGCTAAAATGACAAAAACCATCTTCACCTAATTCACAATTTAAATTTCAATTGTGAGGTACAATAAAGTACCGTGCCAATCACATAAGTTTACAATGCAAAATATGACAGCATAGTAAGTTGATATGATAATTTGGTTTCCGGTGCAATGATATAACCAACATTGTATATGAATAGAAAATTTCTACCTTAAAATATGGATAGTTTAAACTCAAAGTCGCAAACAAGTCGCAGCGCTATAGTTTCTCCTATTGTTAGGGCACTGTGATACTATAATTACATTCTAAATGCTCCTTCTACATCTGCACTTCTTAACTACAATACCACTAGTCAAACCACATGCACAGGGTGGCTGTCAGAAACAGAAGTGCACTAACTATTAGGTATCTTTCAATCTGATTTTCGATGCTAAAGAACTCAAGGCCCCCATGCATTAAGCATAGTTCTCTATTTTCTAGAATTTAAGATTTTAGCACTTCTGAGTTCTGCATTAACCATAAAATTGTATGCTAATACAAGAAAGTGAATTTAGACAGGGACATTTCTTGTTCAGTTTAATGCTGCTCCGTAAGCATATATTATACAACATGATTAGATTGTAACACAAAACCACAACATGAATTTGAGAAGCTATGAGCATATTTGTGCCTCGATACATTTTAAGCCAAAGGGGGCTGAACATCTAACAATTTTGTAGCATCATGTTTCAAGCATCATATTAAACATGCACATCATGTTCTTGATTTTGCTCCTATAGATACTTTAGGAAAGCTGAGCAACTCAATCTTCGCAGCGAAACATTTAATGCAACAATCAAATCAAACATCATCAGACCAGCCATCATCTTTTGTGCGAATCTAACCTGTTTTAATATAAACAAAATTTTAGTTAATATCCAGTAACACTAGTATTTATCTTTTTAATGTTCACCTGAAAAAAACCTCCCTTCATGTTAACTGGCACTTCATTTAAAGGCCATATGTAAGTAATGGATGATAACCTAAAGGTCCATTAAAAAGCAGATTGCACAACCAAAAAAGAATTCAAGTTGTTTTCTCCCCCCTTACAATCAAAAGGACAGCTTAGATCAAAACATTGCCAGCTATGATCAACAAAGACAACCTAACAAAACAAATTAATTCAATAATAAGGAGCAAAATTTGAGGAACACAAATATAAACGAGAATCAGTATAATCCATGGCAAGGGAAAGGCATGCATAGATATTGCAACACTCAATTGAATTAAAGTTCAGGGGGATGAGATCAGTTATCAGACCCATCTTCAGATTCTCTTGCAGTCTCAACTGCACCAGGCTTCCTCCAAGCTTTCTCAGCACGGCTCTCCGGCACTTGGCTGTTCCCGTTCTTCTCTCCTGCGACCGGGGAACCCCTCCTCCCAGAAGACCTCTCAGGCGGCGTCTCCCGCACCTTCATCGCCTCAAGCTTCTCATCAATCTTCCTCCAGTCCTCCCCCTTCGCAGCAAGCACCTCCTCACGTGGGCGGGCTGCCCCAAATGGATTTGAAGACCTGATTTTCGGTTGAATCTCCAGCTTCTCCTCTTTCTCCTCCTCCTTCCTCCAGTCCTCACCCTTTGCAGCAAGCACCTCCTCACGTGGGCGGGCTGCCCCGAACGGGTTGGAAGACCTGCTTTTCGGTTGCAACTCCCCCTTCTCCTCCTCTTTATCCTCCTCTTTATCCTCCTCTCCATCAGAGCCATTGGCAGGAGGCAAGGTCCGCTTCTGCAAAACCAGACGCGGCCGAGCTCCGCTGCTCCCACCACCATTGCTCACCTCCTCCCTCTTCCTTCCCCAAGAATCGGCGTCTGGACCGCCATCCCTATTGAAGCCCCAAACTGGACCACCCCTCCGGCTATCAGAGGGCGCGGGTGGGGGCGCAGCATAGCTCTTATTCGAGACCCAGCTCGCTGACTCATCAGCGCGCGAGTTCGAGTCGCCCCCAAACGCGCTGACACGCTCCCTCCGGTCCGGCGGCGGAGCGGGCGCCGCCTTCTTGGTGGACACCCAGTTGTCGACGTCATCAGCACGCGACGACATTGAGTCCCCACCAAACCCCCCCATCCGCTCCCTCCTCTCCAGCGGCTTCTTGCTAGCACCCCAGTCATCCGCCTCGTCGGCGCGTGACGGGCCGAACTCCTGGGGTCCCCCCGGGCCAGATCCGCCGCGTCGCGGCTCGTCGGAGCCGCCCCAGCGCGCTCCGAAGCCGCGCGCGTTGACGAGCTCCTCTTCGGTGCGCTCGCGGGGACCGGTGGGAAGGCTGAGGAGCTCGTTGGGGGTGGGCCCGCGGGAGGCGGGCGCGACGAACTTCGCGCTGTTGAACGCGGCGAGGGGGACGGGCTGGGGCTTCTTCTTCTTGGGGACCTTGGTGGTGGCGGCGGTGGCGAGGGAGGGGAAGTCGGCGGCAGGGACGGGCGGCGGCGGGGGAAGTTCGTCCTGCTCCTCGGCGGCGAGGGCCCAGGAGCCGGGCTTGGACCACGCGGAGGCGACGGCCATGTCGTCGGAGTCGCTAGGCGGCTGTCGCGGTGCGCTCTTGGTTGTTGGCGTGCGTGCGTCCGTGAATTGGGGATTTTTGGATGGGAGGTGGAGGAGATTAGGGTTTTATATGACGGGGGTTTCTGTGGGCTGTGGAATCCGGAACGAGGCCTGTGGGGAGTCCGTGTCGGCGGCTGCGCCATCTGGGTGACGAGACTGGCGGTTTCGAGGGGAAGCTGCGGCGAGACGCGAGACGCGAGAGGCGATCGTCTGTGGGCTGGGCCATTACTGGTCTCTTGTTGGCCCAAAATCAAGCCTAGAAGAAACATGCTCCAAAAAACAAAAGCAGCTTTTCCTCGAAGGGATGCCCTGACTTCTCCCCGGTAGAGCAAGCAGCTATCTTGTCCTTTCCATACTCAAGTGTTTCATTTGCAATGAAGGAATGCAAAAGAGCAGCGTAGAGTTCATCAAAATAGATAGGACAAATCAAACACGATTCACAATTGAAGCGACAACATATACTTTGTACCGTATCATCAGCTACTAGTAAGGTTTTTAAAGAGAGAGAGAGATATATATATATATATATATATATATATTGTTAAATGTGATCCCAAACCGTACAAGAAACATCAATATATGGACGTGTGAGTATCATGCCAAGTGTACAAAGCTGAACCTTGAGAAGATGCCATGAAAGTTTTCAATAGAGTCAGAAGTGCAAAATAGCTAAGCATTGCATTCCATGGCTCAAAAATGATTTGAATGGGCAAGTCCAGATAAGCTCCCAAGAAAATTTTGAATAGTCTGGATTCCATGGCTAAAAAAATTAAACAAAACCTCAAACTGTTGTTCACAACAAGCAAAATAGGGATAATTTAAACCATAAATATATACTACATAAAAATATTAAATCCGAGTGATCATATGTTACAACAAATCTTAAATAAATAATATCACAAATTCTAAACTCTAAAAGGCAAAATAATGTGAGTACAAGGCACATCAAAGTATATTAGCAGAATATACCTCAAAAAATATCCTTATATAAAAAAACTTCCATTTTACAAGATTATACAACTCGGTTCACAAGCTCTACAAAGTTCTTTTTTATATAGACTACATGAGAGAAACAAATGCCTACGTGTAGATCCAGAGTGACACGGTGGTTCCTGGCTTCGAGCGTGGCAGTGGTCTTCAAGCTCTTCTGGACATCAACGCCCACATCTTGTCACCTTGGTGTATATCTTCTGCACACACTCACAAATTGCAAGAAAACAACACGATTGAGCAAAACACAATAAAACTAATATTTGCTTCTATGATGTCTTTTTTTCTCCTTATGCCTTAGGGGTTACAGCCCAACTGCTTTTATCCTGTCTATTCTTACCAACGTGCTAGAACCACCCAAAGGGGAATATGTTGCATATTATTTATCGCACATGAAAAATTATAAGTGCATATCTTCTGCACATACGCAAAAATTGACCAATTCAGATCAGATTCCACGAGAATAATTGAAGATTTCACACCATAAATTGGGGAATTGACATCAACATGCACAAATGCTCACGTAGCAATTGGTAATGGATAGCAGTTAAATCATAATTGAAGATTCATACCACAAATTGGAAGTAAGAACCACGCACATGCTTGTTATTAGGGGTGAAGAGGGCGTCGGAGACTAGTGGCGAGGGCAATAGAGAGGCCATCGGTAAACGGCAGTGAGGTATTATGCTGTGTGGGCGAGCTCGTCTGTAGTTGCCATTATCGATGATGCTCCATGGTAGAATGACCACCATGAACGCCAAAAGAAGCCCAAGCTTGATGTGGGTACCGAACATGGTAGACTCCACTCACCAAATCAACCGAAATAAACAAAGATCCATTCATGCATTAGCACATAATCATATTGAAGGGTGGGCGAATGGCGGTTTGAACGATAAAGCCGGTTTTGCCTGATTATTTGGCAGGTTATGAGCTCGAAAATTGAATTTAATTGTTTTGAAGTAATTTTGAATGAATTTCAATAGAAAAATTGTATTAAAATCTCTATTAATTTTGCACCAACGTTGTTATTATTTCTGTTGAGATTAAATGTATATAATGCTTGAAGAATTGATTATTTTAGAATAATTAAAGTTTCATTTGCAAAAGTTAATGTTGATTAATTCTTTTAATTAGATTCAAACAGCAGAGAATTTAATTTTAAAATTGTTATGAGTTATGATATTGTTATTTTCTAACTAAAGTTGATAATAACATTATTATAATTTTAATTGATATTTTTATACATTGTTTCTATTTACTTTAGCGGTGATATAGTTTTAATGTATAGATAAAATTGATTTAATTGTATGTATTTTTTGACCAGCGTTGGAAATAAGACATATAATTTTAATATTACGTTCTCACTTTATTTGATCTAAATTTTGGAGGATACAACTTGATGAGTTGTATCGAGAAATACCCACTCTCAAAGGAGATAATTATGGAGAGTGGAAGAAAAAGATAGACTTAGCGCTTATCTTAGCCGAGGTGGACTGGTCCTCACTACAAAGACGACCCATTGAGCCTACTGGCACGTGAGGGGTCAAATGAGGATGATATCGCTTGGCGTAAAAGACAGAGAGATCATGCTCCTTACGGCATGTCTTATGACCTAGAGCATAAGAATGGACCACACCAACAAGAAATGTATGGTCGTGATAAAGAACACGATTGAGCCTGCAATTGTGGGCTCAATCATGATCGTGACACCGCACAGATACCATGATAAAATAAAGAGTCGCCATCGCTCTTCAAAGACATATGCAACACAAATTTATTAAATACTTTGTGATGAAAGGTATTCTCGTGGTGGGATAAGAGAACACATATTGAGGATGAGCAACTTGGCATCCAAGCTTAAACTAATGGATTTGGCACTCAAGGATGAGTTCCTTATTCACTTGATTTTTGCTTCATTGCGTAAAAGTTTGACACTTTTGTTGTCAATTACAACATGCAAACTCGATAAATGGGACTTAGAAAATGCATAGCTATGTGTGTTCAAGAGGAGGAAAGAATTAAAACCTCACATGGTGGATCTATCAACTATGTGAAGGATAACAAGAGAAAGAACTTCCACAAGACTCCTTCTCAAGGAACAAGGGAAAACCTCTCGCCCATCAACCTCAAGTAATAAATTTGTCAGAGACAAAGATCGTTGTCTTCATCAGAAGAAGATAGGACACTACAAGAAGAACTCACGATTACTTAAAGATGATAATGGCAAAGAAAGGTGAGAACATTATTACATTCATAAATGCTGTGTCTTTACTTAGGTTCTTTTGTTCCTCTTTACAGAGGAATTTGATTAGTGTTTCGAGCTCGAATGTGTTGGTCTTGCCATATTACAAAATGAAATAACAGGACTAGAGGGAAGAGAGAGAGAGAGAGAGAGAGAGAGAGAGAGAGAGAGAGAGAGAGACATGGCGATGAGAGGAACACACAAAACGTGCGGGAAGATGCATAACATGGGGTAGGCGGTTGCAAACATGTGAGTGATTTGGAAGGGAGGGGGCGGTTGCAGAGGAAGGCTAGAAGGGGGAAGGGACTAACGACCCAGCCCACATGTTGGTGCATGTTTCTTTAAAGGGGTGGGACGATAGTCCCGCTATACGAGGGTAAACTCCGTCTTTTATTAGTATAGAAATACATGATCTGTATATTCATTTGTGCATTCTTTTTTTAGTACAAGGCATACACATACACACAACACACACAACCCATGCACACATATTCGTGCGTACACACTTTAGGAATTTATCGAGCACGTTTATGCATTCTAATGCAAGGGCGCGTTTATGTTCATGGGTGTTCGGCTAAACACCCAAAAAATTTTTGGCAAAAATCAAGTATATATTAGATATAATACATATATATACTCTTAGTTGGGCCAAATGTGTCATGTTTATACCCCAATAGTATTTATCGGCCCAATCCCACTCAGATCTCCCTAACTCCCTCGTAGCCCACCCAAGACTAGCTAATGCCAGCCAGCCCAAGCCCAACCTATCTGGTGCCCCTCAAGACCTCAAATCGGCACATTCCCCCCCTCTAAACCCTAACTAGCCCTAACATCTCACATCTCAATATCTCTTTCTCTCTCTCAATGACTCGACATGGCCATGCAAACGTAGGCGACAAGCGGTGGCGGCGTGTGCATGACAAGCGGTAGCATGTGTCGGAGGCTCAAAGCATGGTGGCAGTGCTGAGGGGGGTACGAGGAAGGCAACACCGCAATAGCCACATGTGACAGTGGCCTAGGAGAAGGGGAGGAATCGATCAAAGTACATGCAAACTGTAGACACACAGTGATGGCCGGTGGCGGCATCGTAGCGAGCCGGCGAGACATAGAATGGAGCAACTACCAGCTACACAGGAGCCACATGCGAATCCAATTTCTGAAACTGGGAATTTTTCTTAATTATTTTGTAATTTCTCTAAATTATTTTTGTTGTTGTCGCCAGTAATAACAATTTGTACTTTAAATTTTGCTATTGTAGACCTTTATATTTTATATTGAATAGGGATGACAATTGTGCCCGATTACCCACATGCCAGCAGGCAATTACCCTAATGGAGCTGGGTATGGGGGGCTTTTTTTTGCCAATGGACATGGAAATAGGGGCAATCCTCTACCCATCAGGTAAATGGGAGCGGGCATGGGTGAGCTCTATCAGTGCACGTCATGCCCGTTTACCTGTCAATCCACACTGATAGGTGGGCCCATCCATCTCATCTCTCCATAACTCCATTAGCTGACAGCAGCTGCTAGCTAGCATCCCGACCCAGCCCTAAATCCAATCCCCAATCCACTCATCTCATCTCCCTGACTCCCGCTATCCTGTACAGCCACACACTACTACAAAAGAGTCTATAGCAGACGGCCCATCACAGTCTGGGCTTTGTTTTGGCGCAGCGGGCCTATCACAGACGGTTCTTAAATAGAACCGTCTGTGTAACATCACAACCGTCTGTGCTATCACAGACGGTTCTGAAAATAGAACCGTCTGTGTAACATCACAGGCGGTTCTATTTAAGAACTGTCTCACATACCACAGACGGTTCTAAATAGAACCGCTTGTGATGTTACACAGGCGGTTCTATTTTCGTAACTGCTTGTGATAATTGATTATCACGCACGGTTCTTAAATAGAACCGTCTCAGTGATTTCTCGTGCTTCATATAAATTGAGCCGAGACATCCTCACCGCATCAAGGCTTTGTCTACCGCCTCAGCGCCACTTCCTGCCTAGCTCCTCATCTGCAACAGTGTCTACCTCTCCAGCGCCACTTCCTGCCCTAGCTCCTCCAACTGCGCCACTTCCTGCGCCTAGCTCCTCAACTGCAGGTGTCACCGCTCCAGCGCCACTTCCTCGCCTAGCTCCTCCAACTGCGGCTCCTCCTCTAATCTTGGTATGAGCACATGATCGATCTTGCACCGTCAATGTTGGAATAAATAATATTAGCCACCGCAAATCTTAGTTTTGAATAATGGTTTCCTTATAACTAATGAACTAAAATTTGACTTAGGAGTGGTAACTTAATAAAATTGAATTAGGTCTAATAATCACTAAAATTTGAGTTAGGATAATTAATTGGCTTAAAAAATAAAATTTACACACCGTTCACGAAGGTGGGGTTTGGGTCAAGCAATATTGCATTTACTGTTCCGGTATTTTAGGTTAATAAGTGTTGTATGAGATGATGCCTATATTTGGGTTGCATGATTGTTCAATTGAGATAGATATCGATGTCGAGAGGTAGGGATCATGGTTGTGGCCGTAGGCATGGCTACGCTATGCCACCGCATGTGGTACTTAACTAGTGAAGACTTTTCTTTCAATAACCTTAGATGCGAATGTTGGAGAATGAGTTTATATTGCACATTTTCGCTTGCTATAAATTAATCGCTAATCAATTTGACACTAATTTGTTACATGCGTAGTGTAGATGGATCGAATCGGATGTACGGTGTGAACCGTGTGAGTCAAGATTACATTAATGGCGTGGTTGCTTTTAGAAGAGCCACGAAAGGTGATATGTTGAAGAAGGGATAAATTTTATGTACCGTCAGGTGCATTGATTGCGTAATCAAGATGTTTAACAACGCGCGCAGATCGGCGCACTTGATTCAAGGGTTTCAAAAAGGGTATACATGTTGGACGATCACGGTGAAGAGCAGATTATACCGGTTAATAATGACGACATCGCCGAGGAAGTCAACGATTTGCGGATGTGGACTGTGCTTTTGATGAGGATAGGGGCACGATGACAATGCGGATCGGATGCTACGCGATGCGTAAGAGAACTACAAAGAGAGAGAGTTTTGTAAATTCGAGGGCTTAAGGGAGGACTCGGTGAGACCTTTGTTCCTGGTACATGGCCGAATACACAAGGTTGTCAACCGTGCTTGAACTGCTGAAATTGAAGGCAAGCAATAGTTTGTCCGATAAGAGTTTCACGGCGTTGTTAGGTCTCCTAGCGGACATCCTTCCGAGGGAAGCGTGTTGCCCAAAGACCACCTATCAAGCAAAGAAGGTTATTTGCCCATTGGGAATGGAAGTAGAAAGAATACATGCATGTCCGAACGATTGTATCCTCTACAGTAAAGAGTATGCAGACATGCATTATTGTCCGTGTGCAAAGCATCCCGATACAAGCGCCAAAATATCGCTAAGGTGAAGCAAGGACCTCCTGCTAAGATGTTGTGGTATCTGCAGTAATCCCATGTTTGAAGCGTTTATTTGCGAACCCAAAGGAGGCAAGATTGCTGCGTTGGCACTCGAGGAGCGTAAGAGAGATGGAAAGCTAAGACACCTGCGATTCGCGCCAAAGGAGAAACTTCGATCGGAGCTTGAAGAGTTCGGTGCGAACCGAGGACATAAGGTTAGGGTTGAGTACGGATGGAATGAATCTTTTCGGTAACATGAGCGGCCGACATAGCACCGCCCGTGAATCTATGTATGTACAACCTTCCTCCTTGGCTCAGATGAAGCGGAAGTACATTTTGATGTCACTACTTATCCAAGGGCCAAGCAACACAGGGAATGATATTGATGTGTACCTAGCACCATTGTTTGGAAGATCTTGTGACACTTTGTGGAACGAAGGGTACATGTATGGGATGCGTATAAACGAGAGAACTTCACTTTACGCGCCATGTTGTTCGCACCATCAATGATTTTCCCGCCTCTTGGTAACTGTCAAGCCAAGACAAAAGGAGCCAAAGCTTTGTCATAACTGCTTAGATGCTACGGAGAGTGTATGGTCAACAACTCGCGCAAAATCGTGTATATGCGCCACCGTAGGTTCCTTCCGAGTATTCTTTACCGCAAGATGAAGAAACAATTCGACGGAAATAAGGAAGACGGTTCACTTCAAGGGCTTTTAGTGGGAAAGAGGTCTATGATATGGTTAAGGATATCTATGTTGTGCTTGGGAAGGGACGTAAATTAAGAACCCGTGAGAAGAACATCCGGAAGAAGCGGTCAATTTTTGGGACTTGCATTATTGGGAGTACTTAGAAGTTCGCCATCGCATCGACGTTATGCACGTGAGAAGAATGTATGTGATAGCTTGATTGGTCTCTTCTTTGAACATTAGTGGCAAAACAAAGGATGGTGTTAACGCATGCGGCGTGACTTGGTCGATATGAACATAAGGACCGAAGTTAGCAGAAAGAGACCGATACAGATTTAACGTATCTTCCCCGACTTGCTACACTCTGTCCAAGGCCGAGAAATGAAGCTGCGCTGAGCTTGCATGGTGTGAAAGTCCCGTCTCGTTACTCCGCTAACATTAAGAAACTTGTTTCTATGCAAGATTTGAAATTAATTGGTATGAAGTCGCATGATTGTCGTGTCGATGACACAAATGCTTCTGTTGCAATTAGGAGTATCTTGCCAACAAGGTCCGAGTGGCAATCTTGAGGTCGTGTTATTTCTTCAACTCAATTGCTCGTAAGGTCATCGATCCCCAAGGACTAGATGCTCTGCAGCCGAGGTAGTGACGACTCTGTGTCATCTTGAGATGTATTTCCCTCCGTCATTTTTCGATATCATGGTCCATCTCATTGTTCACCTTGTGAAAGAGATAAAGATATGCGGCCCTGTGTTTCTCGTCATATGTACCCGCTCGAGAGGTACATGGGAATTCTCAAGTCCTACGTGCGGAATCGATCGACTACGTGCTTTTCAAGATCCCCTATTTGTCAAGAGGTGCACATGTTGGGTCCATCTCCACGGTGAAGGTCGACAATAGATGCATTCGGCGTCAGCTCGTACCAAATAGTGGACCTCGAAGATCGCCGCTGGTGGATACAAAGACGAACCATTCGTCAAAGACGAACCATTGGCTAACCAAGTTGTTCAAGTCTTCTATGTAACCGACCGCAAATAAGAAGCGCCACGTAGTTCTTCATGGAAAAGGAGGATTGTCGGAGTTGAGAATGTAGTGGACGAGGAAGAATACAATCAATTTGACGAGTTGCCACCTTTCGGAGACGGCATCGTGGCTCGAGGAAGAACCCAAAGGAGGAAGCTAGCTATATGCGCGTCGATCATCATGAAGGGTCAGATTTTAATTAAGAATTTAATTACTCCATTGTAATTAATTTATTTATTCCATTGTCATGTGTTAATGTGTTATGGACTTGTGATCTTTAATATTGATGTCAATGTGGATATTCATGGTAATGTTGAGTTGAATTAGATATGAACTTTTGAACTCAAACTTGTCATCATCTTGCTCGCTTATTCATACATCTTTGTTGTGGGGATATCACAGACGGATCTAGAATAGAGCCGTCAGTGATAATGAATCACTGAGCAGTTCTTTTATAAAACTTTAAGAGTGATGGATATATTACTAATTGAATGTGGTATAGATCCTGCAGATTATTTCCAAAGAGTGAGAGTGTATTTAAAGATCTACAGTTTCTTAACTCATATAGGAATTCCCAGCCTTGGTTGTCCCTTGCTTCAAGCTGGTTTTGGTCAAGGTTTAGAGAAGACAACCTTGAAAGCTTTCCAAAAGAGGTAGGAATTTGCCCAGTGAAATTATTTGTTGACAAAGATAGCTGTTGGAGATTAGGGAGGGCATCGCCAAAGTTCGGTGGCAATACGTTGCCTAGCATATTGGGTGAGGTTTGGAACGGTTGCGGGATGATGCCAGTGAGATTATTACTGGCAAGGTCCAAATATTCTAGATTGGTAAGGGAGTCTATTTTAGGAGGAATTGCACCGTGCAGCAGGTTACCAGATAGGTCTATCTTCCTTAGGAAAGAATGTAGGTTACCAGGTAAACATCACAGACGGCTCTTCAAAAAACCGTCTGTGATGTTTCCATATCACAGACGGTTCTTCGAGTCACAGACGGTTCTTGAGAAACCGTCTGTGATGTTTCCACATCACAGACGGTTCCCTCGAGAACCGTCTGTGATGCGTGTTGATTATATAAGGTTCAGAACGATAGGGTTTTGATCTAACCCTATCGGCCGGTGTCGTCCTCTGCGCCGCCTCCTCTCCGAACGCCTCCCAGACCCGCGCCCCTCCTCCCGACTCCTCCCGAGCCCGCCACCTCCGCCACCGCCACCGCCGGTAAGTTCTCCTCCTCCCTCCATGCCATCGAGCTCCTCCCCACCGCCTTGAGGTGGATTGCACTCTCTACATGATACATTAGATGAACAAAGAATTCAAGTTGCTATATACTTGTTGGTTCATTGTCAAGAATTTAACAGGACTTAGGGTACTACTAGTTGTTGGATTAATTCATTTTCTTATGGATAATTATCAAGAAAATAGATGTAATGCAAATTATAGTATAATCTGTAGAGATATTCATCCTTGTACATGTCCATGAGTCTTTTTGTACATGGGGAATTGATCATCCAAGTATCTTTTTCTTGTGTAGATCATCCCGATAAATGGTATGCTAAAGGAAAAAAGTAATTCAAGACTCATTGATCGACAAAAGAATTTCTTCATATATGTAGTGTTGATTGAGCATCCTAAATTGAAAATATTAGAGATGTAACTCCCAAATGTATTGTGTGAGCATGAAAATTGTGAGCCAAAGTTTAGATTTGGTTGATTTATGCTCATGGATTCTTGTTATACGTCAATTCACTGTAAAATAATAATTGAAACGTGTACATACATATCTACATGTGATTTTGGATGGTGCAAAATGTTGCTCAATTGTTTGAAACTTAGTACAACAAGTCGTTACAATTTGGCTAATCACAGTTTTTTTCAGTGTTTGTGTTTGTGTTTGTGTTTGATTAATCACACTTTTCTTTTGGTTGATCCAAAATGTTACAATTTGTGTGTTGGTGTGTTACAAATCCGAAAAAAGAACATGAACATGATCTCAACATGAACTATACGAATACAAGCAAACACATATGTGATTTTTGATGTTGCAAAATGTTCCTCAATTATTTACACTAAATCAGCACACAAACATGTCTTCAGCCAAACAAAAAAGCCAAATTGTCAAATGACATTTCATAAAAAGCTACAACCATCAGCTACTGCTACTTTGTAGCTCAGAAAGCCAAAAACAGATTTTTCATAAAAGCTACAGCTCCCCCAAACAGGACCTCAATTTGTTTACACAAGCTGACTCAATTCGTCGAGAAAAGAGAATGCTCTGGTGGTCTAGAGAAGAGAAAGAACAAAATGGTACTAACACACACTATGCTTGTAAATAATGTATTAAAAAAATACAAAATGCTATCTGAGAGTTTCAGTCCACAGCTAAAGTGTATGTTAAAATACAAAATGCTGGAAACTATGAGTTTGTTTCCCGTGTATTTACAATTTTAGTTTATAACTGTTGTATTTCATTTCATTCACTTTTCTGCATTTATTAAGAAAAATCTCTCTTGTAGTTGTCAGTTCTTGATCAACATTTTCGCATCTGAAACTTGAGGTATAGTGCCGAATGATGAAAACCTATGGAAGTAACACGGTGCCGATTTACTAGGTTGGCCTAGGTATCATGGGTATCCCTGCTTGACTAATGCTGGTTAGCCTAGGTGACTTGAAAAACCAAGATGCCTGTTAACCTAGGTTGGTGTGGGTAGTCTCGATACTTAGGTGCCGACTAACTGGTAAACACGGGAACCGTGATGATTCTTATGGTACACTGACGGCAATTTATTTTATTTTACTCTGAGATGGCAAACGTTGATTATATTTGTTTATATTTTTTGTGCAATTTCCCATATATTATATACTATGTAATAATTGCGTACGTAACTTATATAGATAGGAAGTAAGCGAGATGGCAGAGGCACCGTCTTCACCGCCGTCACCGACGCCGGACATGGCAGAGGCGCCATCTTCGCCGCCGTCACCGACGCCGCAGATACATAAGCGAGATGGTAGAGGAATATCGAAATTGCCTACTGGCCGACTGACCATCACGGAGGTCAGTGACGTTGGGGTCCCTCTGAGTCCCCCGGCATCAGCGGCGAGATTCCGGACCATCTGCGGGATACTTGCAAGGGAAAAGGTCCCTATCACCACACCAAAGTGGAAGTCTTTGACAAAAGATCAGAGACGCGTGCTGTGGGAAGACCTTTCAAGCAGGTTCACTATCCCAGAAACAGACATGAAACGCGTCGAACGGCATGCCTTGCTCTCCATGTGTCACGCGTGGAGGACCTTCAAGAGCGTTCTTGTCACGCAGTACGTGAACAAGAGTGAGACGCCCTTCACGAAGTTTCCATTCTTGACGCGGGAAACATGGAACGCCTTTGTGGCTATGAAGACGACGGATGAATTTAAGGAGCAAAGTGCGGCGCACAAAGCAATCCAGGCACGAAACACTCACCCCCATAGACTCGGCACCGCTGGGTACGCGGTTAAATCCGCGCAATGGGAGGCGGAGGAGGAGAATCTATTTCCTGATATCACACACCCGCGTTCCCGTACCTGGTTAAAAGCGAGGGCAAAGTCTCGCTCGATGGCGTCACTTTCCCAAACCCGCGGACCAGGAAGTGTCCCAACGTGTGGTAAATATGTCGAACTACCTACTTGTTTATAAGTCCATAACTTCATAGTGACTATAATAACATGATGACCTCTTGCAGCGTGAATTGATTGCCCAAACTTCCGAAGGCTCCTTCCAAGAACACAGGGAGAATGATATACTATCTACGGCCCTAGGAAATAAGGAGCACCCGGGTCGCACGCGAGGCAAGGGGGTTAACGTACCTTGGGTACATGGATTCGCAGACGACTACTTCATGTATAGAAGTAGGAAGAGATCCAAGGCCGAGTACGACAATCAGTTGGAACTGCTTAAGGCAGAATTTCAAGGACAGATAGCAAGTTTGCAGGATCAATTGAATCAAGTACTCCGCAACCAGTCGCAAGCCGCCCCTGTTATTGCGGGAACAAGTCCTCGACATCGGAGTAGTGTCGCGTCCACGCATAATTTTGAACATGACGACGACCAATTACCGATAGACCGCATCAAGGTAATGTACATCTATGGAATGCACCAAAGATAGACCTATAGGACGCCTTAGCTAATTGCGTATCGTTTTGTAGGAGCCGACGGCCTGCAAGCTCCAACTGAGGTTAGTTGGGTCCATTCCTATTGAGGTCAAGGGGATGGTGCATCCATACCGGAAGGAGCGATGCGAAGACGGTGTCCAGGTGGCGCATGGTTACGCAAGGGTGGAGGTGGACATGGTACATCAACATTTCATGGCCGTCCTACCGACATTCGCCCAACGAAGAGATCACAACACTAGGGGATGCCGTACGCTTTTATCTAGTGGCCCAAGACGGACATCGCCCCGACCCAGCGAAGGCCGCAATCTCGACAGACCATTCCTCTCCAACGGAACCTCCATGACTCCACCTCATATTTCGCCTCGAAGGCCACCTCATCGGTTCCGTGGAGAAGACGCCAAGGAACAACAAAAGCGTGCTACAGTATCGGTTCCCGAGTCGCCTCGCAGAAGACGCCGCCAATCGTTAAGGCCAAATCGAAATCGACGAACATTAAGCCGCCTCCCAAGTCCCGAAGCACGGAAGTACTCCATCGAAAACCGTTGTGCCCTAACGCACAATTAGCCCACGCTGATTCGCTTGTCGCTTTGCATGCTCGTACTTGCGAATACCGCAAAGAAGGGTGCGATCTCGAATCACCGTCGCATACAAGGATGAGCATTTCTTCAACGGCCGCAACTTCGTGGTGGGCTTCAACGACTTATTCAACCTATTCAATCTCGAAGCCCTCGACGCCGCTTCTACGATGTTGGACATTTGTAAGTGTGTACAATCAAGTTCTACACTCATGTAATACCGATAAATATCGCAACTCATTGCTTATGTATAGATACATGATGAAAAATGCCCGAAGGGCGAGAACCGTGGGTTTCCTCGACCCACACGTGGTATCTATGCAAACCATCCAAGCGACGCGACCTTCGCCGAGAACTATATAACGACGGCATTGCTTCTTCGTAATCGCAAGGACTACATATCGGTGCCCTACAACCGGGGTAAGTGCTTCACTATTTGCTATTCAAATTTCATTTGTACTTAGGTTTAATAGTTATAGCGACATACATGAGTAGGTACCATCGATCCTTTTAGTCATTATACCCAAGAGGAACACTGTGATATATCTTGATTCCTAGTCGAAACGATCACGACTTCAAAGATTCGCAAGGAATACTCGACAAGTATGATCATTTCCTCCATACATAACTCTATTGTAGTCTTCCTTCGCTTGAAATGCCCGAGGATAACTTTTTCAATTATGTAGTTCGCTCATCTCCTATGTTAGCCAACAAGGAAGATACAATGGATCCAAATACCAACTAACACACAGACGAAATTTCCAAGACGCGCTACAACACAATAATCCTATATATATCATACTTCATAAAATGTGTCTTCAATGACTATACGTACATATGTAATTCTATTTTTGCAAAGGCCAAAGAAAAAAAATGATGAGCTATGTGCATTCTACGCTTGCCATCATATGCAAACAAATCATTAGTGCTAAGATGAAGAATCCGGAGGTTTGTCAATCTCAAATAATTTTTTGTAATTGTAAATTCAAATATATATCCTTACCATTTTTCTTGACCTAGCGGCGTGGTTTGATAATAGATTTACATGGACTCGTTGCGCAAGAGCTCGTGGAAGTTCGAGGCGCTATGCACCTTTATCATGACGTAAATAGTTAACAAAGGAGAGTTTCACTCCATCGCCGACCCAGAGATTCACGCAAACAATTGACTTAATTGTAATCCAATTGTACAACTATAGCAAAAATACTTCAACAAATTCGATCTTTATTAATTTATTTTGAGTAATGGTCAATTTGAGTTGTCAACAATTGATTCTCTGCGATGTATCTGTTTTTTGTACATGCTTGTTTTCAGAGGGCATGGCTAGCAATTCCTGAGGCTGGCCAAAAAACAGCAAACAATGTAGCTAGGATCGCTCAGTACCTGAAACCGTCTGTGAAGGCTATACTCAAGGATATGTTTCAAAGTAAAGATTCTTAATGTATGCGGGAAATGGAATATGGATCAATACTAATGAGACCATAAAATATAGAGTGAACTCCCCCTAAATGTGTGCATATACGAATGTGTAATAGGAACATACACACATATTCAAGTTAAACTTATGGTGGAGTTCAACCTATATTTTGGATTCGAGGAATGCAACAATTTATAAGAATAAGATGTCGAATATATATCTCCATGATTCTCACCTTTGTATCCAAATGAGACTACACACTAGATATAATAATAGAAGTGTTAGTCTCACAAATATATTTATCATTAATCACTAAAACACTCTATTAACTTATAATGGCCGGTCTAGATCCTTCAAACTTTCGTCCTAAACAGAGTAATCACTAAAAAGTGTGAGATTACTCCATATGAGGGATGGAATGGAAGAAAACCCAATGTTAATTTTCTGTGAACTTAGGGGTGTTTGGCAAAAGTCAATATACCATTGTGGAAAAAGAGAAAGCTTGGACCTAAAACAGTTGATTGTATCTTACTAGGATATACTAATAACAGCACGACCTATAAATTTTTAGTAGTAAAATCAGAAACTCCTTAGATTTTTGTTAACACAATAATGGAGTCCAGAGATGTTTTATTTTTTGAGGATATTTATCCTATGAGAACTATAGACAGTATTTCTCGAACTGAGGATAATCAAACCATGAATAATTATAATTTTGAACATACCACCATCTCTGAACCAATGAGTGATATATCATCAGTTTGTGATATTTCTAAGGAAGATAACAATTTAGTTGAAGAGGCTCCTCGTAGGATCAAGCGATAAAGGGTTGAGAAAATATTTGGTGAATACTATATTGTATATCTCATGGATGATGTGCCAAATACTCTTTCAGAGGCTTATGCATTACTAGATGTTGAGTATTGGAAAGAGTCAGCCCATAGCGAGATGAATTCCATCATGGCTAACGGGACTTGGGGATCACTGATCGTCATATCGGGAGCAAACCTATTGGATGCAAGTAAATCTTTAAAAAGAAAATAAGGGCTGGTGGTACTATTGATAAGTACATGGCAAGACTTGTGGCCAAGAGCTATACCCAGAAAGAAAGTGATGATTATTTTGATACTTACTCTCCTATTGCCAAATTGACCACCATTCGAGTGCTCATTGCATTAGCTGCTTCCTATAGTCTACACATCCATCAAATGGATGTAAAGACGGCTTTACTTAATAGAGAGTTGGAGGAAGAAATATATATGGAGCAACTAGATGGTTTTGTGATTTCTGGATAGAAAAATAAGGTGTGTAAATTAATCAAATCCTTGTATGGCATAAAGCAAGCACCTAAACAATGTCACGAGAAGTTTGATAAAACTTTAACATCTGCTGGTTTTGTTGTGAATGAGGCAGATAAATATATGTATTATCATTATGGTGGGGGTCAAGTAGTGATTTTGTGTTTTTATATCGATGACATACTAATATTTGGGACTAACACTGCCATTATTGACGATGTTAAATCTTTCTTATCTAGATGTTTTGATATGAAAGATATAGGAGAGGCAGATGTTATTCTGAATATTACATTCATCAAATATGAGGATGGGATCACATTGAATCAATTCCATTATGCTGAGAAAATATTGAATCGGTTCGTCTTTGAGAACTGCAGGATTTTCCCAACTCCTTATGATGCTAGTGTTAAGCTTCGAAAGAATAAAGAATTAGGCAAAGATCAATTTGATATTCACAAACTATTGAGTCCCTTATGTATCTATCTGGTGCCACAAGACTTGACATATCATTTGCTGTGAGTAAATTAAGTCGGTTTACTTCTAACCTAGGAGATGATCACTGGGAGACACTTGAGAGAGTATTGCGCTACTTAAAAGGCATAACTTCATATATAATTCACTATACTGGGTATCCATATGTATTAGAAGGATATGATGATTCAAATTAGATCTCAGATGCAGATGAGATCAAAACTACAAGTGGTTATGTCTTTACCTTAGGAGGGGCTGCAGTCTCATGGAGGTCGTGTGAACAAACCATATAAACGAAGTCAACCATGGAAGCAGAACTTATAGCACTAGACACAACCACTGTGGAGGCTGAATGGCTTAGAGAGTTTCTGTTGGACTTGCCACTGGTTGAGAAACCAATATCGGCAATCCTAATGTACTGTGATAACCAAGCAGTGTTGATTAAGGTTACAAGTACGAAAGATAACATGAAGTCCTCCAGACACGTAAAGCATAGGCTTAAATCTGTCGAAAAACGGAGGAACTCCAGAGTGATTACTGTGAATTATATACGCATTGAGAAAATTTTGGCATGCCCTTTCACAAAGGGGCTAGCAGCGAAGGCAATTTCTTGTTGCGTCTATGGACATGGAAATGAGACCCATTGGAGTTACAACTCAACAGTAACCCATACCTTTTTGATAGGAGATCCTATGACTTAGGCATTGGGAAAAACAAGTTGATGTTTGAATAAGAGAGTACATTTTAATAAAATATGCACATGTGTTCTAATAGACAAAGTACTCTCAACTGTATGGAATGATAGCTTAAAACCTTAATGTATACTAGTGTCCAATGAGGGAAAAATGTATTAGCCTACTTGATACCTAAAATGAATACACCGATTTGAGCTTAACTGTGAGGTCGTAGTTCACGAGAATAGGACATTATCTAGAAAGCTCATAAGCATATAAGGAAGCATGACTAAATAATACTCCGTTTAGGCGTGGTTCTTTGACAGCCTAGTATCAGTTGAGATTTCAAGTGAAATCTAATTATGAAAAGCTGTGAATTCAAGACATAGTCCATTCATCAGCTGTGAGAAGATGAATATTGTTATTCTAGGTGCAAGTTCAACCCGTATGAGACTTACACTGAAATTTTGGTATATTAACAACTCTTAAGAATAATAGTCTTTATCATCCGTTTTTTACTATTTGCTTTGGAATTCGTGGGGGTTGTTAGAATTGGGGCTATATGTGTAAAGACCTTGACGAGGATCTAATAATCCTCATTTTATCTTTTATCTATAATTCTTATTATAGGTGAATATGATGTCACATAGTCCCCAGAAGTACCCCTTATATTTATAAGGGGAAGACCTACCAAGTGATTGTAAGATCTTCTACAATCACCCCCATAGTCGTAAGTCTTACTACGACTGTGTCATGGTCGTAAGTCTTTCTACGACCATTACCTGGTCGTAAGTCCTTCTACGACCATTACTTGGTCGTAAGTCTTTCTGCGACCAAGTAAACCACGACCACCTTATAATCAAACCTACAGGCGAGTGGGTCCAATTGATTAAGGAATCCGAACGGTCCACACGCACTATTATTCCGCGTAGTAATGGTGCTTAAAATACCCCAATTACCTCTGGAAGATAACTGCCAGACGGCGTGAAGAAGCCAATGCGCCGGTAATTACTGCCATCATGCGCCCATTACTGGATTAATTAGGCGCATCTTCCGCAGGACAAAACGGCTACTCCTTCACGACTATATAACGGCATCAAGAGGCAGAGGGAGGGATATAGCTAATCAGGGCGAAATAGAGCGGGTCAAGGAGAAACACAAGTACTGTTCTCTGTAATAGTCTTAGCTTCTTACTTGATCATCAAGAATACCATACACACACAGGAGTAGGGTTATTATTCTCTCCGAGAAGGTCCGAACTGTCTAAACATCCCGTGTCAACCACTCTGCGTGATTTCATCTTTAGAGACCCCGAATCAAATAATCTTTACGTAAGATCGGTTCTAATACAAGCGGTTAGGCGCCGACCGTGGGGATCTTCGGTAATCTCTTGTCAACATACTCTCTTTTCCAAATCTCATGCAATCATGGCGGGAGAATGGAGCGAGGAGAACCGGGTTTGACTTGGCAGACTGTGCAGACGTCGACATGGATGCCGGTTTCGACTACGAGCCGAGTGATGCATCCGCTGATGGTGATGTTGCCTCCGAGATTATTCTCCAGGAAACCATCCCATCAATGGAGTTGAGGAGGGATCCTTATCCCCCACAACGATACGTCCAACAGAGGAGCCAATTCCCTCAAAGGACAAGGGTCAATCCGACTGAACCGCACCTGGAGGACTCACAACACGACGAGAGTTTTCCTCCAAGTGTTCAAGTCCCCTAAGGCGGTCCGACACAGTGAGATAAGTTCGGGAGCCACCATTCCAGGACTCCACCAACACCTGGTGATCCTCTCTCTCAGGGTAACTCCAGAGAGGGTGGGATCAAGCATGCTTTTCCTGCAAATTCGACCGTCTCTCCGCAGATCTCATTTACGAACGGAGACAGTTATAACCCGGAGTTCCCCTACCCGAGGATTACTCCAAGTCGCCAGATGGTGTCTCTCGAGCACTCCTCAAGCGGGGAGGCCTCGAGCGCAAGTGAGAATCATCAACGGGAGGTCTTCGTCCTTCCCTCAAATCAGGGTCAGCCTCATGGAGGCCGAGATAAGAACACTCCCCGAAGATCACACACTGCGCCCCCTCGTGGTAATGGCAAGGACACCACCGGTGACCGACAGAACCAACACTCTGATGAACGCGAGGGAAATCCTCGACATTCTCGCACTCCACTGAGGAGGCCTCAAAGATCTGATGAGGAGGATTTTGAGGTCATCCGACGAAAGAAAGTTGCAGCCCAGAAGAACCTGCCTGGGCGCATTCAACATCAGTCGAAGGAGGTACAAGAACTCCAGGACATTAACGACTTGCTCGAGAATCCCAATCAAGAGCTTGCTCGAACGCTAGGGTACGATCTCTTTGCTGAAGAGATTGCGCAAAGGCTTCGAACCGTGATGACAAGACTGGAAGTACCTCGTCGACAACATTCAGGTAGTCGTAGCAATGCGACTTCCTCAGCTACCAGTCAATCAAATATTTCTCCACGTAGGAATCGACACGGCCATAAGTCGCATCGATCCCCTATTCGGAGAAATACATTTTGATCGGCTGATGATCAAGAAGCCCCTCGGAGAGGTGATCATTCACCACTTCGACAAAGAAATCCGCAATGGATGGAGTACGAGGAGTATTCCCCTCGTAGAGCAGAGACCTACTACAGGACAGGTCAGCCTGTCGTTGGGTATCGTCGTATACGATCACCTGGTGACATTAACCCTTCTTTCCTACAAAGAAGGCGTCAAGAAGTAATTACCGGATGCCGGGCATTTTCGCCTGACCTTCGAGCAGTTCGCTGGCCACCTCATTTTCGACCAGTGAACATGGAGAAATTTGATGGATCTCAAAATCCCATCGAATTTCTTCAGATCTATACAACAGCTGTCCGAGCAGCAGGAGGAGGAGAGCATGTAATGGCAAATTACCTTCCGACTGTGCTTGAAGGATCCGCTCGATCGTGGTTATTAAACCAACCACTCGAGTCGATCTACTCTTGGCAACATCTCTGCGATCTTCTACAGGCAAATTTCCAATTCACATACAACCGCCCTGGAAAGGAAGACGACTTGCACCGGATAAAACAGAACAACAACGAGACTTTGCGTCAATACATCAAACGCTTTAGTCAGGTTTGTAACTCAATTCCGGAAATTTCTGACTCCTCTGTGATCAGGGCTTTTAAGCAAGGAGTCCGTAGTAGAAGGATAACAGAGGATATTGCTTTGAATCCTCCCAACACTGTTGCCGAACTCTTCGAGATGGCCGATCGATATGCGACTGCTTCTGAGGCGGTAGAGTGGAACAACACTATTGATCGAGAAGCATACACTCCTCGAGAGCCAGGTGAAGTTGGTAAGGACAAGAAAGCAAAGAAGTCCAAGAAGAAAATGAAGAATCAAAAACCACAAACCAGTGGTTTCAAGGAGGTCTTGGCCGTAAAGATAAAGAGCCCCGGACCACCAAGTCGCACCCTGATCAAGGCAAAGGTAAGCGCCCTGATCGCAGGAACGACAAACCAAGGTGGTGTCCTTTCCATAAAAAGGAAGGACATGACCTCCGCAATTGCCGAGTTTTTCAAAGAAAGCTCGAGGACTACTACAACGGCAAAGGGCCACTCCCTACTCTCGAGCAAGTAGGGAATACAAGTGACCAAAAGTCGTCGGATGATGAAGAGATTCCGTTCCAAGATCCGCAACATACCGTAAAGCACATCTACGGAGGATCATCGACATACGAGTCTAAACGACAACTCAAAGCTGCCGGACGAGAGGTAAACTCTATAAACGCTCCTCTTGTCAATAACCTACCGAAGTGGTCGGAAGTTACCATTTCTTTTGAGAAGGGTGATTATCCGATCACTTCGAATCGATCAGGTCGATATCCGATTGTGGTCGAACCCACCATCAACAACTGTCGGGTCAATCGAGTGTTGGTTGATGGTGGCGCCTTGAACATACTATTTACTAATGCCCGGGCGAGATGCAAGTACCCAGGACAAAGGTAAGACCGGTACGATACTCCTTTCATGGAATCGTACCGGGGTCTTCGGCCAAACCCATTGGCCAAGTTTCTCTTCCTTTAACATTTGGCTCGCCAAGTAATTTCAAGACAGAAAAAGTCTCCTTTGATGTGGTCGATTTCGATACGGCATATAACGCCATACTCGGACGACCAACTTTGGCAAAATTCTTAATGGCTACTCATTATGGGTATCAATGTCTTAAGATGCTAGGTCCCAAAGGAGTGATCACAATTCAATGTGACAAAAGATGGCGATAGTCATGCGGCCGCGATCCTCGAGATGGTTGGTCAAATACCAACTCGAGATGAAAGTCGACCTTCGACCGCAAGTCGAAGCCTAAAGTCGCACTAAAGCCGAACGACCAAGTCAAAGAGGTTCCTCCGACGCAGAGGAGCCCTCGAAGACTGTTCGCATCGGGAGACTTCCGACCCCAAATAGGAAGACGCCCTCATTACCTTCCTCCGAGCTAACGCAGATGTCTTTGCGTGGCAAGCATCCGACATGCCCGGAGTCCCCAGGGAGGTGATCGAGCACAGGCTAGCTTTACGGCCTGATAAAGTACCCGTAAAACAAAAATTACGAGATTTGCCCCTGATCGACGAGATGCTATTAAATCAGAATTGGATAAGCTACTTAAGGCGTGCTTTATAAGAGAAGTCAACCACCCGCAGTGGTTGGCTAACCTGTAATGGTCAAAAAGTCGAACGGCAAATGGCGATGTGCGTGACTTTCTTGATCTTAATAAAGCTTGTCCAAAAGATGATTTCCCTTTACCTCGACGATCAGTTGGTTGATTCTACTGCAGGTTGTGAGATATTAAGTTTTTTAGATGCATATTCTGGATACCACCAGATCAATATGTGTCTAAACGATGAAGAAAAGACCGCATTCATTACTCCATTTGGTACCTTTTGCTATGTCAAAATGCCATTTGGTCTAAAGAATGCCGGTGCTTCTTTTCAACGCTTAATGCAATCGACTTTTTCATCTCAATTAGGCCGGAATCTGGAAGCCTATGTTGATGATCTAGTCGTAAAAAGCATTAAGAGACTTAATCATATCACTGACCTACAAGAAACATTTGACAATCTCAAAAAGCACCGCTTAAAACTTAATCCAGAGAAGTGTGTGTTTGGAATTTCTTCAGGAAAATTGCTTGGATTCCTAGTATCTGAACGAGGAATCGAAGCAAATCCTGAAAAAATAAAGGCCATCCTCCAGATGCGTCCTCCAACCACAAAAAGGAGTCCAGAAACTCACTGGGTGCATGGCGGCTTTAAGTCGTTTCATCGCACGACTAGGAGAAAAAGGACTACCTTTCTTTAAACTTCTCAGGAGACACGAAGGTTTTGAGTGGTCGAACGAGGCAAACACTGCTTTTGAGGATGTCAAGAGGTACCTTACGAGTGCTCCTGTTCTGGTTTCTCCAAAGCCAGAAGAGACGCTCTTAATTTACCTAGCTGCCACGCCACAGGCAGCAAGCGCAGTATTGGTCGTAGAACGTGAAAACGTACAACGACCGGTTTACTACGTCAGCGAAGTTTTACACGGGCCTAAGGAGCGTTACCCTCAGGTCCAAAAACTTCTATATGCCCTCCTCATGTCTTCGAGGAAACTGCGGTATTATTTTCAGGCGCACAAAATAGCTGTGCCGTCTGAGTTTCCTTTGGGAGCAATCCTCCATAATAAGGAAACAGCGGGACGCATGGCAAAATGGTCAGTCGAACTTGGGGAGTTCGACCTCCATTTCGTGTCCCGAACGGCCATAAAATCCCAGATCTTGGCGCACTTTGTCACCGAATGGACAAATCTCGAACTGCTCAGATCCCCAAGACGATTCCCACGATCAGTGGATGATGTACTTTGATGGGTCACTTACTTTAAGTGGCTCGGGGGCTGGGGTGGTCCTGGTATCTCCTACCGGAGAAACCTTAAAGTATGCCATACAATTAAACTTTCAGGCCACTAACAATGTGGCAGAGTACGAAGGTTTGCTAGCTGGCATACGAGCTGCGAAAGCACTCTCGATTCGTCGACTACTCGTGAGAGGAGACTCTCAACTAGTTGTGAATCAAGTTGGGAAAGAGTACCAGTGCTCTAGCTCGACAATGTCTCGGTACTTATCGGAGGTACGCAAGCTAGAAAAGCATTTTTTAGGTTTCGAGGTACAATTCATCCCTCGAAAGGATAATTTCCTCGCAGACCAACTTGCTCGGATGGCTTCTTCCCGATCTACAGTACCAAAAGGAGTTTTCTTGGAGCAACTCCAAAAGCCGTCTCTGGTCGAAGAACCAGAGACACCTCCTATTGAGATGGCCTCATTAGACTACGAGGATACCTGGATGACTCCCATCTACGAGTATCTTTGCAAGGGTTCCGTACCCGAAGATGATCTTGAGGCAGATCGTTTATCCCGAAAAGCCAAAATGTATACTTTGGTCGAAGGAGTCCTCTACAAACGAGGAACCCAAGGGATACTCATGCGATGCATTCCGCAAAACGAAGGAATAACACTCCTTCACGATATACACAGTGGCATCTGTGGGACACATGCTTCCTCTGTAACATTGGTTGGTAAAGCCTTTCGACAAGGTTTTCTTGGCCTACACTCTGACGATGCTAAGGAGGTGGTTAAAAAGTGTGTCCAGTACAATTTTATGGTAGACAGATACACCAACCAAATCAAGCATTACGCATAATACCTCTTTCTTGGCCTTTTGCGACACTGGGTCTCGATATCCTAGGACCGCTTTCCCAAAGCTCCGGGAGGTTTCAATTCCTTTTGTGGCTATTGACACGCTCACAAAATGGATCAAGCCGAACCCGTGAATCGGATAACAACTAAGCCGCAAAAGGTTCATGATGAGATGCGTAATTAGCCGATTTGGAGTTCCGAGTCGGATAATTACGCATAATGGTAAACAATTTGCAAGTGCAAAATTTCGTGAATTTTATGACGAGTTGGGTACCAAGTTATGCTATGCTTCATTGCACATCCCCAAAGCAACGGGCGGTCGAACGCAAACGGCCAAATAATGCGAGGAATTAAAACCCGAGTTTTCGACCACTTGTTAAGCGCTCGGGGCTTGGGTACAAGAATTATCTTCCGTATATGGGCGCTTAAATGCGACCACCAATCGAGCAACAGAGAAACACCATTTTTCTAGTGTTCGAGCGAAGCCATGCTTCCTCCGAGCTAAAATTGCGGTCGACACGAGTTGAAACCTTCAACAACTCGGATCAGAACAACTTCGAGCGGATGACATTAACCTACTCAAGAAAGGAGAAACTTAGCCTTAATCCGTTCGCGCCTACCAACAAGCCTGCGCGCAGATACTATGATCGTAGGTCCAACCTCGCAGACCTTCTTTGTAGGTGACTTGGTATTGAGGCTCGCCAATCCAAGTCTAATCGGAATAAACTTTCCCCCAAGTGGGAAGGTCCTTACACAGTGGTCGAAGTAACTCGGCCAGGGTCGGTACGACTAGCGATGGAGGACGGACAGGTTCTCTCAAATTCTTGGAACATCGACCAGTTACGCAAATTCTATGTGTGACCAATTTCTCAGGCAATAAAAGTCCGGGTTCTTTCTACCTCTCTTGCCTTATTTTTGAGTAGTGCTTTTTAATCTTTCGACTATAATCCAAAAACACCCGCTTTTCTTTACATCGGTCGGTGCGAGTAACTTCATCTAGTCGAAACTTCTCCTCTCTGCATGTGGTTCTGCCCACTAGAAGGAATTTCCTAGCATCGACTCGTTACTCACTTTTGCTGCCAATACAAAGAGTTTGGGTTCTATCCAAATAAACATTCTCAAAGCCAACTCTCTCAATCTTAGTTTATTTTTTCATAATTTCAAAAATATTCTAAGTAGAGTGAACTTTTATATTTATTCGACCACTTTGGATGTACTCGCTTTGTTTTGACTGGTCAAGGAAGAGACACACCTAGTCGAAGTCTTTCCTCTCTGCACGTGGTCCTGCCCACTAGAAGGAACTTCCTAGCGCTGCTCAGTCTCCTACTTTTTGCTACTGGAAAGACTTATTGAGTCCATCAGAAAAGGGCGAACGAATTATCAAAGTTTTCTAGACGTTTGCTTAACTCAAGTTGCTGTTCTTGGTTTGATTAAACTAGTCGGAGATGGTAACATCACCTAGTCGAAGCCTTTCCTCTCTGCACGTGGTCCTGCCCACTAGAAGGAACTTCCTAGTGTCGAGCCATTTCTACTCTTTCGACCAAGTACTTGACAACCATAACAAAAACTATAAGTTAAACAAACCTCTCTTTGTTTTCAGAAAACCCATTTCGAACACTATTTACTTAGATTGTCTAAACAAGCTAAGCAAATAGTCGGGGGCTAGGATAAAGTTATTAATTTGACTTCAATTCTTAGTCTTTCATTCGTTTATTATCCTTTGAGTTACTAACTACTCGACAAGATGATTTTCAGGAAACAAGATGGCCTAGGATAAAGTTATTAATTTAACTTCAGTCCTTGGTCTTTCATTCGTCTATTATCTTTTAAGTTACTAACTACTCGACAAGATGATTTACAGGAAACAAGATGGATCATATATTACTCGTCAACAGAAATTGTCTGCCTTACAAAGTAGTTACAAGATTACTCTGAAGGGGGAGAGCCTAGCTGCATTTCCTCCGCCACCTTTTTGCCAACCGATTGCATTTCCTCAATCAGACGAGTTGCCTCTGATTCAGAGCAATCGAACTCAGCTTCAATTGGTTGAACATTAAGGCGGGGGTCTTGAGCTTTAAGTTTCGCCAAAGCGTAACTTACTCCGGCTTCGACTGCCTCCCTTATTGATTCAACTTGATTAGCCTTCAGAGTGGTCACCATTTCTTGCAAGTTTCCGACTTGTTCCCCAATTGTACTTATATGAGCAGCTACAGTATCTTCTCGAGGAGTTTTTCCCTCAGAATGTAGCTCACTAAGTACATTGTTTAGGAGTGTGATGTTGCCTTGAAGACTAGTCTTCATCAACTCCATCTCCTGTTGGGTGCAAGTCGAAGCCTCGCGAAGTTTCTTGTTTTCGACCACTTGTTCTGAAAAGAATAAAACCGGTCAAACAAAAATAAACTTCTAGAGGAAGATAACACAAAGATAATTATAGGTAAAAGCATTTCTTACCTACTAGTTGAGAATCCAATTTTTTGACCTCTTCTTGATGGGAAGCAACGGTTTCAGCATGCTTTTTCTCCCATGCTCTGATGTCCTCTGCATTCATCTTAGCAATGCGGATGGACTCATTGTAGATCAAGGTCTTCTCTTGGATTTCAGCCTCGAGGCTTCTCAATTCGGCAACAATTTCTGAACAAGAAATTGGCATTAGGAAAGGGAAAATACTCGAAAAGGACAACAGGTAAAGAATTACTTACCTGTTACTTGAGTTCTCAGACCCTCGAGTTCTTGATCCTTGTCCTTGGTAATGCGGAAAACTCTGAATGACCAAAGCTTTTCTTGAACTTCGTCCGAGCTTCCATCTCATCTTCTTTCTCTGGAGAAGAAATGAGAGTTGGGTAAAGGTTAAAACTCAAAAGCAGTCTTAAGTTCAACACTTACTATTTATTTTTTCCTGCAATCTTCTAGATGCAGAGACAGCCTCTCGAAGTCTATCCGAGAGAACTATTACTTCCTCCCTTAGCTTTCTCGACTCCTCTTTTTCATAGTCGAGTGAGTCAGCTAAGGTCTTCGTATCACTGTTTAACCTACAAAGAACAGAAATAGAGATAAACATCAGCCGATTGGTTGTAAGTACTTCTACAACCACCGACCTAGTCGTAAGTTTTTCTACGACTATGACATGGTTGTAAGTCTTTCTACGATCACTACCTGGTCGTAAGTAGTCGTAAGCTCTTTACGACCAGTACTTTGTCATGAGTTTTTTCCATGACTATTCTCGTAAAACACTATACGAGTAGTTAAGTCGAAAACAACTATGAATAATAGTGACTTACCATCTCTCTGCCTCTGCACAGAGTACTTCTTTCTCCTGTCTTAGCTCTAAAAGTTGTCGATGGTACTCACCACGACGACAATTTGCTCGAGCTTACGCAAAAAGAAAACAAAGGAGAAGAGAAGGAAAGCCACATATATAAGTATTCTAAAAATACTTACATTCATAGTCGACCTAGCAAAGGTTGAATATACAAAATCCGGGTTCTGCAGCTTATCTATCCTCGCGACTTTATCCCACCACACCTCCTCGAGGCGCTCATTATCGAAGGTATTCCCCCTGTTGGGAATATCTTTGGGATGGGGGACTCGGTCACGAGATCTGAAAGCAGAAGACCCTATGACGGAGGCAGGTCCAAAGAAGTCACCACAGAAGTTGAAATATTCTTCTTCTTCTGATTCTGTAACTTCTCTTTGTGTAAGGGAAGGAACGCCTTCTACGATTTTCTTCCCAGAACGGTGCACAAGCTGGTCACCACCTTGACCAGAGGCTTCCACACCGCCTCGTTGTTTCTACGACCTCGAGTCGTGGTGCCACTTCAACGACAATGACCACTACTTCAATGGTCGTAGCTACAACCTCAGCAGATGTAGGAATCACTCTGGGAGTCTCGACTTCATCGGCCACCTGGGCCAAGGGTGATTCTTCGACCACCTCCATTGATACCTCTCCAATGACTGAAGGGGTGGCAATGGGCTTCTCAACGGAAGCATTCCCTGGTCAAGGAGTCTGACCAAATAAAGAAAAGCAAATCAGGTTGTGAAAAGAAAAGGTAAATGTTGTTCTTACACTTTAGTACATTTCACATACCTCTGCACTCGGTCTTAACCAGAATTTTGGAGCAATCCTCCCAGCGGAGGATCTCTTCTTCTCCACGACCACGCCTAGTCGAGGTTCAACAGTTGGCCCAGCTACGACCACGTCTGGTCGTAGAGTTTGGACAGGAACCAGGGCTCTGGTTTCCTGATTCTCTGGATGGCCGAGATCAGTCTCGACCATTCCAAGAGCAAAGACCCTCACCGCAGTTGTCTTTGTGCGACATCGCCCTTCATAAAAGACATAAAATCTTTTGATTCTCCTTTTCCAGTTGCTTAACAAAACTAGGAGTGGCAGCGACTGCGAAAGATTCCTTGTCATAATAGAAGGGTACCTTAGCCTTGCGAGGTTTGCGCTTAAGAGATTCAATGCTTCAACCTCCTCGGCCCGATAGTCTGCGCCTCGGCTTGAGATATAGCTACGGTGCCGCGGTTTTTGTAGAGGGTCTGGTCGAAAGACCAGAGCTCGAGCTTGCTCCTCCCTTGTCGGCAGATTTTGCAAGTCGACGTTTCTTAGATGGAGGAGCCGAGCCTCGCCTCTTCGACAACCTCGCGCCAATAGTCATCGAGCGACTTCCTCGTCAATCGTCGACGATTTTCCATACCTACTTTCGTAAAGCAAAACAGAAAAAGAAGAATCACTGATTAGTCGTAAGTTTTTCTACGACCAGTGCCAAGTCGTAAGTTTTTCTACGACGCTTTCTTGATCGTAAGATATTCTATGATCTCCATTAGTCGTAAGAATCTTTTACGACTATAAAGTCCTAAAGAAAGAATCAACTTTTGATTACCTTTAGGCGCCTATCTTTTCATCTGCGGACAAAGCCGCAATGATTCGAGGAACCGCCACTCGAAGTGGCGGAGATTTCTCACAGATGAGTCTGACTCTAGAGTCAACCTCAGCCTGTGAAAGATCTGTGTAAACAGATAAGAATATTAGACAATGTTGAGAAAGACCAAACCAAGAGCTAAGTCGACAGTTACTTACCCTCCTCGTAGTCTCTGGTTGGGTCTCCTCTCCCCGAGTATCTCCACATAGGAGATGCTCGTTTCTTCAAGGGACTAATTCGGCGTGTGATAAAATCTTTTACCACATGCCATCCGGTCAGCCCCTCTTCTTTCAAGTCCTTGATGGCTTGAATATAGGGGGCAATCCGGCTGATATCTTCAGGAGTCGAGTCCCATGAAGATTTCTTCTCGGCAGCCCTCCCCGCAAAGGAGAGGCTGTCTTCAGAGGTGACTTTCCAGTAAAACCACCTCTTCCTCCATCCCGGCCACGAAGACCGGGTGAAACTCTGAATATACTCCTTCGACTTCGAGTCGTGGAGCTTCAGACCATAGCTTCCGGCGATTCCGGTTTGTCGAGCCATCCCATAATAATATTGGAACAACTCGAGATCCGCCGGAATCCCTGTGCCTCCGCACAGTACACGAATACACTCAACATGGTAATGGAATTGGGACCTAAGTTCACCAATTCCACCCCAAAGTGCTCGAGTACCACTGTAAGAAAGGGGTGGCAGCGATCGAAGGCCGCTCTCAATACGCTTGGAAGACAGTTTGCCCATTTTCCCCGATGGCGGTCTTTGCCCAATAGCCGGAATCCACTTTACCAGAGCCTTCTCTGGAATCTTCCCGGCATCGACCAAGATTTTGATCTTAGTCGCATCCATCTCCGATTCTTCCCATTCGGAAACTCTCTTGGCCATTTCGCCGAAGCAAGAAGTTTTTGATTAGGGTTGGCGGCGAGATAATGAAACCTAGTCGAGGACGGAGAAAGCAAGAGCTCAAGAACAATGGAGTGATTTGAGGAAAAGGTAAAACCCAAGTCTACCTCTGGTAAGTTTTTATAATCAAGACGATTGCCGCCGCTTCTAAACCGCCTCGCCTATAGGTCTATGGGAGTTGGTTGCACCGCCGGAACCGCCTCATCGGACAAGTCTGTGAGAGCTAGTTGCAATTCCCGAGATGGTCCGTTCGAGAAAATTAGGTGCATATTGTCACCCCCAAGTGAAATTACTTTCTTGACCAAGTCTTTCTGGTCGAAGGAAGTATCAATCGGAAGGGTTTTTCTCCGATTCCCCTACTACGACCACTCCACGGTCGTAGGGGTTTTTACGACTTTTTGATAGTCGTAAGCAATCTTCACAATTGCAATCGCTTCGGGAACCATCTCATCAACAGATCTGTGGAAATCGTTTGCAATTCCCCAAACGGTCTGTTCAGGAAAGTTAGATTCGTTTTGTCATCTCCAAGCAAAATTACTTTCTTGACCAAGTCTTTCTGGTCGAAGGAAGTATCAATCGGAAGGGTTTTTTTCTCCGATCGCCCTACTACGACCACTTCACAGTCGTAAGGGTTTTTATGACTTTTTGATAGTCGTAAGCAACCTTCCTGACCAAGCAAATTCCCGGTCAAAGTAGCACTCAAATGTCGAAGAGTTTTTCCTTCGACCATGGTTCTACGACATTTTCATAGTCGTAAGTCCATTTACGAATCCTTCACCAAGTAAGTTACATTCACTTGAAGCTGGGGGGCTAGATGACGAGGATCTAATAATCCTCATTTTATCTTTTATCTATAATTCTTATTATATGTGAATATGATGTCACATAGTCCCCAGAAGTACCCCTTATATTTATAAGGGGAAGACCTACCAAGTGATTGTAAGATCTTCTACAATCACCCCTATAGTCGTAAGTCTTACTACGACTGTGTCATGGTCGTAAGTCTTTCTACGACCATTACCTGGTCGTAAGTCCTTCTACGACCACTACTTGGTCGTAAGTCTTTCTGCGACCAAGTAAACCACGACCACCTTATAATCAAACCTACAGGCGAGTGGGTCCAATTGATTAAGGAATCCGAATGGTCCACACGCACTATTATTCCGCGTAGTAATGGTGCTTAAAATACCCCAATTACCTCTGGAAGATAACTGCCAGACGGCGTGAAGAAGCCAATGCGCCGGTAATTACTGCCATCATGCGCCCATTACTGGATTAATTAGGCGCATCTTTCGCAGGACAAAACGGCTACTCCTTCACGACTATATAATGGCATCAAGAGGCAGAGGGAGGGATATAGCTAATCGGTCGAAATAGAGCGGGTCAAGGAGAAACACAAGTACTGTTCTCTGTAATAGTCTTAGCTTCTTACTTGATCATCAAGAATACCATACACACACAGGAGTAGGGTTATTATTCTCTCCGGAGAAGGCTTGAACCTGTCTAAACATCCCATGTCAACCACTCTGCGTGATTTCATCTTTAGGAGACCCCCCGAATCAAATAATCTTTACGTAAGATCGGTTCTAATACACCGACAGACCTATTCATTCCTAAAATTTCAAAGCATGCATAATTTAGTCTCATATTGCCTAGTCAAGTGGTAGGAGAGCAATTTATAAGGTGGAGTTCTTGCCACCTCTTGAAATATGTGTCACATGATATAAGGTGATACGAGGATGACTATAACTAAAGTCACACGCACGCACGCGCACGCGTATATTCGCGTGGCAATCGTGTGACTTGTGACTTGTGACACGCGATCGTAATCGTGTCGTGAACCCAATCCATCTTTCTTTTGCTGATCGTGCTTTTCTCTCTAATCTGGTCGAAGCCATAGACTAGTGTGGTCGAAGATATAGACTAGTATGATCGAAATAATCTAGTCGAAGCCATTGACTAGTGTGATTGAAGGCATATACCAGTGTGGTCGAAATAATATAGTCGAAATAATGTGGTCGAAGCCATAGACCAGTGTGGTCGTAACACTATGGTCAAAGGCATAGAGCAGTGGGTTGAAACACTGTGGTCGAAATAAGTGGTCAAAATACAGTGGTCAAAAATTAATAGTCAGATCCATAGACCAGGGTGGTCGGAAAACACTGGTTGAAGTTGTAGACTAGTGGTCGAAGCTATAGACCAGTGTGTAATTAGGATCAATAAACACTACTTAATGACTATTAATTGGTTTTTAATTAACAGTTACCAGTGGTTTATTATGACAGTTACTAGAGAGTAATTGTCTCGATCATAAATAGGATCTGGAGACGTCTAGACGAGGGTTGAAAATTAGACATCCATTTCCTTTCTACTTTCTCTCGGTTCTCTTGTGCTGAAGGTTTGTGTTATCGAACCAAACCGTCTCTTCTCTTCGGCGTGCACTGAGAAGAAGGGTGAGCGGGTATCTCCGAACCATTGTCGCAAAGTTCACCTGCACGGGGCAACAATAAGATTTTTGGGCAGCGCATCTACGCGACCGCTCGCTGTGCTGCATCATCTACATTCCACACTACTTCGATATCTGCTTCGAGTCTGTGCTGCTTCCTGTTCTTCATCAAGGCTAACTGTAAGTTGGTTGTACGATCAATCTATTTTGTTATAAATATTTTATTGTGTACATTTAAAAGTGCAATGTTATTAATATCAATTTATGTATCACTATTTTTGTATGATCTTTATCTCAAAATAAAATCTAAAATTAAATTAATATCCACATTTCTAACGCATATATGCACAAGCAATACCACACGGCCAGAGGTTTGTTTAAATTTTATGGACTGATTTGCCCGATTTTGGACTAAAGTGAGCGAAAGAGGAGAGTGCAAAAGTAAAAGTGCAGTCATCCGAATAGAAAACTTCGATGATAATCCGTCCTCGCGTGGAGCACGAGTCCTCCCCCACTATCCATACCTCTGCCTCTTTCCTGCTTGCACGCCACCGGAGGGAGGCGACCACGCGCCTCCGCCTCAACCCCCGTCGTACCATGGATCCGCAGAGCCACGAGCCGCAGGAGGACGGCTTCTTGTACCCACGTGACGGCGCGTGCCCTGTCGACCCCAGGTCGCCTTGCGCACACTTCTTGATTCTTTAGTTTTCTTTTTATGAATCAATTACGACAACCTCCGTACCCTTTCTTTTACTATGCCTGAATCAATTATGACAGCCTCCGACCCCAGTTGGGTTCCGGTTGGGAGCCAGTTTGATGGAAATTGTTAGCTGCTTTGTGCTCAAATCTGAGGAATTCTGGAGGGATATGAGATTAGGCGGAATCTGTAATGCTAATTCGATGCTGCAAATCGAGCAGCTTTCTATCCCGGATAGTCCAGTTTGGCGGATTTCTGTAATGTTGGGAAAACGTTTTCGATGGTGCGTTGGGTTTATCCCTTGGTACTCCTTGCATAGCACTTACATCCCAAGAAGTATATCTTGGTGCATTGGGTTTGTGGGCACCAAGACAAGACATGCTTGAGTGAAAACACTGTCCATGTAAAAAGTGGTCTGGGAGATCAACAGTAGAATTTATACATGGTCCATCTACTAGCCTGTGTGTTTATGTGATTTTATACAAAATAATTTGCTACTCATACATCTCGTATGACATGTGCTGACAACTACTGTTCCTTCTTTTGTTCACAGTCAAAGGACAGAATGCAAAGCCCAGAGTTCGATTTCTGTGCGTATGGTTCAAAAGGCTGATCGTGAGAAAATGCGAAGAGATAAATTAAATGAGCAGTTCCAGGAATTGGGAAATGCACTTGGTATGATGCAATTATTTTTCCCAAGCAGAGCTTTTCACAATTGCTCCTTGTAGGATGCCCAGGGATTTTCTTGGCTCTGGTTGCTTCTACGGGTTCTGATGGAAATATATATACTGTCAAGTTGCAGTTCCTGTAGAAAAGAAACGTATTTTTAAAGAATAAATTGGCAAGAGTGGTTACCTTAAAGCACATGTGAGTTGAAGGGTTTACATAATAATCATACTTGTACCACCAACAAATACTCCAATGTTTCGCGTAATTCCCATGCAACTTTGGTGTATGCCAAGTTCTGGACCTGGACAAGAACGTTTTAGTTCCTTAGCATTTTGACTATGCCTGTGTAGCAAGAATGAACAAAGTTACCATATCTAATGCTTGGTGTTGGAAATACTACATGACTTGCTAAAACCTTATTATGAACTTATGAGGCCCCAGCGATGGTGGAAGTTCATTTCTGTGTTTCCACTTTGAGGTTCAACCCCTGTTTAACACATGACACCCGGTTAACTCTGTTTAGGTTGATGTGATATAATACCTTAGCAGGACGGGCTTGAGAGATGTAATGTTTGGTGTCAGGGTTTGGAACTTCGTTTTTTTCCCTATTCAACCTCCTTCCCCTCGAAGAACTGGCTAGTTTCCTATTTTCCCCTAACCAATCTTTTCTTGATTTTGCTTTTTGTATATATTTTTTAAGTTTATATGTTTCTAACATATTGAATTTTCACTAGTATGTGTACCCAGTTGAAGTCAGAAATCACCCCAATTCTGGTCTTACTGGAAGTAACAACACTGGTTCCCTATGGTTGCTACAAACTTGCCCGTTCCCAGTAGGAACTTAACCCTTGTTGGTGCGACAACTCTGTTATCCTTCCCTGCTGAATGCTTTGGCGTACCCTTGTACATATATAGAGATGATTACTTACTGGGTTTGCTGGAAACAAAGCTGTATTGCAGTGTAAAGGGTGTGCTGTTCGATGAGGGCAAGTTGTGGGTGGGTTGGACTATAAAACATTTTAAGTTCCAAGTTCCAACTAACATCTATCCATACAAGTGAGAAAATATCTTGTGATCTGTTAATGTTAATCACAGAGAAAAATAGAATTTTGCATGTGACTATGTTAGTTGGTGGAATGGAAACTGTATGATGATCCATAATATTTTATCATATCAGTTGATCAGAAATGTGAACCAATGTTAGTTTTTTTGGATATAATTTTGTACTTTTTTTGTCAGGATGAACCCAAGCTTGTTAACTATCATTGCAACCAACCCCACCCCATAGTTATAAAACCCCCAGTGGGTCACCGGTTGGACCACATGTTTTTAAATTACACACACACACCCCCTTAAAAAATAGGAAATAGGATAAAAATACAATAATAACAATAGTAATTTAAAAACTAGATGACAAATGACAAATAGCTAGTTATACCCAGAGAAACAACCATGAGGTCCACAACCATTAAGGAATAAAGTCGTGGATAAGTCAATAGGACGAAGAAGCCGCGGACGATAGATGGACTCAATGTGATGGTGGCGGTGAAGAGGCTCGATGGTGATGACGATGGTGGTGACGACGCCAGCAAGTGATGAGGTCGACGACGACTAGAATGACTTTAATACACCGAGAAACGAGGAGGACGTCGCCGACGATGATGGATCTAGGTTTAGACAGGTTTAGACCGCTTGATCTCGTCGCCCACCGCCCCTCCGATGGACGGATGGAGTTGAAGATGGCCGATGGCGGCAACAACCAGCAGCAAAGATGAAGTTCGACGGCGACCAGATCCAAGAACTGGCGACTATGTGGGAGTTCGACGGTGTGCAGAGGCTGGTGACATGGTTTTTTTGGGCTCTCGTGATGTGAATCCTTCCCCTTTGTATCGATGTAATTTTGATAGTTTTAGCGTAATTAAGACGAAAGAAACACTCGAAAATTGTATGTGCTCCTTTTACTTGCTGCATCTATTCGATTTCAGAAGCGGTAGACTTGGTGCTGAACTTTCTCATCACCTCAAGTCAGCTACATGTTCAAATATACAGATCCAGATCGGCCCAGGAACGTCAAAGCAACTATTCTTGGTGATGCAATCCAGATGCTGAAAGATTTGACTTCTCAGGTGAACAAGCTTAAAGCTGAATACTCGTCGCTCTTTGAAGAAGCACGCGAGGTAACCTCATAATATTAGTGTAAATAACCAGGTCAGCCACCGAGGAATTCAGACATATAAATAACATTTTTTACTGATTCTTGTAGTTGACTCAAGAAAAGAATGAGCTTAGAGATGAGAAAGCTTCACTCAAGTCTGAGGTTGATAATTGGAATACCCAGTATCAGCAACGAATGCGAGTGATGTACCCATGGGCTGGAATGGAGGCTTCTGTAGTCATCGGTCCACCTCCACCATATCCCTTTCCAGTCCCAGTTCCTATACCCTCTGGTGCTGTACCTATGCATCCACAGCTTCAGGCATACCCCTTCTTCCGAAATCAAACATCTGGAAACACCCCCAATCCATGCACCCCTTACATGACATACTTTCAACCCTGTCATCCTCCTACTGATCAACCATCTAACCAATTTAATACTCCAGTTCCACATTCAAGTAGAAATCGATCTCAATCCTCTGCACAAGACTGTCGAAGCAAATCATCCACGCTGCAGCAAGCTAGCTGCGGAGGGAGAAGTGATGATTTTGGTGACGTTGCCACTGACCTGGAACTAAAAACTCCTGGTTCCTCAGCTCCTTCACATTCAGAGATTACTAACAAGGTAAGAGTCATCGAGTACTCAGTTTCACTATACTAGTAGGGTGTCTGTGCGTTACAACGGAACCCAAAAGAGAGTGATACATATCAGTAGACGGAATTATCAACCGCATAATAAACATCAAATTTCTTTCACACAAATATAAACAGAAACATTTACTCTGTCTATTGCGGCACCTATCACTATTACTACCTGAAAATTAAAATTTTGGGCTCATAAATTGTTTACCTTCCGAAGTTGAAATTGATGTCGACTTCCCTTCCTGACGTGGTGCCCATTTCCAACCATTGCTGACTGATAAGGAAGAGGGCTACGCGTTGATGGCCGCCTTCTTCCACCCTAAACTTAAGCCACGACTCGGTTCTCACGACCATTGACCCTCTGCGGCCCTCGCCAGGCACATTGCAGCGAGGAGGTGTGAGGCCAAGGGAGGAGGCAGTGGCAGTATCGCGATGGTAATCGAGGCAGAGATGCTTGCTCAGCTGGCGTGGAGTAGGAGGCGCCAGCGGCGCAGGAGAGGATTAGGATGAAGAGAACACAGTGCGGTGAAATCGAGACGACAGCACAGCAAGGGAAGAACGCTTTCGTCTCTGTCTCTTCCTCGAGCGCCATCGCTGCCTCCCCTCCCTTCCCCAGTGCAACCGCTTCTCCAAGGTACTACTGCCTCCTCTCCTCACGGTGCCTTCTCTCGTCCTCGACGCCTCCTCACCTCCCGGTACCTCTTCATGTTGCCGACGCTACCTCCCCAAGCCGCCGCCTCCTACGCTATCGGATCCATTCATCTTCGTGCACGCCGCCGTTGCAACCCGCAGACTGAGTGCCGGAGGGGGTCAGGATCTCTGAGGCATAAAGCGAATGCCGGGCGGGGCGTAGGTGGCGAGTCGCGACGCGAGATAGGAAGGAGTGAAATGACGATGAATTTTGGCGTGTGCATGTGAAGAAGTAGGGTAGCGACGGTTTGGGTCGTTGCGGAAGAAGTGGGGGCATGGATACGTTCGCGAGTCACGGGGGATGGCGGGGCGAGATTTTATCCCTGTCAGGTTGGGTCCACATGTTCGTGCGTCTCGATGAGGAATTTGGGAGGGGTGGGAGAGACCAACCGTGCGCACGGGAGAAAGGACATCGTCCCGTGGCATCAGGGTAAACTCCTTTTATTAGTTAGATTAGGTCCACATGGTGGTGCGGCTCGATGAAGAATTTGGGAGGGGTGAGAGAGGCCAACCTCGCGCAAGGGAGAAAGGATATCGTCCCGTTGTGTGAGGGTAAACTCTTTCTTTTATTAGTTAAGATAAGATAAGAAATGATCAATACGTGAATATGTTGTAGCTGTTTATGTTATTGATTTGTTTAAAACTACATAAAATAACGAGGTAATACATTTCTTGTTATTTTTACCTTTTTTGCGTGCAAATTAGATGAAAGAACAAAAGAGAGATTTTTTTAATGGGTGTTATGCCATTATCACAGGATTCCTCTTCTGACTTGAAAAAGAAGAAGCACTGCATAAAGCAAATTAATGGTAGCACTCTTACAGAAGACAGCAGTTCAAGCAGATGCTCTTCTAGCGGCCCCCCAGATGTCTCTAATCGTGTTGGAGATGGATCAGTTGCTGATGACCAATGATCGACATTCGACAGTACAAACATAGACAAGTATGGATGAAGTATTAATGATCTTTTCTAACCTCCGTTTAGTTCGCTTATGTGTGGTGTAATCTGCTGGCATTGCAAGCTTATCTACTTATAAGTGCCAAGTTCCTTGTATCAGGACTGGACAAATTGAGAGGCCTACAGGCTCTGTAGAACTGGTTAGAGAAAGCCACATCCTGGCTTAATAATTAGTTGCTGGGTCAACTAGTTGTACATCGAGTATTACCATTGCATTGCAATATGTTCTTAATTATCAGTTGTACTTCTACGTGATTGTCAGTTTTGCTCAGTCTTCCTAGATTACATTTCCTGGTGGTTTCTTTTATGTGGCAAGTTATTGTAGGTAGATAGATTGAGCCTAGCATGTAATTATGCCCTTACCTTTTAAGCGATGCCAAATTTCTAAACTTTTCTATTGATGTAATAGTTAATGGATTAAATTCCTTTGTAAAAATCAACATATATTTTCAATATTAGTTTTAGCACATGGCTGATGGCGTAGTTTGTTTGGTCCTGTTGACTTCTTAAGCTGGAACATTTCGTTCTGCTGGTTCATTAGGGAATAAAAGGGAAAATTGCACATTGATGTGGCTAGATTTTCGATGATGTGCGAGGGGAGGAAGAAGGTATTAGCTAGCCCGTGGATTGGAATGCAGGGTGTAGCAGGGTACAGGCAGAGGTGGGCAGTCGTCCTCCTGACCACGGCGAGATGGTTTGGCCGTCGTGACAGGGCTCTGAGCTGCTCGAGTTTTTATATATATGATATTCTTTATTTATAATTCTCAAATCTGGTTGCCCCTCTTATATATGGAGATATCCCCTAACAATCTGTATCTAAATTCAGAACTAATTGTAAAAAGAAACTATTCATTGTAATTGAACTATTCATTGTAACCGACACAAATTCTAACTTGCCTACGTTCAACTCGACAGCCACTCCTTCCTAATACATTTTCCTCCCGCCTTGCGTCCTGCTGGATAGCGGCAGCAAAAATGTTTCGTCGGTAGCAGATAGACCCTGCCATTGAACTAATAACTCACAAATATCACGGCCCAGACGAGTCTTGACAATCTTCTCCGGGTTGGAACAACTCGGTCATGGAAAATCTCCAGTAAAGCTACCACATGCTCCAACAAACGGTACGGCACAGAACCAATCCTTTCCAAAACCCAAAAAGGACCATAATACCTGAGAGCTAGCTTGCACCGCGGCTGGGAAGATATAGAGGATATTGGCCGGTGTTGCAAACGAAGTCATACCCACTGTCCAACTGAAAACGTGATATCGTGATGCCGAGAATCATACTGTTCTTTCATACGATCTTGAGCCTGCAGAAGACGCTTTCTAATTTTGGAAAGGAACTCATCAGAACGTATTTGAATACTATTGATTTATACTCTGCAGAGTTGCCTAACTTTACTCACAAGATACCTCAAGCTCATACTGTCAAGCCATACACACGCAAGATGTTAGCGTGCGACTGAGCTGAGATAACAAAGTATTTTTACAGCTCAAACCTTTTTAGCCTCTACCTGGTCGGTTATTGGGCCATACAACCCTCAGGAGACCACAGCCCATAGTGAATCTCGCGGCCCAATGCTGATGGCTCCTACCGTTGTGTAGACCAGAAAGTGTCCCTTTAGGCCCACTCCTGTCCCATCCCAATTCTAGGTTGCTCTATCACACAAGAGCAATTGACATCCTGTAAATATTCAATTGGAGGAGCAGTGTACTAAGCCAAGTTGGAATGACCAAACCTGTGGTTGAGTGGTTTCTGTGTCTGTTTCTTGGCGCAAGGTTCTTGTCCTTACCCGTCTCTAGTGGGGAGGTGAACTAACAACCAACTCATGGCCTTCCACCCTCTTGTCCCCACCTTCGACTCACTTTTACCAAGTCTATTGGGTTGTCTAACCTCCTGGTCTAAACTCTCAACTCTCCACCAAAACCACTGTCGAACAGTCAATACTCTTTTCTAGAATTTATAAACATATTTTGTGGCAAAGCTAAATATCTAGTTATCATTTTATATAACCTAACTTGTCAAGGTGAATATGGCCTACAAGAATAGGTGAGCTTGTATGTGGGGTAATAGGATTTGTCTAATTATCATGGCATTCAAATGTATTATTGAATATTAAAGTAATTGGCACAAATATGGTAATGAAAGTAATAATATAATTACATGAAAGATAGCCTCAAAATGGCCAAAAGGAATACGACTTGCCTTCATGCACAAAATCTTCTAGTAACTTGTCTTTTCCAGCGCTCTCCGGAGCTTGGTCGTAGAAGTCGTGACCTAACGTAAAATAAAATAAACCAAATAGAAATCCAGCTCGACGTGGAATGAGTTGGGAACAACATGCAAGTAAAATAAAACTAGAAAAGAATTAAAAGAGATCAGTTGGATGGTGAAAAGAATTTATTGTAGGCTTGATTGGGCTGAACGGAGTTGATAAATGGATTCACGGGCTCGAAACAGTCATATAATGCCGAATTAGGGTTTTAGATGAATAGTGTTGGGTTTTGTGAACAGTACCAGGTTGGGGCTATTCACTGTGGATCGGGTTGAGTGAATAGTACTGGGTTTAAATGAATAGTACTTGGTTTCGGGTTGGGGTAGTGAATAGTAGTGGGCTTGAACAGTAAATGACCGAATTTGAATTGGGCTTGGAATAGTGTTAGGCTAAGCCCAACACTTTAGATGGGTTGCCGGCCCATTAGGCTAGGCCTTAAAGGCCTGCTTGGTTGCCAACCGAGGCAAGCAAGGAGGGGGCTCTTTTGCTACAGGGGCTGAGCAGAAGGAAAAGCGACGGTGGCAATTGCGGCAGCGGTGGGAGTGAGTGGTGCAGGGAGCTTTAGGGAGGCGCGAGCAACCCATTTTGGGGTTTTGCCCGGATGGAGGAGGTTCGGCGTGGGGCGCGCAATGGTGGAAGCGCACGGCCGAGGTAGGGCATCGGTGCTCCGGCCACGCTCCAGCCAAATTGGCGGGGCTAGAGCTTTAGCGGGCCAAGGTGAGTTCGAGGGTGGTCTTGGTGCGGTTGGGGATGCTTTGTGACGGCTTGGCGACGGTGGCCATGTCGGGCACATTGGTGGTGCTCGGTGTCGGCGAGATTGCAGCGAGGATAGGGGTCAGAATGGTGGGGGAAGGATGCGAGATGGCGAAGTGGAGCTAGTATTGGAGTTGAGAGGGAAGGTGAGCAATGAAGGCGATGAATTTCACCTTTTACTCACCGGGGAAGAAGAACAAGGCGGTGGCGATTCTCAGAATTGGCCGCTCTTGGGAAGAAAGGTGGTGGGGGTGAGGTTCGGGAGGTGCTTGTGACCAAAATGATGTAGAGTCGAGTGGCTTTTATAGCATGGAGAGGCGGTGGGAGCAGGAAGGCGGTGCGATAGTGATGTTGTGGCAGCTGTCGTGGCGTGTGCAGCTATGTGTGAATGTCATCAGGGAAGGGAGAAGGTAGGGGTAAGGTGGCGAGTGAGGTGGCATGAGCGAAGGCGGTAGAAGACGTTGATGAGGATGAAGAAGGAACGAGGCGATGCGGTGGTGGCAATGTGAGGAGGAGGGAGGAGATAGAGGAGAAGGTGCACGAGGAAAAGGCTTTTTTGGGTTTGGAAAGGCAGAATTCCAAAAAAAGGAAAGTGGGATTGGATAGGATATTTCTGAATTGGGAAAGGAAACTAAATTCAAGCTAAAAGATTCAAAAACTTTTGAAATCCAAAAATTTGGGTTGTTTCAAATATGGTCCTTGTTATAGTAGACCTTAACCCAGTGGAGGAGATGAACTCGCATAACTGGTTGGGCATGCCAATCATTGATGGCTGAGGAGGACATGGACGCACACTGCTCACATCCCATAAGGATGCCTAGAGTGAAAAAATTAGACCCTGTTTTTAACGTAGGAATTAATTCCATGGCAATTCAAATATATTTGTTCTATGTTCCACATCAAATCAATCCACACAAACTACCTCAGCAAAAAGAAAAAGCCCACATGCTAGATCAATATGCAATTGTGGCCACCATGATCACATATGGTCCTTATTATAGTAGACCTTAACCCGGTGGAGGAGATGAACTGTCATAACTGATTGGACATGCCAATCATTGAAGGTATTAAGACAATGAAACCCTTCACAATAGCCTAGGATGTGCAGTTGCAAAGCAAAAAAGTAGCATCACAAACAAGCTCACATTTACGAAAATAAGCGAACCTTTGTTGCAGGGATTAGGGCCTCACAACCAGTTTGGACACTAGCAAGGGCATCCAAGCCCAAAGATAATATATTACAATACAAAAGTACATCTGAACCACAAGCACGCCCGAGCGTGAATGAGATCTAGTACCAATAGTCGCTACCATCCAGCGGCTGCACCTGCTCAAAGTAATCACTTTTGTCCTCCCAGAATCCTTATCTTGATATTTAGCAAGTATGAGCACAACCGTACTCAGAAAGTTGCATGGGAAATTATATTTAACTACTTGATAGGGTTTTCAAGTGATTGGAACTGTTTTACCATAATTGTAGTACGCAGATGCATCATTTAGTTTTAAACATACTTTTCATTAAAACATTAAGAATCATGCTAGTATAACATCGGGGTTTTCAAATCAATTAACATCTGTAAAACCCTACTTATGCTTCATAGATTGGAATTACACATGAACACAACTTCATTAACCGGAAGAACGGTGTATCCGAATACCATTAATTTGTAATACCCCAGAATTTAGTCGGGTAATTGGACAGCTAGACGGGACAAGAAAGAACAATAAAAAGGGAAAATTCCTAGAAAAAAAGGAGGATTTCGCATATTTTCGCCAACCTGGGCCGCGGACCGCAGCCCAGGAGGCCCAAGAGGGGAGGCCGGCCTAGGGGGGCCGGCCAAGAGAGGGGGGGCGCCCCAAACCCTAGCCGCCCCCACTCTCCTCTCTTCCCCCCATAGCCGCCACCCCCTTTCCCCCATTGCACCTCCCATACGCCACCACCTCCCCAGCAGCACCACCTCCTCCCGGGAAGATCCTTATGCGGTCTATTGGAGGAAAGGCGAGGAGACCACCGTTGGAGGGCCGGCCAAGTGGAGGTAGCAGATTGGTTTTGTTCAGCACTGTTGCTCGTCAGTTTTGGGTAAGATACGTATGCTTTATGATCTGACTGCCTCTTAGAAAGTTGTAGCCCTCGGTTGTAGCTTTCTTTGGGCACTAATATCACCTGATTTGGACTTACGGTTTAGGAGTTATGGTAGTTTTACCGCGACTGTCCAGGAGAGCTGACGTGAATTGGAAGATTGTCTTGTCTGGCTATTATGAATTTTTTAGAGGCCGAATAAGAAAAGCCACCCAAAATTAATATTGTTGATAATTAAGTAAGTTTTCCATGTTGATAAATAACACAATTTTTATAGTTGGAAATCAAAAGTTATGGAATTTTTACCGCCGCTGTTTCGCTGACTATCAGATTGCAGAGACAGAAAATTTACCTAAATATAAGAATTAGTAGGAAGCCGAATCAGGGGACTTGCCCAACTAGACTATTGTAGTTGGTTTGTCATGATTCCAAAGAGTCCAAGATAACCCCGTTCTGAGTTGCGTAGTAAAATTTATGTTATTGTTAGCGCTATTGTCCCGTAGTCCTTTCTGCTATACTGTCGGGAAGGTGGAACTGTTAACGCTATTCTTGTCTAGGAGGCGGAGTCCTGGAGTAGAGGCACCATCTTTGCTTCTTCGCGCGTCGTAGCGGAAAAAGGTAAGTACAATTAGTGGTAGATTATTCATGATCGATTGTTCATGTTTACCTTATTACGAGTATTTTGTGCTATTCACGGATGCTTGAATGTTATGAATGCCAATGATCATGAATGCTAGTAGTATGAGTAAGTTTCATTCATGTATGAAGATTTAATGTTCTGGTTCATGTGTATCATGATATCATATTGGAGGCTTGGTCACGTGGTGACCAAGCATTGATTGAGGTCCCCGTCATGAAGATGATGGGATTTTGGTCCCCATACTTGTGGAGTATGAGCTATGTTCCCTATGCTAGAAGGCACAAGCATGGGTGTGCATCGACGGATGCACACTCCGCAATACCGGTATATGCAAAAGAGAAAAGAAAAGGGCATTTGGGCAATTTGCATAGCATGAGCATATGAAATGTTTATTATTGAGAATTGTGGTTGGATAATGATGGTTACAGTTATTTTTTTATTGTCTTGCTAAATGTACTTTGCTGAGTCATGGACTCACTCTTGTTGTTACTATGTTTTAGGTACCCCGTTTGTGGACGGCATGCATGGGAGGGAGTATATTTATGCTTAGATGCACATTGGCACGAATCAATTCTCCATTGAATAAACAAATTGAATGATAGTTTAGAATTTGATTAAACCGCTTAAGGATTCTTATGTTAATGCTTTATGCCTTGGATAACCTCTTTTGGAGTTGGCTAGCGAGTTATGGATGTTACTTTTATGAACATGCCTTAGACTATGCGTTTGGTTAATTGTTTATTATTTATGTTATTTGTGCGATTGCTCGGATGGTTCTTTATTCAAAGGAGATTCTGCCGAAAGTTAGCAAAATATCTTAGCTTATTTTATATTTATGTTAGTGTGGTAGCATTTCAGGCTCAGGTTGGGCTGGGGTGTCACAATTGGTATCAGAGCGGGTTTTAGGTCCGTGGTGAATAGGTTACTAACTTAAATAACTTGATTTGCTAAAGTCTGTTAATGGTAAATTAACTTAAAACTTGACACACTGTGCACAGTAGGTGGGAATGAAAAAAAATCATTGCATCTGTGATACTGATAGAATTGTTTCATTGAGATGGTTGTACTGGTTTGTTATGATATTCTGTTTGTTTGCTCTAATGTTAAGTGGATTTTTTTTTATCTTTGAAATTCAGAATGGCGAGAGGTAGAGGGCGTGGACGTGGTGCGGGCCGTGGTCGTGGTCGTGGACGTGGTTCGGTTGCATCCTCATCCCCGGCTGAAGAGGCTATTGGCGGTGGCTGAGGAGGTTGCATCTACCGCTCGTCCAGTTGCTGATGCCCAGGCCGTGTCAGCCGCCTTACTTCAGGAACTTCAGAGAGAGGTTCAGCAGCTTCGTCAACAGGTGCAGGCAGCTCCTCCTGCTATGGGTGCACGTGTTGCTCCTTCGATGGCTGCACCAGCTCCTCCGGAGGTTAGAATGAGCCTCCGGGAGTGGATGTCCCTTCGCCTCGACACCTTTGACGGAGTGGGTACTCCGGTACAAGTAGCTGACTGGCTTCGGTACATGGAGAGGCAGTTTGGTGCATTGCAGATGACTTCAGCGCAGAAGGCGCGCTTTGTGGCTTTTCAACTGAAGGGCCAAGTGGATATCTGGTGGGAGGGAGTCCTATCAGCCAGGACTCCACTGCAGGGACCGGTTACTTGGGATGATTTCTTGGAGCAGTTCAGGGCTAAGTTTTGTCATGATTCTTTCCTTGAGAGGATGGAACATTCCCTAACGATCTTCGTTCAGGGGAAGCTGTCCGTAGCGGACTATGAGGCGGGATTCAACAACTTAGTCCGCTTTGTGCCAACTGTGGCTAGCAATGACCGAGAAAAGGCAAAGAGGTTCCGTAGGGGACTGAACCCTTGTAACAGCCCAAAATTTCAATTTCAGTTGAAAATAAGACTTTAATTATTTTTGTGGATTTTCTGGAAATTTTAAAAGCTTTTCCCTAAGTATTTTAAAGCTAAAATAATTTATGTGCAAAATCTATTACCAACTAAAAGTTGAAATTATTTTATTTAAGTCCAGAATGCCTCATAGAATTTATGTGAATTTTCTCAAAATTTTTGGACTTTATTTACTATTTTCTAATGCCTATTTGAATTTCTGAAATTAAATCAATTGAAAAATATTTAAAATCCATTACCACAAAGCTTGGGGCCGCAGCCTCAAAGACCTTTATGCTGCCTCGCCCATTTCTCCCAGCTGCTGAGTGACGCGGGCCGTCCGATCGAAATCGGACGGCCGACATCAATCCATCCCGCGCCCTCTCTCCCTCTCTCTGTCTCGCCGACAGGTGGGCCCCACCAGCGTCGTCTTCCTCTCCGCTTTCTTCCCCGCGCGCCCGTCGCTCTCGCCGCCATTACCGCGCCTCGGAGCTCCGTCTTCTCCTTGATTCCCTCCCCCTTTACTCCCGCATTTGCGCGCGTTCAAGTCGCCCGTTACCGCCGCGTTCATTCCCGGCTTTACCCCCCTTCATTTCGCCCGGTAACGCCCCCACCTCTCTCGCCGCCGCCATTATCGCCAAGACAAGATCTCCTCCTCCGGCCTCCTTCGCCCCTATAAAGCGCTCCGGCCACGCATTCTCTCCGTATTCCATTCCACCTACTCCGTAACCTCGCCGCTCTCTCTCGCGGCAATTGGAGTTTTCCCCTCGGTGGCAGAGCTCATCCGCCGCCTCTAGCGCCGCCTCGGTGCCTCTCCTCCACCGGCTCCGCCACCATCAACTTCAGTGTCTCCCGGCGATTTCCGTGCGCCCCTCTTTGTCGCCTGAAGATCCCCGGAGCCCCTTCGCCACCGTGACCGAGCATCGCCGCCGCCTCTCTCCGACGCCGACGATCTTCCGGCCACTCTCCGCCGCCACCAGGTAGCGCCCTCGCATCGAGATCGCTATCTCGAGCATTTTGCGACCTCGCGAGCTTCGCCATGCGCTGTTCGCCCGGCACCATTGGAACCCGAGTGCCTCCTCTCCGGCGCCGACGTGGTCGACCACCTCGGCGCCACACCAAGACCACCTCACCCCTGCCGTGCGTGGCGTACGTGGTGCCAAGACAAAGACGCCGCGCCCAAAGACCTGACCTCCCTCTCGCTTTGCGTGCCGAGTCCACCGTGAACTTGGAAGCGCGCCAGTGGACTAAGTCCACGATCGCGCGGGCCCACATGTCGATCTCTGTGAGCGATCACGACGCGTGCTTGCGCAATAATTGGAATTTCCTTTAGAAATTTAATTCGAAATTCGAAATTCTGATTTTTAGGATTTAATTTAGGTTTTAAACTTCCGTAAGCTCGTATTTCTTCATACAAACTCCGATTTAGGTGATTCAAATTTCTAAATTTATATAAAATCAAAATCTAGCTAACTAAACCAAAATTATTTAATTTGGAGTTAATTTGTATTTTCATTTGAATTTATTTGAGTTCATTTGAATTACGCTTGAATTTGGAATATTCTCACAGATAGATTTTGACGACTCTAGAGCTTGACCCTATTGAAGAAGTAGAATACCAGGAATTTGAACAAGGCAAGTTACACCATTGACCATTTTGCCCCAATATTTAAAATTATTTAATTTCTGCTTTTAAATTATTATTGCATGCATAATTGTATTTAATTATTTTAAATTCTGTTTTAAATACTTAATTATTCCAATTCCTTTGTATAGCCACATTTGAATACTCAGATTACCAATTCCTTGTCACCTTAGTCAAATGAATTTAAAAATAAATATATGCTTAGCAAATGCTTAGACCAGGAAATATTTGATTTTGGGAGAATTTAGCCAAGACTTCAAATTTTGATAAAAAGCCTATGACATTGTTATGTCATGGTGGACTTTTGCAAATATCTTTAAAAATTATAAATAAATAAATGGTTTGTACTTGGGCAAAATTGGACCGTCGGTGGGTGCAGGTTTATGCACGTGCTCGTCTGTTAGGATTGAGGCCTGTGGTTATTATTGAAAGTTGCCCAAGTAGGTTAAGGACCGCCTTTGAGCCGCATCTTGCAAAAGCTCCACCGTACTACCACATGTTCTCGTATGGGCGGAACCAGGCTTAATAATTTGTCTTACCTCATTATTGTTTATGCCATTTTTGTTGTGTGGGTGTCGGTTAGACTTTATTCCCACTTGGCGCAAGAGGGGGCTTCCGACAGGTGGTTAGCCTAATGGAAGTGAAACCTTAGCGGGCATATTGGTATTGAGGTAATGCATTGGAAACGCCTTGTGATAATTGCCCACCACACGCCTAAGGAAGCGTGTATTGGCCGGCATAACGGGCCAATTATCTCGTGTGGGTAAAGTTGTACCCCTCAGCAGTATAAATCTATTCGAATAGCCGTGTCCACGGTCATGGACATGCCGAGCAAAGCCACTCTAAGTTAGATTTGTTTTGGTTTTAAAATAACTTTGGACATAATTTGAGGATGGTTAATCCTGTGGTAAAATTAGGCGGGTAGCCTTGTGATAGGAGGGTATCCTTCACCATGTTTCATATGGAGGTTATCCACTATAAAATGATAAAATCGATTATAGCTATGGAATAAAAATGTGCCTTGAAACTTAGTATAAATATTTAAGCCAAAAGGCTGATTTACGCAAATAAACCCTACAACCTTCCTTTGAATAACTTATGCATGCATTCTAAATTACAGATTGGGTGTAATTTGCGAGCACGCTTGTAGTGCTCACTCTTCTTGAATATTATTATTCAGAGAAGACGCTATCCGGAAGGTGAGGAGCGTGACGATTAGGCAATGACCTCCGCACGATTGCTGTGGCGTATCGTGTGGCTTACCATTATATTTTGCTTCCGCTTAATGTTTTATTTGGCCTCCTACCAAATTGTAATAAACTCTATGCTTATTAATAAACACTGGATATGTTTGTGATAACATTTTGTGACTTGTGTACACTGGAAATCCTGGACTAGTGTATGAACACAGAGAATTCAGGATCCTTCGTTCCCGGGTTTGACAACCCTGAGTATCGTGGATCCTGGGAGCGACCAACTTGCTTGACTTCAACAGTGTGGTCAATCAGGCCAAGGGTATGGAGTTGGAGCGGGAACTTACTAGGGAGAGGCAGACTCCTAGCAGCTTTACCTCTACTGGAGGATCAGTCAGTGGGCACAAGAGGAGCTTCGGTGGTGGAGGTGGGTCTTCCCAGCGACCCGCTTCCAAGAGATTTCAGGGAAGTCAGTGCTCTCAACGGCCTGTGTGTTCTGGCCAGCAGATGCATGTCGCTTCTCCTGCCCAGCATACTACATCGCCAGCTTTGCGCCCAGTTCTAGGCCAGGGAATGATATGCTTCAAGTGTGGTGACAATCACCGTGCCTCTGAGTGTTCCTTCATGGGGGATTGTCGCCATTGTGGCCAGTCAGGACACAAGATGATAGTGTGCAGGAAGAACCCAGTGTGCATCATTAAATGGGAGTCTGCTCCTGCAGCATCTTCAACCGTTACTCATCGGGGTTCAGTCCAGACACTGATGGCAGCTCCCACACCCCAGTACCCTTCTGGTTGGGTTTCTCCTGCAGCGTTCACGCCGTGCCACCACCAGGGTTCTACTGGAACCCCGCACCGTCTGCGACACCGTCATTTGCTTCACCAGCGGCAATTCCTGCTCATCCTTCGTCAAGTGTTGGGGTATCTTCTGCACCGGTGCCACAGGGAGTTTACGCTATGCCCACCCCTGCTACTGCAGGTCGTTCTGACGTGGTGACAGGTACCCTACTAGTCGATTCCCTTGAGACTTTTATCCTTTTTGATTCCGGGGCTACCTATTCGTTTGTCTCTACGGCGTTTGCTAGAAGGGCAAATTTGAGTATGCAGTGGATTTCTCAGTCAGTGTTGGTTAGTTCTCCAGGGGTATGATTGCGAGTTCAACTGTTTGTCCTGGGTGTTCTATTGTTGTTGATGGGGAGATGTTCACGGCGAGCTTGATAGTAATTCAAATGGAGCCGTTCGATGTTATATTGGGTATGAATTGGTTGCATGCTTATCGAGAGGTGATATCCTGTTTCAGTGGGACAGTCTTTGTGCAGACCCCGTCTGGGGAGACTTTGACCATTCAGGGGAGCGCGCCTCGGTGCTCTCTTTCGATGTTGGCCGGATTGTTCCCGAGTTAGCGTGTAGTGAAGACTGGATTTCTTTTATCTCTTGCTGAGAAACCGAGTTTAGCTTCACGGATTGAGGAGATTCCGGTGGTGAGGGATTACCCGGATGTGTTCCCGGATGAGCTTAAGGCTTGCCACTGCTGGGCTCGAGTTTCGCATCGACCTTGTTCCGGGTACTCGGCCCATCTCGATGTCTCCATATCGTCTGGCACGTCCATTTCAGGACGAGTTGAAGAAGCAGTTGGATGAATTGTTGGCTAAGGGTTTGATCAGGTGTAGTGTATCGCCATGGGGAGCTCCTGTTCTGTTCACGGAAAAGAAGGATGGGAGTTGGCGTATGTGTATTGATTACCGTGCACTTAATGCAGTTATTATCAAGAACAAGCATCCTCTACCCTGCATTGAGGATTTGTTTGATCGGTTGAAGGGAGCCCAGGTGTTTTCCAAGATCGATCTCCAGTCTGGATATAATCAGATCCGGAACTCATACTGTCAAGCTATAAACAGTATGAACACGCAACACGATATCCCAGACTCATACTGTCAAGCTATAAACACGCAACACGATAACATGCGACTGAGTCGAGATACCAAGGCATTTTCATTACTCAACCTTTCTAGCCTATACCCGTAGGTCCTTGAACGATACAACCATCAGGAAACCACCGACAAATGGTGGAATGCGTGGTCTAATGTTGAATGTACCTATCATTGTGTAGATCATCGAGTGACCTAACCGGCCCACTCTTGTCCCACCCCCACTCCACGCTGCTCTATACAACAAGAGCAGGTGATATCCTGTAGATATTCAATTGGAAGAGCAGTGTACTAAGCCAAATTGGATATACTAAACCTGTGGTTGAGCGATTTCTGTGTCTGTTATTTGGCATAAGGTTCTAGTCCTTACCTGTCTTAAAGTGTGGCGATGGACCAACATCCAACTCGTGGTTGTCCACCTCTTGGTCTCTCTTTGACTCACTTTTATCAAGTCTATTTGGTTGTCCAACCTCCTGGTCTCAACCCTCAACTCTTCACCGAAACCATTAGCAGTTTGCTAAGCCTTTTTCAATATTTATAAACACATAGTGTGACAATACCAAATATTAGTTATCGTTTTATGTAACTTAAACTTGTCAAGGTGAATATGGCCTAAAAAGGAATAGGTGGGTGTGTATGTGGGGTGTTGGGATTTATCTACCATCATGGCATTTAAAAGTATTATTTCAATAATGAAGTAATTGACATAAATATGATAATAAAAGTACATAAAATATAGGCTAAAAATGATCAAATGGAAGCAACTTGCCTCCTTGATCAAGGTCTTCAGTGGCTTCTGTTTCTCTGGTGTACTAATCATCGTCTTCCGGGGCTTGTTCCTCAGAGTCGAAACCTAATGCAAAATAAAAACCAAATAAAAATCCGGGTTCAATAAGAAGCAAGCTAGGAACAACATGACATAAAACAATCTGGAAAGAATTGAAAAGAAAGGTGGTGTGAGCGATTAGGATCTATTGGGTGCTTGATTTGGCTAAACAGAGTTGGACATAGCAGTCAAAATGGATATAAATATGTCTAATGGGTTTTGGGTGAATAGTGTCAGGTTTAATGATCAGTGTCGGGTTTGCCCTGTTGCTTAATGGGTCGTGTTGAATGGATAGAAATGGGTTTGGGCTGACATGTATTGGGCTGCACAGTAATGAACAGTGTTGGACTATTTCGGGTTGGGCTTTGAACAGTGGCAGACCGCATAGTGCGGCACAGTGTTGGGCCAAGCCCAACACGTGGCCGGGCTTAAAGCCAAATGGGCCAGGCCTAAAGGCCCAGCTCGGTGAGGCTTGAGCCGCACAGCTCTAGAGCTGGGGCGCGCTCCCGAGCCGAGGAAGATGGCGTCAGCGAGGATAGCGGCGACTCAGGTGATGGGTGGCGGCGCCGGGTGGTGCGGTAAGTATCACCGTAGGGTGAGCAACCCATTTTTAGGTATTTCTTGGGACAAGGTGGCTCGGGAAAGGGTTGGCGTCGGCGATGGCGCAAGGACGGAACAGGGGAGGCTGGTGGCGGCACTCCAATGATACTCTGAACAAATTGGCCAAGGCTCAAGTATTAGTGGGTGAAGGGGAACTCGGGGGTAGCAGCGGTGAGCCTTGGGAGGCATCGAGGCGTCCTGACGATGGTGGCCATGGGAGGTGCGGTGGTGGGGCTTGGTGCCCGTGAAATGGTAGCGGGAAGGGAGTGAGTGGACATGGGGGATGGTTAGGGTAGACTGAGATGAAGATGATGATGGGGTTTAGGGGCTATGGGTGCAAGGGTGGCGGTGGATCAAATTTTGGCTCACCGAGGAAGAAGGAAGGGGCGGCGGCGATTCGGGGCTTGACCGGCGTTGGGGAAGAATGGGACGGCTTTATGAGGTGAGGTGGGTGATGGTGAGGAGAATGACGTGGCAATGTGGGTGGCGGGGCGAGCTCAGCTCTGCGCAGGGGGCGAGCTGGCGATAGGGGTCGTCACAAGAGCGACCACGTCTCACTAGCGTGGGTGTGCGAGCTGGCAAGTGCGGCAGGCGAAGGCGGTAGCTGCGATTGCGGTACATCGAGTAGGTGGCACGGGCAGGGCTAGTGAAGAATCTAGACCCGCTGTTATGAGTTAATGGAGTATTTTGCTAATTAATGACAAATCTATATGAATGGAGTATTTCGCTGATTAATGACAAATCTATATGTGAGACTAACATTTTTATTGATATACCTATTGCGTAGTCTTATTTGGATAAAAAGGTAAAAATCATGGAGGTATGCACTCGATATCATATTCTTATATCTGGGTACATTCCTCGAATCCAAAATATAGGTTCAACTCCACTAAAAGTCTAACTTAAATATGTGCATATGTTTTATTACATATTTATGTATGCACACATTTAGGGGGAGTTCACTTTATGTTTTGTGGTTTTATTAGTATTGATCCATATTTCTTTATCCACATATATTGGGAATCTCTACTTTGAAACATATCCTTTGAGTATATAAAACTTGTGTAGTTCATATATACTCATATCGCTTTATATTCAATTATTTACAATTGTGTTTATGGGACTAATGTGTGTGTTAAGTTATTTTAAAGGCTTAGTCCCGGATTATGGAAGACAACATAGAAATGGCAAAGCAAAGACAATAGAGGGATTATGGCTAGTGGCTTGAAGTTTATTTTATGCCATTTTTGTTAAGCATTGCATTTGTTTTGCTTCTAAAAAAGTCTTCGGTGAAAGTCAGTAGTACCAACGTTATCTTGGCGGTACTACTGCACAGTGGTATGATCGGGAAAGTGGTGCAGTACTACCGTAACACGGTCGGACCAAAGATTAGTTGGCGGTATATGTTTTCCAGAGTGACACATTTTTGGAGCTTGAGTGCTCCCATGGAAAGCGGTAGTACCAGAGTTCATTTGGCGGAACTACTGCATCGCGATACGACTGCATATTCTGAGCAGAACTACCATACACCAGAAGTTCTGAATTTTAATTGGTTGTACGTTATTTTCAGACAGGGCTTGCTATGGACCTCGAAGGGAAGCGGTCGACCGCCTTTGTGATTGGAAGTACCGGAGAGCGGAACTACCACATGATCAATGGTGGTAGTACCACACCTTTCTGCAACAGCTTATTCAGAAGCATTTATTGCATATATATGTTGGTAATTAGTGTTAATCATTGTGGGACTAATATTTTTCATAAGTTGGATGAATAAGTTTTGTTCCATGGTAATGGAGACTTTGGATGGCATCATGAGTTGATCATCAAGCCAAGAGAAGACTCATCATGTGTTGATGGAAGTCTCGTCAAGGATGCATCATGGATTAATGCATATCAAGACGATGACCCAGACTTGATGTGAAGATGTGCGTTATCAAACTTCAAGAGGATGCTTAAGGCAAAGGTATGACTAGCTAGGGATAAGCTTGTGTTCCTAGTTTTTTTTACTGGTATTTGTGTTTGGTTGGAAGACCGAATTGCTAGTATAGGTTATCGTACTATTAAGAGGGGTCTTGTCTAGTAGCTTGAGTATCATCATGTGTTCATAGCTCAATCTTTCTTGCTCTAGCTCTCTGTGGCATGATACTATTATCTGCGAATGTGTTTTACAAATAGCTGAGACTCATGCATTTAATCTTTGTAGCATATGACTATACTTTGCAAATATATTTTGCAAATGATTGAAGTCCATGTACCTACTCCTTATGGCATGATCTAAGTTTGCAAATATGTTTTGCAAATTGTTGAAATTCAAGCATTTTCGCTCGGCATGGCCTAAGATTGCTTGTTGCTATTTCTTTGGACTTAGACCATGGTAGTGGCTCTTTGGAGTTGTGCTTTTTTATTTGATCGAATGGATTTAACATTAATAAAATAGATCGGTTGTGTATCCCTCTGAATAAGCTTTTCATAGAGTCCAAGATCACTCAATTCCAACATCGGAGTCAAAAGTTATGACCTTTTTACTAAGTGCTGTCTGTGCTGAAAATGGACTGTGATAATACCGCCCGAGAAGAGAGGTACTATCACAGAACGGTAGTACCGGCCTTTTTACCACGGTGTTACCACACTAAAGTCTTTAACGATTAGTTTTTGAGCCGTTAATGCACTCGTGCGACGAATGAACAGTAAAAACTAGTACCGGAGTTTGTACGGCGGTACTACCACAAATCCTGATTTTTGGAGATTTCTACTCGTTTTGTGTGTGGGCTATAAATACACTAGCCTATTGAGAGGCATTGTTTGGCATCCTATTTCACTCACTTGAGCTAGTGCGAGGTTCTCCTCTCAACTGTACACGTGTTGCACCTTGTGAGCAAGGAGAGAGGTCTCTAGTTGCATGTGTTGCATCTAGAGGTGGATTTTGTATCCACTTGAGCTTGTGCATTCGTTGCACATGGTGAGAGTCAAGCAAGGGGTTTGGTTTATTACTCTTGGTGTTTGCCGATACCTAGATGACGTGGAGGTGTCGTGGACCAGTGATCTTCTCAAGAAGCTTGTGAGAAGGCTCAGCATGTTGTTAAGGTTGGAGCTCACCTACCCAGAGCGGGAAAGAGCTACCACTAGTGGAATTGAGGTGTTTGGCTTAATTCATGGAGCCGGCCTAATTAGTTTGGGCTTACCTCAACGTGGATTAGGGGAGACAAGCAAGTCTCCGAATACCATGGTAAAATATCATTGTGTCATTGTGGTTTATTTTTCTTGTGTTTTACTTTGTGCGATTTACATTTCTAGAATTAAATTGCTTATAGTCTTTGTATGGTTGCTATCATTATCAATAGTCTTCTATTATTGGTGCACTTAGTCAAGACTAGTTGATTTAGGCCTTAATTGAGCAAAACCGAATTTATTTATAATTCTGCATAAAACTCAATTTTAGCCAAAAGATTTTAAAAACCGCCTATTCACACCCCCTCCAGTCGGCCTCTTCGATCTTACAGCCAGGCGTGGCGCGGGCAAAGGTGCAAGGTCGACGGTGCTGGCGTGGGCAACTTATGGCGTGGGAGAGGTGTTCGGTGAGGTGGCGCGGGAGGTGGTAGCTACTGGCGTGGGTTTGGCGTCGAATGGGGCGGCATGATGACGATGGCCAGCGTGGTGCGGCAACTGCCGGCGTGACGCGGGGCAAAGGAAATAAGGAAAACAAAAGAGGAAAGCGGAAAGCCAAGAAACTTTTCGGATTGGGCAAGAATCAAACTCAAGCCAAAAACTTCACAAGTTCTAAATTTTCTAAAATTTTGGGTTATTTAAACCTACCCCTTAAAAAGAATCTTGGCCTCGAGATTCACTCAAAACTAGGGAATAGGTTGGGGAAATCCCGCTGCATTTTCGATTCCTTTTCCCCTATTGCTTCTTCCGCTGCATGATTTTTCGAGAGAAACTTTCAAAATCTCATATTTATGTTCCTCAACCGCCTTTCTGTAGTTTCAAGTATTTGTACAGGTTCCTCCTCATAAGTCAAGCTTGTTCTGTTGGTTGTCTTAAGCACTTTCGGATGAGAAATATGAAACACATCATGTACAACGGTTAGATTTGGTGTCACATGTAATTTTTATGCTACTTCTCCCACTCTTCTTAGAATTTTGTATGGACCAATATATCTTAGGGCTAACTTTCTCTTAACTTGAAATCACCGTACTAGTTTCAATGGATTTTGAATGGTGTGACTTTGAGATACACAAAATCTCCTTTTTCAAAACTCAAATCCTTTATGCGTTTGTCTGCATATTGCTTCTGACGACATTGAGCAATCCTAATTTTGTCTTTTATAACCGTAAACATGATTTTATGAGTGTTGTACAATTTGTGGGCCTAGTAATTGTCTTTCTCTAGTATCTGTCCAATTCAAAGATTGTCGAACCCGGGAGTAACACCCCCAAATTATTTGTGTATTCAACACTAGTCCCTGGAACAATAGCTAGTGAACACAATAAATAATATGGTAACATACACATCTCGCACAATTATATTAATAATTATCAGAGTTTATTAAAAGAATAGCTTACAAGCCAACAATAAATAACACAACTGAAGACAAAGAAAAAGTAGTAGAGTACAGCTAATCTGCCACAGGCAATCAACTGGAGTAGCGTCCTAGTCGTCGAGATCCTTAGTAGTTGCGAATTCATCCTCCTCTGAATAACATCTTATTAAGCAAGGGTGAGTACAAAAATGTACTCCGCAAGTTACGCCCATAACAGAGTTAATGCATGCATGGATATTATCAAAGGAAGGCATATATGGTTATTTGTGTAAAAGCAATATTTGACATTTTAAATACAATAGCTACATTCAAAAGCTCAAATTTTACATTATCTAAAATTGATTTTTATTGAATTAATAAAGTTAGTATAGGCACCAACCTAACACTAACTTAAACACGGGCACCAACCCGGAGCTTCAACTCACAATTTTTCTCGTGAACACCCGTCAAAATCATAAACAATTTTGTAAAACATTTTGAATAGAAAAACCAAAGTGTAACTTTGAGTGATTTTGCTCAGCATGTCCATAATCGTGGAAACATATCAGACCTGGGAGTAACATGTAACACTTCAAATTTTAATCGGATAATTAGAAAAGAAGTCGGGGGGAGAAAATCCAATTAAAAGAGTGAAATTTTCTGAAAAAAGAGGGTTTCCACAAATTCTCCTGAACCTGGGCCGCGGGCCGCGTCCCAGGAGGCCCAAGAGGGGGAGCCAGCCTAGGGGGGGGGCCCGGCCAAAAGGGGGGCGCCTCCCCCAACCATAGCCGCCCCTCCACTCCTCCCCTCGCCAAGCTGCCACCTCTCCCCTCCCCTCTTGGCCGGTGTCTCCACCACCCCTCCCTGGTCCTGCATCTTGCCGGGAACACACTGGGCAAGCTCACCTCCAAGGGTAAGATCCTGAGTTCCATTGGAGTGGTGGTACATTTTCGTCGTGCTGTTATGCAAAGATTCAGAATCTGTAGGTCTTATTGTGCATCAGTTTTTGCATAGATAGATTCTGAATCATGGGATAGGGTTTCCTAGAGAGTTGTAGGTCTCATCACTATCTTTCCATAGAGTTCTAGATCACTCAATTTGGAGTTGGGGATCTCGAGTTATGAATTTTTCATTGATGTTGTCCCAGGTTTCTATCGGGATTACGAAGATCGTAGAAATTATTTAATTCACCAACACAAAATTGTTTATATTTTCATATGCTTTCTAGGAGGTAAGAATCACATTTTTGGATGTCCGTACTAGGAGTTACGTCGCTTTAGCTCGTTGTCCGTAACTCTAACGAGATTCTTATAGGATTATTAACCGATTTAAAAGGGGCAGAAGAATGCAGAATCTGGGAACCTTGCCAACTAAGTTCTTGTCGAAAAACTTGTAAGGTTTCTAGAGGATTAAATATCATTGAATTTGGATAATCCTGTAGAAAGTTATGAATTTTCTTCTACCGCAGTAGTTCTGACTGACAGATTGAAGATGCAGAATTTCATCTGATCATTAGACACAGAAGTTGGCCGAATTGGAAAGTCTTGCCAGCTAGGTTATCATAGACAATTTCATTATGTTTCTAGAGAGTCTAAGATCATGCCTTTTCGAATTTCGTAGCAAAAGTTATAAAGGTTTTAATACTGCTGTCTAGTGTAACCTTCCGCTAGACTGTCGTGTAATTTGAGTAGAACCAATATTTAAACCCGGGGTTTTGGGAAGACGGGTTAATGTGGTGCGAGTAGTGTCTTATTTTCACGTCGTTCTTATGTTAGTGATTCAATTGTGTAGGAGAAGAGGCTTCGGATTAGGGGCATCATCCTTACCTCCCAACACGTCGTAGCGCGGAAGGTAAGTACTATTAAATTGTCATGTTTGATATGTGTCTTCCTGGTTCAATGAATGTGTGATGAATAATTTTGATATTTACTTGTTTACCGTCATAATTGATTCACCATGGTTTTTTGATATTATGTTTATGTTCACCATATCCATTCATTCATGCAAGTATTATTCATGTTTCGCCCACGGGAGTGGGTAGTGAAGTCTCATCATTCCAACATGGGCATGTAAGACCAACCATTCCAATGTGGGCAGTTTGGATCCCTGTTTTAAAATATTCTTCAAATGAGGCTTGGATCCCCACATTTTGGATAATGTGGGCATGAGTGAACACCGACGGTGTTCACCGGCTATACCGGTATAAGTAGAAGAGAAGGACAAGCATATTCATTCATTCATATGATTTCCACTACTTCATTTTATGTTCCGTTGTGTTTTTGTCATGTTCTACTCACTGTTGTTCATGGTATTCCATTGTACATGCTGAGTCGTGGACTCACTCTTGTTGTGTTTATTTGTTTTAAGAGAACCTTGAAGACGACATATTTGGGAGGGAGTAGACACACAAATGCACTCACTTATTTCATCTATGAAATAATAAATTTGTTATTCCCTTGCAGTTAGGAGTTTTGGATTGTAATAATAAGTGGTTTTACTGATGAGTGTTACTGGGTACTGTTATGCCTTGATTAGTCTAGTTATTGATTCATGCTCTTTAGTTAAATATTTAACTGTTTTCTTTCGAGTGAATTTCCATGATCGGATATTGGTGTTATGGTTAATGCTGAAATTTATGATGATTAATATGCTAGATCTCTTACCAATGAATTCTAATTTGATCTTTACTGTTAAAGTGTCGGGGATTGATCATATTATTGAGTTGTGTTGGAGGATTTAGGTAACATCTTGGCTTTCACATAGCCAGGGTGTTACATAACACCCCCCAAATCCTCTGTGTATTCTACACTAGTCCCTGGAACAATAGCTAGTGTATACAATAAACAAATATAGTAACATCCAAAATTCACACAACTTTATTGATAAATATAAGAATTTATTACAAGAAATGCTTACAAGCCAACAATAAAGAACACAGCGGAAGACGAAGTAGTAAAGCTCAGCTAATCTACCACAGGTAATTGACTAGGGTAGCGGCCTAGTCGTCAAGATCCACACGGGTAGCGAAGTCTTCCTCTGAATAATATTTTATTAAGCAAGGGTGAGTTCAAAAATATACTATGCAAGTTACACCCATAATATAGTTAATACATGCATGGATATTATCAATGGAAGGCTTATTGAGTTATTTGTGCAAAATCAATATTTGATATTTTAAATACAATAGCTAAGTTCAAAAGCTCAAATTTTACAATATTTAAAATTGATTTTTAACTGAATTTATAAAGCTAGTGTAAGCACCAACCTAACACTAACTTAAACAGAGGCAACAACTCGTGGCTTCAATCCACAGTTTTTCTCATGGACACCCATCTATGTCATAAATTATTTTATAAAACATTTTCAAAAGAAAAATAAAGTCTAACTTTGAGTGACTTTGCTCAGCAAGTCCATAACTGTGGACATGGCTATTTGAATAGTTTTACACTCTGCAGAGGTTGTACAACTTTACCCACAAGAGATAAGCATATTATAATGTCCACTTCACATACTTCCTAGGTGTTCCAGTTATTACCTTCCTTTATAATCTGTTTTTCACCGTAACTGGTCTAACATATATACCCCTTTTTGAAACCCCTTCAAATTAAGTGTGTTTCGATCTACGCTGAGTTGATAAACATCTTCATATTATCGTAATCAATGCATTAATAGTACATAAATTTTATCCCTTTCTTTAACATATCTTGCTGGTGGCTCTTCTATAAGCATGCACGCCATCAATGTACTCTTCACTCACACAGTTCTCAATGTACATCCACCTTCGGTCCATCTATGCTATGCATGTAACAAATTAGTGTCAAATTAGATTAATGCTCCTAGAGCTAGCTAGCCATTATACCTACACATATCATTCACCTAAAATTGTCCATCTAAAGTAGCTAGCTACATGCTATTCATGAAGCTATATATATATATATATATATATATATATATATATATATATATATATCAAGAAAGAATATATTAAAGTAGAATAGGAGTAGTAAGACCCATTCTTAAATTGGGGCAATCTACCAAGCTAGATCTAAATCTAGATCTAAACCTAGCTATCATCTCTCTTGATTATAATGCATATAGTTAGAAGAAAAAAACTAACTTTAGATCACCAAGAACAAATAGATCTATAAGCACACTTGCAATCTGCGGTATACTTTCAAATGCCCCAAAGTTGGCCACTGCATTCAAACCCTAGCTCATTGTAGACAGATCTATCAAGATGGCTTGGGTATTTAATAACATAGTACATATCATAGACACTTCGAACCACAAACCGTCTATGATACAAAATTATCACAAACAGTCTTGTTAAGAACTGTCTGTGAACTATCACAGACGGTTCGAATTAAAAACCATCTGTGATGTCTACAATTATCACAGACGGTGCTTGTTAAGAACCGTATGTGAATTATCACAAACGGTTTGAATCGGTACTTATTGAAAATCGTCTATGATAATTATGTATCACAAACGGTTCTAGCCATCGCTGGTAACATAGACGGACATGCTTGTAAAATCGTATGTGATAATTACAACACTAACGGATTCTGGGGAACTGTTTGTGATGGGGAGTTCAGAATAGCCTTCTGTAACACCCTGGCTATTCGGAAGCCAAGATGTCACGCAAAACTATCAAACTACTAAGAATAGCATTAAAGCTGGATTATACAGATTCAATCAACAATAATTTCTAAAGAATGACCATAAACGATCACCAGATTCATAGAAAAGAATGGATAAACAGATATAATACCACGAACAGTCAAGCAATACCAAAGTCGGATTATTACAAATATGGAAATTTATTTAACAAGTTGGCTTGACTGAAAGGTAATAATAATTATTATGATTGGATAAAAGTGAAGTGCAGTGTGCCGAACTACCCCACCAAATCACCTTGTCTTCTCCTCAATTACCTAATTAAAACATACAAAGCAAGGGTGAGTCGAAGACTCAGCAAGTACATACAAGAATAATCAAACATAGAGTGGACAACACAATCCAGGTTGAATTACGAACAAATCTTGGAACACATATATGATTGAATGGAATGAATACATGAATGGATGGAATGAAAGAATGCATTGAAGGAATGGACTAATCACGGCTTATACCTGTATAGCGAGTGATACACCGTCGGTGTTCACTTAAGCCCGTGCTTTCATAAAATGCACGGGACCCAATCACCGTATGAAGAACGTTTCATACGGGTGTCCAAGTTGCCACATTGGAATGGTGGTCAACACTACCCACATTGGAATGGTGGGTTTTCAAATGCCCATGCTGGAATTGATGGGTCTTTCAAATGCCCATACTGGAATTGATGGGACTTACCAAAAGAATCCACTCCCGTGGTCATAATGAATTTTATGAATGAATATGATGATTTCTCATGGTATGAATGAATAACACACATTAGTGGAAAAGACACATGGCATTCAACAACATGTGTAAACAAGTATGAGTATGCATTCCCACACAACATAATATATCAAGGATGCCACACAAGTTAGTTGCATGTAATGGAATACAACAACTGAAATGAATGCTAATTCTTTAATCACAAGAATCATCTTATTGAAATGAAATAAACATCATGATGGATAGAAAAAGGCATTCACAATTTATCCTAACATCAAGCAAACAATTGGAAACATCACCAAACAGCATATGGTACTTGCCTTCCGCGATGTGACGTAATAGGAGGACACGAAGATGCCCCTCCACTCACCGCCTCACCGCCTACACAAATGTATAATTGAAATAAGAATAACAAGGTATGACATTGCTACAAGAGCCCTTCCATCCCCTCTATCTCTCCCACCCAAACAACGGGATCAATTTTTTACCAAGTTTACCCAACAGCCCGATTACCGCTAAACTGGCAGCGATACTAGAAAAATCACCATTAATTATCTGTAACTCCAAAAGACCTAAAACCAGTGCTCACTGAATCTTAACAGATCAGGCTACAAAACATTAGTTGGCGGAATCCCCTGATTCGGCCAAAACAGAGGGCTAATTAACAGCTAAACACAACCCATCTACGTCTGTCCAGAATACAGATCAGAGATAAAGAAAATGGCGTAACTTTCAACCTATTGATCCAATGAGAATGATTCTTATCAGCTTGGAAAGATAATTTTAAGGGCTAAAATAACTTAGTTGGGTGAAGGTTCTGATTCGGCCCCTAATTTGAACAAAACCGAGGGACAAACCTACTGACTTCAGTTTTCAGACAGACCGGACAGTTTGTAATAAAAAATTCATATCTCCCAAACTACAGATCGGATTTTCCTGATCTCAGTGCCAAAAGAAATCTAACGTTCCCAGGAATAAAACTCTAGAAGGGCAAAACCCCAGATTCGGCCTCTACAGTAGTCTAAACAATAGATGAAAACACTAACAATTATCTGCCCAAAATTCAGAACAGTGGTAAAGAAAATATCATAACTTTCATTATACAGATCCAATGGAGATGATCTTTATCAGCTTTGAAAGATAATTTAAAGGGCTACAATAACTTATTGGGGTGGAGGTTCTGGAAATGACTCTAACTAAATCAAAACCTAGGATCAAGCCGACAGATCTTTCTCGTCAGACAGACAGAACATCGCGCACTAAAAAAAATCATATCTCCTAAACCGTAAGGCGGAATCACGTGATCTCAGTGTTTATGGAAAGCTAAGAACAATACCTACAACTTTCTAAGAGATGGACAGGACAGAAAACGAACGCATCTTACCCAAAATCGACGTACAAGGCGGTGCACAGCAAGGGGGAAGGGGGGCGGCGGCTCCAAAGGGTGGGAGGGGGAGAGAAATGTGGAGTTTAGGGTTTGGGGTGGAAACCCCTCTTATGGCTAGCCACCACATGGGCCCTCTGGGCCGTGGCCCAGCCCAGTTGCCGTGAAATCACGAAAACCCCGGTGAAAAGATGATTCTGGTTTTTCGATTAACTCCCTCTTCCGAAACTTTTTCTAATAAGCCGAATCACCTTCGGGGTATTACATTCTACCCCCCTTAACGGAATTCGACCTCGAATTCTAACCGGCCACTAATACCAGAACGAATTTCCAAGGAGTTGAATTCAACGGATTTAACATGTACCCGAAACAAACGGGTCTGGATACTGCTCGCGCATGCGAGACTCTATCTCCCAAGTAGCCTCTCTCTCGGAATAGAGAAACCACAAAGCAAAGATGTGAAGCGACGTCTGACCTAACAATCAACTTGAACTTTCTAGGTACACTCATCAGAAGAGGATCGAAGGTAAGACCTTACTCGATGGTCAACGTGTTTAACTTAATCTCAAACTTTGAATGGTCCTACTGCTCTCTCAGCACCCGCACTCACCTTACGTTGCGTACTTCGCGTATGTACCCGTGACGGTCAAAGCGATAAGCCAGCTTTCTAATTTCTTCTACTGCCGGAGATGAAGAGAATCCAACTGAAAAATAGAGAGTTCTCATCGCAACCACACAATGTTAACTCTTCACCAAAAAGGTTAAATTCCAAATGTGACTATTCATCAGTAAAGCAATTCCACTTCCAATGAATCAATTTGCGAAAGAACACCACGAAAACCAAAAGAGAAATTTGCTTGAATACTCAAATCAAATATTTCTTTTACTCATTGAATGGAAAGATTCACCATGCCAACACTGCCCCAACTCAAAGTGCGAAAAACACTTATCAACAAAGACAAAACCCAAACGAGAAGCAAGGAAACACATCATTTTCCGAAGAAACATCCTTTCTTCCGCTTCTCTCTTGAGGAGTAAAACTTCTCTCAATATTGGAATTGAATTCATCGCATACCTCAAGAGATTAAACCTCTTAATTGAACATTATCAAATTATGCTCAAACTGAAATACATCATCCACACCATCTCGCAATGCTATCCAATTGCGTTACTCTAAAAATTCAATGAAGGTTTTCATACCTCCGATAATCACCAACCTTTTAAATCTGAATTGAAGTTCTAGAATTTCACTATACAGTGTTAATCACCGTAACACTTTTCGGACTTACTCAAGTCAAACATCTCAGTGAATCAATTTCCCCAAGAGATACAGATCAAAACCATTTCACATTCTACTACTCCTCCGCTAACTTGGTAGCAAAATATCATTGCTACGATTACTCATCCACCACCAAACAGTTGCCAAACTTTCACCTTGCAAACACTTCGCAACACAAAGCGTGATCCTTTCTCAAAAGGAAGAGGCGAACAAAAACAAGTTCATTCATACAGAAAGCGTTGCTCACCACGCGCCAAGAAACCAAAAGAAATATTCGCTAAAGGTGATCTTGAAAACGAAAACTAAGTTCGCAGCTTGAGGCACACATCCTCAAGAGAGAATAACAAATAACATCCGATACGAAAGAAAGACATTGCGATTGAAACTCGACATCTCTTGAGCGGAAAGAGTAAGAGGTTTAGGAACGATTCAAATAATCACAAGTTACAAAACTTGACTCAAATTATCAAATACTCTACTGCACTCTTTCCTTTAACACAACAATTAGTTCTTGAACTAATAACACCTTGCCACATGAACAAAGTAAGTTCTTCAGTTCAACCCACGGAACTACTTAAGAACAAATAAAATTTTTCAACACGCCAAATTTGTTCGAAACAGTTCATCTACTCATGAAACATGTAATCCAAATGACCTCAACCACAAAACAAGCATTTTCCTTTACAGGGCTTCACGAAAAGCAAACGGATTCTCAACGAAAGCAACGAAAATTTCTTTTGATTGCAACCTCACTTTGCAAACTCAAACCAAGGAGCCTTTAGGACTAAATCACACGAAACTCTTAAGAAGCAATAGGATATCTCCATGCACCCTTTTACTTAAAACAATCTCAGTTACCAGAATATTCACGAACTCCAAAAGGTCACGGAAACTAAACTTGAAGTATTCTCATTTAGGCGGTATCACGAGGTGATTATTTTTACTACAAGTTTCAACATCAATCTCACAACGTCAATTAGAAAACACCTCGAAAGACTCATGCGAAAATAATGGGTCGAATATTTCTCAAAAGAAGAGGCACATGAAAACGATTTTCACCAACTAGAAAATCATTTACCACTCGCCACAAACACCGGACCAAGGAGAAAACCAATTAAGCAATGAACTCATTGAACATAAGGAGTCCACATTGAAAGCATAAGCCTCAAAAGAAGAGAATGTCGACCTTAGCAGATAAGAACAACGAGCATTCAATATCAAAGCGCTCGCATCACTGAAGAACTATTATAACTTTACAACAAATTGTTTTACGCGGCAGACTTCGTTTACCAAAATAAACTTGAACCCCCAAAAGGTCATGAACACAAAACTTGAAATTGGATCATTTTAGAAACAACAAGAAAGGTGGTCAAACTTCTTTCTTTATAACAGAATCAACCTTACTCTCACATTACTGATCGTGTCAATAAACCTTCTAAAGGGAACATGACAAATCGGGTCATAAAAATTTTCAGCATCAAATGGAATTGTAATAACAACTTATTCTAGAAAAAGAATTCGGGTACGAAACCACAAAGTTGAACAAACGTCACACCCAGCACTACAAAACTCTAGAGAAAGGGGATTTCGACACTTTTCTTTTCAAAGGGAGGTTCTAAACTCCAACACTCCAAATATTCCAAAGAAATGAACATAGTCGAAATTTTCTTCAATTAACTTTGTGAAAGGAAATTTTCATTCTCTGAACTGTCAAACGGATAACCGAGCTACCCTTATCAACAAGAGAGATAGGGCTAACATAAAGAGAACGATCTTGTCAAGAATAACGTTCACCAACAAAGAATGAGAGCTCATGACCGTAAAGGCAAGAAACTATTTTGAAAAAACAAATAGGGTATAATAGAAACCCGTAGCCCACAATCTTTGTTTGGGTGCAACCCCCGACTTAAGCATAACCAAGCACTCCAAAAGGGTTTTAACGCTTTTCTTCAGAAAAGAGATGCATCAAATTTCAACAAGCGTAGGGTTCCAAAAGGAATACATTGAGCCAATGCTTTCGTGTTAACGATCTTGCAACAAGAATTCCCATTAGGCAAACCATCAAACGAGTAAATGAGTCGCTCTTTTCCAATGAGAAAGAAAGAACAACTATGAAAATATCAATGTTGCCAATTTACAAAGATCAATCGTAGTAAAAACAATTCGACAATCGAAAAACAATAATGTTTTCGGAGTGCCATTAAAGGCCTATTTAAACTCGTCTACCAACATCATGAACCGAAGAGAAATTCATCAATCGCCACCGGACAAGAATTTGTCAAATTCGAAAATCAAGGAAGAGAACGACGTACTAAAGCAGTCCAAGAGAAATATGCAAGATCAATACACACTTGATAAAGAACTTGCAAAAGAAGTCTTCCAATACCGAGATTCCAAACGAACGAATGAGGTAAATTTCCCCAACAGGGGTAAAACAAGTCTTTTGTGAAAAGAGGAATCTTGCATTTGAACTATGCTCACGTGGAGCAGAAATATCACAATAGTCGAAAGGGCAATATTTGTTTCAAAGATCGAATCAGAGAACTGCTGGAGTTTGCCTTCTTCATTAAAACCCCAATTTCAAAAGAATTCACGAACTGCCAAGAACCACAACCAGGAAACCTGATATCAGTTTGAGAAAGGCAACAAGTTCATCAATGAGCTCTTGCTCAATACAGAGCTTATGGAACAGAGGTAAGAAGTTCTCTAATATCATACTACAAACAGTGGTGTAGCCTGGCAAAACCCAGGACATCAACCACGAACTCAACTGATCAACGCCCGCTAGCGAAACGCATAACTAATGCAATCAATTATGAATATGTATATTTATATCGGATCATCTCATGACGATCATAGAATAATTTCATAGATAGAGGTTATCACATCATATCATGGATTAACACATCATAGCACAACACAATTTAACAATGACTCAATACTCGAGTCACCACAAGTGAAATGCGGAAGCAACAGTTTACCCAACCCCTCCTAATGTGCACAGTGTGTCAATTTAATATGTTTGAATGAACCACGGACCTAAAGCCCGCTCTGATACCAACTGTAACACCCTGGCTATTCGGAAGCCAAGATGTCACGCAAAACTATCAAACTACTAAGAATAGCATTAAAGCTGGATTATACAGATTCAATCAACAATAATTTCTAAAGAATGACCATAAACGATCACCAGATTCATAGAAAAGAATGGATAAACAGATATAATACCACGAACAGTCAAGCAATACCAAAGTCGGATTATTACAAATATGGAAATTTATTTAACAAGTTGGCTTGACTGAAAGGTAATAATAATTATTCTGATTGGATAAAAGTGAAGTGCAGTGTGCCGAACTACCCCACCAAATCACCTTGTCTTCTCCTCAATTACCTAATTAAAACATACAAAGCAAGGGTGAGTCGAAGACTCAGCAAGTACATACAAGAATAATCAAACATAGAGTGGACAACACAATCCAGTTGAATTACGAACAAATCTTGGAACACATATATGATTGAATGGAATGAATACATGAATGGATGGAATGAAAGAATGCATTGAAGGAATGGACTAATCACAGCTTATACTGGTATAGCGAGTGATACACCGTCGGTGTTCACTTAAGCCCGTGATTTGCAAAAGTACGGGGACCCAATCACCGTATGAAGAACGTTTCATACGGGTGTCCAAGTTGCCACATTGGAATGGTGGTCAACACTACCCACATTGGAATGGTGGGTTTTCAAATGCCCATCTTTGTAATTGATGGGTCTTTCAAATGCCCATACTTGGAATTGATGGGACTTACTAAAAGAATCCACTCCGTGGTCATAATGAATTTTATGAATGAATATGATGATTTCTCATGGTATGAATGAATAACACACATTAGTGGAAAAGACACATGGCATTCAACAACATGTGTAAACAAGTATGAGTATGCATTCCCACACAACATAATATATCAAGGATGCCACACAAGTTAGTTGCATGTAATGGAATACAACAACTGAAATGAATGCTAATTCTTTAATCACAAGAATCATCTTCTTGAAATGAAATAAACATCATGATGGATAGAAAAAGGCATTCACAATTTATCCCAACATCAAACAAACAATTGGAAATATCACCAAACAGCATATGGTACTTGCCTTCCGCGATGTGACGTAATAGGAGGACACGAAGATGCCCCTCCACTCACCGCCTCACCGCCTACACAAATGTATAATTGAAATAATAATAACAAGGTATGACATTGCTACAAGAGCCCTTCCATCCCCTCTATCTCTCCCACCCAAACAACGGGATCAATTTTTACCAAGTTTACCCAATGTACCGATTACGCTAAACTGGCAGCGATACTAGAAAAATCACCATTAATTATCTGTAACTCCAAAAGACCTGAAACCAGTGCTCACTGAATCTTAATAGATCAGGCTACAAAACATTAGTTGGCGGAATCCCCTGATTTGGCCAAAACAGAGGGCTAATTAACAGCTAAACACAACCCATCTACGTCTGTTCAGAATACAGATCAGAGATAACGAAAATGGCGTAACTTTCAACCTATTGATCCAATGAGAATGATTCTTATCAGCTTGGAAAGATAATTTTATGGGCTAAAATAACTTAGTTGGGTGAAGGTTCTGATTCGGCCCCTAATTTGAACAAAACCGAGGGACAAACCTACTGACTTCAGTTTTCAGACAGACCGGACAGTTTGTAATAAAAAATTCATATCTCCCAAACTACAGATCGGATTTTCCTGATCTCAGTGCCAAAAGAAATCTAACATTCCCAGGAATAAAACTCTAGAAGGGAAAAACCCCAGATTCGGCCTCTACAGTAGTCTAAACAATAGATGAAAACACTAACAATTATCTGCCCAAAATTCAGAACAGTGGTAAAGAAAATATCATACCTTTCATTATACAGATCCAATGGAGATGATCTTTATCAGCTTTGAAAGATAATTTAAAGGGCTACAATAACTTATTGGGGTGGAGGTTCTGGAAATGACTCTAACTAAATCAAAACCTAGGATCAAGCCGACAGATCTTTCTCGTCAGACAGACAGAACAGCGCGCACTAAAAAAAATCATATCTCCTAAACCGTAAGGCGGAATCACGTGATCTCGGTGGCTATGGAAAGCTAAGAACAATACCTACAACTTTCTAAGAGATGGACAGGACAGAAAACGAACGCATCTTACCCAAAATCGACGTACAAGGCGGTGCACAGCAAGGGGGAAGGGGGTCGGCGGCTCCAAAGGGTGGGAGGGGGAGAGAAATATGGAGTTTAGGGTTTGGGGGGTGGGAAACCCCCCTCTTATGGCCAGCCACCACATGGGCCCCTCTGGGTGTGGCCCAGGCCCAGGTTGCCGTGAAATCACAGAAAACCCCCCGGTGAAAAGATGATTCTGGTTTTTCGATTAACTCCCTCTTCCGAAACTTTTTCTAATAAGCCGAATCACCTTCGGGGTATTACACCTTCTCTGTAGTAGTGAATGCTACATGTAGTTCCTGCTGTAACCGCTTTCCTTACTTGAACTACAATATATATTTATATCAATTAAATGTTTTAATTTTTTTAAAAACTATCCTCCAACCTTCTTTAATTGTGCATACCTTTACATGTGGAGTTTAATCTAAATGGAAGATAAAAGAAGTCACATTCACGAAATGCAATGATGGAATAAGAAAACAGCTGGTCAAATAAGAGAGCCCCATGCTGTTCAGTTAAATTTTGGGGTGAATTCCATAAATGCCACTGAAAGTTTGTCTCATCCCTTATATGTCACTCATTGTGTCACTGATATGTGTGCTCTGACCCTACATGTCAATGACACAATTAGGGATTTCGTAAAATTCCAGTGGCATATAAGGAATTAATTCTAAATTTAGTTATTAAAATAATTAGGATACTTAATGTATATAGTCTTTTCTATTTTCATCATCACACTTTCTGAGTGTTACTTCCTAATAACATCTATTTGGATTAAACTCTACATGGGCAGGTATCTAAGGAATGCTAAGGCCCTATTTGGTGCGTGCAATTCTGTGGCAATTCTAGTGGATTTGTTTTTGTTTCCCACAAAATCTATGTGAACTACTCGCTCCAAACATGACAAAAAGATTTGTTATGAAAATTTTCAGCACAGTATTAAGGGATAAATCTTGACATGCAATATTCCATACTGCACAAATATTCAGGTTCTACAAACTACCACTAGGATTGATCTTGCTTGTTTTAATGGTAATCATATTCTCTATTTGCATTTTAATATGGAAAATCTTGTGTTATTAGTTACTAAACAAAATGTTCAGGTGAAGTATTGGAAAATTTTGTATTATCAATTACTCAAAAAAATGTTTAGGTGAAGCACACCAACTGATGGGAAATCTAAATTCTTGTTTAGTTTTATTGTTCCCTAGATATACTTAGATGGTTCTAGATGTATATGTTGGAAATATGGGTAATATATGAGAATTGCTAAGGAGTACTCATGTGTCTTCTCACCTTGGGTGTACTCAAATTTTCCATCCCTCAGATTTGCCTCGAGATTTGCACCGCCAGTGATGTCTCTGGCAACAATCCACCAACGGCGAAACTCCAATGAGTTAGGTTTTAAGGTTCACTAGGGTTAGTGTGGATATTATGAGGATATACTACAGATCTTATGATGATGTGACAATTGGCAATGACGTTTACGGTTTGTCGTTTCACATGTTTTCAAAGAAGTTGGCATGTTTGTCGAGCTATAACACTGACCGGCCAGGTGGCCGGTCGACCGATTCTGACCGGCCCGACCGCCCCGGGGAGTCTGACCGATTACCAAAGTGAGGATTTGAGCTGGACCAAAAATAGAGGGTGTAGGCAAGAGAGGGGATTCTATTGCACTTGGTCCCATAATTTTTGGAGTATTCAGTCAAAAGTTCTATTATTTTGAAATTTCCAGTAGGTTTCGGTTTTCAAAGGTTGAAAATCGGCTAAGTCATTACTGGCGGTCTGACCGGCCAATAGCTGGTGGTCAGACCGGCCAGGGTGGGCGGTCTGACCAGTTGTCACTTGGTTCGTCGCCCGTCGTGGCGGCGATTTTCGTTTGTTAGGTCAAAGTCATGAGTTTCAGGGCATATATATTGCATGATACATGTTTTGACTAACATGGGTCAAGTTGGGAAGAACTTATTTCCAAATTCAGTTTAATTGTCTATTGTTGTGCAGGTTGCTCGGTGATCAACGACGATCAACGGCGAGGATGATCGCGCTAGGCTTGGAGAGCTGAGGTCCAGAACGATCGACGATGCCAGGTGAGGTCAATGTACTCAAGCGTGGTGCAAAATGAACAAAGGTGACCTATTAGCTAATCCGAGGCGCAAGATGGCGTTAGGTGTAGGTAGTTAGGTCAAGAGGTGTTAAAGACAGTGCATTAAAATACGTGCGTATGTGTCCTGTTTGTTTTGGGCCTTAACGTAGCCCAATAGATTCAAACTTCTAGAAGGTCTAAGCCTCCACTATAAATAGGAGAGGGAGGCGGCTGCACTTCCTCTTCGTCTCTTTTGTAATTTTTGTAAACCTTAATTTTCTTAGAGAGAGCTTTTGTGGAGGCTAGGATTCTTGATAGTTTGATGTGATTTTTGTTCTCTTGGATTGAGCATTGTCCTCCATTGATGGAGAGGCTGTAAGCTCATATCATATCAATCAATGAAAGGAAAGTTTGATCAATGTTTTGTCTCATTACGTTCTTTCTCTCCATTTGATGATTTTAGGTCTTTCTTTGATCCGCGAGTTTTTGCTTGAATTCTTCACGTGATCTAGCTTGTTGTGATGTGTGGGAACCTATCTAGAATCATCTTGATCATCAATCACCTACGAGCAAGATCTTGGATCAAGTTTTCGTTTTGACCCGGTTTTGAACCCTTCTTCAATCAAATCGAAAAGGATCGCTATTCTTACAAGAATTATCATAATCTTCGATTGGGATAGGTTCCTGATATCATAGAGAAGGTGTGTTCCAAGTTTCATCAAGTTTGGATTAGTAGATCAAAAGTTTCATCTAATTTCATCTTCGCATCGCCGGCTGATCTGTTTCGTTTCTAGAGGCGTGGTCGATCCGCCTCGTGTACACCGGTCAGACCGGCAAGAAATCGGTCCGACCCCCCTTGTGCTAGCGGTCTAACCGGCAGTGCACTGTGATTTGTTATCTTGTGCTTGATCTTTTGTAGTATTGCTTAGGGGTGTTTATTGGATTAAATATCAGTCTTCCGTTGTACTGATATACTGATCTTCACAGCTTCCATAGCTACTGGAGTGAAATTATGATGAATCCAATATTTGTGAAAAAGTGAGCGTGCTCCTATTCACCCCCCCCCTCTAGTCGCCTTTTCGGTCCAACAGTTAGAGTTGGGTTCACCAGAGCACTCCCCCCTCCCAGACGTTATTGAGGGAGGTCAAGGGAGGCAACGAACCGGCGGTGGCCATTGGGGGTGACAAGGATGAGTGGTTAGGAGGTGGTGGCGACAACCACCACCGAAGACAAGGAAGGAGGGCATGTAAGGGCGGCTTCCCAGAGAGGAGTAATAAAGCGGCGCGGGAGGGTGGTGGGAGCGGTGGTGGCTCGCCAGTGGCAGGGGTGAAAAATGCATCGAATACTAATCAAATAGTGGTCATTCCACATTCGTATTTGTATTTTTTAAAATAAATACGAATATGAATACGAATCAAATATTGTAACAAATACGAAGGCGGATCAAATACTTGCTCAATTCGGTCGAATTCGAATATCCTAAAATATGATAAAGTTTCACACAAGATGTTCAAATTCCAAACATCTACAATTAGAGTTCCAATATATGGAGTTGCATATCAAATTCCCAGAAGCAACATGGTAACACAACACACATAAAAAATGTTAGTGGACTAGATGACAAGGCAAATAAAACTGTCGGATTCAGGTATTATCTGTATTCGTATTCAACCACATTTTTTCATACCATATTCGTATTCATACCTGACAAAAAAAATCCAAATACTATCCAGATTTGTATTCGTTTTGCAATACAAATGCTATTTTCTTTACCACATTTGCTACTATCCAAATGTGGATGCTGAATAAAACGGACTATCTAGATTCGTTTTACACCCCTAGCTGGCGGGCAGCGCCGGCGTTGTCCCTAGCGACGGCGATGGCGCGACAGTGGGTGGTTGTGCAGCAGTGGTGGTGGGGTGGGTAGCGTCTAGGGTTTGGAGGTGGGGAGGGGAAGGAGGATGGATATATACGGTTTGGGCGGAGGATGGGATACTTAGGATCTAGATCTAATGGCTCAAAATTCGAGTACCCTCTAAAAAAACTCACATTCCCCCTAAATGCCTCCATATTTTAATTCAATTTTTTTCTGGAATGCAAATATTGCAAAATACTAATGATGTAATACTCACAATGAACAGCATGCAACCGAACATTGTACTTCTAAATGTAATCAATAATGTGACACAACTAACTTGAAGGTGTCACAGCGGGGTTGATGGAGAAAACAAAAGTGGTTCATGGATGAACATCGAGGAAGTAGTCGTCGTTGAGGATGTAGTGAGCGTTCGCTCTACCCAAAAAATGTATTACCGCTCGTTGTAGGTGAACTCTGTGGCAACGGTTTAAAGATACCTACTCACTCTTCTTCCTAGTAGATGTCAAGGAGAAGAGCCCATGTGGTTCAACAGTTTAACCCAGTAGCACAACTCTTTAGAGAGAAGGTAGAAGAATGGGAGTAAGAATTCGGTGCACTGATTTTGGACATCTCTCGGTCCTTTCAAGGGTACAACAATTACTCACCAGTAACTAGGGCATTAAACCAAATTAAAAGGAATAAAATGTTTTAAATCACATTGTAACCAAATAAAGAAAGACAGAACAACATGATATAACAAATTAAAGGTGGACTTGATTCGCCATGTGACATAATTATAATACAAATACAATTAGTCCCCGCTACATATGGAGGAGATGTCTCTCCATCACATATATGCAATATCTCACATATAGCAAATATTTTGTATTGAAACGGATCCTTTATAGCTTTTTCCCTTTTACAACAACTCACATGGAACTAATTAACATTCAGAAATCCCACGTGCTCTCATCTAGACTCTATCCAATAATATAGATTCCTTCTACGTATGGGCAAAGCTTTCTATTTTGCACGCAATAACTCAAATACACAAGCAAGAAAAGTGAAATTTCCTTAATTCAAATGGTTCAATACTAACTTATAGTGTATTATTTCTTTGTTTGATTGTAATAACTTGGACGCATCTAATCTGGAAAACTCTTCTATACTCTCAATCTCTATTTCTTTTTTGATTGTAATATGCTGTTTGCTGCTGTCACATTTTGGCCCACAAAAGCTTCATGTGAAGCATGCAATAACTAGCATACAGGTAATGCTGATGTCAAAGAAACATCCCTCCTGGCCTCCCCCAACCCCCTCCCTAACCCTTTCCACCGAGCCCCGACTCTCAAATTCCCAATCCTTAATCACATCCGCTGATTCCCCTCCCTCCAGCTCCAACCGCCTCCCTCCCCACGCATCGCCGATTGTCGCCCTGCCTACCCACACACCACTGGCCGCCCCCTCCCTCCCTCTCCCTCTCCCTCTCCCTCCCCACGTGTCGTTGCCCTCCCTCTCCCTCTCCCTCCCCACGCATCGCCGCCCTCCACCCTCCCTCCGGCCACCTCTTTGTCTCCGTCCTTCTCACCCCCTTCGCAAGCGCGCGGTGCGGCCGAGGTCGGCGGAATTCTTCATCGGCGTCCAAGAGGAGGAGGGGGCTATGGCGAGGGGGAGCAGACGTAGATGGCGTACTGGTGTCTTTGTTTTCCTGGGCGACGGCTGTCGTCTTCGCAGACATCTATAGTTACTTAGGGCTGAATTTGGGGCGGCACGGCACGATCCCGGCACAGCGGGCTTTGGGCCGTGCCTGGGCCTGACCTGAGACAAGGTGGGCCGGTACGGCATGGCACAGCGGGATAGCTAGGCTGAGCCGACACGACACAACGTGGCCTGAAGTACGACGGGTTCTGTAATACCCCAGAAACGAAAAGAGTAAAGAATCGAATCGAGTAATTTGAATGGAAGCCGGGGAAAGAAAAGACAATTAAAGGAGTAGAAATTCCTGAAAAATAGAAGGGGTTTTCCATAAACTCTCGACAACCTGGGCCTGGGCCACGGCCCAAGAGGGGCCCATGTGGTGGCCGGCTATAAGGGGGGGGGGTTCCCAACCCAAACCCTAAACTCCACATTTCTCTCTCCCTCCCCCCCTTTGGAGCCGCCCCCCCCTTCCCCCTTACTGTGCACCGTCTTGTGCGTCTATTTTGGGTAAGATTCGTTTGTTTTCTGTACTATTCATCTCTTAGAAAGTTGTAGGTATTGTTCTTAGCTTTCCATAGCCACCGAGATCACGTGATTCCGCCTTACGGTTTAGGAGATATGATTTTTTTAGTGCGTGCTACTCTGTCTGTCTGACGAGAAGGATCTGTCGGCTTGATACTAGGTTTTGATTTAGTTAGAGGAATTTCCAGAACCTCCACCCAAATAAGTTATTGTATCCCTTTAAATTATCTTTCAAAGCTGATAAATATCATCTCCATTGGATCTGTATAATGAAAGTTATGATATTTGCTTTACCACTGTTCTGAATTCTGGGCAGATAAATGTTAGTGTTTTCATCTATTGTTTAGACTACTGTAGAGGACGAATCTGGGGTTTTTCCCTTCTAGAGTTTTATTCCTGGGAACGTTAGCTTTCTTTTGGCACCAAGATCAGGAAAATCCGATCTGTAGTTTGGGAGATATGAATTTTTGATTACGAACTGTCCGGTCTGTCTGAAAACTGAGGTCAGTAGGTTTGTCCCTCAGTTTTGTTCAAATTAGGAGCCGAATCAGAACCTTCACCCAACTAAGTTATTTTATCCCTTAGAATTATCTTTCCAAGATGATAAGAATCATTCTCATTGGATCAATAGGTTGAAAGTTATACCATTTTCTTTATCTCTGATCTGTATTCTGGACAGACGTAGATGGGTTGTGTTTAGCTGATAATTAGCCCTCTGTTTTGGCCGAATCAGGGGATTCCGCCAACTAATGTTTTGTAGCCTGATCTGTTAAGATTCAGTGAGCACTAGTTTCAGGTCTTTTAGAGTTACAGATAATTAATGGTGAATTTTCTCGTACCGCTGCTCAGAAGGGCTGAAATCTGGCTGAATAGTTTATTTTCATTTTGGGTCTATGCGGTATATTGGATAGTCAGGGGTTATTGTAGAACACCGGTAGCAGTGTTATATCGTTGTTCTTATTTTGGGAACATGCTTGTGTAGGCGGCGAGGCATCATGTGTGGGAACACCTCCGTTGCCTACTAACGAGTCACAACGCGAAAGGCAAGTACTGTATGTTAACTGGTGTTGAATTCAAAGGAATGCATAATGATATGTTGTTTACATGAATGTTCTTGTGCTTTGTTCATGGTGTTGATATACTGCAAGTGACTAGTGTGGCCTTATTGGTACATTATGTTGAGTGTGAATACATACTTATACTTGTTTACACATGTTGTTGAATGCCATGTGTCTTTTCCACTAATGTGTATTATTCATTCATACCATGAGAAATCATTATGTTCATTCATAAAATTCATTATGACCACGGAAGTGGATTCTTTTGGTAAGTCCCATCAATTCCAGTATGGGCATTTGAAAGACCAATCAATTCCAGCATGGGCATTTGAAAACCCACCATTCCAATGTGGGTAGTGTTGACCACCATTCCAATGTGGCAACTTGGACACCCGTATGAAACGTTCTTCATACGGTGATTGGGTCCCCGTACTTTGTGAAGTACGGGCTTAAGTGAACACCGACGGGTGTATTACTCGCTATACCGGTATATGCAGTCGATAAGTCCATATCTTCAATGCATTCTTACATTTCACCCATTCATGTATTCATTCCATACGTACATGTATGTGTTCCAATAATTGTTCGTAATTCAACTGAATTGTGTTGTCCACTCCATGCTTGATTATTCTTGTTTAGTACTTGCTGAGTCTTCGACTCACCCTTGCTTTGTATGTTTTAATTAGGTAATTGAGGAGGAGGACAAGATGATTTGGTGGGGTAGTTCGGCACACTACACTTCACTTTTATCCAATCGAACAATTATTCTTGCCATTCACTCAAGTCAAATTGTTGAAATAAGTTCCAGATTGTAATAATCCTATGTTAGTATCGTTTGACTGTTCCTGGTATTATGACCGTTTAACCATTCTTTACTATGATTCTAGTGATCATTCATTGTCTTTCCTTAGGAATTTATGTTGATTGAATCTGGATAATCTAGTTTTAATGCTATGCTTAGTAGTTTGATAGGTTTGCGTGACATTTTGGCTTCGAATAGCGTGTGTTACGATTGGTATCGAGGCGGGCTTTAGGTCCGTGGTTCATTCAAACATATTAAATTGACACACTGTGCACATTAGGAGGGGTTGGGTAAACTGTTGCTTCCGTATTTCAATTGTGGTGACTCGAGTATTGAGTCGTTGTTAAATTGTGTTGTGCTATGATGTGTTAATTCATGATATGATGTGATAATGTAATACCCCGGCCTGCTCGTAGCGTGGCCCATGTGGCCCATGAGGAGTTGTGTGGTGGGATTAGTCCCACATTGCTTGTCTCAAGTGAGTTGTACTAGTATATAATGCCTGTTGGATCCAAACGTAGCACCTCCGGGTTAACCCTTTTACGCGAAGCGAGGACGAAAGTGTAAGTGAGGTGCTATGTGTGGGCGGGTCCGCCCCACGGTGGGCTGGGCATTGAGCCGATTTTGGGTCAGGGTGTTACAGTTGGTATCAGAGCGGGCTTCAGGTCCGTGGTGAATAGATTGATAACATTTACTAAAACTAGTTTAAAGTTGTCAACATAAACTAAAATTTGTCAACAGTTTATTAACTTAAAACTTGACACACTGTGCACAGTAGGAAGGGTTGGGTATAACTTTGCTTCCGCATTTCTTTCAAGTCATTCCCTTATGTTCTGATAATTGAATTGTTTGATCTTTTGTGTGGTGGTGTTTAGATGGCGAGAGGCCGTGGCCGTGGTCGTCCACCGGTCCGTGGTCGGGGTCGGGGGCGGTCCGGCCATGTCTTCTTCTCGATCGAGGAAGTTCTTTGAGGCGACCACGGAGGAGATTGCCTCTGCCGCTCCTCCGGTCGCAGAGCCTCCTGTTGTGTCTGCCGAACTAATCCAGAACCTTTTGAGAGAGAACCAGCTACTCCGCCAAGCTATCGCAGACGGCCATTCTCGCAGCACTTGCACATGGCGAGAACTGTTGCTGCTACTGTTCCACCCGAGATTAGGATGAATCTTCGGGAGTGGATGTCGCTTCGATTGGACTCTTTTGATGGAGCTGGCACACCGGTCCAGGCTGCGGATTGGTTGAGATATATGGAGCGTCAGTTTGGGGCATTAGAGTCGTCGCCTGCAGAGGCGCGCTTCGTGGCTTTTCGTTGAAGGGTCAAGTGACATCCGTGGGAAGGAGTCCTGTCTTCTAGGACTCCAGTTCAGGGTCCTGCCACTTGGGAAGTGTTCGTGGAGAGATTCAGGACACAATTCTATCCAGACTCCTTTGTTGAGAAGATGGAACAAACACTGTTGACTTTTGAGCAAGGAAAGATGACGGTATCTGAGTACGAGGCTGGGTTCAATAACCTGGTGCGCTTTGTACCAGCGGTGGCGAATGATGATAATGAGAAGGCTAAGAGGTTCAGGTGAGGCCTCAACCAAGAATACCGCTTGATTACGAGGCGACAGATCGCGTGATTTCAGCTCGGTGGTCGAGCAAGCTAGAGGAATGGAGTTGGAGAAAGGCACAGCTCCGCAGAGTCAGGCTGCTGTTAGTTCTGTCACTACTGGCAATTCCAGTGGTGGGCAGAAACGGAGTTTTGGTGGTGGGAATAGGTCTTTTCAGCGACCCGCTCCCAAGAGGTTTCAGAAGGGTCACAACACTCGTCCTGTCCGTCAGTGGCAGTCTTCCTCTTCGGCGCCCCGTCCTTTGTCTTCCATTCCATCGGTCGTCCTGTTCGAGGACAGGGCATGAAATGTTTCCGTGTGGTGAGGAGCATCGAGCTCGAGTGTTCCTTCAGGGGTCATGTCGTCATTGTGGTCGGGATGGCCACAAAGCGTCGGTTTGCAGCGTAACCCGCGAGTATCATCAGTGGGAGCCCGTTCGGCAGCTTCATCTTCCAGCGTTCATGGTGGTTCGATTCATACTCGCGGCGCACTCGCACCACGATTCACTCTGGGTGGATTCCTCCTTGATGGTTCCTCGGCACCTCCAGCGAGGTTCTATTGGAACCCGTTCGATTGCACCTCCGTCGTCCTGCTTGCTCTGCCAGCGGTTTTTGGGCACCCTTCGCAGAGTGTTGGGGCTTCCTCCGCCCCGACGCCGCCAGGAGTCTACGCCATGCCCACTCCCGATACTATGAGGCGACCGGACGTGGTGACAGGTACTTTACTAGTTGACTCGCATGATGCTTTCATATTGTTTGATTCTGGTGCTACGTATTCGTTTGTGTCCCTGGAGTTTGTCAGAAGAGCGAGTTTGAGTCTGCGATCCATCTCTCGAGTCCGTGGTAGTCGGTTCCGGGGTATTATTTCGACTCTGAGTTTGTCCGGCCGTTCTATTGATATCGATGGGAGGTTTTCACTTGCTAACCTTATAGTGATTCAATTGGCACCTTTTGATGTTATCCTGGGCATGGACTGGTTATACCAATACCGTGCCAAGATTTGTTGTTTCTGGAAGACGGTGACCTTGCTAGCTCCTTCCGGTGAAGAACTGGTATTCCAGGGCAGCGCACCGTCTGATTCAGTATTTGTTCTGGCTAATCTATTCCCTAGCCGTCGTGCATCCACCATCGGATTACTTTGCTCCTCAATGAAAAGACCGATTCTTTGCAGCAGTATTGAGGATATTCGATTATGAAGGAGTTTTCGATGTCTTTCCTATAGAACTTCCGGAATGCCTCCGTGAGGAAAGTGGAGTTCGGATTGATCTTGTTCCGGGAACTCGGCCTTTGTCCAAGTCTCCTTACCTTTTGGCTCGGCCATTTCAGGAAGAATTGAAGAATCAATTGGACGACCTGCTGTCCAAAGGTATGATTCAGCGGAGCGTTTCGCCTTGGGGAGCGCCTGTTCTCTTTATTAAGAAGAAAGATGGCGGTGGCGCATGTGCATAGATTATCGAGCGCTTAATCGAGCGACGGTGAAGAACAAATATTCTTTGCCTCGCATTGATGACCTTTTCGACCGATTGAAAGGAGCTAAGATATTTTCTAAGATTGATCTCGATCGGGTTATAATCGATTCGAGTTCGTGGCGGGATATTGAGAAAACGGCTTTCTCTACGGTATGGTCATTATGAGTATAAAGTTATGTCTTTTGGACTAACGAATGCTCCTGCAGATTTCATGGAAGCCATGAGCGATTATCTTTGCATCAATACCTTGATGATTTCGTTGTGGTATTCATAGATGATATCTTGATTTATTCCAAGGCAGAGGATGATCACACCCACCATTTGCGGTTGGTACTTGAAACTTTAAGAGAGAATCAATTCTATGCCAAGTCAAGAAATGTGAGTTCGGATTTGGAAGTTGGATTTTGGGTCATGTTATTAATCGAAGGGTATTTGATTGATCCTAGTAAGATTTCGACGGTGGTTGAGTGGAAGAGACCAACCAATGTTAAAGAAGTAAGGAGTTTTACGGGATTAGTGGCTATTACGGCGTTTTGTGGAGGGTTTTTCAACCATTGCTAAACCGATGTCGATTGACACGAAAAGGTGTTAGGTTCCATTGGTCCGCGCTTGTGAGCGCAGCTTTTGCTCTTTGAAAGACAGATTAGTGGCTGCTCCAATTCTTACTCTTCCTGAGCCTGGGAAGAGATTCACTATCTATTCAGATGCGTCCATAGTTGGACTTGGTTGTGTACTCATGTAGGATGGTAAAGTGATTGCCTATGCATCGAGGCAATGAAGAAGCATGAGCAATTATCCCACCCATGATCTAGAGCTTGCTGCGTTGATTCACGCTTTGAAGATCTGGCGTCATTATTTGTATGGCGAATCTTGTGATGTGTTCACTGACCACAAGAGCCTGAAATACATCTTCACCCAGAAGGACTTGAACTTGAGACAGAGGAGATGGCTAGAGTTGATCAAAGACTATGATCTTACTATTCAAGACCATCCGGCAAGGCTAATGTGGTAGCCGATGCCTTGAGTCGCAAGGCGACACCTCCTATCCTCGATTGTCTTATTGCGACTTTGGCGTATGGATATTTCTTTACGCTGCGGGTACCGCATGCATCGAGACTTCGATTGATTTTAGAGTCGACCCTTCCGGATCGGTGCGAGTAGCACAACAGCAAGATCAGATGTTCCAACGAGTGAGGAAGCGTGGCGCTGAGGGCAAGCGAGGTCGCCGGTGTGGACAACTTTGATTCTTTGCGATTTAAAGGGCGCTTTGTGTGCCACGAGTCTCGAGTTAAATCGGAGATTTTGAAAGAGGCCCATCGTACCCCTTATACCGTACATCTGGTGAGACCAAGATGTACAAAGATTTAAAGAAAAGTTTACGGTGGAAACGGATGAAAATTGATATCGCGCGATATGTGGCTTCTTGTGGAGTGTGCCCGTAGGTCAAGGTGAGCACAAGCGACCAGCGGGTATTGCAACCCTTAGAGGTACCAGTTTGGCCATGGGACGATATATCTATGGATTTTGTGGTTGGTTTACCTCGCACGCAATGAGGAAAGGATGCTATTTGGGTAATTGTGGACCGGTTCGATGAAAGTCTCGCACATTTCATTCCTATTCGTACAACCAATTCGACAGCGATTTGGCTCCTCTTTATGTACGAAATCGTGCGTTTGCGGAGTGCCAAAGACCATTGTTTCGACCGAGGCGCCAAGTTCGTTTCCAAATTCAGGAAAGTTTGCGAGTGCATTGGGCACACAACTCCGTCTTAGCACGACCTTTCATCCCAGACATGATGGGTCGTCTGGCGCACCATTCGGACTTTAGAAGACATGCTCGGTGTTGTGTTTTATCCTGGAAAGGTAAATGGTATCAGAGCATCAACCTTCGCTGCACGGGCGCGTGCGGGACAGGGGCGCGGGCATATGGCGCATGGCGCATGTGGGCCCGGAGTGGACACATGGCATGGCATATGTGCCGACCTTTGGGCGCACGGACGTGTACGAGAAGTGGTTACGGGCATTTACAGCGTCTGTGTATCTTCTTCGAGGCGTCGACCCTTAAGGGGTGAATGTAATACCCCGGCCTGCTCGTAGCATGGCCCATGTGGCCCATGAGGAGTTGTGTGGTGGGATTAGTCCCACATTGCTTGTCTCAAGTGAGTTGTACTAGTATATAATGCCTGTTGGATCCAAACGTAGCACCTCCGGGTTAACCCTTTTACGCGAAGCGAGGACGAAAGTGTAAGTGAGGTGCTATGTGTGGGCGGGTCCGCCCCACGGTGGGCTGGGCATTGAGCCGATTTTGGGTCAGGGTGTTACAGATAACCTCTATCTATGAAATTATTCTATGATCGTCATGAGATGATCCGATATAAATATATATATTCATAATTGATTGCATTAGTTATGCGTTTCGCTAGCGGGCGTTGATCAGTTGAGTTCGTGGTTGATGTCCTGGGTTTTGCCAGGCTACACCACTGTTTGTAGTATGATATTAGAGAACTTCTTACCTCTGTTCCATAAGCTCTGTATTGAGCATGAGCTCATTGATGAACTTGTTACCTTTCTCAAACTGATATCTGGTTTCTTGGTTGTGGTTCTTGGCAGTTCGTGAATTCTTTTGAAATTGGGGTTTTAATGAAGAAGGCAAGCTCCAGCAGTTCTCTGATTCGTTATTTGAAATAAATATTGCCCTTTCGACTATTGTGATATTTCTGCTCCACGTGAGTATAGTTCAAATGCAAGATTCCTCTTTTCACAAAAGACTTGTTTTACCCCTGTTGGAGAAATTTACCTCATTCGTTCGTTTGGAATCTCGGTATTGGACGACTTCTTTTGCAAGTTCTTTATCAAGTGTGTATTGATCTTACATATTTCTCTTGGGCTGCTTTAGTACGTCGTTCTCTTCCTTGATTTTCGAATTTGACAAATTCTTGTCCGGTGGCGATTGATGAATTTCTCTTGGGTTCATGATGTTGGTAGACGAGTTTAAATAGGCCTTTAATGGTACTCCGAAAATATTATTATTTTTTTCGATTGTCGAATTGTTTTTACTACGAATGATCTTTGTAAATTGGCAACATTGATATTTTCATGGTTGTTCTTTCTTTCTCATTGGAAAAGAGCGACTCATTTACTCGTTTGATGGTTTACCTAATGAGAATTCTTGTTGCAAGTTCGTTAACACGAGAAAGCTTTGGCTCAATGTATTCCTTTTGGAACCATCTGCTTGTTGAAATTTGATGCATCTATTTTCTGAAGAAAAGCGTTAAAACCCTTTTGGAGTGCTTGGTTATGCTTAAGTCGGGGGTTGTACCCAAACAAAGATTGTGGGCTACGGGTTTCTATTAGACCCTATTTGTTTTTCAAAATAGTTTCTTGCTTTTAAATTCTTGAGCTCTCATTCTTTGTTTGTGAACGTTATTTTTGACAAGATCGATCTCCTTATGTTAGCCCTATCTCTCTTGTTGATAAGGGCAGCTCGGTTATCCGTTTGACAGTTCGGAGAATGAAAATTTCCTTTCACAAAGTTCATTGAAGAAATTTCGACTATGTTCATTTCTTTGGAATATTTGGAGTGTTGGAGTTTAGAACCTCCCTTTGGAAAAGAAAAGTGTGAAACCCCTTTCTCTAGAGTTTTGAAGTCTTTGGGTGTGGCGTTTGTTCAACTTTGTGGTTTCGTGCGAATTCTTTTCTAGAACAAGTTGTTATTATAATTCCATGTGATGCTGAAAATTTTTATGACCCGATTTATCATGTTTCCTTTAGAAGGTTTATTGACACGATCAGTAATGTGAGAGTAAGGTTGATTCTTTTGTAGAGAAATAAGTTTGACCACCTTCTTGATGTTTCCAAAATGATTCAATTTCGAGTTTTGTGTTCATGACCTATTGGAGGTCCCAATTTATTATGATAAACGAAGTTTGCCACGTAAAACGATTTGTGCAGAGTTATAATGGTTCTTCAGTGATGCGATCGTTTTGATCTTGAATGATCGTTGTTCTTATCTGTAAAGATCCGACATTCTCTTCTTGTGAGGCTCATGTTTTCAATTGTGGACTCCACCTATGTTCAATGAGTTCATTGCGTAATTGGTTTTCCTCTTGGTTCTGTGTTCACTGCGAGTGGTAAGCAATTCTCTAGTTGGTGAAGATCGTTTCTATTTGCCTCTTCTTTTGAGAAAGAATCAACCCATTCTTTCCACGTGGGTCTTTCGAAATACTTTCTAAATGTTGTAGTGAGTTTGATGTTGATACATGTGGAAATTTTATCGCCCTTGGTGATATCGCTTAACATGAGAATACTTCGAGTTTAGTTTTCGTGACCTTTTGGGAGTTCATGAATCATCTGGAAACTGAAAATATTTTGGGTAACTTAAGGTATAGGATTATCCTATTGCTTCTTAAGAGTTTCGTGTGATTTAGCCCTAGAGGCTCCTTGGTTTGGGTTCGCTAAGAGAGGTTACAATCAAAGTAAATTATCGTCGATTCGTTGAGAATCCGCTTGTTTTCTCTGAAGTCTTGTAAAGGGAAATGCTTTGAATTTTGTGGCTGAAGGCATTTGGATCTCATGTTTCATGAGTAGATAAACTGTTCCGAACAAATTTGGCGGGTTGAAAAATGTTATTGGTTCTTAAGTAGTTCCGTGGATTGGACTAAAGAACTTACCTTGTTCATGTGGCAAGGTGTTATTCGTTCAAGGACTAATTGTTGTGTTAAAGGAAAGGGCAGAGAAGTAGTCATTAGTCCGAGTCAAGTTTTGTAACTTGAGGTTTTTAAAACATGCCTAAATTTTCTGCCCTTTTCACTCCAAAGATTTCGAGTTTCAATCGTAATGTCGTTTTCTTATCGGTTGTTATTTGCTATTATCTTCTGAGGAATGTGTTCCCTCAACTACGAACTTAGTTTTCGTTTTCTATGATCACCTTTAGCAGAATATTTCTTTTGGTTTCTTGGCCGCCGTGGTGAGCAACGCTTCCCTGTATGAATGAACTTGTTTTTGTTCGCCTCTTCCTTTTGAGAAAGAATCACAGTTTTGTGTTGCGAAGTGTTTGCAAGGTGAAAGTTTGGCAACTGTTTGGTGGTGGATGAGTAATCGTAGCGACGATATTTTGCTACCAAGTTATCGGAGGAGTAGTAGAATGTGAAATAGTTTTGATCTGTATCCCTTGGAGGGAAATTGATTCACCTGAGATGTTTGACTTCGAAGTAAGTCTGAAAAGTGTTACGGCTGATTAACACCTGGTATAGTGAAATTCTAGAACTTCAATTCAGGATTGAAAGGTTGGTGATTATCGGAGGTATGGAAACCTTCATTGAATTTTTAGAGTAACACAATTGGATAGCATTGCGAGATGGTGTGGGTGATTTCTGATGATGTCAATGAGTGAGTATGTTAGTATGGTGGTAATGTTGGAGATTTAATTCGATGATTTCACAATCGGTTATAAGAGCAATCCGTTGTAGATGTTTTGGAAGTTGGATCTGGGCTGTGCATTTTTATGCTAGACCATTGGTCACGCGATGATTGTGCGTAGAGGAAGTGGGATAATAAAGTTTCCTGAGCAATGAATGGTCATTGATAGAACTCTTCTGATGTAATACATGTCCATGCGTGCTAAGGATCTTGAATTGTAGTTATTGGAAATTGAAGGTAATGTGATTGCCTACTACTGTGGTGTTATGGATGCCTTCAATCAAATCGATTTTGTATTACCTAGAGTATCCGGTAGATTTCATAGAGTCTCTTCACAATGGTGTGGATGATTTAATTCAGTTTGAGCATGATTTGAGGATATTTAACTAAGAGGTTTAAGCTCGTGTGGTATGCGATGAAGTCAAATTCCAAGGTTCGAGAGAAATTTTATCCCTAGAAGAGAGAAACTATGGAAAGAAATGTTCATCGGATAATTAGGTGTTTTCTTGATTCTCGTTTGAGTTTGGTATTGTTGACCGGTGTTTTCTGCAATTTGAGTTGAGGCTGTGTTGGCATGTAGATTCTTTCCAATTCGCATAAACCGCCGTTGTTTGGTTTGGGCGTTCCAGTAATTTCTCCTTTGGTTGTAGTGGTGTTCATTTGTAAACTGCCTATTTAGAAAATGGATTTGTTTTGAGATGAATTGTCAAATTTAGAATTTAATCTTTTGGTGGAGAGTTAGCATTGAGTGGACGCGATGAGGACTCTCTATTTTCAATTGATTCTCTTCGTTTTGAAAGTTGCGTAAATTAGAAAGTTGGTATTTCGCTTTGACCGTCTCTCGTATACGCCCAAGTACACAACGTCGGGTGTGTTCAGTGTTGAGTGGGCACCAACCATTCAAGGTTCGAGTTTTAGTTTAAGACGTTAACCATCGAGTAAGGTCTTACCTTCGATCCTCTTCGATGAGTGTACCTAGAAAGTTCAAGTTGATTGTTAGGTCGACGTTGCTTCACATCTTTGCTTTGTGGTTTCTCTATTCCAGAGAGAGGCCACTTGGGAGATAGAGTCTCGCATGCGCGAGCGCGATCGCACCGCTTGTTTACGTGCGTGTTAAATCCGTTGATTTCAACTCCTTGAAAATTCGTTCGGTATTAGTTGCGGTTAGAATTCGAGGTCGAATTCCGTTAAGGGGTAGAATGTAATACAGAAGGTGATTCGCTTATTAGAAGAAGTTTGGAGAGGGAGCTAATCGAAAAACCGTAATCATCTTTTCACCGGGGTTTTCGTGATTTCACGGCAACTGGGCTCGGGCCACGGCCAGAGAGGGCCCATGTGGTGGCTGGCCATAAGGGGGGTTCCCACCCCAAACCCTAAACTCCACATTTCTCTCCCCTCCCCCTTTGGAGCCGTCGTCACCTTTCCCCATTGCTGTGCGCCGCCTTGTACGTCGATTTTGGGTAAGATTCGTTCGTTTTCTGTCCTGTCCATCTCTTAGAAAGTTGTAGGTATTGTTCTTAGCTTTCCATAGCCAGCGTTTAGGAGATATGATTTTTTTAGTGCGCGCTGTTCTGTCTGTCTGATGAGAAGGATCTGTCGGCTTGATCCTAGGTTTTGATTTAGTTAGAGGCATTTCCAGAACCTCCACCCAAATAAGTTATTGTAGCCCATTAAATTATCTTTCAAAGATGATAAAGATCATCTCCATTGGATCTGTATAATGAAAGTTATGATATTTTCTTTACCACTGTTCTGAATTCTGGGCAGATAAATGTTAGCAATTTCATCTATTGTTTAGACTACTGTAGAGGCCGAATCTGGGGTTTTTCCCTTCTAGAGTTTTATTCCTGGGAACGTTAGCTTTCTTTTGGCACCAAGATCAAGAAAATCCGATCTGTAGTTTGGGAGATATGAATTTTTGATTGCGATCTGTTCAGTCTGCCTGAAAACTGGGGTCGAGAGGTTTGTCCTCGGTTTTGTTCAAATTAGGGCCGAATTAGAACCCTCACCCAACTAAGTTATTGTAGTTCTCGAATTTATCTTTCCAAGTTGATAAGGATCATTCTCATTGGATCAGTAGGCTAAAAGTTACGCCGTTTTCTTTATTACTCATCTGTATTCTAGATAGACATAGATGGGTTGTGTTTAACTGATAATTAGCCCTCTGTTTTGGCCGAATCAGGGGATTCCGTCAACTAATGTTTTGTAGCCTGATCAGTTAAGAATCAGTGAGCACTGGTTTCATGTTTTTTAGAGTTACAGACAATTAATGGTGAATTTTCTCGTACGACTACTAGAAGTTAGGTAATCTGGACTTTTTGTGTAGAGGATCAAATTGAACCTTTTGTTTGGTTGGTTTGGTTAGAGATTGTGGGAGGGCACGTGTAGCAATCGCTGCACTCGGTTGTCCTCATATCGATCATTTTATATTGTAGGCGGTGAAGCGGTGAGGAGAGGGGTACTTCGGTTCCTCCCAAACCGTCGCAGCCGCGGCAGGCAAGTAACTTGTATACTATGATTGATGCATTATGTGATGTGTGAATGAATGATTATATTTGTCCGTATTTGTAGATGAATGCCATGTGTATCTTTTCATTTATGAGTACTATTCAATCTTGCCATGGGATCACATCATGACATGCATAAATTACCTTTGTAAGACCCATCAATTCCAGTATGGGCACTTGAAAATCCCATCAATTCCAGAATGGGTACGTGAGTCCACCATTCCAATGTGGGCCACATTACGTGAGTCCACCATTCCAATGTGGGCCACGTTGGACGGCCGTATGAAACGTTCTTCATACTGTTACTTTAAGTGAACACCAACAGGTGTTTCACTCGCTATACCGATATATGCTGCGATATGTCCAATTCCTTCAATGCATCATTTCACTTCATCCATTCATAAAGTTGTTTCCAATCAATGTTCAAGTTATGATTGTGATAAATTGTTCATGGTATGTTTGATTGTTACATACAAGTACTTGCTGAGTCTTTGGCTCATTCTTGCTTTGTTGTTTTATTTAGGTAAATGACAAGGAAGAATGATCTCGTGGAGGGTAGTTCAACACGATGCACTCACTACCATAATCCAAATATTTTGAGAACTTTTATTGTCGTTATTTATGTCTGGTGTTGAATTGTAATAAGCCATTTTGGTCATAACTACCGTATCCCTCTGAATTGTTTATTTCCATTCTGTTGATTAAACTTGATGATGAATCCTTGTTTCCGTATATCCTTATTAACTCCTTCACCTTGTCATGCGTTTTGATGTTATTATTCTAAAGAGTAGTGATTGTAGGTGACATCTTGACTTCCTTATAGTCAGGGTGTTACAAGAGTTAACATTGCGTGGTTGCGATGAGAACTCTCTATTTTTTTCAGTTGGATTCTCTTCATTTTCGGCAGTAGAAGAAATTAGGAAGCTGACTTATCGCTTTGACCGTCACGGGTACATACGCGAAGTACGCAACGTAAGGTGCATGCTGGTGCTGAGTGAGCAGCAGGACTACTCAAAGTTGGAGATTAAGTTAAAAACGTTGACCATCGAGTAAGGTCTTACCTTCGATCCTCTTCTGATGAGTGTACCTAGAAAGTTCAAGTTGATTGTTAGGTCAGACATCGCTTCACATCTTTGCTTTGTGGTTTCTCTATTCCGAGAGAGAGGCCACTTGGGAGATAGAGTCTCGCATGCGCGAGCAAGATCCGCACTGCTCGCTTTACGTGCGTGTTTATCCTTGATAATTTCCAGGTGTAGTTTTTGTTCGAGTGGATTGGCCTGTAGATTCGAGGTCGAATCCTATTAAGTGGGGTAGAATGTAATACCCCAGAAACGAAAAGAGTAAAGAATCGAATTGAGTAATTTGAATAGAAGCCGGGGAAAGAAAAGACAATGAAAGGAGTAGAAATTCCTGAAAAATAGAAGGGGTTTTCCATAAACTCTCGACAACTGGGCACAGGCCACGGCCGAGAGGGGCCCATGTGGTGGCCGGCCATAAGGGGGGGGGGGTTCCCACCCCCCAAACCCTAAACTCCACATTTCTCTCCCCCTCCCCCCTTTGGAGCCGCCGCCCCCCCTTCCCCCTTGCTATGCACCGCCTTGTGCATCTATTTTGGGTAAGATTCGTTCGTTTTCTGTCCTATCCATCTCTTAGAAAGTTGTAGGTATTGTTCTTAGATTTCCATAGCCACCGAGATCACGTGATTTAGGAGATATGATTTTTTTAGTGCGTGCTGCTCTGTCTGTCTGACGAGAAGGATCTGTCGGCTTGATCCTAGGTTTTGATTTAGTTAGATGAATTTCTAGAACCTCCACCCAAATAAGTTATTGTAGCCCTTTAAATTATCTTTCAAATCTGATAAAGATCATCTCCATTGGATCTGTATAATGAAAGTTATGATATTTTCTTTACCACTCGCTCAATTCTCAGGCAGATAAATGTTAGTGTTTTCATCTATTGTTTAGACTACTGTAGAGGACGAATCTGGGGTTTTGCCCTTCTAGAGTTTTATTCCTGGGAACATTAGCTTTCTTTTGGCACCAAGATCAGGAAAATCCGATCTGTAGTTTGGGAGATATGAATTTGTTATTACGAACTGTCCGGTCTGTCTGAAAACTGAGGTCAGTAGGTTTGTCCCTCGGTTTTGTTCAAATTAGGGGCCGAATCAGAACCTTCACCCAACTAAGTTATTTTATCCCTTAAAATTATCTTTCCAAGCTGATAAGAATCATTCTCATTGGATCAATAGGTTGAAAGTTACGCCATTTTCTTTATCTCTGATCTGTATTCTGGACAAACATAGATGGGTTATGTTTAGCTGATAATTAGCCCTCTGTTTTGGCCGAATCAGGGGATTCCGCCAACTAATGTTTTGTAGCCTGATCTGTTAAGATTCAGTGAGCACTGGTTTCAGGTCTTTTAGAGTTACAGATAATTAATGGTGAATTTTCTCGTACCGCTGCTCAGAAGGGCTGAAATCGTCAATAATTTATTTTCATTTTGGGTCTATGCGGTATATTGGATAGTCGGGGTTATTGTAGAACACCGGTAGCAGTGTTATATCGTTGTTCTTATTTTGGGAACATGCTTGTGTAGGCGGCGAGGCATCATGTGTGGGAACACCTCCGTTGCCTACTAACGAGTCACAACGCGAAAGGCAAGTACTGTATGTTAACTGGTGTTGAATTCAAAGGAATGCATAATGATATGTTGTTTACATGAATGTTCTTGTGCTTTGTTCATGGTGTTGATATACTGCAAGTGACTAGTGTGGCCTTATTGGTACATTATGTTGAGTGTGAATACATACTTATACTTGTTTACACATGTTGTTGAATGCCATGTGTCTTTTCCACTAATGTGTATTATTCATTCATACCATGAGAAAACATCATGTTCATTCATAAAATTCATTATGACCACGGAAGTGGATTCTTTTGGTAAGTCCCATCAATTCCAGTATGGGCATTTGAAAGACCCATCAATTCCAGCATGGGCATTTGAAAACCCACCCTTCCAATGTGGGTAGTGTTGACCACCATTCCAATGTGGCAACTTGGACACCCGTATGAAACGTTCTTCATATGGTGATTGGGTCCCCGTACTTTGTGAAGTACGGGCTTAAGTGAACACCGACGGTTGTATCACTCGCTATACCGGTATATGCAGTCGATAAGTCCATATCTTCAATGCATTCTTACATTTCATCCATTCATGTATTCATTCCATACGTACATGTATGTGTTCCAATAATTGTTCGTAATTCAACTGAATTGTGTTGTCCACTCCATGCTTGATTATTCTTATTTAGTACTTGCTGAGTCTTCGACTCACCCTTGCTTTATATGTTTTAATTAGGTAATTGAGGAGGACGACAAGATGATTTGGTGGGGTAGTTCGGCACACTACACTTCACTTTTATCCAATCAGAACAATTATTCTTGCCATTCAGTCAAGTCAAATTGTTGAAATAACTGCAGATTGTAATAATCCTATGTTAGTATCGTTTGACTGTCTGTGGTATTATGACCGTTTAACCATTCTTTACTATGATTCTAGTGATCGTTCATTGTCTTTCCTTAGGAATTTATGTTGATTGAATCTGGATAGTCTAGTTTTAATGCTATGCATAGTAGTTTGATAGGTTTGCGTGATATTTTGGCTTCCGAATAGCCAGGGTGTTACAGGTTCATACCACGGCACGGTACCAATGCCCACCACTAGTTGTAGTATTGCAAAAAAATGAAGGCAGGGAGCAAACAAATGAGTGGCAGAGTCGGCCACGATCGAAGGCCAGCTGTTTTTTGTTTTTATCCTAAGTCTCGAGTTATTACTCCAGTGATCTGATGCCTAGCTCCCCCCCTGAGCAAAGGGTATTAACCAAATATCCACATGTGTCGACCCAAAATCAAAAAGCTTCAAACAAAAAGATTGCAGTGGACTCGTATACGAGTACAAGTGTAGATCGGTATACGTGGAAGAGTACGTACCCAGTTGATGGTCTTGGGTCAAGCTGTGCTAAGAACATGTTTGGAGGTCATTGCATTAGGAGGTGGGTCGGATGGAATATATTTTCAAATATAATTTTAAAAATAAATGTATATCTAATAAAATTACAAAAATATACTTCTATCGTTATTCTAAATGGTGAAATGGCCCTGTCGCCCCACCGAATAGTGCCAAATACCTATGTCACCATTTGGAATAGCAGCAGAGACTTAAGTCACCATTTGAATTAACGACAAGATCCTATCGGCAATTCAAATAGCAACAAGACCTGGATTTTTTATTAAAAAAATTGAAAGTAGCGGTAATAGGAAGATAAAAAATTAGGTGGTTACACTGTTCATAGTAAGAAATAGAAACAAGAAGAAATAAGAAACCATATTAGCGATAGTGCATAGATTACACATAATAATTTGACGCGCGACATAACATCAGTACATCGGACAACACAACTAATCAGGACAACTATCATCACATAGTTGTTCGACAAATCACAATAATAGTACGAAACCTAATTGTTCCCGTCGGTTGTAATTGCAGTAAGTATCCAACCCTTGTGCTTCTTAGTCAGGAACATGACATCCATGCACAAGATCGGACAGCAATACCGGAATGGATTGATGCATACACCAAATACAAAGAATGCTCGCTTCAGTACCCTCTTCTCGACGAACCGTGGATGACTGTCATCTTGAAGGTTGACATGAGTACTGGGAGTATTATCCTGTATGACTCGGAGTTGACTAGGCAGGTTGTGGTAGGAGTCATCGAACGTACTAAACATTGCTTCCAATACCTTCTGCTTTGCACTCTATGCCTTAGCATAACTGATTGTGTAATGAAATCTTGACTCTATTTTCCGAATGATGGATCGTGACTTGAAATCTAGGTTATCCACAATCTCGCCATACATGACATTTTTGTCGAACATATATGTGATGACCTCTGTCTTATTTAGTTGTGTTGTTCGATGTACTGATATTATGTTGTGCGTCGAATTATTATGTGTAACCTATGTACTCTCGCTAATATTACTTTGTATTATTTTTTGTTTTTGTTTCTTACCATGAACAATGTAACCATCTAATTTTTTGTCTTCTGTTTACCGCTACTTTCACCGCCTGCATGGACGTTCCACGTTGCCGGGGGCAATTCGCATGTGTTGAGCCTAGCCCTGATGCCGGCCTAATCCACCAAATAGACCTGCGATGCGGGCAACCAAACACGGCATAAAAGGACGTATGTTCAATTCATTCGACACATGCAACCAAAGATAATAATTGCAACGTGCTGCCCAAGGCCACTCGGTCGGGCTACCGCTACAATCCAATTATCCATCACCCTATGGATTTTGTTAAGGAACCGTCACTCGCGAGTCCAATCCGAACAATCACCTCGTAGACAAACATACAATCACATCAAACAATGCAAAAAAAAATAAGAATAGAATAGTAGATTGAACACAGAGATGTATGTGACTTGTTGCTTCTCTTTATTGCTCTTCATGCGATCAGCCTTTTAGAATGACTAGTAACCCTTATTTATAAGCTAGAGACCCTGCTAAGGTTTGGGATGGGGCGCCCATACATGGGCCAGTTACTGGGCCAAGCCCATGGTTTCCCAACACTCTCCCTTGGGTACCCATCCTCACATGTTCATGCCTCGTCAAAACTCCATAAAAACCCAGTGGAAAATTTTTAGAGAAAGAGCATATGATATAAGTTCTATTGTATTGCACGAATTGCCTTGTTAAAAATCTTAGCCGAAAAACTTCAGAAAAACTTGTCAAGGGAAAAAGATTACAATCCACCCAAATTCATTTAATCTCCACGATTTACTCTTTGGGTACTCGATCTTTGTGGTCAATCTTTAATAAAGAGTTCGTGAAAATTCTCCCCCTGAATTCTGCACTTCTCTAAGTCTCATCATTCTAATTCCACGTATATATCTTTCAAAGCTAAACGCTAGAAGTGGCTTAGTGAATAAATCTGCATGATTTTCACATGACTTAGTATGCAGTACTTGAACTTCGTCTATCTTTTGCAATTCATGAGCATAGAAGAACTTCGGGTTGATATGCTTAGTGAGAGGACTTTTCACATAACCTATCATAATAGTGGGGGTTTGTGCGGTATTCAATCCAAATGACTGCCGGATGTGGTGAATCATCCGCCGAAGCCAAGAACATTCTCTTGAGGCCACGCACAGTGTTATGATTTTTGAGTGGTTCGTCGAAGTAGATACAAGACTTTATGTAGACGATTTCCATGGAATTACAGTTCCACCACAAAGGAATACATAGCCTATTTATGACTTGGCTGTATGCGGGTTCGATAGGTACCCAGCATCTGCATAGCCATTCATAAACATATCTTGGTTCTTTCTGTAGAACAAATAAATGTCTTTGCTTCCTTGGAGGTATCAGAAGATGTCCCTTATTCCCTACCAATGCCTTTTGATAGGTTCTGCACTATATCATGCTAATAGGTTTGTGACAAATGCAATGTCTGATCTAGTACAGTTTGCTAAATACATGAGTGCTTCTATTGCACTTAAGTATGAAAATTCTGGTCCCATGACTTTCTCCCCCTCTCCTCTAGGTTTGTACTGATTCTTGTCTTGCAGCAAATATCTCACGACCATTGGCATTTTTGAAAAGTATGCCTTTTCAAAATCAAACATTTCCAACACCTTCTGAGTGTAGGTTGACTGATGTACTAATATGCCACCAGGGATATGCTCAAGCCGCAAGCCTAGGTAATATTTAGTTTTACCCATATCATTCATTTCAAACTCCGGCTCCAAGTAAGAGCTTGCTTCCTTAATTTCTTCCAAGGTTCCGATGATATTCAGATCATCTTCATACACTGAGATTATATAAAATCCATCCTGGGATCGTTGTATAAATACTCAGATACAATCCTCATTGTTCGTGTAACCTTTCTTGCATAAAAAGTCACTTCAAGTAATTATACCACATCCTGCCTGATTGCTTAAGTCCATACAGTGACTTTCTGAGTTTCACACTGTACAGATTTCTATTTGCTCCATCTTGGTTCGGGACAGGGATAAAATCAGGTATCTTCATATAAATGTCTGAATCCAAATATTCCATAGAGGTATGCAGTTACCACATCCATCCATTTTATTTCTAAATTCACGTTAGTTCTCATTGAGATTAAATATTTAAAGGGTGGTTTTGCCCATGACCGAGGAATGGGTTTCTTCATAATCATCTCTTGGACGTTGAGTGAAACCTGGTGCAACGAGCCTTGCTTTATGTCTTACAATTTTATTGTTTTCATTTCTCTTTCGAACAAATACCCACTTATGCCCTACGGGGTGCATGTGAGGACTCCGAATTATTTACATAGGATCACAGTCCTCCAGATCATCTGTAAATAACTCTAGGTCTCCAAGTTCTGAAATCCAACTTAACCCATGTAAATATGTTGACCTTAGTAGTTCGAGACCATACTTACATGAGTCAAGTAGCATTTCAAATCTTCGAATATGTGTCTCGTGTTAGCTCCTAAGGATCAAGGCTAACATGCACATATCTCAATCAACATTGATCACAGACATACACAAGGCATACAGATATATTACACATGTCGTACAAGAAAAGGACTTATGTCCATAACTTATAACAAAGGCCGACCGGCCAAATTTAACCATTTACAGAAGTACACAGCGGGAAATAAAGCATTAAGAACAAAAACTCCAGTAGGGTGTGTGATGAGACCATGACCCCTATGGATACAACCATATTTTCTATACTTGTTGTTTCAATTACAAGAGCTCGTACACTTCACTTAGATTATCAGGTGAGGTCGTTTTTAGGAGTACCTTTATATTAAATGAACTATATGATATCGCATAATAAATGTGTTGTTATTTTCAGTAATAAAAGACAGAGAGTGGTAGATTTGCACGAGTTCAAGCTGGACCTATTTTGGAATCCAATTCGGCCTTCGGAGACAGTACCGACTCCAAACGAGCATAACTTTCACATACGGAGTCCGTTGGAGGTCCACCAGTACTTGATGAAAAGATTATCTCGTCGTATTTTCAACGGATCCAGCCCCACCTTCAAATTCCTTTTGTGCTGGTCAGAATCGCCGAAACAAACCAGCATGGTGACAGCCCAACAGGCCCGTAGTAAAAAGGTCATAACTTTTGCAAATGAAGTCTGATTCGGGTGTTCTTGGGCTTGTTGGAAAGCTTATTGCAAGAGATTTCCAATGGATCTTGCTCACCTTCAAATTATTTCCGTAGACTTCAGAATCATTAAAAAAAAGATACTATATCAACTATTTAGGCCAAATTGGGCTTTTGTAATCATACTCAACTTGGCCCATATGCTGGCGGCCCACCGAGAGGAGTGGTACTGTTCAAGTGAACAATAATTCTATGAGTTTAGTCCCACCCCGCTATTTCTTTTAGATTTGTGGCTTCCCCTTCCCTAAATAAGGAGGTCGCACCCCTCTAGTTTTCTTGGATTTCGTTGAGTTAAGGTTTAGCCCTTGTGCAAACTATTATTCTTCAGTTGTGTCGAACGACCACCTGTTAAGACATCCTTCGGAATCCCATCTTATCAAATTTCATAAATATTTTCAATACATCAGATTGCGTTTTATCTTGTTCTTGTGTGTTCTTCGATTGCATGCAGGAATTGACCTTCGTGGCCAGGTTGATCGTGCTTCCAGCAGGTCAATAACATCTCAGAGTTGGTTCAATGATTGCTAAGGCGCAAGCGTCGTCGTACAGTTGTAGTCGGATCGCGAGAGTCGCCTCCACCAAAATTGATATTTATCAATCTCATCGAAAGATCGGGCACCCCGTCTTCATCAAGTAGTATCAGAGCTGCAGTTCATCGGTGAGAGTTTTCAGTTTTCTATTAGTAGATTCATTTTTCATACCTAGAGTCCAAAAAACTGCCTAAAAAATAGCATCTATCATCCATACCGAGCCCTTTGAGCCTTTGCAATTTTTTCTTTTCAGTTTGCTTGTTGAATCTTTGGTTGCATTGTCGTGTTTAGTTGCTGATCTTTAGTTCTAGTTATTGTTTAGTTGGTCGTTGTCTAGATTGCTTCTCATGTCTTCCTTCGCGTTGCTTAATCGTTCTTTTAGGGTTCTTAGTTTTTGCATCTAAAACAGAAAATTCGTGGGTTAGAACTCCTCTAATCTGCACCCAAAAAAAGGAGAGAGACACTTTGATGTTATTTACGACTTGTGTAAAACCTTAGGGCCGAAAAATAGTAGAAGGATAAAGAGGCAACCGCAAGAACAAAAGCCGCGGTAGAAAACAAAAAATACAGAAAAAAATAAACAAAGAAGAGAAAAAGAAGAGTGTCCACATTTGCAAAAATTGGAAAGCATCCAAAATTTCACAAAAACCAGTAAAAATTGGTGGAGTCCTTCTACATACAGCCACAAGCTTGCACAAAAAATTTCAGCAAGTTTGGCCTACGGAAGCAAAAGATATAGCAGTTTCAAGATTGAACCCGACTCGGTTTCCAGTCCGAGTACGATTCCGTTTCCGAGACAACTTCAGTAAAACGGGCATAACTTTTGCATGTGGTGTCCGATTTGGACATTCTTGACCTCGTTAGAAAGCTAACGACGAGGCGCATCTTTTTGACCTAAAACACAAGTCACCCTCCAGGGACCCCAAAATTGGCCATCTTCAACCCCGAATTTGCGTCGCAATTTTTCGGTTTCTGTTTTTTCCTTTTCTTTCAGTCTTCCCTTCGGAATTTGGGCTTCGCCTCAACAGCAAAGTTGTGGATCTCGTTGAAACCTTTCAAACGAGCATATTTAAAGCCATATAAAAAAAATTCTTATTCATATTTTGAGACTAGCTTTTGTTTACTGCTTAAACTAGAGGGCTGTTTACATTGCACGTTATTCTGATTTTGTGCTCTACATCATGTGAACAAGCTTGTGCTCCTACAAATAAGTTTGAGTACTTTGCTAGCGTCTCTCCTAGCACTTGGTGTGAGAATTTCCTTTGCTTACATCAAGTCACATTGATCTTTGCGTGTGCGTTCAGACACCTCTCTTGGTAGGCTTTGATTAGCTAGCTCTTTCTATGCTAGGATCAGCAATATTGACTAGCACTTTGAGTAATTTTTTAACTTACATTTGCTAAATTGATTGTTGCTAATCATTGCTACCATATTTGAGCCTTCCAAGCTACCCATCTTCTACACCGTATAGTCTGACCTTCACCTGGCAATCGTTCCATCCAATCTTTGGAGATACGTTGACACCGCTGGTTGCCGATCACCCCTGTTGCTTGGTAAGAATTTGTAAGAATTCGATAGAAGGCTTGAGTCTGAGCGAATTTTGAACCACCACATCCTAGTAGTTGCTAGGGACATATGCTTGGTTTCTACTAATCATGACAGGCTCAGGATCGCATAGTCGGATGATTCGTGAGATCAACAACACCATTGACTCATCTCGTGTGCCTGAATGAGGTAAATTTAAGTATGCATTTCCATCATTTGCTGGTAATTTTGACCCTAATGCCTATGTTGACTGGGAAATTGCATTAGACAAAGAATTTGAATATCATGATTGGTCTGATAGGCAAAATATTAGAGCTGCCACTAGCGCTTTTGTTGAGTACGCAATACTTTGGTGGAAGTATTTAAATAGACATGGAAAAGTACCTCAAACTTGGAATGCATTAAAGAAACTTTTGAGAGATGAATTCGTTCCTAAATATCATGCTGATTATCTACTAGCTAAATTACAACGTTTAAATCAAGGAAGTAGAACTGTAATGGAATACTATCATGAATTGAAAACTTGTTTGTTGCGTTGTGGTTTAGAGGAACATGCTGAAGCTACAGAAAATAGATTCTTAAGTGGGCTTAATCAAGAAATTCAGGACCTTTTTGTTCATAAAGAATATAATTCTCTCTCTCATTTATTTATACTTGCTTGTAATGTTGAAAGACATATTGAGGAGAAATTAAGAATACTTGATGATAGAAAATATGAGAACAAGCCTGTGTTCGTGTCTTTTTCTATGACTGACAACTTGCAGGAAGTTGAGAACCATGCTGAAGAGGAGAATCAGCTGATTGAACCATTAACTCCATTGGTTGAGAAGGAAGATGAGGAGATGGATGCACCTACATCATTTGAGAAGAGCCTAAAAGGTAAAGATTATGGTGCTATCATCACGAACGGTGAGTATGTTTGTGAAGAACCACAACTGTCCACTGTTAATGCTATTTTAGAGCAAAAATTAGTGGAAAACAATTCTGATATGCACATATTTCACGTAGAGAATTCAGATTGCATTGATTTTAGTGCACCATGTGATAAACTTGTTGATTTACCTGTTGACTTGAGTGCACCATGTCATAACATAATTGAATTGCCTACAGTTTTGAGCGATTCATGTGATGAATCAATCACATATAATGATACTGTGGAGTTGGTTAGGCATAAAGAAGTTTTGACTAAAATTTATCCTGTTGATTCTTTATGTTACATTATGTTGGAGCTACATATGAAATTGCCACATGCTATAGAGAAAGTTTCTGAAATCGCATGTAAAATCTCCTTGTCTAGTGCGTACACCCCTGGATATAAGTTTAATTTGATTGGAGATTATGGTGTAGACAATCAATTTATTGTATATCGAATATGCATAACTTGTGATCACATAGATGAATTGAAGCTTACTATTTTGAACAATAATTCTTGTGTGCCGAATCTTTTTCATTATGAGAGAAAAATAAACTTTAGTTATCATCCAATGCCTATGTGTTCATCTCTTATTACACCATCTAGTATTGACAATATGCATCATGATGTTGAAGTATGGAAAAACTTTCAAATTTTTTCACCCTGACTAGATGAATTTGCTAACGCTCAATTGAAATATGATTATATGGATGAACTTTGTTTGATTCCAAAGGTTGTAGATTTGCTCAAATGTGCTACCACTACAAGTTTAGAACTTCAAATATTTCAATTGCATAAATGCTTCACTTACATTTGCAAAACTAGTTGCAGTAATTGCTGTGTGAGAAATTTTATTTTGCTCATTAACATATATGATTATTCTTGGGCTAGCAATACAATGAGCGCTTATGAATGCTGCTGCTATAAAACATTAATTGTGCAACAACGAAGAACCGTTAAAACGGATGACATATACATATACCATGCATACGCCTTGGCTTCTTTGTTACCCTATTTTCAGCTTATCAAAAGTCGAGGATGGTTTTGTTTTCAAGAATGGGAGGATGATGAGACCATGACCCATATGGATACAACCATATTTGCTATACTTGTTCGAATTACAAGAGCTCGTACACTTCACTTAGATTATCAGGTGAGCTCATTTTTAGGAGTACCTTTATATTACATTAAATATATGATATTGCCTAATAAATGTGTTGTTATTTTTAGTAATAAAAGACAGAGAGTGGTAGATTTGCACGAGTTCGAGCTGGACCTATTTTGGAATCCAATTCGGCCTCCGGAGACAGTACCGACTTCAAACGTGCATAACTTTCACATACGGAGTCCGTTCGAGGTCCACCAGTACTTGATGGAAATATTATCTCTTCATCTTTCCAACGGATCTAGCCCCACCTTCAAATTTCTTTTGTACAGGTCGGAATCGCCGAAACAAACCAGCGCGGTGATAGCCCAATAGGCTCGTTGTAAAAAGGCCAAAACTTTTGCAAACGGAGTCTGATTCGGGTGTTCTTGGGCTTAATGGAAAGCTTATTCCAAGAGCTTTCCAATGGATCCATCCTCAGCTTCAAATTCTTTCCGTAGACTTCAGAATCGTCAAAAGAAGATGCGACATCAACTATTTGGGCCAAATTGGGCTTTTGTAATCATACTCAACTTGGCCCATATGCTGGCGGCTCACCTAGGGGTGTGGTACTGTTCATGTGAAATGTAATTCCATGGGTTTAGTCCCTCCCCGCTATTTATTTTAGATTTGTGGCTTCCCCTTCCCTATATAAGAAGGTCGCACCCCTCTAGTTTTCTTGGATTTCGTTAAGTTAAGGTTTAGCCCTTGTGAAAACTATTGTTCTTCAGTTGTGTCGAACGACCACCTGTTAAGACATCCTTCGGAATCCTATCTTATCAAATTTCATAAATATTTGCAATACAACAGATTGTGTTTTATTTTGTTCTTGCGTGTTCTTCGATTGCATGCAAGAATAGACCTTCGTGGTCAGGTTGATCGTGCTTCCAGCAGGTCAATAACATCTCGGAGTTGGCTCAACGATTGCTAAGGCGCAAGCATCGTCGTACGGTTGTAGTCGGATCGCGAGAGTCGCCTCCACCAAAATCGATATTTATCAATCTCATCGAAAGATCGGGCACCCCGTCTTCATCAGTGTGCCCTTCCCAAAGGCAACTGAGTGGAGGCCAGAAATAGCGTTATTCGTTAGCGCTGCCGAAGTCGGCACTTGTAACACCCCAGCCCAACACTGAGCCTAGAATGCCACCACACTACTCTTTGAACTAATAATTATTGACACACTATAAAATTACAAAGAAGGAAGCAACGATAAATATGTCCATATATCACAAAAGAACATGCATAACTATGGTTCAAACGATAATAAATAATCAAGTGGAATAAAACCAGGTAAACAGTCCAAAATAGCATCAACCAACGAATCCAAATTAATAAAGCAAATAGCCTAGTCCAAACGTTGTCCTAAACTTTATTCAACCTCTAACATGTCCAAGAGTAATCCAATTCTGAATGAAAAGATTATGAAGGTAAATGATCATATGTTGTCCATGTGCTCTACTCGCTCTCAGTTACGGCGCCCTCGAAGATCACCTAAAGACAACAAAAGAAACAAGAGTGAGTCCACGACTCAGCAAGCACATCCATAAACAACGAACATAAGACATCCTTCGGAATCCCATCTTATCAAATTTCATAAATATTTGCAATACAACAGATTGTGTTTTATTTTGTTCTTGCGTGTTCTTCGATTGCATGCAAGAATAGACCTTCGTGGTCAGGTTGATCGTGCTTCCAGCAGGTCAATAACATCTCGGAGTTGGCTCAACGATTGCTAAGGCGCAAGCATCGTCGTACGGTTGTAGTCGGATCGCGAGAGTCGCCTCCACCAAAATCGATATTTATCAATCTCATCGAAAGATCGGGCACCCCGTCTTCATCAGTGTGCCCTTCCCAAAGGCAACTGAGTGGAGGCCAGAAATAGCGTTATTCGTTAGCGCTGCCGAAGTCGGCACTTGTAACACCCCAGCCCAACACTGAGCCTAGAATGCCACCACACTACTCTTTGAACTAATAATTATTGACACACTATAAAATTACAGCAAGGAAGCAACGATAAATATGTCCATATATCACAAAAGAACATGCATAACTATGGTTCAAACGATAATAAATAATCAAGTGGAATAAAACCAGGTAAACAGTCCAAAATAGCATCAACCAACGAATCCAAATTAATAAAGCAAATAGCCTAGTCCAAACGTTGTCCTAAACTTTATTCAACCTCTAACATGTCCAAGAGTAATCCAATTCTGAATGAAAAGATTATGAAGGTAAATGATCATATGTTGTCCATGTGCTCTACTCGCTCTCAGTTACGGCGCCCTCGAAGATCACCTAAAGACAACAAAAGAAACAAGAGTGAGTCCACGACTCAGCAAGCACATCCATAAACAACGAACATTAACAAATCAACAGCATTCAATAACTTCATTATCATCACAGGTACTTCTATTAATATTCTCCTACAGATATCTTCTCTTTGATTCACATCCATTAATCTCATGTGTCAATGCAAATCTAAACTACATGTCCACATGCACTTCTTTCGCGTATACCGGTATAGCATGAGTGAATGCTCGCGACAACATTCACTCTCAAGCCCGTTCCTCCATAAGGATCGGGGACCTCCTCCACTCCGGTGGAGTTGTGATCATTCATGATCACCTGCTCATATGCAAAGATGCTTATGTATGTAAAATATGCAAAACTCCATCATAAACATCATATCCATCTTTCCATCATGCTTGTCAACAAAGATATAATCATACCAATTATTTGTTTGCAATTAAACCAAATAAAAGCACAACAATAATGGTAGTAAAAGATAAAGAATCACAGTGATCATCATTGATCGCTGTCTACCATGCACTTGCCTTTACTAGTTGCGACGCACGATTTGACTAGCAGATGGCAACAAGCACGACGCCTCTCCTATATTAAATACACAAACTTCAATACAAGCTATAGCAACAAGAATAGCAATCAATATACTTCGCTCCTACCCGACCCAAATATACCACGTTACTCCGGTACCGAATAGTTACCCGTAGCTGTCTTAGTACTAAAACGAACGTAACTTTTGACTCGAAAGTCCGATCACCACAAACCACCCCATTCTGGATTCTTTATAAAATTCTCCATATTTTCTTAGATTACGAAGTCTTCTAATTAAATCATCTAACCCTCCGTTTTTAGCCCAGAAAGTCGGTCTGCCCGCTTCGGAACAGCAGTCTTACTAAATTCATAACTTTTGTTTTACTCAGCCAAAATTTGCGTTCTCAGATTCTACAGAACCATTGGACAATTATCTACATCTTTCATGTAGATCAAAAACTCTAATTAGTGGATTTACTATTTTTAATAACCGATCTACCAAAACAGCGCCGAAATACGACAACCCCAAGGACAGCAGTGTTCCGAAAATCATATCTCGAAATCTACTTGTCCGATTGACATGATAAAATATTCTATAGAAAGATATCGAAATTATCTACAATTAACTAGTAGATGACATTTCCAAAATTTGCCATTAAGGTACCCGAATAAATCGTACAACAAAACAGCAGGCTAAACAGATCTATTAATCGACCTCTCTACTAGAAAAATTATAAAACCTCTCTAATTAATCTAGAGTATAATCTCTAATACTTACTCGGGAATTGTGATGACGCCTCAACTGCATGCATGCATCACAGGGAAATTCTTTTCACACGCACGAAAGGCAGCAGTCGGCTTGACCAGGAAAATTCAGCAGCAGCAGGGCTTCTCGGCTCGGCAAAGAAAAAGAAATCAAGAATGTCGATCTCACCACGGCTCTCGGCTCGGCGACGCAAAGAACGCAAGCAACGGCCGGCGGCGTCAGAGCAAAGACTCTCGGCCACGCAGCAATAAGAACCGAAGAACGCCAATGACGCAGATCCACGCGGCGGCGGGATCGTGAAGAAGACGCTAAGCCGGCCGGCTTGCGCAAGACAAAGAAGAGTCTTCGGCAGAAGAATAAGACAAGCGGCAAAGACAAAGAAGACAAAGACTTACAAGCAGCAGAAGAAGCAGCAGCAACACAGAGGGGCAAGAGCAGAACGCCAGCCTGTAAGAAAAGCAATCATCATCGGCATGGTGGAAGAAAAACAAAAGAAAAGAAAAGTCGCTAGGGTTTCTAAAATTCCCAACATCTATTTATATAGCTCTTAAAACTCAAATTCTATTTTCTTATGTACTATTTTATTTAATTACGCACCACTCTTAAGACGTTATTATTAATATTAATATTATTTTTCGAGTATTACATTCTACCCTCTTAATGAATTCGACCCGAATTCTACTCACCGCTCTACTCAAATAAAACTACACCGCTGAAATTAAACAACAAAATAACACGCACCGACGTGAACAACTCGGGTATAGCTCGCGCATGCGAGACTCCAACTCCCAAGTCGCCTCTCTCTGATCGATCGCCCACAAGACCTTGACGATACCAACGCCTTGTGCCTCAAAGACTCGCTCCGACTTCTCCGTATCGTGCGCGGACGCGACTCAACTGTGAGGTCTTGCTCAATAGTCGCGGCTCTAAAGAAATCTTATGCTCGGATCTCTCAAAACTTTCTCAAAGATCGAGACATGAAACACATTAGAACTCCACGCATGGACTCGGGAAGGTCCAGCGGTAGGCTAACTTCCCAATTCTTGCAATAATCGGGAACGGTCCAACGCACCTCGCTAAGCTTCCCTTTGGTACCGAACCAACAATACCTTTAATGGGAGACACTCAAGAGCACTGTCACCCACCGCAAACTCCAAGTCACGCCTCAAATCAAGATAACTTTTCTCATGCGCTGCCGAGCCGCTAATGATTCTCCTCACCATGGCCACACGCTCAACGGTCTTCAATCCAATCCGGACCCAAACCGCTTTCTCTCCAATCGCATCCCAACAAAGCGGCGATCCGCACTTCCGCCCATAGAGAACCTCAAATGGCGCACTCTAATATCGAATGGTAACTATTATTATAAGCAAACTCTGCAAGTGGCAACTGGTCCTCCCAACTACCCTTCCAAGACAAGACGCAAGATCGCAGCATGTCCTCCAAAGTCTGAATAGTACGCTCTGACTGCCCATCTGTCTGTGGGTGAAACGATGTACTAAGGCGAGCTGTGCCCAATGCACTCGCAGACTCTCCCGTAACTTGAGACAAAATTCGCCCCGCTGTAAACGATGGTCTTTGGCACGCCATGCGCCTTACTATTTCACGCACATAAATAGGAGCTAGATCACTCGCTGAATTTGTCGTGCGAATAGGAATGAAGTGCGCAGACTTACTGAATCGATCCACCACTACCCAAACTGCATCCTTCCCTCGCGGCGACCGAGGCAACGCCACCACAAAGTCCATAGAGATATCATCCCAAGGCCACTGGGTACCTCCAAAGGTCGCAACAACCTCGCAGGATGCTTGTGCTCAGCTTTCACTTGCTGACAAACACCACAAGAAGCCACATAATTAGCAATGTCCACCTTCATTCTTTTCCACCAAAAATTATGTTTCAGATCTCGATACATCTTAGTCTCACCAGATGAATAAAGGTACGGAGTGCGATGTGCCTCCTCAAAATATCATCTTTGACCTCCGCCTTTTGTGGTACGCAAAGGCGCCTTTAAACCTCAAAGTACCGTAATCGCCCATGCTAAAATCACTCTTTACCCTCATCCAGACGCTTCCTAACCTCCTGTAATAACCGGTCACTCACAGCTTCCGACACGGCCCGAATAGCCGACTCAAGAATCAATCGTGTCTCAACATGTGTTGTGCCCGCATAACAATAAGATATTCCCATGCGATCAAAATCAGCAATAAGGCAATCTAGAGTAGCGGAGTCGCCTTGCGACTAAGGGCATCAAGAACTACATTGGCCTTGCTCGGATGATACCGAATAGTAAGATCATAGTCCTTGATCAATTCCAACCACCTCCTTTGCCTCAAATTCAGATCCTTCGAGTGAAGATATACTTGAGACTCTTGTGATCTCGTGAAAATATCACAAGGCTCACCGTATAGATAATGCCTCCAAATCTTGAGAGCAAAACAACCGCAGCCTAACTCCAAATCATGAGTGGGATAATTCGCTCGTGCTTCTTTAACGTCTCGACGCATAAGCAATTACCTTACCGCCTTGCATGAGAACACGGCCAAGACCCACTCGTGACGATCTCAAAAGATCGTGAACCGCTTCTGGTTCGGGAAGAGTGAGAATAGGAGAGGTCACCAACCTCTCTTTCAAAATGCAAAATCGCGCACACTCATCACCCACCGGAATCTCACACCTTTCGAGTAAGTTGCGACATCGGTTTGGCGATGATAGAAAATCCCGCACAAAACGCCGATAATAACCACCAATCCCAAGAAACTCCTCACCTCCTTCACACTAGTCGGCCTCTTCCAATCCACCACCGTGGAGATCTTGCTAGGATCAACAAAGAATGCCCCGAGGGTTAATCACATGACCCGTAAAACCCACTTCAAATCCGAACTCACACTTCTTCAACTTAGCATAGAACTTGTGCTCTCTCAAAGTATCTAAAACCACCTCAAATGACGCCATGATCCTCATTGGTCTTGGAATAGATAAGAATATCATCGATAAACACCACCACGAAATCATCTAGATACTGTGTAACATATTGTTCATGGTCTCCATAAAATGGCAGTGCATTAGTCAATCCAAAAGACATAACTTTATACTCATAATGCCCATACCGTGGAGAAAGCGCTTCTCTACATCTCGCTCACGCACATGGATTTGATTATACCGATCGAGATCGATCTTGGAGAATACTTGAGCTCCATTCAACCGATCAAACAAGTCCTCAATGCGGGCAATGGATATTTATTCTTGATTGTGACCGCATTAAGCGCACGATAATCAATACACATGCGCCAACTCCCATCCTTCTTCTCTCGTGAATGTAACAGAGCTCCCCATGGCGATACACTACGCCGATCAAACCTTTAGCCAACAAATCATCCAATCGCTTCTTCAACTCGCCCCGAACGGACGTGCTAATCGATATGGAGACATCGAGATGGGACGAGTACCCGAACAAGATCAATGCGAAACTCCACGCCTCGCGCAGTGGCAAACCCTAAGCTCACCGGGGAACACATCCGGTAATCACCGACCACCGGAATCTCCTCAATCTGCGGCCACGCTCGCTTCTCAAAGAAGAGCTAAAAGAAGCCCGATTTTCACCGCACGACGACCGGAACACCCACCTAACATCGAAAGAGCGCGAGGCGCACTCTCTGAAAAGTCAAAGTCTCCCAGCACGAGGTCCGCACGAGACCGCATTCTACGTAAACAAGATATCACGGCTCGATAAGAGTGCAACCAATCCATACCCAAGATAACATCGAACGGCTCCATTTGTATAACTATCAAATTCGCCATGAACTTCTCTCCATCAATGACAATAGAACACCCAGACAAACAAGAGAGCTAGCAATAATACCCCGTGAGAACTAACCAACACCGATTGAGAAATCCATCAGATACTCAAGTTCGCTCTCCTAGCAAACGCCGCCGAGACAAACGAAAAGGTAGCCCCGAATCAAAAGGACTAAAGCATCAAACGAATCCACAAGCAAAGTACTGTCACCACGTCAGATCGACCCACGGACTCACTGTGGGCATGGCGACACTCGTGGCGCCATGGCGAAGAAGACGATGCCGGGCGGCGAGCCCCAACAATCTGCGTGGCGGTGCGGTAAAGCCGGTCGTGCAACCCGGCGGTGCCGAAGGTGGCGGCCGCCAGAGTACCCTACCGAGGCGCCAAGTCAAGGAAATGGCATCGCCGGAGGAGCAGCCATCATCCGAAAGATCCTCGAGCAGACCCATCAAGAAGAAGAAGATGGCACAGCTCCCACTTGATCACGCTTAGCGGGTTCGCGACACACCCGCCTCCTTGTGACCCGGCGGCCACACCGACGGCAATCTCCCGTCCAAGAGCACTCGGCCATGGTGTCCATCACCGCACTTAAAGCAAAGCATGCCCCGCCTCGGGACAGACGAAGAGCCGGAGTACCGCAAAAGGACGAGGCGCCAAGAAGAGAACGGTCTCGATCGCTAGACCGAAAGATCGCGGTCCTCCTTGAATTTCTTGAAAGCGGTCGAATGCACTCCACTTCCCTCACTAGAGCTCCTCTTCCGTCACCACCAAGCAACCACCCACCAGAGGCTTGCGCCTTTGTGAGTCGCATCTCCAACTCCATGCCCCTAGCTTGCTCCACAACAGAGCAGTAGTCACGGAGTGGAGTAGCTCCCAACACATGCTCGGACTCGAATTGAGACCCGACGGAACCTCATGGCTTTCTCGAAGATCATCGCTCGCATCAAGGAACAAAGCGAACCAAGTTGTTGAACTCACCTCCTACTCAAGAATAGACCTCTTCCCCGAGCAAAGGTCGCCAAGGCAACCTCCATCTTCTCAACAAACGAGTAGGGGTAGAACTTTCCCTTGAACCGATCAACAAAGTCCTCCCAAGTGATCGCCCTTGAGTGGCGGTCCTCAAGACAACACGCCCTCCCACCAAATATCTCGCTGCCCTTTCAAATGAAAGGCTACAAACGGACCCTCGATGTGAAGACATCTCTAAAGCTCCAAACCGCTTCTCCATGTAGCGCAACCATTCACGCTCGACCGGTGTGCCCGACCACAAACGGATCCAACCTCAACCCCATCCACTCTCAGTGACATCCGCGCCAGAACCGGTGGATGTGCGACAGAGCAACAACAGATGCCGCAGCGAATGGGCTACCGGCGCTGCTGACGAAGAGCACGGATCTCTCCCACCAACTCTCTCAAAGAAAGCGGGGTCTCATCTTGGACACCAACCGAGGCGGGTCAACAAAGAACCCCTCGCCATCGACTCATCTCACACAGAGGTGGCTCCACGGAACCTCTTCCGCGGGCCCGACCTCCACGATCGCGCCACCACGACCACGCCCTCTACCCCCGGCATAGCTATCAACCACAATCAACAATACACAATGAGCTCAAAGGTCAAAATAAACTCATCCATCCATAAACAACATAACGGAAGCGTAAAACTATATTCGTACCTCTCTCTAACCTACTGTGCACTAGTGTGTCAAATTTTAGGTTAGTTAACCATTAGCAAATTTTAGTTGATTTACTAATACTAAAACAAATTTTAACAATTTTAGTTTGCCTATGTTGTTAATCTATTCACCACGGACCTAAAGCCCGCTCTGATACCAACTGTAACACCCCAGCCCAACACTGAGCCTAGAATACCACCACACTACTCTTTGAACTAATAATTATTGACACACTATAAAATTACAGCAAGGAAGCAACGATAAATATGTCCATATATCACAAAAGAACATGCATAACTATGGTTCAAACGATAATAAATAATCAAGTGGAATAAAACCAGGTAAACAGTCCAAAATAGCATCAACCAACGAATCCAAATTAATAAAGCAAATAGCCTAGTCCAAACGTTGTCCTAAACTTTATTCAACCTCTAACATGTCCAAGAGTAATCCAATTCTGAATGAAAAGATTATGAAGGTAAATGATCATATGTTGTCCATGTGCTCTACTCGCTCTCGCCATTCTACGCCTCAAGATCACCTAAAGACAACAAAAGAAACAAGAGTGAGTCCACGACTCAAAGAAGCACATCCATAAACAACGAACATTAACAAATCAACAAAGATTCAATAACTTCATTATCATCACAGTACTTCTATTAATATTCTCCTACAGATATCTTCTCTTTGATTCACATCCATTAATCTCATGTGTCAATGCAAATCTAAACTACATGTCCACATGCACTTCTTTCACAGATATCAGTATAGCATGAGTGAATGCTCATGACAACATTCACTCTCAAGCCCGTTCCTCCATAAGGATCGGGGACCTCCTCCACTCCGGTGGAGTTGTGATCATTCATGATCACCTGCTCATATGCAAAGATGCTTATGTATGTAAAATATGCAAAACTCCATCATAAACATCATATCCATCTTTCCATCATGCTTGTCAACAAAGATATAATCATACCAATTATTTGTTTGCAATTAAACCAAATAAAAGCACAACAATAATGGTAGTAAAAGATAAAGAATCACAGGGATCATCATTGATCGCTGTCTACCATGCACTTGCCTTTACTAGTTGCGACGCACGATTTGACTAGCAGATGGCAACAAGCACGACGCCTCTCCTATATTAAATACACAAACTTCAATACAAGCTATAGCAACAAGAATAGCAATCAATATACTTCGCTCCTACCCGACCCAAATATACCACGTTACTCCGGTACCGAATAGTTACCCGTAGCTGTCTTAGTACTAAAACGAACGTAACTTTTGACTCGAAAGTCCGATCACCACAAACCACCCCATTCTGGATTCTTTATAAAATTCTCCACATTTTCTTAGATTACGAAGTCTTCTAATTAAATCATCTAACCCTCCGTTTTTAGCCCAGAAAGTCGGTCTGCCCGCTTCGGATCAGCAGTCTTACTAAATTCATAACTTTTGTTTTACTCAGCCAAAATTCGCGTTCTCAGATTCTACAGAACCATTGGACAATTATCTACATCTTTCATGTAGATTAAAAACTCTAATTAGTGGATTTACTATTTTTAATAACCGATCTACCAAAACAGCGCCGAAATACGACAACCCCAAGGACAGCAGTGTTCCGAAAATCATATCTCGAAATCTACTTGTCCGATTGACATGATAAAATATTCTATAGAAAGATATCGAAATTATCTACAATTAACTAGTAGATGACATTTCCAAAATTTGCCATTAAGGTACCCGAATAAATCGTACAACAAAACAGCAGGCTAAACAGATCTATTAATCGACCTCTCTACTAGAAAAATTATAAAACCTCTCTAATTAATCTAGAGTATAATCTCTAATACTTACTCGGGAATTGTGATGACGCCTCAACTGCATGCATGCATCACAGGGAAATTCTTTTCACACGCACGCAAGGCGTGATCGGCTTGACCAGAAAATTCAAGAAGAAGTAGGCTTCTCGGCTCGGCAATAAGAAGAAAGAAATCAAGAATGCCGATCTCACCACTGGCTCGGCTCGGCGGCGACGCAGAAGAACGCAAGCAACAAATGGCGGCGTCAAGAAGAAGACACTTTCGGCGTCCACGCAAGAAATAAGCAGCCAAAGAACGCCGACGACGATCCACGCGGCAAGAGGATCAAGAAGAAGACGCCAAGCCGGTGGCTTCGACAAGACAAAGAAGAAGTCTTCTAAAGAAGAATAAGACAAGCGGCAAAGACAAAGAAGACAAAGACTACAAGCAGCAGAAGAGCAAAGCAAAGCAAATACAGAGGGGCAAGAGCGCAACGCGCAAATGTAAGAAAAGCAATCAATACAAGGCGGTGGAAGAAAAACAAAAGAAAAGAAAAGCTGCTAGGGTTTCTAAAATTCCCAACATCTATTTATATAGCTCTTAAAACTCTGAAATTCTATTTTCTTATGTACTATTTTATTTAATTACGCACCGACTCTTAAGACGTTATTATTAATATTAATATTATTTTTCAGAGTATTACAGCACTAACAAATTATCTATGTTATAATCTTCCGCACCAGAACAAATGGACAATCCGTTAAAGTACAAAGTTGTACTTGCAAGACTTACCCAAATAAAATATTATACATACTAGTGGTTGATCAAAGAGAGGTTATAGTGGCTCTAGTTTTTGAATAAACACAACATTACTTAATCTACACCTTCTAGTTCAAGAAAGTAGTTTTAGCAATAGACTGTTTAACAAAAGAGAGTTAAATAACAGAAAAGTAAACATATTTCAAACAATATCAAAGTGGCAACCCCACCTTGATAAACTAAACTCATGACACACCTGTCATGTCGATACCAAGTTGTCTCATGTCAAATTTTAATTTAGAATCTAACAATGATGTCAGTCAAGGTCCAAGTGATGTCCATAACCGTGGACACGGCTATTGGAATAGGTTATAACCCTGCAGGGGAGTACATCTTTACCCACCCGACTCGCTCAGCCCATAAGCCTCCGGATGATAACACATTTCCTTTGGTGTGTCGGCCAGGAAGATCAAGACTCAGTATTTTTCAGTAACAAAATTATATTGAAGTGATCCACTCATGCATGATAAAATCCCGCTTAGTGCTAGCTATACCGCCTACTAACTAACCGGGCATGCAAGTTGTGTCCGTGGAGCCAATGTAAGGAGTTAGCATGTGGGTCGACTGCCCAACATCAAAATAAAAATAGCGCTCACTTGCACATTATGTCCTTACATTGGGTTCCTAAGGAACATGAGATTTCACGGCCCCATGTCCTCACACCACCTGTGTTTCAACTTAATACAACCTTCCCCTTACTTGACCAAGCGGCGCACATACACCACGTATGGAAGTACGAGTGATACTTGGAATGACAACCCAAAGTTCGGTCCTTGATGATCCGGAGAAATCTTTCCACAATACCCAATTCTCGTGCACGAAGGCACCCTCACTACTAGCCACTTGTCCAGATCTAAACCCATTTTTAAAGAACAAAATTTAGACTCCACAATCCGATTCGAATATCTGAACTAAAAACATAAATACAATTATTCAGTGTCTCCTAGGATTGACGAGATAACCCCGTCAACCGAACTACGTGACTACTGACTTGCATGGCTAAGCACAAACACCAACGATAAGTAATATCACTCACAACTAACATAGGCATATCTGAAAAGGAGAATTCAAGGTTAACCTGCAATAATTAGGATATAACTAACTAGACTTCACAAAGTATTCATACTCGAAAATAGCATGCATGCAAGTATATTAGCATTTCAAAACTGTGGATATCATGGGGATATGCTCCAGATCTTAGGATGATGTGACAATTGGCAATGGCGTTTACGGTTTGTCGTTTCACGTGTTTAGACAAAGTTCAGTGTTGTCGCCGAGACCGGTCCGACCGCCAGTATACCGGTTCGACGATCCATGGCCGGCCCGACCGCCTTGGTGGCGCTCGGACCGCCACATTCTAAAGTGAGAATTGAGCTGGGCCAAAAATAGAGTGTGTAGGCAAGAGAGGGGATTCTATTGCACTTGGTCTCGTAATTTTTGGAGTCTCCAGTCAAAAGTTCTGTTGGTTTGAAAATTCCAGTAGGTTTCGGTTTTCAGAGAGGAAAAACGGCTAAGTCCCAGCTGGCGGTCTGACCGGCCCATAGGTGGCGGTCGACCGCCAGGGTGGTCGACCGCCTGGGGCGGTCTCGACCGTTTTCACTTTGATCGCCGCCTCGTCGTGGCGGCGTTGTTCTGCTGTTAGGTCAAAGTCATGAGTTTCGTGGCATATATGTTGCATGATGCATGTTTTGACTAACATGGGTCAAGTTGTGAAGAACTTGTTCCCAAATTCGGTTTACTTGTCTATTGTTGTGCAGGTTGCTTGGTGGTCAACGACGGTCAACGACGAGGATGATCGGGACTAGGCTTGGAGAGCTGAGGTCCAGAACGATCGACGATGCCGAGTGAGGTCAATGTACTCAAGCGTGGTGCAATATGGACAAGGGTGACCTATTTGCTAATCTGAGGCGCAAGATGGCGTAAGGTGTAGCTAGTTAGGTCAAGGGATGTTAAAGGCGGCGCATTAAAATGCGTGCGTATGTGTCCCGTTTGTTTTGGACCTTAACGGGAGCCCAATAGGATCAAACATCTAGAAGGTCTAAGCATCCACTATAAATAGGAGAGGGAGGTGGCTGCACCTCTTCTTCGCCTCTTTTGCAATTCTTGTAAACCCTAATTTTCTTAGGGAGAGCTTTTGTGGAGGCTAGGGTTCTTGATGTTTGATGTGATTTTTATGCTCTTGGATTGAGCATTGTCCTCCATTGATGGAGTGGCTGTAAGACCTGATCATATCAATCAATCAAAGGAAAGTTTGATCAATGTTTTATCTCATTGCGTTCTTTCTCTCTATTTGATGATTTTAGGTATTTCTTTGATCCGTGAGTTTTTGCTTAGTTTCTTCACGTGATCTAGCTTGTTGTGACGTGTGGGAATCTATCTAGGATCATCAATCACCCATGAGCAAGAGATTTGACCTAGTTTTTGTTTTGATCCGGTTTTGAACCCTGTTTGATCAAACGACAAAGGATCTTGATTCATCCAAGAATTATCATAATCTTCGATTGGAATAGGTCCCTGATATCATAGAGAATGTATGTTCCAAGTTTCATCAAGTTTGGATTAGTAGATTAAAAGTTTCATCTATTTTCATCTTCGTCATCGGGGCTGTTCTTCTATTCTATACACCGGCGGTCAGAGCGCCCATAGCCACCGGTCAGACCGGTCGGGAATCGGTCCGACCGCAAGTTAGGCAGCGGTCCGACCGCCAGTAGATTGTTTCACTTCAATCTTTGTTGATTTTGTCCTATTGCTTTGAGGTTTTTATTAGATTCAATATTAGTCTTCTGCTGTACTGATATACTGATCTTCATAGCTTCTATAGCTATTGGAGTAAAGTTTTATTGATCCATTATTTGTGAAAAAGTGAGTGTGCTCCTATTCACCCCCACCCCCCTCTTGTCGCCTTTTCAGTCCAACAAAAACACTGAAGTAAGAAATACAAGAATCAATATGTATGAAAGAATAAAAGTAAAAAGTGATTCTTGCACCTTGCTGGAATGCCAATTGTTCACTTTTCGACGAATACTCATTCGCTGCGGTCGGCTCGGATTCTAAAGAAAAAACGTTATTGAATAAACAACAAGAAAATCCAAAATACTCAAAAATGCATGAAAACATCACAGTAAAGAGATGATGATTTATTATGAATTTAGGTGAAAATTTTAATTCATTTGGAGTTTATTTCGATTAACTATATATTTTTCAAGGTTAAAGTTATTAGTGTGCATGTATTTTAAATATCATATTTTTATGTAATAGTAATATGTTCAAAACCTATTCCAATTTAAAGTACAGCAAAAAAATGTAAACTAACAAAATTGAGTTTGCTCAATTTGGATTTAAAATGAATTACTTATGAATTTTTGAAGTTTATAACATTTTTCAGTGTAAAAAAAATTAAAATTGGATTTTCTAATTGCGCGAAATACCTTTTACACTCACGGCCGCCTAGCCACAGAGGATGACTGGTGGGACCGTACGGAAAATGTTGACTAGATTATATTTGTCCCAGCCACGACCAATGACGTCGAAGGCGTATTCAAAGAATACGTCTTTAGTTTTTCTAAAATGTATTCTGGTAAAACCGCTCTAGAAATTACGTTTTCCAAACATAGAAGGCATACTTCACGTTTTGTGCAATTATTTAACCAACCGTGAGGGCCCACATGTAATAGACTCAAGGTCTTAATTAAAAACCTAATCACATTCATTACGGTGGGACCCACATGTCATACGATCATTAAAGAGTGTAATTAATACTAATGACCATCATTACCTGTTTTCGCCGACAGTTCAACGGAGCGCGCGTGCGCGAGCACGCGGCGAGGTATGCGCTCCGGACTCGGGAGTGACACCACGAGGTGCGGGAGGATGGTGCGAACTTGTCCCAAGTGGCGCGAAGTCCGACGGTCGCCGGAGCTGAGCTCGCGGCGGCCAGAGGTGGAGACGAAGGGATGGCTCACGTGGAGATGATGCTACAGGTGTCGATAAGCTTCAGAAGAAAGCGCATCAAAATCGTCGTGACTCCAGGAACGAGGCAGCCAAGATCTTGACGGCTAAGGAGGGTGGTGGCGGTTAGAATCGCTACAGTGGCGCTTGACCGTACTTGGAGAAGATGGCGTCGCCCGTCTTCGGTGATGCACCAGAGTCAAATTAATTTCACTATAATACTCAGTAGAACAACACGATCACAAAGGACCAGATAATGTTGAAGGAGACTCACCGGAATGCCTAAAGAGCTACGGGACCATGGCGGCCAGAGGCGAGAACGAAGAAGTGGCTCCCGCCGATTTAGTGGACGACAACACTTCGGACTGGAAAAAAATGGGCGCAACAAGGTGGGTTGAGTCCGGCGGTAGACTTGCGAGCTCAAGGGTGGCAACAATGCGGCGGTACTCCTCTTGTCGACTTCCACGGCCGAGACAAGGAAGTGGACAGAGAGGGTGAGGGAATGCGGGAGGAAACAAATGGGCAGGCCTAGAAGGATCACGGAAGCCAAGCGATGCTTCAGAGAGGGACACGAGGACACAAGGTGGCGATCGACGACCTTGGTGGCGAGCATGCACGGCGACAGCTCACGCGGCCGAACAGCGGGAGGAAGACGACGAACTGACAGGCGGGCCCATTTCGTCAACAGAAGAAAGAAAGTAGTGTGGTCGGACGCTGTGCGAGTGGTGCGGTTGGGTGCGAGGAAGTGGCGTGCTTGAGTCAAGTCAAGTGGCTTTGTCACTACATTGCCATTAGGTTGGGTCCGGTCAGAGTTGACTGAATTCAAAATTAAACTTCCAAACTTTGATTGAGGTTTAAACCTAGCAAATAAATTCATAAAATTTTGAAATTTTTCAGGGGAGTTCCTAGGACAAGGTAGAACCCATACAATATTTCCAAAAATATTGTTCATGAATTAATTACTTATTTAAAATTTATTAACATTAGTTATTTAAGGATTGTGTTTGTATTTTTCCCAAGGTCAATTTGAATTCCAAAATTTTGATAAAAATTATATTTATTCATGATAATTATTCTAGTATTTGAATAAATTATTTTATAGAGCTTATCATAAATATTTATTTCCATTTGTTTTAGGTCTGAAGTTTAATCTAAATGTTTAACCTTTAAATTGGAATTTTTAAATTTCATAACTTATGATTTGACTCCAAAATGATATGAAAATGCTTATGAAATGCATCTAAAATCCATTAATAAAAATGGGATGTGACAGTGCGCATGGGGAGGCGTGCGACTTACAGGCCCAAACACCTCTTTTTTATTCAGAGATAATAATTCTGCTTCTATTGCCTTCTACCAATCTTTCCAATCTGATCTTTTCTTACATTCAGCGAATGATGCAAGCTCCGGATCAAGATCGATGATTGTGACAATTTTCTTTGCAAAATAAATGTTGACATTGGTTGTTGTTCTATTCATAGATTCTCCCGTTGTCACATAATTTATAGCTATTTCTTTGAGGGGTGATTCTTCTAATGTTTCTACTTGCTCACTGCTGCTTTCAATTACGGGGACAAGTCCCTTTAGTTTTCCAGCTCCGATGTGTGTGCACACATCTATGCTAGTGTCACTCTTCATGGGGATGTTCAATTCTGGTATACCTTTTCTGAAGGTGTTATACTGGTGCTAGGTCTCAACTGGATCCCCTTCTGGTTCTGGGGAACTTCGGTGATCGACTGTGTAAATTCATTCTTACCCTTTTTCACCAAGCGTCCCTGGTTACTTCGTATTCGAGGGGCCAGAGTTCTCGTCCTTTCTGAGGCCTTAAGACGAGATTAGGGATACCTTTATCGGTATTTCAACCCTCTCTGGTGCATTGCGTACAGGCATACATGACTTGGTCACGCTTATCAAATCACTAAAGTGGTCAGGCAGTCGATTCGCTAATATTTGCAAATCAATTATCTTCTGGACTTCAATTATCTTCTAGACTCCAATCGTCTTTTAGACTTCAAATATCTTCTAAACTTTAATTTATTTCGCTAGTGCGCTGGTCATGGGCATGGATTTAAATTATCTTCTAGACTTCAATTATCTTCTGGACTTTAAGTATTTTTCAATATTTTTCATCATAGGGTTGATTTTCAAATATGATAAATTTTCGGTGCTGACCCTTACGCTAGTTGCATAGGTGAATGGATGTTATTTGCCGATGGTCTAAAATTGATGAGAGTTGCTGCGAGCAGGACGACGTGTCCCTAACATGTACTTGGTAAATTACAATTCTTCAAAATTATGTTAATCCATTCTAGGTGTGGACATGCGGTATGGAATGCTTAACTTTAATTCCTGTTTTCATGCAATAATCATCAAATGTCTTCAAAGTAAATTCTCCGGTGTTGTCTATTCTGGTGTGGATTAGCTTTGCAGAAACGTGGTTTCTCATAGACAATAAACGTATGTGCGACCATTTCGAGGAAGCATCGATGAGCACCATAAAATACCAAAGTAGCCCTGACAGGGGGCTGTATAGGACCGCAAATATCTCCCTGTATACGGTCTAGGAATGTAGAGATTTCATCCTACACTTTCAGAGCAGAAGGTCTAGTAATTAATTTCCCAGTAGCACATGCAGGGCACACAAAATCTTTCTGATTCGGGAAATTCTTTTCATTGACATTATGTCCCTGAGAATTGTTAATTATATTTCTCATCATTCTAAGACCTAGGCGGCATAATCTATCATGTGGAGATAGAAAAGTTTAGAGCTCCCAAATATGGTTTTCAGGGCAGTATAGGTTGTAGGTGCCTCAATATTAGTGTAGTATAGCACAGTTTCATATGAAGAAAGTCATTCTAATATTCTTTTCCGCTTTCTTCACGCTTTGTAATGAGCATGTATTCCTTACTATACTCTTCTTCAGTTTCTACGTGAAAACCATTAGCGCGAATATTCTCGAGAGTTCTAATCGATTCTGGGTACAACAGGGCTTCTTCAATGACCAAAGTTGTGCCCATTGGGAGTATAATTATGGTGTTTCCCGAGCCGATTATACAAGTATCGCTGTCTGCAATTGTCATAAGACTACCAACATTTTTACTGATCGACTGAAAATTTCTGTCTCTCTCAAGGTGGTATTTATTGTGCCGCTACCTGCTAAGCACACTTCCTCCATAGGGCTACGTTCTAATATAAGATACTTTATTAATATGCAGCAGGAAGTAAGCAATACATAAATAAAATACTTCAAATATCATAACATAACTTGCTATTATAAATACGGGAAAATAAGCCTTGCAGGACTCATCATAAGAATTTTAATACTTTGCTCTCCTAGAGCTTACTACCATTATTCAAAGTTCCATCACAATCACAATCACAAACTGCAAGTGACTGTAAAAAGATCCAAGTGCAATGCTTGCACTAGATCGAATCAGCGAAGTATGTAGAAACATCTGCCTGAATATGCTCCATGGCGGGAAGCCGATGGTCACTGCAGGCGTGCTTACCGTCACAGCCGTGCGTGGCCGAGGGCGGCGCGCACGGCAACCGCAGTATCGCGCGTGGCGGCCGGTGTCCACGTGGCGGCGATCGGCGCGCGGCAAAGCGAGGGCGGCGCGTCTTCAAACGGTGGGCGTGGGCGTGGGCGTGGCGCCACGGGCGCAGAGGCGTGGCGCTACGGCGCGGCGCGCGCCAGACGGGACAGCGGTCATGCGGGCCTTTGGTGAAGGCAAAGGGACCGGTGGTGCCAGATCATCCCTTTTTTTCTTTTCTATGATGCCCATGTGGGTGGCGCTAATCGGTGGTGGCAAGGTTCATTGGCGGGAGGAGCCGTCGGGGCGGTGTCGGCCGACGGCAAGTCAGCAACGGCGCTCGACTCTAGGCCTTGCGTTGGCGATTTTTTTGTCCGTATTGTTCATATGATAACACACTGTTCATCCAAGTACTGTGCATACAAGCACTGTTCATTTGAGAACTGTTCATTTGAGTACTATTCATACAATCCACCGATCGGCTTAGCCAGCGACTTCAAGTCGGCTTAGAGTAGATTAGAACGGATTTGCAATTTCCAATCTACTTTTTCATACAATCTACCGATCGGCATTGTGCTAGCGACTTCAAGTCGGCCCACGGTAGATTAGAGCGGATTTACACCGTAGAAAAAAACCAATCTAGAAAGCCAAATTTGCATAATTAAAAGCAATCTAGAAAAAAAAAACAATTAATCTACGAGCATCGTTCTTCGACGGTTACATTTCGATCCAATGAGAGTCCATGCTAATAACGTGTTAAGAAACCGTCGCTGACGAGTCCAATCCGAACGATCACCTCGTAGACAAATATACAATCACATCAAACAATACAAGAATAGAAAAACAGAATTGTAGATTGAACATAAAGATGTATGAAACTTCTTACTGCTCTTTATTGCTCTTCATACGATCAGACTTTTACAATGACTAGTACCCTTTATTTATAGGCTAAAGACCCTACTAGAATTTAACATAAAATGACTATACATGAACCGGCTACTGAACCAAGCTCATGGTTTCCAACAGATTTAAATAGATCAATAATGGCACAGCCTCCTGAAAAACAAACAAGATCACCTCCGCCAATCTCACTGACGGCATTTTCGTCCCTGCCGCACCGCATGTTAACCCAGACCTGACCCCCAGAAAAATAGTTTCGGTTGCAGATGCATCGTGCCTATCTGAAACAAGTATTCCTATCCTCTGTCTTGCCATCCAAACGAAGCTGACGCGAATAGCAAGCATTTGAAAACAAGTTGCGCAATACGAGAAAATATGTTCTGGGAACCTTAGATACAGCTGTCGCTAGCAATATATGAATGAAACATGGTCAAAACATGAGCACGCCGAATTTGTCAGTAACCTATCTGTATAATTCTGCAGATAAACCCGGAGAAGGAAGAGTACTCCAAAAGTACTACAGCTTTAAAATTTAGAAATTGAGTTCGATTTTAGTCTTCGCTAGATCTTGTTCTCATGTCATCAGCATGCTCACTATCTTGGATTTCCTCTGTGTTAGCCCATGTATCCACATCTGCATCCATATCTGGGTCTGCTTCCGTAGTTTTCCCTTCAGTAGTGGGAGGGGAATGGCTACTCCCAGTTCCACTGGTGTAATTGCTAGTTTCTGTCGCATTAGACCCAGTGTGTTTCTCCATCATCCCAGACAGAGCTAACTTCGGAGACCACTCAAGTACATCATCAATTATATTAGAAACCCTCTTTTGGTACCTAGCAACAGGGAAAGGAAAAGGTTACTGAACTGACACATAACATGCAACTGAATTTCATGGCACTGATTATCACAGGTCCAGTGCCTGACCAATACACTGTCAGAAACGTTGTTTGCAAAATATGTTTATTACTAATACTCATGCAAGACGTCACCCCTTTTTTAAGATTATTCCACAGATCCACAAACTGCTCTAACATCAACCAGACAAACTATACACCCCAACTCTTACATTGACAACCATATGCACTAATAACAGCATCCAATTGATAGTTTTCCCATTGGACAGGAAATTTGCAGTTTTGCACATGACCTATAAGCACATCATAAAATTGGCATACTACAGCCATACTTTTTGGCAGACCTATATAGCACATCATGAAATTGCCATACTACAGCTCTACTTTTTCGCAGATACACCATTAGATAGAGAAATCTGCCTATAAAAATTGTGCTGCCTATCCATTAATTTCAAGGTAGGATATAGTGTCAGCTTCCTATTAACATCAATTTAAGCTAAACATAATGCCAATCCTTTGTTGTAAACAATACTGTGCAAACTGGAACGTGGTTGCTATTATTTGAAGCTAAGTGTGCACTATCAAAATTAGAACTGCATGACCAATCTGCCAAAAAAAAAAATGGCAGGTGTCTGCAATTTTTTGCTAAATACAGATGGGTCATGTTTCATAGAACACTTCTATGACCCAGCATGGCTCTTAGGTGACACCATGAAATAAGAAAATATTCTGCAGAAAACAAATTACCTGGCTCTAGCTGCTTCATCTGGAGCATGGTGCCTAAGCAACAATATCACCAATACAGCAACAATAGCATAGAAAAGTCTTGATGTCCACTTTGATCGCTCTGCTTCATCCTTCTCAGGCCAAAACCGAACAAGTTCTCTAAATGTTGTTTCCTCTGCATTTATATTGGGGAAGAACCACACACGTTTCCCAAGAAGAACCCATAGAATGCCAAAGATAGCAGCTCTTACTGAAATTCCATTGGAAATATATGCAATGAGGTGGTAAAAGCAAAAATTAAAAATAAATATTTCAAGAAAAAAAGAACATGTTCACAACAAAAAAAACATATATGCCTGAAAATAACACAAGCTAAATATTTTAACATATCATCGTTGCTAAGTTAGAGCGGTTAACAAACTAAGGAATGCAACATAAAGCAGTGCGACTATAGCAAATGCAGCATAAACATACAGTAACAGCAACAACACTAGTAATAGCAGACTGGTAAATTACAGTGCACTAAGAGTATATGTAAGTATATCACTGAAACTCCATTGCTCAAAACATTTCCTAGTGCCTAACATCCTATTGCATCTCAAGAACACCAAAAACGAAGACTTTCTAACTTTATCATGTATACTTTTTTTTAAAAAAACAACCCCCCTAAGTGAAACAAGGTATCAACTAGGTTTGCAAAATCACTAGGAACATTGGAGTCACTGGATTTCCTGGGGTCTGGGGATGACCAGAATTACACAAAGTGGACCTGGGGTGCTGCCGAGGTATAACCGTGTAATGACGGTACACACTGTTAACTTCACACAATTCGATTAAGGAAGAGAATTTCCCTTAAGGCATGTTTGGCAACAATTGGGACAGGAAATGAAAATTTAGAGATGGGAATTTATGTGCCCATAGCTAGTTCTATAGTTCATACTCATCATCATTAATTGAGTTGGAGTGTTGGACCAAGGCATTAGATGTAACCAAGGTTCAAGAAAGCATTCCTAGGCGCCGCCTAGGCGGTTGGCGGCAGCTTGCCGCCATGACTTCGACGTAGTCGGCCTGCTAGGCGGGGGCCGCCTAGGACCGATTAGGCGGGTCGCCTAGGACCGATTAGGCGGGTCGCCTAGGACCGGTTAAGCGGTCAAAGCCGGTACAAGGAAGCCTGGATGGCGCTCGGCGAGGCGGGCTCTGCTCCCGCACCTGCGCCGGCCCCGCTACTCTCTCTGCTCTCGCGGCGCCGCCCTCCCCCGAGCGGGAGTAGAGGGCAGAGGGCGGTGGGGAGGGCGGCGCAGGGGAGGGTGGCGGTTGAATGCGGGGGCAGAGAGGAGGACGACGTGGGGGAGGGCGGCACAGAGGGAGGGCAGGAGGGAGACGGGCGGCCGAGTCAGCGGATCTTTGCGGTCGCGGCTGAAGGGGAGAGCGAGAGGGAGAGGGGCGACCGAGAGAGAGTACTGTGAAAAAGTGAAGTGAGGAGAGACAGGATAAGGTTAGGTTAGGTTAGGGGTCACGTGGCCATGGGCTGAGGATAGAAAGTGGGCCGAGGGATTGGGTTTTAAGCCCATTAACAATAGTGCTCACCGTGAATTGTTTTCTTTTCCTGCACTGTAGCTAGTCGGTCGCCTAGGCGGCCTACGCGCTACGCGCCGGACCACTGCCTAACTAGTGCCTAGCGCTTTCTTGAACCTTGGATGGAACTTGGAAGGAACTACTTAGATTAAATTATGCTATGCTAATTTATCTGGACCTATATCTGTTATATCTGGCATTAGTTTGGTGGGATTGAGCAAGGGAGTTCAACTTTTCGAACCAATCCACCAAGCCCTCAATTTGTATGCAAGTGGATTTGTACAGAGAATTTAAGCAAACTTAGATATGGAAGACTAAATTCCCGATCCCATTTATTATCAGGGTGCCCTCAGGGAAGAGATTGTTGGGAGTTGGAGCCCAAATTCCCATCCCCAAACGCCCTACTAGTTCATAACGTCACATGCCCACTAACCAAACAAGGGATCCCGCCCATCAATTTCCCACTAATGTAACACAGTAACACCTCGCAGGATATATGTTTTAGAAAAAAAAGGAACCATACTCTAGCTATTTTTGCTGAAAATTGGCAGCCCAGTTTTTGGTTTTTGGATAACTTGAATACGATGATTTGGGTAAAAGGCTTACCACCCTATAATCGCTAGGAACTGAAACGAAACTGGTATTGGTGAACAGTTTCAGAAACATTGGTATCAAACATTCTATAAGTAATGGCTAAAGTGATGAGTTCAGAGTGTGTGTGTGCGTGTGGGTGAGAGAGAGAGAGAGAGTCTTACATAAAAGAAGGGATACAATGAACAGTAAAGCTCCAGCACATGAATACAGTACCACAATCTTGCATTGGTATGGATAAACTGGAAACAGGCAGACTGCCAACGCAAAGAGAGGCCAAACAAATGAAAGGATTGTCTGCCACAAGGTCCGTCTTTTGAGAAACATCCAAGCAAAAAAACCATCATTTTCAGTGAACAATTGTTCCTGCAAGTACAAATCAAGCTGAGTTCAATAGAAGAACATCCCCAGAAAGAAAATAATATCGTGAAAACAACACATTCTTTATTAACCATTTATTACAATGCAACACAAAAGATAGAAATGCATTTGCTATGCATGACTACATGGCTAGAAATATGCAAGGTACACAGCCACACAGGTATAGGTTCAAAAGGAATGCAATGTACAAAATCTGCGGGTCAAGACTTGTATTGTTTCACCTGATACAATCATTATCTTACTTGAAAGTAAATGCAGTAATTGGAACGGATAAAAAGGTATCATCCTCCAACTCATAAGAAAACATTCGCTTGACATCAAGAAAACGATGATAATAATGCAATTGACACATAAATTAAATAAGGGTTAGGTAAACTTCGCGAATAGTAAGTCATTAGAAACACACTATTCAGGAGGCAATGCTAATCAGCATCATTCGAAAAGACAAATCTCTAGGTTATATTATAAAATGTTCTTCATAAGCAGAACATGGTACTTACATGATGTATCTCCAAATGAGCAGGCCATGATGATAATTTTTTCTTTCCTGGCCTGACAGTTTTCCAAACTCGGTCACACCTTATTACAAGGTTCTTGCTCAGCAGAGTGTTAACAATGTCTTCGACTTCTAAATCTTTATCTGGCCCTAAAATTTCCCTACCTTCTGGATCATTCTTCATGAAGGTACTAAAATCTTTTCCACGAAAATACTCAACACGAGTTTCTTGCATAATTGCCCATCTTGATTCCAGTTGCTTGTTATCCCTGACCTTCTCAGCAAACAATTGATAAACATCTTTCTTTGGAGCTGGCTTCTCCTATATGATACAGCAGCATGTTATTTCATCACCATTAGGGAATAAAACATCCAAGAATATAACAGTTTATGATCATCCTCTACTGTTACATAAAATGTGATATGAATCCAAGGAAGGTAATCCCAAATAATTTGGTTTGGTCTTAGGTTCAATCAACTTAAGATGAAGAAAACCAACGTCCGAGACCACGGGTAAGCGGAATTCTATCCTATATAATAATCAACTCATGGCTAGTGGCAATATCAAGAAATTCCAAGTTGCAGTAAACAAGAAAAGTGGAAGCTCGCTTACAGGAGCGCCAGTTCCAAATTTTCGCCACAGGAGTAACAGCCCTAGCACACGAACTTTTCTGACTGTTAAGTCACAACAAGAGCCCCAACAAAACCTCCCAAAACCCACAATTCGTGCAAGTCCTCACGCCCCAAGCGAGGAAACCAAATCTTCTAACCGCCAGTCTATCCACAGAACACGACTAGAGAGACCATACGCTTCTCCAGATCTACAAATTCTAGTGAGAACGACGAGTAGTCGAATTTCTAACACCCAACCAACCATACTCACCACACCAAATTTTGCAAAACCACGACGGATCATTCGAACCCATAGGAAAAGCAAGACATGGACCTAACGCGCCCTCCAAATATACCTAAATGCGCAACGGAACAGCATGTAAACCAAATCTACAGCCCACGTACGACGAACGGAGCAGAGCAATCGAGCTGACCTGGGGGCCGGGGCGTGAGGAGCGGGAGACGGGGGCCTTCTTCCCCTTGTCCTTCTCCGCCGCCTTCGCCGCCGTCGCCTTGGCTCCCTTCCCCGCCATCTCCTCCGGCCCGGCCCGCGCCGCGCCGCTCGAACGACGGCGAACCCCTAAACCCGGAACCGAGCCCGACCAAGGGCGGCACCGAATCAGAGCGGACAGGAGGGCGAATCCGGCAGATCTCACGCCCGATTCAAGAAATTTTGGGGGAAATTGGGGGTTTTGTTTGGAAACCCCTCTTCACCTTTTCGCGAGTTTCCCTTGCCGGTTCCCTTCTAATTCTCACGTGAAACGAATGGAAGCGAGACACTCTTTTCTTTTTCAGGGTTTTACGGGGGAAAATGAATATTTTTTATTATTTAATCTATTTTTAAAAATATTTTTTTTCCTAATTTTATTTTCAATTTTAACTTTTTGGTCGCACCACAACGAACGGCGTGACAAAAATACTCTATCATACTACGTACTACGGTGTGATCAAAACTGTGACGATAGCCCTCTTAGCTAACACGTGTTCATTTTTGGGCTAAACCACGCCGAGATGCTTGGTGTGGCAACGTGCTTTTGCCACGCCACGTGTTGTGGCATGACCAAAGATGTCATGATCTGAAATAAATTTAGTGAGATCTTTAAAATATTTTTAAAAAATTGATTAAATAAAAAAATATTTGAAAAAATGTATTGTAGACAATATGTCCATCTCGTAGGACTAGGGAGAGGGTTTATCCACTTCCTGTGGACAAAGGTCGTAATGGAGCCACACATGGGGTGTCTTTTTTTTTCTTTTCCACAGGCATGGAAATAAAGTCGACCATCTGTCCATCAAGTAAACGAGTACGGATATGGGTGAGCTCCACTCGTGTCTGTCTCGCCCGTTTACCTGCTAGCCCACACTAACAGGTGGCCCTGATGAAACCCTAGTACCCTTTCCTATTTGGTTAGCCGCCAGCCATCACTCATTCGCTCCATCATCCCAGCCAAAACCCAACCCCAAATCCCCCTCTTCACGCCCCACCACTGCCCCTCCTTATGCCCCGCCGCCGCCCCCATCCTCTTGCCCTCCCCCCCCCTCACGCCTAGCCACTGCCCTCTCCTCACGCCCCACCGTCGAGGTCCGTGCCATCCGAAGCTAAGGCCACCTCGCACCTAGCGCCAGAGATCGACGGTGGTGTGGTTCCCGTGACTGAACCAAGGCCGTGCCGTAGGAGCCTGTCCTAGCTAGGGAATGGGCGGGAGTAGGCAAAGGAGATTGAGGATGGGACTACGCCCCAGCGAGGATATAGTGGATCACTGAGCTTCGGTAGCATCACCATTGCACTCCTTCCTCTGGCTCTGACCACGTGGGCGTGTGGTGGCACACAAGCATGCCGGTGGAAAATGGGCATGGGCGAGGTTCTCTGCCCGTCACCCATCCGGGCATGCCCATGGGGGAGTTTTGGGCTGGCGGGCATAGATATGGACAAGCATACCCGTGTCCACTTCACCCCATTGTCATCCCTACATAGGACCCTCCTTTCACAACAAGACACGTGGAGTGCAAATCTTCGAACCACTAGGGATGCAATCGGATCGGAGATCACTCATCTTGTGGCATATTCCATATTTTTCTCAAAATCATAGTTGGACACGGACAGTACCAGATACGAATACGAATGCAGATAGTCTTGGTCACGAATACGGAGCGAATACATGCCGAACCGAATACGGATTGTTTCGGCCACGAATATTTAGTCGAATATTGCCTGAAAATAGAAATAATATATGTCGCACATATAAAGATCAGTCTACTATACTACTTGTCCAAAATGCAACTACATTAGCAATTCAAAAAACAAATTTGACTACATCATATTATGACAGTGGCTAGTTAAAGAAGTAGTAACTAGCAAGTAGCAAATCATAGTGATAGCAGTACAAAAGATATCCAAAATATAACTGGCTCACTATATAACATGACATATACAACACATACAAAGGCTACAGACTAGTAGCAATAACCAGTTATGGATACATAGAACGTTGACTGTTAGCAAGTTTGTAGCATCCCAATTTTTTAGTTTTCCAAAACACTTTATTTAAAATAAGGTTTTATTAAAAAAAACAAGATTTTTTACAATTTAACAAAGCTTAAATATTTTTTTAGGAATGAAAATGATTTAATATGAATAAATCAAGCATCCATTAAACTCAAAAGTATTTTATTTAAGTTCCTTATGTTCAAAAGTATTTTTTTCTATTTTTTTGGAATTCTTTCGAGTTCATTTGCTATTTTTCTTGGCTTATTTGGATTTACTGTATTTTCTAAAAATAAAAAAACTAATTTAAATACTAGAAAAGCCTCATGGGTCGATTTCTCTCTCTGACCCACTAGGCATAGAGTTTATTGGATATGTTGGACCGAAAAGGCGACTAGAGGGGGGTGAATAGGAGCATGCTCACTTTTTCAACCAAGATTAGATTCAATACAAATTTCACTCCAATAGCTATGGAAGCTATGAAGATCAATATACCAGTACAGCGGAAGACTAGTATTGAATCCAATCTAAACACCGAAGCAAAACAACCAAAATCAACACTGCTAAAATTCTAAGTGTTAATGATCGACTCTGTGTTAATGGCGGTTGACCACCACCTTGGGCTATTCGACCTCCAATCGATGAACAAGAAAAAATAGCCCAAAAAACGAAGTTGCGAATTGATGTAACTTTTGATCTACAACTCCAAACTTAATGAAACTTGGAACACACCTTCTCTAGGATGTCTGAAACCTATTCCAATCGAAGATCGTAAAGATACTTAGAAAAGTTACGACCTTTTTCAGTTTGAGAGGAGGATGGTTCAAAACCGAGTCAAAACGAAAACTAGATCCAAAAACTTAATCGTAGGTGATTGATGATCAAGATGATCCTAGATGTGTTCCCACATGTCACGGCAAGCTAGATCACGTGAAGAAATCAATCAAAAACTCACGAATCAAAGAAAGACTCAAAATCACCAAATCGAGATAAGAAAGGCAAAGAGACACATCTTTGAGCAAACTTTCTTTGGATTGATTTGATAGGGTTTGGGTTTACAGCCACTCCATCAATGGAAGACAAAGCTCATTCCAAGAGCACGAAATCAAATCAAAACTCTCTAGAACCCTAACCTCCACTAATCCTCTCCCTAAGCAAAACTAGGGTTTCAACAATAATGAAAGGGTTGAAGGGGGTGCAGGCACCTCCCTCCTCTATTTATAGTGGAGACTTAGACCTTCTAGAAGATTAACTTAAATGGGCTCCCGTTAAGGCCCAACACAAACGGTCACACATGCACGTATTTTAAAGCGCCGTCTTCAACACCTCTTGACCTAAACCGCTTCTCTTTGCGTCGTCTTGCGCCGCAGGTTAGCAAAAGGTCACCAAGGTGGTATTTGGTAAGATTACCAAAATACCCCTTCTCGGTCTGAGAGACCATGTGAGTAGGGTCCCCTTTCGAGTGATGAGTATTTGGCGCTGTGTTGAAAAGTTTGTGATTGGATCAATTGCGCTTACTGCTGCCAAGTTGGTTCAGATCGCGGAACTTCCGTTTTGAATGCGAAGTTCCGATAATCTAACTTCCGCCTTGGTAACCGAACTTCGATTATCCTAACGATTGTGTTCTCGTAAGTCATCGTGCGAACTTCCGCTCCCGGAACGCGAACTTCCGATAAACCTGACAAGTGTGTTCTGATTTGACGATATTCGGAACTTCCAAACTGGGAGTGCGGACGTTCCGATAATCGGAACTTCCGCCATGGTAAATGTGGAACTTCCGATTGTGGGCAGAACTGTGCAGAAAGGTATAGTTTTGATTTTGAGTTGTGAATTGATTTGAGTTAAATGCAAATGATGATTCTATTAACTTGAGCAATGTTATGTGATGTGTTTCTTGTTTGTACTGGTTGTAGGGCATCGAGATGGAGTCGTGGCGAGACACGTGGAGACCGGACTAGACGCAGGTGGCGTTGAGGTTAGAACGGTAAAGATGTGTCGAAGACGGCGTGCACTCGAGGTGGTTGCGAGTCGTGGACAACAAGGAATGCGGGACCTTCCAGAAGGTGTGCGAGGGGCGAAAGGGTAATTTCGCAAAGCGGCACAAGTGGAAGCGGGCTCCGTTAGGGTTTAACCGGCATAACGAGTTGGAGACCCGTTAGCCAAGGGCTATAAATAGAGGTGAACCCCTGGTTGTTTCAGTTGGACTTTTTGAGAGAGAAAATTAGGGTTAGCTTTAGCTAAAAAGCCTTTGGAGAGGTTATTTTGCTTTATAGCTTTAGTTGTTGAGATTGAGAGGATGAACTGAACTTCTTGTAATCATTCCTCTTTATTTACCTCTGTAATCCTTTATTTCGAGCAATGAAATCTTTGTTTGGTTCTTTGAATATGCATCTTTTCTTCTCTCTGTTCTTGGCTTGAATACCTAGGGTTTTGGTGAAACTTTTGATTTCTCTTATGAGATGGCATGAAACTTGATATCTAGAATCTTACTGATATTGCTAACATATCCTCAAAGTTTCATGAGCCAAGAATCTAAGTATCTTGCGAATTGTAGTTTTTGGTCTCTCTTGTCAAATATTCAAGAAATCCGTTTTTACTTTGATTAATGGATCTTTGTCTGCGATTCCTTCTCAATGAGGTCAAGATGTTGTTTAGGATGATGTCCTGTAAGACTTGACCCGAGAAGAGCAACAATCTTTGAGTATTTCGGATTTTTGGAAATTTCCAAGACGCATCGTTCTTCTGGTCAGACAATCGAACTTCCACTATCTACAAGGCGAACTACCGCTAGCGGAACTTCCGTGACCGAAAGTCGGAACTACCGCAAAGGCGTAACTACCGCTAGGTAGAATCGGAACTTCCGATATCCTACAGAATAGCCCAGTTCTGTTTAAACCTTTTGGATTTGATTCACTTCACGTCTCTTGTTTATTAGAAGGTTTTGGATTACTGTGTGGACACTTGATAAGAGAGGATATTATTTTTAAGGCACCATTCACCCCCTCTCGCTGCCATTTTGGTCCTTCATTTGGTATCGAGCTTGCTAGCTCTTTTCGATAGATCTTAACCGGCCTGTGAGCCATGGCAAGCAGATAAGTATTCCACCAAGCCTCCCGCCTTTGATGGTCCGGATTACCCTTCCGAAGAGTCGAATGGAAACATACATCCGTGCTCGGGGTATGCCATCCGCTAAGATGAAGGTCGATTCATTGCTCTCGCCGATGAAAACATCAATATGGGAAACATGCCCGATGTTGATGCCAATGCAAAGGCAAGAAACATTATAATCCAAGGTTTGAGCCGGCGAGTTTGATCGCATCTCTCATCCGACGTCGGCTGACATCCGGTGACCTCGACGCTACCATGAGGGTACCACCCGATCAAGACAACTGACAGACCGCCTCAGCGAGAGTACAACAAGTTTGAAATGCTTGTCGGCGAGTCCCTTGATGAGTGCTTTGCTGCTTTCACAAGATCTTGAGTAACCTCCGAGCGGTCGGTCTTACATACCCCGACTCTGACAATACTCGCCGATGCTCGCAGCTCTTGATTTGCGTGTTTGGGAGATGAAGGTGACTACCATCAAGGATACCACGGACCTCTCGACCTTGACTCTTGATGCACTTTACTCGCTACCAAGACTCACGAGATTGACATAGTCTCTCAGGTCGAAGTCACACCGATGGCCTTAGGCCCTGCTTGGCACACCGCTTTGGCTTTTGGTGAGAAAAGCCGTAGTCGCTAAACGGTTGGCTTTTTTTCCGCTTTCACAGAAGCTCAAAGTCGCCAATACATATGGAAGCCAAAAGCGAAAAGCTCACCGATCCCACTTCTGGATCTTCTTCTGATTCTCTTTGCGGTTTCTCCCCGGTCGCTCTCGTGACATAACCGATGATCGCTAGAGCAAATTTTGTCGATGAGCAACTAGCCCTCCTAGCTCTAAGTTTTCCCATGCTTTCAAGAGAAGGAGGGATGGAAGAAGAGGAGGACCCGTGATTTGTTTCGAGTGTGGTGGCCCCAACCACATCCGAGCAAACTGTCCCAAGCTGGGGAAGGGCAAAGACGACTACGGCGGTTTGGGCAAGAACGACTACATCGACAAGAACCACAACATGAAGCCCTCAGCACCTGCTCCAGACAAGAAGAAGTTCCGCAACTTTGGGAAGGCCAAGAAGCTCTTCCATCGCGTCCTCACCACCTTCGACGACCTCAACTTCAGCGACGTGGAGGGATGGAGCGACGACGAGGGCAAGGATGATCAAGATCCCAAGGACAAAGTGACGACTTCATCGGATGTGCTTCATGGCCAACGGCACCGACGCCACGACAATGAGCTCTACAAATGACCGATGAGGTAGGTCCTCTTACGACCAAATTTCAATGATGCATTTCTTAAGCTAGGAATGTTTTATGCTAGATCTAGAGCTAGGGTTGGTGATCTTGAGAAGGAAGTAGATAGACAATCACGGGAGCTTACTTCACTTAGATCTACTTCCTCCCGTGATGATTGTGATACATGCTGTGTTTTGATTGGTGATATGGAGAAATTAAGGACCTCGCATGATAGTCTGACTTCTGAGCTTGATAAGCTTAAGGTGGAGAATGCTAGTATGCTTACTGAACTAGAAATGAGTAGGGTAACACCTAGTTCATCGACTAGTGTAGAAACTACTTCTTGCAGCTCATGTGAGGATAAGGACAATACTTTTAAAGGTCTTTATACTATGTTGCTTGATCTCGCCTGAGATTTGTGAAAGTCAGTAATAATCTAAAGATGAATCTAAACGCGGCACTACAAAATCACCGAACTACAAGCTTTCCTCCTTGGGCCTATTGCTTCATGTATGAACTGTCCCAAACTTATCATTAACTTGAATCGCCTCCAAACAGCTTCAAGAATTAGTTGATGACAATAACAAATTGGCCAAATTTGCTTCTAAGGACCCTCGTTAGCTCACCATGCAAGAATCGTGAAAACTCAAATATGAATTGATTGTTCGATGAAAATGTGTGAAGCTAACTAAGGACCTTCTAGAGAAGCAACCATCCGCTTGTAATGTGTGTGCGCGAAGAATCATGAGGGTTTGGTAGAGACGCCTAGCGACGTAAACCAACTGCTAGTAGTAGGACTGTTTCTAGAGTCTACTGTGCATGCACAAGCCAATCTTTCCTCTCGCCGCTGGTTCTTCTTCTCGCTTCCCTTATCCTCTCGCCGCTCCTTCTTCCCGCCGCTCTTCTTGCACTCTCTCTTTCGGGAGTGTCGATCTTATGAACACTCTCGAGAGGTTTGTAGGAGGCAAGAAGAAGCTCAATCTCATTCTAGACCAATCTAAGATTTGCGATTTAATCGTGGTCTAGAATATGATTTCCATGAGGACATGAGGAAGCATCCACCTGTCGTGCTCAGAACCATAGCACCAGGTGTGATCAAAACTAAGTCCAGGACTGAGAAAGTCAATTTTAAATCAGCGGGTTTTGTTCAAAGGATCTCTGACAAAGAAGGTGATTCCACTGCAGCCTTCGCCTCTCGTAAGGGATGGCGGATCATTGCACCTTCGTTAGAAGGATGGACACTTGTTTGATCATTGCTTCAGGCGCGCCAAGATCGCGCGTAGAGATCGTGTTGAGTCTTTTAGGCGCATTTAGGGTCAGCCCCAGACCATGAGTGCACCTAAGACTAACACGAGGTCTAGGTTTGCTATAATCGATGATTTAGGCAGCATCGAGGACTTGGTTTTTCCGAAGTTTTCGATTTTTGTCCTCATGCTCCCTTTGGTCGTGACTTCCGCTGCTTTGAGGGTAGATCTCGCTTCCTTTCAAGATGGCTACTCACGGCGAGATCAAGATGTTGTTAGAATTCGACTCGCTCTTCCATAGCAAATGACCAAGAATAGCCTTTCAGTCCGCACACGCACTATCCGTTCGCTGAGTGACAGAGAGCGAGGGTAGATAGAGTTCGCCTTGCTTGACTACTTCATCTGCTCGACGTGTTACTCAAGATTGGGTGCCAAAATCACCGCTGATTCACCCCAAGATCGAGACTTTACTCTGCTTGACTCAGTTCACAAGGTGGAAGGAAAGGTTTGGCTTGTAGACTCTGGTTGTTCTCGCCATATGACTGGAGATTCTCGTTGGTTTTCTTCCCTAGCCCGTGCTCCAAGTGATGAGACGATCACTTTTAGAGATGCTTCGTTTGGGCGCGTCATTGCTAAAGGTACTGTGCGCATTAATAATTTATTTATTCTGAAAGATGTTGCCTTAGTAAGTAAGCTGCAGTATAATCTGCTTTCAGTCTCTCAGCTCACCGATAATGATTTCGAGGTGAGTTTTAAGAAAAACAATTGCAAAATTTTTATTCTTCTGTAGTCCGTTTATGGATTTCTCGTTATGGGAGGATCTTTCGTGCTGATTTTTCTGAGTCTTCTGGTGATCCTCTCCGGTGTTTAATTACTTCTGAATCCCGTGATTTGACCTTCTGGCATAGGAGACTTGGTCATATAGGTTTTGATCATTTGACCCGAGTTAGCGGCCACGATCTCATTCGTGGTTTGCCGAAACTCAAAATGGTCAAGGATCTAGTTTGCTCTCCATGCCGGCACGGCAAGATGTTTGCCGCTTCTCACTCTCCAACACAAAGGATAATGACCGATGCACCGTGACAACTGCTCCATATGAATACAGTTGGCCCAGCTCGAGTGCAGTCAGCAGGAGGGAAGTGGTATGTTCTTGTTGTAGTCGATGACTTCTCGAGGTACACTTGGGTGTTTTTCCTAGCTTCGAAGGATGAGACATTTACTCATTTTCGTGGTCTTTTTAGTAGGCTTTCTGTTGAGCTCCCAGGTGCATTACGAGCAATTCGCAGTGATAATGGCACCGAGTTCAAGAATTCCTACTTTGAGAGTTTCTGTGGTGAGACAGGTGTAGAGCACCAGTTCTCCTCTCCGCACGTCCCTCAGCAGAATGGCGTTGTGGAGAGGAAGAACCGTACATTGGTCAAGATGGCCAGGACGATGCTGAATGAATACTCTACACCTATGAAGTTTTAGGCTGAGGCAATTGCCACTGCATGCCATGTTTCAAACAGAGTTTTTCTTAGGGCACTCTTGCATCGCACTTCTTATGAGTTGAGATATGAGCGAAAGCCCAGTGTCTCACATTTTCGTGTGTTTGGTTGCAAGTGTTTTATTCTGAAGTCTGGGAACTTAGAAAAGTTTGAGTCACGATCAAGTGATGGGATCTTTCTGGGTTACTTGACTTCTTCTCGTGCCTATAGAGTCTGGAACTGCGAGTCTAGCAAAATGGTAGAAACCTATGAGGTGACCTTCGATGAGGCCAGTCCGGGGACTAGGCCTGATATCTCAGGTTCTCTAGAGCAGTCTGAATCCATCTTTGTGGATGATGAGGAGGACGGAGATGAGGGTTGTCTACCCGATCTAGTTCCTTTTCCTCCTCTTGATGTGCCTTCTTCCACCGCACCTCGAGGAGATCAGCCTTTGCCTTCTGCTTCTTCTGAAGCTAGTGGCTCTGTCCCTATCTCATCTGCTCATGAGATAGAGGCCACTTCTTCATCTCACCCTGGACCTCCTAGACACATTCAAAAGGACCATCCTTCAGAGCAGATCATTGGAGATCTTTTTGAGCGAGTCACTCGTTCAAAAACTGGCATATCTCTCTTCTGTCTCCATTCTGCTTTTGTTGCCTCATTTGAGCCTAATGACGTTTGTCATGCTCTTTCTGATGAGTCATGGATTAATGCCATGCATGAGGAATTGGAAAACTTTGAAAGGAACAAGGTCTGAACGCTTGTTGAGCCCCCTCGAGGTCACAATATCATTGGGACCAAGTGGGTATTCAAGAACAAGTAAAGCAAAGATGGGATAGTCATTCAAAACAAGGCGAGACTGGTAGCTCAGGGTTACTCCCAGGTAGAGGGTCTTGATTTTGAGGAGACTTTTGCCCTCAGAGCTGCACTTGAAGCTATTAGGATCTTGCTTGCCTTTGCGCCTTCTAAGAGCTTCAAGCTTTACCAGATGGACGTCAAGAGTGCCTTTCTCAATGGACTTATTGAGGAAGAAGTCTATGTCAGACAGCCCCCAGGTTTCGAAAACCCCAAGTACCCTAATAATGTCTTCAAGCTTTCAAAAGCTCTTTATGGACTTAAGCAAGCTCCTCGAGCCTGGTATGAAAGGCTTAAGTCCTATCTGTTGAGTCATGATTTTGAAATGGGTAAAATTGACAAGACCTTGTTCATCCGCCGTCTTGGCACTGATCTTCCGTCGTCTGCATTTATGTGGATGGCATTATCTTTGGCGGCTCTCGCATGCTCTTGTTTCTCGCTGATGTCATGAGCTCGAATTTGAGATGAGCATGATGGGCGAGTTGAGTTCCTTCCTTGGCTTCCAAATCAAACAGACTCGGGAGGGTACTTTTTTGCACCAAGGAAAGTACACTCGTGATCTCCAGAGACGCTTTGACATGAGTGATGGCAAGCCAGTATCAACTCCAATGGCTTCTACAGCCTTACTTGACCCAGATGAAGACGGATAGCCAGTAGATCAAAAGGAGTTCGAAGCATGATAGGCTCTCTTGTACCTCACAAAGATCGAGACCGTACATACATTTCTCCGTGTGTCTTTGTGCTCTGCTTCGTGCTTCTCCTATCTCACCGCCAAAGCGTGAAGCGCATCTTCTGCACCTTCGAGCTACAATTGACTATGGTATCTGGTACTCTTCCTCTTCTTGTGTATCTCTTAGAGCCTTCTCCGATGCAGATTTCACGGGTCAGAGGATAGATAGGAAGAGCACCTCCGCACTTGCCAATTCATTGGCACTTCTCTTGTCTCCCGGTCTTCAAGGAAGCAATGGGTGTTGCATACCCACCGCAGAGGCCGAGTACGCTGTCGCATTCTTTGTCAGAGCTGCGCTTTGATGGTCTCGACCTTGCAGACTTTGGGTTAGTAATCGACCGTGTTCCACTCTTTTATGATAACACGTCTGCGATTTGCATTGCCAAGAACCCAGTACAACATTCTCGGACCAAGCATATTGATATCAGATATCACTTTCTTCGAGACCATGTAGAGAAGGGTGACATTGTGCTTCAGTTCGTGGAGAGTGAACACCAGTTGGTTGATATCTTCACCAAGCCTTTGACACTTTCGCTTTCACTCATGAGGAGAGCTTGGGGTGGTTTGACCTTACGGATTTGCTGTGAGGGGAGCTTGTGTTTTACTACTGTATTATATTTTAACTATGCTATTACTCCTTTCTGGTTGCAATTCTTTTGGGTACTTTGGGTCTAAGTCCTTCCAGCATAGGTTAGAGTGGTTCTCTTGCCAAGTTGCTTTGACTGCTAGTTCTTATCTTGTGCTTCTAGGATGCTGCTTATTAGCTATTTCTCCTCTCTCTATTTCTCCTCTCTCTAAGTTGAGCTTACTCACTTCTTATAGGTTCTAGCGAGGGTCGGGCCACCCTTGGGTAGACAGGGACAGTGTTTGCTCCTTAGTGTGTTAGTTGATCAGCTGATAGTCCTGGAATCATATGGGGTAGATAAGAATCTGTCTGAGCTATAGTATTCTCTATATCTTATCTATGCTCTAAGGACTGCCTTTTCTGTTTCTCTTATCAGTTTCTCGTTTTTGTTCCTTTGGTTTAGGGGGAGTTCATCTTGATTCTTCTAGTTCTTAAATTTGTCATAACTCAACCTGAATTAAAGAGTGCATCTCATTCTGAAGGGAATCTGGCTTTTCATCCTGCATTTCATCCTGCATTGTATTATAATCATATGGAGCCTTGTCTATTATCCCTTATGATCTGTTTTCACTGTTTTACATCTTGCCATGATTTATGCTAAAATTGCTAGTTTTATCATGACTTTTTATGTGTAGTTTAGTCTTTGCCATTTTAAGGTGACTAAAATTGCTCAACTTGAACTAAAATCTTGTCATAATAGCTTTTGAGACTAGTCTGTTGAAGTTATCCCTTTATGATTCTCGCCATGTCAAGTAGGCTAAGTTGAGTCTTGAGTCTCTATTGGGCTTTAGATTAAGCTTTGTCAGTTCGTTAAGAAACATGACTTATCTTTAATCGTTGGTCTAAAAACTTCAAAAGCAAAAATGATCTCTTTTGTGCGAAAAAACTGATCTCACCAACTCTTTCTCATGAGATCGCTTGCCATTGCACTAGGCATGAACTCGGGAAGTCTTGATGACCTAAGATCACTTCCTTAAGTCTGTTGCTTGGAGCGGTCGCATAAGGCTTGGGATCTAGCACATGGTTAAGATTTGAAAAATGGTTGAAGCTTAGGAGGCAGTTGTGGATGGCACCTAGTCCAGGACTTGCTTTACTAAGATAAAGCCATAATTATGTTTCCAGAAAAAGAAACTTGTGCTAAAATTGCTTATTCTCGAACAGACCAAGTACTTGATCAAATGAATCTTTCTTACGACTGGTAGCACTCTAAACTGTTCAATATCATGCTTCTTGGTTCCACTTAGAGTATTTGACATGGCTTGTATCATCCTTGGATACCTTTAGCTAGACTTCAATCTTGGTTTATTTGACATGCTAAAGAATTGGACCAATTCTCAGATTATGGATTTCTTGTCTTAGCTATTCTATACATCAATTGTCATGATCTTGATAGCATTCTTATGCGTTATGGCTTGGTGTAATACTCTAATAGTCATTTTGGATAATCTTCATGGCTCCTAATGCTTAAAATGAATATCACATAGTCATTTCCTCTCTTTAACACTTCTTGATGTGTTTATTGCCAAAAGGGGGAGAAGTTAGTTTGGAGAGAAAAAGTCTTCTGGAGCTTTGCAGAAAAATTTGCTCTTTCATTTCAAGCTTCAGTCGTTCTCCTTTGACAAACATGGTCTTGAGCCTTCTTGTCTCCTAGATTAGACCGTGTTTGGTCTTTATCACAAACTCATCTATATGCTTTTTCATGTTTGTCAATATACTCATCAAGGGGGAGATTGAGAGACCATGTGAGTAGGGTCCCCTTTCGAGTGATGAGTATTTGACGCTGTGTTGAAAAGTTTGTGATTGGATCTGTCGGTGTATTAGAACCGATCTTACGTAAAGATTATTTGATTCAGGGGGTCTCCTAGAGATGAAATCACACAGAGTGGTTGACACGGGATGTTTAGACAGGTTCAGGCCTTCTCCGTGGAGAATAACAACCCTACTCCTGTGTGTGTATGGTATTGACTGTATTTTCGATGATCAAGCAAGAAACTAGGACTATTACAGAGAACAGTACTTGTGTTTCTCCTTGACTCGCTCTATTTCGCCTCCCCCTTTCACCCTCTGATTGATGTCTTTATATAGTCGTGAAGAAGTAGCCGTTTTGTCCTGCGGAAGAGGCGCCTAATTAAGCCGAATGGGCGATGATGGCAGAATTACCGCGCATTGGCTTCTTCACGCCGCCCCGCGCTTATCTTCGAGGTAATGGGGTATTTAAGCACTATTACTACGCAGAATAATAGTACGTGTGGACCGTTCAGATTCCTTAATCAATTGGACCCACTCGCTTGTAGGTTTGATTATAAGGTGGTCGTGGTTTATTTGGTCGTAGTAGGACTTACGACTGGGTATAAGTCGTAGTAGAGCTTAGAACTGGGCAATAGTCGAGAAGGACTTACGATCGGGTAATGGTCGAGAAAGACTTACGACTGTGAGTGGTCGAGAAGGACTTATTTACCATGACATAGTCGTAGTAAGACTTACGACTATGGGGGTGATTGTAGAAGATCTTACAATCACTTGGTAGGCCTCCCCCTTATAAATATAAGGGGTACTTCTGGGGACTATGTGACATCATATTTACCCATAATAAGAATTATAGATAAAAGATAAAATGAGGATTATTAGATCCTCGTCATCTAGCCCCCAAGCTTCAAGTGAAAGTAACTTACTTGGTGAAGGATTTGTAAATAGACTTACGACTATGAAAATGTCGAGAATAATGGTCAAGGAAAACTCTTCGACATTTGAGTGTTACTTTGACCGTAAATTTGCTTGGTCGAAGGTTGCTTACGACTATCAAAAGTTATAAAACCCCTACGACCGTGAAGTGGTCGTAGTAGGGTGATCGGAGAAAAAACCCTTCCGATTGATACTTCCTTCGACCAGAAAGACTTGGTCAAGAAAGTAATTTCGCTTGGAGGTGACAAAACGAACTTAATTTTCCCGAATGCACTGTCTGGGAATTGCAAATGACTCCACAGATCCGTTGATGAGACGGTTCGGCTGTTGCAATCGTGAAGATTGCTTACGACTATCAAAAGTCGAAAACCCCTACGACCGTGAAGTGGTCGAGTAGGGGATCGGAGAAAAACCCTTCCGATTGATACTTCCTTCACCGTAAAGACTTGGTCAAGAAAGTAATTTTGCTTGGAGGTGACGGTTGCACCTAATTTTCTCAAACGGACCATCTGGGGAATTGCAACCGACTCTCACAGACTTGTCCTATGAGACGGTTTCCGAAGCGGTGGCAATCGTGCGGTTATAAAAACTCACCAGGAGTTAAACTTGGATTTTTACCTTTTCCTCAAATCGCTCTCATTGCTCTTCAAGCTCTTGCTTTCTCCGCCTTCGACTAGGTTTCATCTTCTCCACCGCCAACCCAATCAAAAACTTCTTGTTTCGAGCGAAATGGCCAAGAGAGTTTCCGAATGGGAAGAATCGAGATGGATGCGCCAAGATCAAAATCTTGGTCGACGCTGGAAGATTCCAGAGAAGGCTCGTGAAGTGGATTCCGCTTATTGGGCAAAGATCGCCATCGGGGAAAATGGGCAAATCCCCATCTTTCAAGCGTGACAGAGTGCGCCTCCGATCGCTCGCCACCCTTTTCTTACAAGGGTACTCGAGCACTTTGGGGTGGAATTGGTGAACTTAGGTCCTAATTCCATTACCATGTTGAGTGTCTTCGTACTGCATGCGAGGCGCACTGGGATTCCATGACCTCGAGCTATTCCAATATTATTATGGGATGGCTCGACAAACCGAATCGCCGGAAGTCGGCGGCTCAAACTCCACGACTCAAGTCGAAGGAGTATATTCGAGTTTTACCCGGTCTTCATGGTCGGGTGGAGGAAGAGGTGGTTTTACCGAAAGTCACCTCAAGACACCTCTCTTTCGCTGGAAGGTCACGAGAAGAAATCTTCATGGATTCAACTCGAAGATATCACCGGATTGCCTCTATATTCAAGCCATCACGGACTTGAAAGAAGAGGGTCGACGGATGGCATGTGGTAAAATATTTTATCACACGCCGTATTAGTCCTTGAAGAAACGAGCATCTCCTATGTGGAGATACTCGGGAGAGGAGACCCAACCGTAGATTACGACGAGGGTAAGTAATCACGACTTAGCTTTCGGTTTGGTCTTCCTCAACATTGTCTAAAATTCTTATCTGCTTACACGCATCTTCACAGCCGAGGTTGACTCTAGAGTCGACTCATCTCGTGAGAAATCTCCGCCACTCCGAGTGGTCGCTCAAATCATTGCGCGCTTTGTCCGCAGATGAAAGGATAGAGCGCCTAAAGGTAATCAAAAAGTTGATTCTTTCTTTAGGACTTTATAGTCGTAGAAGATACTTACGACTAATGGTGATCGAGAAAGTCTTGCGATCAAGAAAGTGTCGTGAGAAAACTTACGACTTGGCACCGGGTCGAGAAAAACTTACGATCGTTAGTGACTCTTCTTTTACTCGCTTTATGCTACGTAAAGTAGTCATGGAAAATCGCCAGACAACGAGGAAGTCGTGATCGATGACTATTGCCGCAGGTTGTCGAAAGACGCAGGCCTCGGCCTCCATCTAAGAGACGCCGACTTGCAAGATCTCGCCGACAAGGAAGGAGCAAGTCGAGCTCTGGTCTTCGACCGCACTCTCTACAAAACCGCGCGTAGCCGTAGCCATATCTAAAGCCGAGGTCGCAGCCTATCGGGCCGAGGAGGTTGAAGCACCAATCTCTTAAGCGCAAACTCGCAAGGCTAAGGTACCCTTCTATTATGACAAGGAATCTTTCGCAGCTTGCCGCCACTCCTAGTTTTGTTAAGCAACCGAAAAGGAGATCCGAAAGATTTTATGTCTTTTATGAAGGACGATGTCGCCCAAAGACAACTCGCAATGAGGGTAGTGTCGCTTTTGGAATGGTCGAGACCGATCTCGCCATCCAGAGAACCAGAGACCAGAGCCCCGGTTCCTGTTTCAAACTCTACGACCTGACGTGGTCGAGCCGGGCCAATTGTTGAACTTCACCGACGTGGTCGTGGAGAAGAAGAGGTCCTCCGCTGGGAGGATTGTTCCTAAATTCCTCGGTTAAGACCAGGTGCGAGGTATGTGAAATGTACTAAAGTGTAAGAACAACATTTACCTTTTTCCTTTTCACAACCCGATTTGCTTCTCTTTATTTTAGTCCGACTCTTCAAATTTCGGGATGCTTATGTTGAGAAGCCCATTATTACTTCTTCGCTTGTTGAAGAGGTAACAATGGAAGTGGTTAAAGGAGCCTTGACCTGTGGCTCCCAAGTGGTTTCTCCATCGCGTGGTCGTAGCTACAACCATCAAGTCATAGCTACGACCATCGAGAAGGCAACATGCGACTCATCAAGTCGAGAGACCACGAGGCACCGCAAGAGCCCCCGTCAAGGTGATGATGACTCAGACACCGCATCGAAAGGAAGTCGTGGCGCATATTCTTCCGGTGTCCAAAGAGAAAGTACACCACGTAATCGAGGATGAAGAACCTTTCAACTTCGTGGCCGATTTCTTTGGACTCGCTTCGTTATAGGGTCTGCCGCTTCTGAGATCTCGCGATCGAGTCCCCATCCCAAGGATATTCCAAATAGAGGAAATACCTTCGACAATGAGCGCTTTGAGGAGGTGTGGTGGATAAAGTCGCGAGGATAGACAAGCCGCAGAACCCGAGTTTGTGTATTCAACCTTTGCTAGGTCGACTATGAATGTAAGTATTTTTAGAATACTTATATATGTGGCTTTCCTTTTCTTCTCACTTTGTCTTCTTTTGCGTAAAGCTCGAGCAAATTGCCGTTGTTTGTGAGTATCATCGACAACTTTTAGAGCTGCGACAAGAGAAAGAAGAACTCTGCATACAGGCAGAGAGATGGTAAGTTACTGTTATTCATATCGTTTTCGACTTAACTACTCGTATAGTGTTTTGCGAGAATAGTCATGACAAAGTACTGGTCGTAAAGAGCTTACGACTACTTACGACCAGGTGGTGGTCGTAGAAAGACTTACGACCATGACATAGTCGTAGAAAAACTTACGACTAGGTTGGTGGTTGTAGAAGGACTTGCAACCAACCGGCTGATGTTTATCTCCATTTTTGTCCTTTGTAGGCTAAAAAGCGACACGAAGACCTTAGCTGACTCACTCGATTATGAAAAAGTGGAGTCGAGAAAGCTAAGGGAGGAAGTAATAGTCCTCTCGGATAGACTTCGAGAAGCCATCTCTGCATCTAGAAGATTGCAGGAAAAAATAAATAGTAAGTGCTGAACTTAAGATTGCTTTTATCTTTAACCTTTACCCAACTCTCATTTCTTTTCCAGAAAAAGAAGATGAGATGCTAAGTCCGACCGGGTTGAAAAAAGGCTTTGGTCATTCAGAGTTTTCTCGCATTACCAAGAACAAGGATCAGGAACTCGAGGGTCTGAGAACTCGAGTAACAGGTAAGCAATTCTTTACATGTTGTCCTTTTCGAGTATTTTCCATTTTCTAATGCTAATTTCTTGTTCAGAAATTGCTGCCGAGTTGAGAAGCCTCGAGGCTGAAATCCAAGAGAAGACTCTGATCTACAATGAGTCCGTCCGCATTGCTAAGATGAATGCAGAGGACATCGATCATGGGAGAAAAAGCACGCCGAAACCATTGCTTCCCATGAAGAAGAGGTCAAGAAATTGGACTCTCAACTAGTAGGTAAGAAATTCTTTTACCTACAATTATCTTTGTGTTATCTTTTTCTAGAAGTTTATTTTTGTTTGACCGGTTTTATTCTTTTCAGAACAAGTGGTCGAAAACAAGAAACTTCGCGAGGCTTCGACTCGTACCCAACAGAGATGGAGTCGATGAAGACTAGTCTTCAAGGCAACATCACACTCTCGAACAATGTACTTGGTGAGCTACATTCGAGGGAAAACTCCTCGAGAAGATACTCGTAGTCGCCACATAAGTACCATTGGGGAACAAGTCGAAACTTGCAAGAAATGGTGACCACTCAAGGCTAATCAAGTCGAATCAATAAGGGAGGCAATGGCCGCAGAAGTTACGCTTGGCGAAACTTAAAGCTCAAGACCCCGCCTTAATGTGCAACTAATCGAAGTTTACTTCGATCGTCCCAATCGAGGCAAGTCGTCTGATTGAGGAAATGCAATGGCTATAAAAAGGTGGCGAGGAAATGCAACAGGCACTCCCCTTCGTAGTAATCTTGTAACAACTTTGTAAGGCGCATAGTTTCATTGATGAGAAATATATGATCCAACTTGTTTCTCAAAATCATCTTGTCAAGTAGTTAGTAACTCAAAAGATAATTGATTTAATGAAAACCAAGGACCAAGTTAAATTAATAACTTTATCCTAGGCCATCCTGTTTCCTGAAAATCATCTTGTCGAGTAGTTAGTAACTCAAAAGATAATAAACGAATGAAAGACTAAAAATTGAAGTCAAATTAATAACTTTATCCTAGCCCCTGACTATTTGCTTAGCTTGTTTAGACAATCTAAGTAAATAGTGTTTGAAATGGGCTTTTTGAAAACAGAGAGAGGTTTGTTTAACTTATAGTTTTTGTTATGGTTGTGAAGCACTAGTCGAAAGAGTAGAAACGGCTCGACACTAGGAAGTTCCTTCTAGTGGGCAGGACCACGTGCAGAGAGGAAAGGCTTCGACTAGGTGATGTTACCACCTCCGACTAGTTTAATCGAACCAGGAACAACAACTTGAGTTAAGCAAACGTCTTAGAGGACTTTAATAATTGCTCGCCTTTTTTAGTGGACTCGATAAGTTTTTTCCAGTAGCAAAAGTAGGAGACTGAGCAACGCTAGGAAGTTCCTTCTAGTGGGCGGTGACCACGCAGAGAGGAAAGGCTTCGACTAGGTGTATCTCTTCCTTCGACCAGTTAAAACGAAACGAGTACACCAAAGGTGGTCGAATAAATATAAGAAAGTGCACTCTACTTAGAATATTTTTCAAAATTACTGAAAAAATAAACTAAGATGGGAAGAGTTGGCTTTAAGAACATTTCGACTAGATAGAACCCGAGCTCAGATTGGCAACAAAAGTGAGTAACGAGTCGATGCTAGGAAGTTCCTTCTAGTGGCGGACCACATGCAGAGAGGAGAGACTTCGACTAGATGATGTTACTTGCCTTCGACCAAAGTAAAGAAGATCGGCATTTTTGGATCTTAGTCGAAAGATTATAAAAGCACTACTCAAAAATAAGACAAAAGAGGTAGAAGGAACTCTGACTTTTATTGTCCGAGAGGTTGGTCACACATAGAATTTGCGTGAATCGGGTCGATGTTCCAAGAATTTGAGAGAACCTGTCTGCCTTCCATTGCTAGTCGTGACGACTCGCCGAGTGACTTCGACCATCGTAAGGACCTTCCCACTTGGGAGAAAGTTTATTCCAATTAGACTTGGATTGGCAGAGCCTCAATACCAAGTCACCTACAAGAAGGTCATGAGGTCGACCTTACGATCGTAGTATCTACGTAGGGCTTGTTGGTAGACCGCCGAATGTATTAAGGCCATGTTTCTCCTTTCTTCGAGTAGGTTAATATCATCTCGCCAAGTTGTTCCCGGTCGGAGTTGTTGAAGGTTTCAACTCGTGTCGACCGCAATTTTAGCTCCGAGGAAGCATGGCTTCGCCCAACACTAAAAAGAATGGTGTTTTTCCTGTCCGCCGACTAGTGGTCGCATTTAACCGCCCATAATACTAAGGTAATTCTTGTACCCAAGCCCCGAGCGCTTAACAAGTCGGGTCAAGACTCGGGTTTTAATTCTCGCATTATTTGACCGCTTGCACGCTCCACCGCCCGCTGCTTTGGGGATGTGCAATGTAAGCATAGCATAACTTGGTACTCAACTCGCCGCAAAATTCCCAAATTTTGCACTTGCGAATTGTTTATTATTGTTCGTAATTATCCGACTTAACTCCAAATCCGCTAATTACGATCTCATCATGAATCTTTTGTCGCTTCCATTGTTATCCCAGCCACATGTGTTCGGCTTCGATCCACTTTGTGAACGTGTCAATGGCCACGAAAAGGAATTCGAAACCTCCTGGAGCTTTGGGAAACGGTCCTAGGATATCGAGACCCTGTGTCGCAAAAGGCCAAGAAAGAGGTATTGTCTGTAATGCTTGAGCCGGTTTGTGTATCCGCTCACCATGAAATTGGCATTGACACACTTTTTAACCACCTCTTTGGCATCGACAGAGTCAGAGGCCAAGAGAAACCTTGTCGAAAGGCTTTACCGACTAATGTTCTCAGAGGAAGCATGCGTCCCCACAGATGCCATCGTATATCATGAAGGAGTGTTATTCCTTCGCTTTATGGAATGCATCGCATGAGTATCCCTTGGGCCTCGCTTGTAGAGGACTCCTTCGACCAAAGTATACATTTTGGCTTTTCGATAAACGATCCGCCTCAAGATCGTCTTCGCGTACGGAACCCTTGTAAAGATACCCGTAGATGGGAGTCATCCAGGTATCCTCGTAGTCTAGTGAGGCCATCTCAATAGGAGGTGTCTCTCGGTTCTTCGACCAGAGACGCTTTTGGAGTTGCTCCAAGAAAACTCCTTTGGTATCAGATCGGAAGAAGCCATCCGAGCAAGTTGGTCTCATGAGGAAATTATCCTTTCGAGGGATGAATTGTACCTCGAGACCTAAAAATACTTTTCTAGCTAGCAAACCTTCGTGACTCGCCACATTGTTAGTGGCCCAAAGTTTAATTGTATGGCATACTTTAAGGTTTCTCCTAGAGGAGATACCAGACTACTCCGAAATTTCGAGCCACTTAAAGTAAGTGACCCGTCAGTACATCATCCATCGGTCGTGGAATCAGATCGGGATCCCGAACAGTTCAGATTTGTCCATTCGCGATAAAGTCCGCCAAGATCCGATTTTATGGCCGTCGACACGAATGGAGGTCGAACTCCCAAGTTCGATCGACCATTTTGCCATGCGCCCCATTGCTTCCTTATTATGGAGGATTGCTCCCAAAGGAAACTCGACGCAAGATGACCTATTTTGTGCGCCAAAATAATACCGCAGCTTCTCAAGACATGAGGAGGGCATATAGAAGTTTTTGACCGAGGGTAACGCCCTTAGGCCCGTAAAACTTCGCCGACGAGTAAACCTGGCCGTTGTATCGCCACGCTCTACGACCAAGATCGCACTTGCCGCTCGTGGCGTGGCAAATAGGTAAATTAAGAGCGCCTCTTCCGCTTTGGAGAAACCGTAATCAGAGCACTCGAAAGGTACCTCTTGACATCCTCGGCGGCGCGCTTGCCTCGCTCGACCACTCAAAACCTTCATGTCTCCCGAGAAGTTTAAAGAAAGGTAGTCCTTTTCTCCTAGTCATGCGATGAAACGACTTAAAGCCGCCATACACCCAAAGTGAGTTTCGACTTCCTTTTTGTGGTCTGAGGGCGATCCGAGGATGGCCTTTATTTTTTCAGATTTGCTTCGATTCCTCGCTCGATACTAGGAATCCAAGCAATTTTCCCAAGAAATTCCAAACACACACTTCTTGGGATTAAGTTTTAAGCTGTGCTTTCGAGATTGTCGAATGTTTCTTGTAGGTCGGTGATATGATTAAATTTCTTAACGCTTTTTACGACTAGATCATCAACATAGGCTTCCAGATTCCTACCTAATTGAGATGAAAAGTCGATTGCATTAAGCGCTGAAAAGAAGCACCGCATTCTTTAGACCAAATGGCATTTTGACATAGCAAAAGGTACCAAATGGTGTAATGAATGCGGTCTTTTCTTCATCGCTCGACACATATTGATCCGTGATATCCGTAATATGCATCTAAAAACTTAATATTTCACAACCCGCAGAGAATCAACCAACCGATCGACACGAGGTAAAGGAAAATCATCTTTGGACAAGCTTTATTAAGATCAAGAAAGTCTACGCACATACGCCATTTGCCGCTTGACTTTTTGACCATTACAGGTTAGCCAACCACTGGGTGGTTGACTTCTCTTATAAAGCCCGCTTAAGTAGCTTATCCAATTCGATTTAATAGCATCTCGCCGATCAGGCAAATCTCCGTAATTTTTGTTTTACGGTACTTTATCAGCCGTAAAGCTAGCCTGTGCTCGATCACCTCCCCGGGACTCGGGCATGTCGGATGCTTGCCACGCCAAGACATCTGCGTTAGCTCTGAGGAAGGTAATGAGGGTGTCTTCCTATTTGGGGTCGGAAGTCTCCCGATGCGAACAATCTTCGAGGGTTTCTCTCAAGGCCCGAGGAACCTCTTGACTTGGTCGCTCGGCTTTGGTGCATTTTTAGGCTTTGACTTGCTAGTCGGTCGACTTTCGCCTCGAGTTGGTATTTGACCAACCATCTCGAGAGATCGACGGCCGTAGTTATACGCCATCTTCTTGTCACAATGAATTGTGATCACCCTTTGGGACTCCGCATCTTAAGACATTGATACCCATAATGAGTAGCCATTAAGAATTTTGCCAAAGTTGGTCGTCCGAGTATGGCGTTATATGTCGATCGAAATCGACCACATCAAAGGAGACTTTCTCGTCTCCGAAATTACTTGGGTAGCCAAATGTTAAAGGAAGAGAAACTTGGCCAATGGGTTTGGTCAAGACCCCTGACGATTCCATGAAAAGAGTATCGCATCGGTCTTACCTTTGTCCCGGTACTTGCATCTCGCCCGTGGCATTAGTAAATAGTATGTTCAGGAACCGCCACCATCAACCAACACTGATTGACCCGATAGTTGTTGATGGTGGGTTCGACCACAATCGGATATCGACTGATCGATTCGGTGATCGGCAATCACCCTTCTCAAAAGAAATGGTAACTTCCGACCACTTCGAAATTATTGACAAGAGGAGCATCTATAGAGTTTACCTCTCGTCCGCAGCACTTTGAGTTGTCGCTTCGACTCATATGTCGACGATCCTCCGTAGATGTGCTTTACGGTATGTTGCGGATCTTGAACGACATCTCTTCATCATCCGACGACTTTTGGCCACTCGTATTCCCTACTTGCTCGAGAGTGGGAGTGGCTCTTGTCGCTGTAGTAGTCCTCGAGCTTTCTTTGGAAAACTCTAGCTATGAGTTCATGTCCTTCCTTTTATGAAAAGGACACCACCTTGGTTTGTCGCTCTTACGATCGTATGCTTACCTTTGCCTTGATCAGTACGACTTGGTGGTACGGGCTCTTTATCTTTCACACCTAAGACCTCCTTGAAACCACCGGTTTGTGGTTTTGACTCTTTATTTTCTTCTTAGACTTCTTTGCTTTCTTGTCCTTACCAACTTCACCGCTCTCGAGGAGTGTACGCTTCTCGATCAATAGTGTTGTTCCACTCGACCGCCTCGTAAGCAACAGATATCGATCGCCATCTCAAAGAGCTCGAATGTTGTTGGGAGGATTCAGCAATATCCTCTGTTATCCTTCTACTACTGACTCTTGCTTAAAAGCCCCGACCACGATGTGTCGAAATTTCCTAATTGAGTTACTTAACTTGACTAAAGCGCTTGATGAATCGACGCAAAGTCTCGTTGTTGTTCTGCTTTATCCGGCAAGTCGCCTTCCTTTCCGTATGGTTGTATGTGCCTTGGAAATTCGCCTAGAAGATCGCAGAGGTGTTGCAAAGAGTAGATCGACTCGAGTGATATCTTACATAACCACGATCGAGCGGATCCTTCAAGCACACGGAAGGTAATTTGCCATTACATGCTCTCCTCCTCCCGCCGCTTCGGACAATTGTTGTATAGATCTCAAGAAATTCGATGGGATTTTGAGATCCATCAAACTTCCATGTTCACCGGTCGAAAATGAGGTGGCCAAATGAATCGCCAAGGTCGCGAAAATGCCCAAGATCCGTAATAATCTCTTCACGCCTTCTTTGCAGAAAGAAGGGTTAATGTCACCAGTGATCGATACGACGATACCCAAAGAACAGTCGACTGGCCCCGTAGTAGGTCTCACTTCACGAGGGAATACTCCTCGCACTCCATCCGCTATGATTTTCTTGTCGGCGGTGAATGGTCACTCCGAGGGGCTTTGATCATCACCAATCGAAATGTATTTCTCCGAGTAGGGATCGATGCGACTTATGGACGGTCGATTTCTACATGGTGAAATATTTGATTGATCGGTAGCCGAGGAAGTCGATTGCTACGACTCACCGAATGATGTCGACGAGGTACTTCCAGCCTTGTCATCACTTAGAAGCCTTTGCGCAATCTCTTCAAAGAAAGAGATCGTGACTCGCGCTCGAGCAAGCTCTTGGGTGGGATTTTCGAGCAAGTCGCTGATGTCTTGGAATTCTTGCACCTCCTTCGATCGATATTGATGCGCCAGCAGTGCTCTTCTCGGGCCGCAATTTTCTTCACGGATGGCCTCAAAATCCTCCTCATCGATCTTTGAGGCCTTCTCGGGAGTGCGAATGTCAAGGATTTCTCGCTCATCGTGAGTGTTGGTTCTGTCTCACACCGGTGGTGCCCTTGCCATTACCACGAGGGGCGCAGCAGTGATCTTCGGGAGTGTTCTTATCTCGCCTCCATGAGGTCGACTCGATTTGAGGGAAGGACGAAGACCTCCGCTGATGATTCTCACTTGCGCCGAGGCCTCCCGCTTGAGGAGTACCCGAGAGACACCATCCGCGATTTGGCGCAATCCTCCGTAGGGAAACTCTGGTTATAATCGCTCCGTCCGCAAATGAGATCTCATGAGAGACGGCCGAATTTGCAGAAAAGCATGCTTGATCCCACCCTCTCGAATTACCCCGAGAGAGAGGATCACCGATGTTGGTGGAGTCCTCGAATGGTGGCTCGTAACTTGTCTCACTGTGCCTGACCGCCTTAGGGGACTTGGACACTTAGAGGAAAAACTCGTCAGGTCGTGAGTCCTCCCGGTGCGGTTCTCGCCTGATTGACCCTTGTCCTTTGAGGGAATTGGTTCCTCCGTTGGACGATCGTTGTGGGGATAAGGATCCTCCTTAACTCCATTGATGGGATGGTTTCGAGAATGATCTCCGAGGCAACATCACCATCACGGACGATCACTCGCCGTAGTCGAAACCGCATCCATGTCGACGCCTCACGTAACCGCCAAGTCAAACCAGCTTCTCCTCGCTCCATTCTCCCGCCATGATTGCATGAGATTGGAAAAGAGAGTATGTTGACAAGAGATTACCGTAAGCTCCCCACGGCCGGCGCCAACCGTCGTGTATTAGAACCGATCTTACGTAAAGATTATTTGATTCGGGGTCTCCTAGAGATGAAATCACACAGAGTGGTTGACACGGATGTTTAGACAGTTCAGCCTTCTCCGGGAGAATAACAACCCTACTCCCGTGTGTGTATGGTATTGATCAGATTCTCGATGATCAAGCAAGAAACTAGGACTATTACAGAGAACAAGATTTGTGTTTCTCCTGACTCGCTTCTATTTCGCCTCCCCTTTCACCTCTCGATTGATGTCTTTATATAGTCGTGAAGAAGTAGCCGCTTTGTCTCGCTAAGAGGCACCTAATTAAGCCGAATGGGCGATGATGGCGAATTACCGCGCATTGGTTTCTTCACGCCGCCCGCGCTTATCTTCGTGAGGTAATGGGGTATTTAAGCACTATTACTACGCTAAATAATAGTGCGTGTGGACCGCTCGATTCCTTAATCAATTGGACCCACTCGCTTGTAGGTTTGATTATAAGGTGGTCGTGGTTTATTTGGTCGTAGTAGGACTTACGATCGGGTATAAGTCGAGTAGAGCTTACAATCGGGCAATAGTCGAGAAGGACTTACGATCGGGTAATGGTCGAGAAAGACTTACGACCGTGTAGTGGTCGAGAAGGACTTACGATCGGGTAATGGTCGATAAAGACTTACGACCGTAGTGGTCGAGAAGGACTTACGACCATGACGTAGTCGTAGTAAGACTTACGATTATGGGGGTGATTGTAGAAGATCTTACAATCACTTGGTAGGCCTCCCTTATAAATATAAGGGTACTTCGGGACTATGTGACATCATATTTACCCATAATAAGAATTATAGATAAAAGATAAAATGAGGATTATTAGATCCTCGCCAGATCCATTGCGCTTGCGCCACGCCAAGTTGGTTCTGCATCGCGCGGAACTTCCGGCGAATGCGAAGTTCCGATAATCTAACTTCCGCTTTGGTAAATCGAACTTCCGATTATCCCGACGATTGTGTTCTGTGTCAATGTGCGTAACTTCCGCCCCGGGAACGCGAACTTCCGATAAACCCGACAAGTGTGTTCGATTTGACGATATTCTAACTTCCAAACCGAGTAATGCGAACTTTCGATTGTGGGCGTAATCGCGTAAAGACATAGTTTTGATTTTGAGTTGTGAATTGATTTGAGTTAAATGCAAATGATGATTCTATTATCTTGAGCAATCTATGTGATGTGTTTTTGTTTGTACCGCTGTGGCATCGAGATGGAGTCGTGGCGAGACACGTGGAGACCGGACTAGACGCAGCGCGCTGAGGTCGAACGGTAAAGATGTGTCAAGACGGCGGCACTCGAGGCGGTTAAGTAGTCGTGGACAACAAAGAATGCGGACCTTCCGTATAAAAAGAGGGGCGAAGGGTAATTTCAAAGCGGCACAAGTGGAAGGGCTCTGTTAGGTTTAGCTTAGATAACGGGTTGGAGACCCGTTAGCCAAGAGCTATAAATAGAGGTGAACCCTTGGTTGTTTCAGTTGGACTTTTTGAGAGAGAAAATTAGGGTTAGCTTTAGCTAAAGAGCCTTTGGAGAGGTTGTTTTGCTTTATAGCTTTAGTTGTTGAGATTGAGAGGATGAATTGAACTTCTTGTAATCATTCCTCTTTGTTTACCTCTGTAATCCTTTATTTTGAGCAATGAAACCTTTGTTTGGTTCTTTGAATATGCATCTTTTCTTCTCTCTGTTCTTGGCTTGAATACCTAGGGTTTTGGTGAAACTTTTGATTTCTCTTATGAGATGGCATGAAATTTGATATCTAGAATCTTACTGATATTGCTAACATATCCTCAAAGTTTCATGAGCCAAGAATCTAAGTATCTTGCGAATTGTAGTTTTTGGTCTCTCTTGTCAAATATTCAAGAAATCCGTTTTTGCTTTGATTAATGGATCTTTGTCTGCGATTCCTTCTCAATGAGGTCAAGATGTTGTTTAGGATGATGTCCTGTAAGACTTGACCCGAGAAGAGCAACAATCTTTGAGTATTTCGGATTTTTGAAAATTTCCAAGACGCATCGCTCTTCTTGTCAGACAATCGGAACTTCCGCTATCTACAAGGCGAACTACGCTAGCGGAACTTCCGCGACCGAAGCCGGAACTATCGCAGAAGGCGAACTACCGCTAGGTAGAATCAGAACTTCCGATATCCTACAGAATAGCCCAGTTCTGTTTAAACCTTTTGGATTTGATTCACTTCAAGTCTCTTGTTTATCAGAAGGTTTTGGATTACTGTGTGGACACTTGATAAGGGAGGATATTATTTTTAAGGCACCATTCACCCCCCCTCTATTGCCATTTCGGTCCTTCACGGTCCTTCTCTGAAGACCGAGTCCATCTGCGCGAAGCACTTCGCCTGCTCCGCCACGTGTAGGTTTATCAACGGCTCTTCCATGCTGCAAGTTCTCCCATCCGGCCCCACCGAAACCATCATGGCACTTGCACCGACTCCGCCGCTTGATCAACCAATCGCACCGAATCGTCCGCTCGGTGATCCTTGTCTATTCTGCACCACACTTGATTTCATTGACTCACCGCATCGCCGATCGCTCAACCTCGCCTTCCAAGCCTAGTCCCGATCATCCTCGCCCTTGACCGTCGTTGACCACCAAGCAACCTGCACAACAATAAACAAGCAAATCGAATCCAGGAACAAGTTCTTCACAACTTGACCCACGTTAGTCAAAACATGCATCATGCAACACATATGCACTGAAACTTATGACTTTGACCTAACCAACGAACAACGCCGCCACGAAGACCGACATTCAAGTGACAATCGGTCCGACAACCCATCGTATTTGGCCGAACCGCCACCTTTGCTTGGCCGGATCATAGCTATAGGCCGGCTCGATCACCAAAAGGACATAGCCGATTTTTAACCCCTGAAAATCCGAAACCTACTAGAAATTTAAAACCAATAGAACTGTTGACTGGAGACTCCAAAAATTATGGGACCAAGAGCAATAGAATCCCCTCTCTTACCTACACCCTCTATTTTTGGCCCAGGTCATTTTGACATTTGGTCAAGGCACCGATCGTCATTATGGACTGGCCCGACCGATTTGGGACCGGCCGACGGCCACACCGATCGCTTTTGAAACTTTGTTGAAAACACGTGAAACGACAAACCATTAACGCCATTGCCAATTGTCACATCATCCTAAGATCTGGAGCATATCCCCATGATATCCACAATCTCCCCCTTGATGAACACATTGGCAATAATCCAGAAAATGTAATTTGGAGGTTTGAAAAGTAAAATACTTTCATTTTCGCACAAAGGTACAACTTGGTCCATAAGTAAGAGAAAGCAATGGAAATGACCAAGCTGGCATCAGAATAGCATAGGCATGTGAGATAAGGCAAAAGAAGGCATAAAAACTCTAAATTCCAGAAAAGAGTCAAAAATCTCACTTAATGTCCATATGAAAAAACAATTGTTCATTTGACCTTTAATCATTGTGAGGAGTGATAAATGCAATTCAAGTTCAGAAAAGTCAATAAGACAATAAGAATACAATTTAAAAGCTCCCCATCACTATCATCCTCGTATTTCAGAAAATTTCAAATTCTCCAACTTTCTCCCCCTTTGTATAATATTCTCCCCAACATTTAAATAACTTCTCCCCCTTTGACAATGGAGTTATCAAGGAATCACGTCTTCCTCTCATCCAGAGATAGCAAATGCAGAATGAAGAAAGAAGCAAAAAAAAGAAGTATGTATGAAGTGCAATGGAGTGGCTTCAATTTTGTATTTTTCAATTTTTGATTACAAGAAGCTTTGGAAATTACCCAAAAGAGCAGGCCAGCATTTCTAATATTGCACAAACAACATATCAAGCCTGACAGCACTAGCAAGATCATGATAAGACATATATATCAAAGCTAAGCACGAAGGCTCAAAAGTAAAGCACTAGATTTGATCAATTTAAGGAAAGCTTCAAATTCAGCAAGTTCATCAACAGGGATCCTAAAGTGAAACTAGCCATGTCAAAATATCAAAGTGAGATCAAAAATCTAACAAAGAACACATTAAGAGTCAATCAGGTCCTGTATTGAATCATTTTGCTCAGATTTCTCAAAAGCCCATTTGTCAACAGTTTTCTCATATGCACTGAATATTGAAGTTGACTAATGATCTAACTTAGTGACAAGATCCTGGACTAGGAGCCATCCACAAACTCATCCTAAGCTTCACTGTAACTTGATTAAAGGTATATCTTAGTAAAGAAGATCCCGGACTAGGAGCCATCCACAAACTCTTTCTAAGCTTCTACTGTATGCGATAAATCTTGAGGTTCATGTCATTTCGACAAGCAAATCCCATGAGATCGTTGGATCATCAAACTATCTCCAAGTTCATGTCTTTGAAAAGCAGTCTCGTAAGAGTAGTTTGACACAATTTAAGCATAAGACAATCTTGATTTTTCATTTTTCACAAGAGCAGTTTTAGAATCTCAAGAACACAAAAAAGCTCAAGTAATGGTCAATTTTAGATTCAAGAGATAACAAACCAATTCTGACAGGGCCAATGATGCGGACATCCTTAGCTATGTTGTTTCATATAGTGTTTTCAATTCATTAAATACCTCAGAACAACATGAGCTTACTAAGAGAGTTGAAAAACAAGAAAAACTTATCCAACAGGTGAATCTGTTCCCAGAATTTCCTTTTAAATTAGTTGAGAATATTATACTACCTAATAGCGGGTCATCGCTTATTTTCAGGTTTGAAGAAGAAGGTTTATTGGAAGACAAAGAACATGATACTTCTCAAGTTCATGATGATCTTCGTAGAAACTCGGAAGGATCTAGCATACACAATATATATATTTGAAAAGCTTATCAAGTCTACTTTCCAATGGACCAAACGGCATGTAATTTGGAGCTTTCTACCACAAGTTATGGTTATTCGAGTACATGCTGCACATTCAGACCGACCAACGCTCGAGAGTTAACAAAGTTGATAATTCTGTGGCTTGTACAACATCTTGGGAGGATATCAAGCTATGCCATGACTTTTCAAAGGTTCGCAAGAGTCTCTTTCTCAAGTTTCACACAAATTCAAATTATTTCAATTAATGAAATTGAAGATAGGAAGGTTTGGATTCAATTCGGATTCGGAATGAGCATCAAATTTGGATTCGGGATCAGCAGGACAGTACGGATTAAAACGGCAATAACTTTCACAAGCGGAGTCCGATTAGGGTGTTCTTGGGCTTGTTGGAAAGATAACTTCAAGCCCGGTCCAATGGACCCTCTGTTACTCCGAAATTTGTCATGTATCAAAATATATGACCAAAACAATATAACGGTTGTAAAATTAGAGTTTCCTTTTTGTTTTAGATTGAGTCGGAATTGGAGTAGGAGTTCTAATTCCGAATTAGAATAGGAGTAGGGCCTCTTGGCCAGCCATGAGGAGGAGAAGGGGCACTATATATTGAGGGTTAGACCCCCATTGTAACCTTAGATCACGTTTCATATTGTTTCAAAGCTTTTGCTTGATTCTCCTGTTGTGCTTATAGCCAAAACAGAGGGAATTGGGCGTTGAGAACAAGGGGTCGTTCTTGCTTTTCTGCTGGGAATTGAGGGTTCGACGATCTTCGCTTGTGGTCAGCGAGGATCCAATCAAGTGTGTGTTTGGACGAATTTTCCATAGAGTTGCAAGTCCGTGCATTGGCGCGGGGGATCAGCTGGTGGTTTGTCAGGATACACAAGTTATCGAGAGGTTCTACGTCGAGAAGATCGAGCACCCCGTATCAGGTGGTATCAGAGCTCCGTTGACTCGGTAGGATCTTTATCCAGTTATCTTTTTTTCCATACACGAAAAAGCTATACAAAAAAAATTCAGCCGTAGTATTTAATTTGTTATTCTAGTGAGTTTTGTTAAGTTTTTGTCCATTAGAATCAAGTTTAGTTCGCTGATCTTGAATTTTTTTGCGTTGCTTTTTATTTGAGCCTAATTTGATTTTTTTAGTCGTGTCTATAAAAAAATAAAAAGAAGTGAGACATCAATTTATCCTTTGTGAACCTTTCAATCCTTTGCGAATACTTTGAACCTATTTAAGACTAGCTAAATCGTTGCTTAGGGCTACATATTAATATTTATGTTCTTGCTATTGTTCAAAGATCAAAAGGTGGGAAATAATTTTTGCTCATTTTTGGTAGAACAAGAATTTTGGCAATAGTTCAAAAAAAAGGAAGGAAAAAGAGAAGAAAAAAAAGAAAGAAGGGAAAATGAAAAGAGAAAAGGAAAAAGAAAGTGCATAGCCGAACCATAAACTTGAGCGAAAATCCCCACTCATTGTTGATTCAATTGTTAGAATTTCAATATTTTGTACAATTTTTCTGCCCTAGTTTTATTATTTGCAACTAGCTAGCGTCTTTCTATAACTTATGCAATACGAGCTATTTTATTCTTCACTTATATCTTACATAGCTCATTCCTTGATTGCACTAAGTTCTAATATCTTTGCGTGTGATTTGTTTTGATTTTCACTTATATCTTTGTGATCGGCAACTAGGCATTGAATTCTAGTTTGGATATTTACTTAGCCTTACAATACCTATAATTTTCAAATTAAGTAGGTATCCATAACAAGCTCCATAAAACACCCGTTGTCGTGCTTTGACTTGCTCTTGAAATTCGTTCATTTCTCACGTTGTTTTAACCTGTAATATCAAGTGTGAGTTTGTCATCTCAATTGACTTCGGAAAGGTAAGAATGTAATTCGGTAAGACAAGTGAGTTTGAGAGACACACATACACCTACATACATATTCTTTGCTTTGCTGCTAAAAATGGCAGATCGTGAGTATACGTATCTTCCCTTCTATGGTAGTAATGATCCAGAGGAGTATCTTGAGTGGGTGAAAAACGATTCATTACATCTTGGGTCTATTTAAAAAGGGTAACGAGAAGAGAATTTATTCCATCCTATTATGAGCGGGATCTACTGCGCCACGTGGAGAGCATTACACAAGGATGCAAAGTTGTCCAAGATTACTATATTGAGTTGAATCGTGCAATGCGTCGTTGTAATATTCTGAAAAAAATAAATAAATAAATAATAATAACGCCTTAAGGGCTTGTGCGTAATTAAAGAAATTAGATACGTGAAAATAGGATATTTCAGAGTTTTTTAAGAGCTATATAAATCATGAGAGTGGATTCTAGAAACCCTAGCATTCTTTTTTTTTCCACCCTAGCCGCCTGCTCCTTTTTGCCGTCGTCGCTATCGAAGCTACATCACAGACACGGCCGAACACACGCTGGCGAAGCGCCCCACTACCGAGCCATCCGCCGTGTGGTCTCCTCGCCGTGGACGCCATCGATCGAGGAGCCGCTTAGTCGCCGTGGTGCTACCTCGGTGGGCGTGGAAGCCGATTGGGAGATTCACGCGCAAGACGCTGAGATGTGTTGGTTTATTGTCGTGAGTTAACGTGTAACGCCTTGACTACGTAATTCAATGGGAGGTGCCGAATTAGTATTGTGATTAACTAGTTGCTAAGTAGTAGTTAACTAGATGAATTACGTAATTCAATGGGAGGTGCCGAATTAGTATTGTGATTAACTAGTTGCTAAGTAGTAGTTAACTAGATGAATTACGTAATTCAATGGGAGGTGCCGAATTAGAAATAGATGAATTAGACTCTGCTATTTAGTAGTTGATTAGTTTGGCTGTAGCATTACATGCATGCACGCTTAAGTAGTAATGATGAGACAATAGCTAATTGGTGTTGCATGCTTTGTAGATACGTGTTTATCTGGTTATTAAAGGAGAGAGAGGAGCTAGTATGTTTTGCTGTAATAGTAAGGGAATTATTAGCATGTTTTAGTCGGGAAGATATCGATCAATAGACTAGTTTTGGTCTGCTGTTCTGTTGAACGATTTATTCGGGTACCTTAATGGCAAATTTTGGAAATATCATCTACTAGTTAATTGTAGATAATTTCGATATCTTTCTATAGAATATTTAAACATGTCAATCGGACAAGTAGAATTCGAAATATGAATTTTGGAAGGCTGCTGTCAATGTGGTTGTCGCCTTTCGCGCTGTTTTGGTAGATCATGGATTAAAAATAGTAAATAGACTAATTAGAGTTTTTGATCTACATGAAAGATGTAGATAATTGTCCAATGGTTCTGTAGAATCTAAAAACTCGAATTTGGTTGGGTAAAACAAAAGTTATGAATTTAGTAAGACCTGCTGTTCCGAAGCGGACAGATCGGTTTTCTGGGCTAAAAACGGAGGGTTAGATGATTTAATTAGAAGTCTTCGTAATCTAAGAAAATGTGGATAATTTTATGAAGAATCCAGAACGGGGTGGTTTGTTGTGATTGGACTTTTGAGTCAAAAGTTACGTTCGTTTTAGTACCAAGACAGCAATGGGTAACTATTCGGTACCGGAGAAACGTGGTTGATTTGGGGACGTGTAGGAGCGATGTCGATTGATTGCTATTCTTGATGTTGTAGCTTGTATTGAAAATTTATGTATTTAATGTAGGAGAGGCGTCGTACTTGTTGCCATCTTCTAGTCAAACCGCAGGCCGCAACTAGTAAAGGCAAGTGCATGGTAGACAGCGATCAATGATTGATCACTGTTTTCTTTATCTTCTATTACCATTATTGTTGTGCCTTTATTTTTATTTAATTGCAAACAATGAAATGGTATGGTTATAGCTTTGTTGACAATCATGAGGAAAAGTTGGATATGATGTGTATGATGGAATTTGCATTTTTCATACATAAGCATCTTTGCATATGAGAGGTGATCATGATTGATCACAACTCCACGGGAGTGGAGGAGGTCCCCGATCCTTATGGAGGAACGGGCTTGAGAGTGAATGTTGTCGCGAGCATTCACTCATGCTATACCGGTATACGCGAAAGAAGTGCATGTGGACATGTAGATTAGAGTTGCATTCATAAATGAGATTAATGTGTGTTAAACAAAGGGAAGATAACAGCATGAGAATATTAATAGAAGTACCTGTGATGATAATGAAGTTATTGAATACTGTTGATTGATTATTGTTCGTTGTATATTAATGTATTTGCTGAGTCGTGGACTCACCCTTGCTCTTTGTTGTCTTTAGGTGATCTTCGAGGGCGCCCGTGACTGAGAGCGAGTAGAGCACATGGATTAGATCTATACTTCAATCACATGATCATTTGCCATAAGAACCTTTTCATTCAATACAGGATCACTCTTGGACATGTTAGAGACTGAATAAAGTTTAAGTCACATTTTGGACTAGATTATTTATTTCAATGATTTGGATTCATTGGTTGATGCTATTTGGATTATTTTTTTGGTTATAATTCCCCTTGTTTATTTATTATCACTTGATCCATAATTATGCATGCTCTTTGTGGGTCCATGGTTATGTCTATTGATGTTTTCTTGCTGTAATTATATAGTGTGTCGATAATTATTAGTTTAGAGAGTAGTTTAGTGGCATTCCAGGCTCAGTGTTGGGCTGGGGTGTTACAGTCGTGCCAATATCACTAGTGCATATCAAGAAAAGACATACTTCAAAGCAGGCTTGAATTATCAGATCGTTGCTGCACTTCAAGATGAATATTTTCGTAGTCTGTAAGATCTTGTGAAATATGCTATGAAGGTAGAAAAGAGACTTAAACACATGCAAGCACATCAATTAAATCTGCGCCGGCTCTTTAGTTCTTATTCATCCACTGGGGTGTCACTTGAGAAGAAGATCGAGCATGAGAATTTTTCTTCGACCGAGGTGATGAGTAGTGTTTGCCTCCACAACCCGCAAAGACGTGAGGAGGTCGTGGTTGGTGGTAGTTGTGCCATTGCTGGCCTACGGTCTTACAAGGATGAGATGTATCAAAACCTATGTGAGATTGAGAGCCACATAGCCAAATTGAGTGAGAGTGATCAAAAGAGTGAGCTGTGTGATTCCACCATATGCGAGGTTGAGAGCATCCCAATTGAGAGTGTGAGAGATACACCAAAAGAAAAGAGAGAGATAGATGATAGGACAAGTAAGATTATTTTTTACCCTAACAACTTAGCCGTTATTTCTAGTGTTGTATCTCACATTGTGCAGGTGGACCAAGCAAATAAGGAGTTGGACATTCATGAGCCCTCACCATTGGAAGAGAAAGATGAAGAGATAACCATGGTTGTAGAGGGAATGCCGGCTACCCTGTGGTTACAGGATGATATTATGATACCCGCGGCACCTACATCAACTGAGGAGGACGATCAAGGTAACACTATTGGTACTAAATCGATATATCATCAAGACATGGTGCATTAAACTAAGAACTCCATTATTCCTTTGATGATTCCAAGTTCTAAATTTGATATGCTTAATTTGCATAATATGGAATTGATTACTCATACAAAAGTCCTTACTAGAATATCCCTTAATGATTCTTTGTGTTATATCATGTTCGATAGTACTAAAGAGCTATCTAGTGTGATTAAAAAGGTTCTTGAAATTTCACACTTAAGATCACTAGTAAATAGCTACATACACACATATAAATTCAATTTGATTGGTGATGTTGGTGTAGACAACATGTTTTAAGTTTATCAAATATGCATTACCTATTATAATCTTGTTGATTTACAATTACATGTTTTGCGCAAACCATCTATTGAGCAATGTCATGATATCTTTAAGATGGGTTTAAATACAAGTGTCTATTGTTTAGAACGCAAAATGATGCCTACTTGTTTATCTCTTAAATGTATAACTAATCAGAGTAGCGCAGTTGAAGCATGGAATGGTATCAATTTGTTTTCACCCACTTTAGTTGACTTTGATGTTGGGAAGGTTAAATTTTATCATATGAGTCAGTTGGGCAAATTGAAATATGATTTTGAGCTATCGATTGTGCAAAACAACAAGAAGAACACAATAATTGATTCATACATATACCATGCATATACGTTGTTTTCTTCGTCTAGCACATTTTCAGTCTATCAAAAGCCGAGGACGGCTTTTTTTGAAGAAAGGGAGGATGATGCGGACATCCTTAGCTATGCTGTTTCATATAGTGTTTTCAATTCATTAAATACCTCAGAACAACATGAGCTTACTAAGAGAGTTGAAAAATAAGAAAAGCTTATCCAACAGGTGAATCTGTTCCCTGAATTTCCTTTTAAATTAGTTGAGAATATTATACTACCTAATAGCGGGTCATCGCTTGTTTTCAGGTTTGAAGAAGAAGGTTTATTGGAAGACAAAGAACATGATACTTCTCAAGTTCAAGATGATCTTCACAGAAACTCGGAAGGATCTAGCATTCACAATATATATATTTGAAAAGCTTATCAAGTCTACTTTCCAATGAACCAAACGGCATGTGATTCGGAGCTTTCTACCCCAAGTTATGGCTATTCGAGTACATGCTGCACATTCAGACCGACCAACGAGCGAGAGTTGACAAAGTTGATGATTCCGTGGCTTGTACAACATCTTGGGAGGATATCAAGCTATGTCATGACTTTTCAAAGGTTCACAAGAGTCTCTTTCTCAAGTTTCACACGAATTCAAATTATTTCAATTAATGAAATTGAAGATAGGAAGGTTTGGATTCAATTCGGATTCAGAATCAGTATCAAATTCGGATTCAGAATCAGTGGGAAAGTCCGGAGTAAAACGGCCATAACTTTCACAAACGGAGTCCGATTATGGTGTTCTTGGGCTTGTTTGAAAAATAATTTCAAGCCCGATCCAATGGATCCTCTCTTACTCCGAAATTCGTCCTGTATCAAAAGATATGACCGAAACAATATGATGGTTGTAAAATTAGAGTTTCCTTTTTGTTTTAGATTGAGTCGGAATTGGTGTAGGAGTTCTAATTCTGAATTAGAATAGGAGTAGTGCCTCTTGGCCAGCCATGAGTAGGACAAGGGGCACTATATATTGAGGATTAGACCCTCATTGTAACCTCAGACCACGTTGAATATATTTTCAAAGCTTTTGCTTGATTCTCCTGTTGTGCTTATAGCCAAAATAGAGAGAATTGGGCGTTGAGAAAAAGGGGCCATTTTACTTTTTCGTTGGGAATTGAGGGTTCGACGATCTTCGCTTGTGGTCAGCGAGAATCCAATCAAGTGTGTGTTTAGGCGAATTTTCCGTAGAGTTACAAGTCCGTGCATTGGCGCGGGGGATCATCTGGTGGTTCATCAGGGAACAAAAGTTATCGAGAGGTTCTACGTCGAGAAGATCGGGCACCCCGTATCAGCAATGTCACAAAAGGAGCACTAATTGCGCAACTCGCTAAAATATCCACAAATTGCAATTTTTAGTTCGAGTTGTTTTAGAGTTCTAGCTCATACAGCAAAGACTTATATGTATATGTGAAAACATGATAATTATAGCAAGTCAAAGAACTAGACATGGCATTGAGCAAGAATTGAAATACTAAACCACCAAAGGGTAATAGACAAAGCTTCACCAATTTTAAAAGATAAGCAGAAAAACTTATATTACAATGCATCTTTTTGGATTTTTCATACCACTTGTTGTATTTTTTATAAGAATGCAATATGATGCAATGAGATGCAATAAAAAGTCTAAAAACCTAAAAAGTTCAAAAAGATCAATAAGTTCAGAGAAAGAACAAGAAAAGATCAAAAGAACAAGGTAAGATCAGAAAAGATCGAACTCCCCCTCAAACCAACCCATAGGGATAAATTACCTCTAACTCGCTTCTCAAGGTGGCAAACTTAGTTGGGTCTAAAGGCTTGGTGAGGATATCAGCCAGTTGAGCCTCTGACTCACGGCAAAGATAATATCACCCTTCTCGACATGGTCTCTAAGGAAGTGATAGCGAATGTCTATGTGCTTGGTCCTAGAGTTTTTCACAGGGTTCTTAGCAATGTTAATAGCAGAAGTGTTATCACAGAAAAGAGGAACACTGGCAAAATTTAACCCATAATCCTTAAGAGTGGATACCATCCACATAATATGACTACAAAGAACTAGCAAAGAAGCTACATATTGAGGTTCAAAGAAGAGATTGTGCAATGATGACCGCTTCCTAGAAGACCAAGAAATAAGAGAAGTGCCTAGGAAGTGACAAGTGCCCGATGTACTCTTCCTATCAAGTCGATATCCACAAAATCGAAATCGAAAACCCCGAATGGACAAAGAAGAAGAACAGAGTACCAAATGCCATACCGAGGGTAGAGTGTAAATACCGAATATGCGCTTAATACCTTGGCGATGGGAAGCTCTGAGACGCTCAAGCCTCGCAGAGGCGCATCGTGAAGTGGATGTCCGGTCTTGAGGCCGTCAGTATGAGAGGGAGCCGATCATGTCATGCGGTACTCACGTTGATCCACGGCTTCTCCTTCCTCATCCGATCCAGCGGTCGAAGTCGCCATGGGAGTGGCGATCGCTTGCGATCCACCCATGTCGGCCGCTTGAGCAGTCCTTAGTATACTTCGTCTGATGGATGAAGATCCCTTCCTTACATTGCTTGATTTGAAGTCCCAGAAAGTAATTGAGCTCTCCCATCATGCTCATCTCAAATTCCCTGGACATAATTTCAGAAAAGCTGGAAACAAGAGCACGAGAAGAACCACCAAAGATAATATCATCAACGTAAATCTGAGCAAGCAGGAAGTCATTGCCACGCCTAAGAATGAACAAGGTCTTATCTACCTTACCCATCTCAAAATCATTCTTAAGCCTATCATACCATGCTCTAGGGGCTTGTTTAAGACCATACAAGACTTTCGACAGCTTGAAGATATGATGTGGGTTTTTAGGATTCTCAAAGCCTGGGGGTTGCCTAACATACACTTCCTCCTCTATGTAACCATTCAAAAAGGCATTCTTAACATCAATCTGATATAATTTAAAGCCCTTAGATGCAGCAAATGCAAGCAGAATGTGAATGGCTTCTACTCTAGCAACAGGAGCAAAGGTCCCATCAAAATCTAACCCCTCAACTTGGCTAAACCCCTGAGCTACCAACCTAGCCTTGTTTCTGATCACAGAACCATCATCATTTTGTTTGTTTTTGAAAACCCAGCGGGTTCCTATAACATTATGACCACTAGGAGGTTCTACTAGGTTCCAGACCTTATTCCTCTCAAAATTCTCTAACTCCTCATGCATGGCATTGACCCAACTAGACTCAGATAAAGCATGTAATATATCGCGGGGTTCAAAACAACCTACAAAAGCAGAATGATAATAGAGGTTTGGATCATGATACCTGGAGCGAGTGACTCGCTCATGGAGATTACCTATCATCTGATCCGAAGGGTGCTTCCTTTGAATGTGAAGTGGGGCACCCGGAGAGGAAAATACCTCTTCGACCTCCGCAGGTACTGCTGATGATGAAGATGCAGCAGGTGCCTCAACTGAAGGCAAAGTTGTAATACCCCGGCCTGCTTGTAGCGTGGCCCATGTGGCCCATGAGGAGTTGTGTGGTGGGATTAGTCCCATATTGCTTGTCTCAAGTGAGTTGTAGTGGTATATAATGCCTGTTGGATCCAAACGTAGCACCTCCGGGTTAACCCTTTTACACGAAGCGAGGACGAAAGTGTAAGTGAGGTGCTATGTGTGGCGGGTCCGCCCCACGGTGGGCTGGGCATTGAGCCGATTTTGGGTCAGGGTGTTACAGATGGTATCAGAGCATCAACTCACGCACGGCGCTTGCAGGGATGTGGGCGCGCATATGGCGATGGCGATGTGGGCCCGGAGTGGACACATGGCATGGCATATGTGCCAAGACCGGATGCACCGGACGTACCGAGGGGTGGTTCGGGCATTTGTCACAGATGCGGTATGTCGCCGAGGGCGCCACTTTTAAGGGGGAAATGTAATACCCTACTGCTTAGTAGCGTGGCCCATGTGGCCCATGAGGAGTTGTGTGGTGGGATTAGTCCCATATTGCTTGTCTCAAGTGAGTTGTAGTGGTATATAATGCCTGTTGGATCCAAACGTAGCACCTCCGGGTTAACCCTTTTACACGAAGCGAGGACGAAAGTGTAAGTTGATTTTTATGTATACTATTTGATTTAATTACGCTCCGACCCTTAAGACGTTAATATTTATTTGTTTAATTATTTCGTAATATTACATTCTACCCTCTTAATGTAATTCGACCCGAATTCTACTCACCGCTCTACTCAAATAAAAACTACACCGCTGAAATTAAACAACAAAATAACACGCATCTGACGTGAACAACTCCGGTATTGCTCGCGCATGCGAGACTCCAACTCCCAAGTCGCTTCTCTCTCGGACCGATGCGCCCACAAAGACCTTAACGATACCAACATCTTGTGCCTCAAAGACTCGCTCCGACCTCTCGTAATGCGCTACGGACGCGACTCAACCGTGAGGTCTTGCTCAATAGTCACGGCTCCAATGAAATCTTATGCTCGATCTCTCAAAACTTTCTCAAAGATCGAGACGTGAAACACATTGTGAACTCCACGCATGGACTCGTGAAGATCCAGCGGTAGGCTAACTTCCCAATTCTTGCAATAATCGGAATGGTCCAACGTACCTCGGGCTAAGCTTTCCTTTGGTACCGAATCGACAATGCCTTTAGTGGGAGACACTCAAGAGCACTGGTCACCCACCGCAAACTCCAAGTCGCGCTTTCTCAAATCAAGATAACTTTTCTGCTACTCGAGTCGCTAATGATTCTCGCTCACCATGGCCACACGCTCAACGGTCTTCTCAATCCATCCGACCTAAAATCGCTTCTCTCCAATCGCATCCCAACAAAGTGGCGATCGCACTTCCGCCCATAGAGAACCTCAAATGGCGCGCTCTAATATCGAATGGTAACTATTATAAGCAAACTCGCAAGTGGCAACGTCCTCCCAACTAACCTTCCAAGACAAAACGCAAGATCGCAACATGTCCTCCAAAGTCCGAATAGTACGCCCGACCGCCCATCTGCTCGTGGGTGAAACAGATCAAAGTGAGCTGTGTGCCCAATGCACTCGCAGACTCTCCGTAACTTGAGACAAACTTGGCCCCTCGCTGTAAACGATGGTCTTTGGCACACCATGCGCCTTACTATCTCACGCACATAAATAGGAGCTAGATCACTCACGAATTTGTCGTGCGAATAGGAATGAAGTGTGCGATTTGTCAATCGATCCACCAATACCCAAATCGATCCTTCCTCGCGGCGAACGAGGCAACGCCACCACAAAGTCCATAGAGATATCATCCCAAGGCCACTTGGGTACCTCCAAAGGTCGCAACAACCTGCAGACGCTTGTGCTCGGCTTTCACTTGTCGACAAACACCACAAGAAGCCACATAGTTAGCAATATCCACCTTCATTCTTTTCCACCAAAAATTCTGCTTTCAGATCTCGATACATCTTAGTCTCACCAGGTGAATAGCGATTAATGCAGTGCGATGTGCCTCCTTAAGATATCATCTTTGACCTCGCTTTTGTGGCACGCAAAGGCGGCCTTTAAACCTCAAAGTACCGTAATCGCCCATGCTAAAATCACTCTCTTTACCTTCATCCGACGCTTCCTAACCTCCCGTAATAGCCGATCACTCTGTTGCTTCCAGACACGGCGGGATAGCCGACTCAAGAATCAATCGTGTCTCAACATGTGTCGTGCCCGCATAACAATAAGATATTCCCATGCGATCAAAATCAGCAATAAGGCAATCTAGAGTAGCGGAGTCGCCTTGCGACTAAGAGCATCTGCAACAACATTGGCCTTGCTCGATGATACCAATAGTAAGATCGTAGTCCTTGATCAACTCCAACCACCTCCTTTGCCTCAAATTAAGATCTTTACGAGTGAAGATATACATGAGACTCTTGTGATCTATGAAAATATCACAAGGCTCGCCAATGATAATGCCTCCAAATCTTAAGAGCAAAGACAACCGCAGCCAACTCCAAGTCATGGGTGGATAATTCGCTCGTGCTTTTTAATCGCCTTGACGCTGTAAGCAATCACCTTACCGCCTTGCATGAGAACACGACCAAGACCCACTCGAGACGATCTGAAAAGATCGTGAACCGCTTCCTGGCTCGGGAAGGGTGAGAATAGGGAGGTCACCAACCTGTCCTTCAAAATGCGTAAATCGCGCCACACTCATCACCCACCTAATCTTACCCCTTTCGAGTAAGTTGAGACATCGGTTTGGCGATGATAGAGAAATCTCGCACAAAACGCCGATAATAACCACCAATCCCAAGAAACTCCTCACCTCCTTCACACTAGTCGGCCTCTTCCAATCCACCACCGTGGAGACCTTACTAGGATCAACAAAGAATGCCCCGAGGGTTAATCACATGACCCGAAAACCCACTTCAAATCCGAACTCACACTTCTTCAACTTAGCATAGAACTTGTGGTCTCTCAAAGTATCTAAGACCACCTCAAATGACGCTCATGATCCTCATTGGTCTTGAATAGATAAGAATGTCATCAATGAACACCACCACGAAGTCATCTAGATACTCGTGTAACATGTTGTTCATGGTCTCCATAAAATGGCAGTGCATTAGTCAATCCAAAAGACATAACTTTATACTCATAATGCCCATACCGTGGAGAAAGTCGCCTTCTACATCTCGCCACGCACACGGATTTGATTATACCGATCGAGATCGATCTTGAGAATACTTGAGCTCCATTCAACCGATCAAACAAGTCCTCAATGCGGGCAATGGATATTTGTTCTTGATTGTGATCGCATTAAGCGCCGCGAATCAATACACATACGCCAACTCCCATCCTTCTTCTCTCGTGAATGTATCAGAGCTCCCACGGCGATACACTACGCCGATCAAACCTTTAGCCAACAAATCATCCAATTGCTTCTTCAACTCGTCCTGAAAAGGACGTGCTAAACGATATGGAGACATCGAGATGGGACGAGTACCCGGAACAAGATCAATGCGAAACTCCACGCCTCGCGCAGTGGCAAACCCTAAGCTCACCGGGAACACATCCGGATAATCACTAACCACGGAATCTCCTCAATCATGGGCCACGCCGGTTTCTCAAAGAAGAGCTAAAAGAAGCCTGGGCCATCGCACGACGACCGGAACAAATCCGACTAACATCGAAGAGAGCGCGAGGCGCACTTCCTGAAAGGTCAAAGTCTCCCAGCACGGGTTCGCATGCAGATCGCTCTACGTAAATGATATCACGGCCGATAAGAGTGCAACCAATCCATACCCAAGATAACGCCGAACGGCTCCATTTGAATAACTATCAAATTCGCCGTGAACTCCTCTCCATCAATGACAATAGAGCACCCCGACAAACAAGAGAGCTAGCAATAATACCCCGTGAGAACTAACTAACACCGACCGAGAAATCCATCAGATACTCAAGTTCGCTCTCCTAGCAAACGCCGCCGACACAAACGAAAAGGTAGCCCCGAATCAAAAGGACTAAAGCATCAAACGAATCCACAAGCAAAGTACTGCCACCACGCCAGACGACCCGTGGACTTCGCAGAGGCATGGCGACACTCTGTGGCGCCATGGCGAAGAAGACGACGGCGGGCGGCGAGAGCCCCGATAATCTGTCACTGTGGCAGTGCGTAAGGCTTGTCGTGCAACCCGGTGGTGCCGAGAGTGGCGGCCAAGAGTACCGCCGAGACGCCCAAGCCGATGGAAATGGCATCGCCGAGGAGCAGCCATCATCCGAAAGATCCTCGAGCAGACCCATCAAGAAGAAGAAGATGGCACAGTGCTCCCACTTGATCACGCTTAGCGGGTTCGCGACACACCCGCCCTTGTGACCCGGCCGCCACACCGACGGCAATCTCCCGTCTGCGTGCACTCAAAGCAGCCAAGGTCCATCACCGCACTTAAAGCAAAGCATGCCCCGCCTCGAACAGACGAAGAGCCGGAGTACTGCAAAAGGACGAGGCGCCAAGAAGGAACGGCCTCGAGTGCTTAGACTTGAAGGATCGCGGTCCTCCTTGAATTTCTTGAAAGGTGTGTCAATGCACTCCACTTCCCTCACTAGAGCTCCTCTTCCGTCACCACCGAAACAACCACCCACCGAGGCTTGTCGCCTTTGTGAGTCGATCTCCAACTCCATGCCTCTAGCTTGCTCCACAACAGAGTCAGAGTCACAGAGTGGAGTAGCTCCCAACACATGCCTGCAGACTCGTAATTGAGACCCCGATGGAACCTCTTGGCTTTCGAAGATCATCGCTCACATCAAGGGACGGCGAACCAAGTTGTTGAACTCACCTCATACTCAAGAATAGACCTCTTCCCCGAGCAAAGGTCGCCAAGGCAACCTCCATCTTCTCAACAAATGAGTAGGGGTAGAACTTCCCTTGAACTAATCAACAAAGTCCTCCCAAGTGATCGCCCTTGAGTGGTCAGTCCTCAAGACAACACGCCCCCACCAATATCCGCTGTTCTTTCAAATTAAAGGCCACAAAGCGGACCTCCGATGTGAAGACATCTCTAAAGCTCCAAACCGCTCTCCATGTAGCGCAACCAAATCCACCGCTTGGACCAAAGGTGTCCACCCATCAAACGGATCCAACCTCAACCCCATCCACTCAAGTGACATCCGCACCTCAGAACCGGTGGATGTGCGACAGAGCAACAACAGATGTCAGAAGAATAGGGCCGCCGCTACTGCTGACGAAGAGCACGGATCTCTCCCACCAACTCTCTCAAAGAAAGCGGGGTCTCATCTTGGGCCCCAACCGAGGCGGGTCATCAAACCCCCTCACCATCGACTCATCTCGCTACAGGAGGTGGCTCCACTAACCTCGCCATGCGCCCGACCTCCACGCATCACGCCACCACGACCACGCCCTCTACCCCCAAGATAGCTATCAACCACAATCAACAATACACAATGAGATCAAAGGTCAAAATACAATCATCCATCAATGAACAACATAACGGAAGCGTAAAAACTATATCCGTACCTCTCTCTAACCTACTGTGCACTAGTGTGTCAAGTTTTAGGTTAGTTAACCATTAGCAAATTTTAGTTGATTTACTAATACTAAAACAAATTTTAACAATTTTAGTTTGCCTAAGTTGTTAATCTATTCACCACGGACCTAAAGCCCGCTCTGATACCAACTGTAACACCCCAGCCCAACACTGAGCCTAGAATGCCACCACACTACTCTCTAAACTAATAATTATCGACACACTATAAAATTACAGCAAGGAAACAACAATAAACATATCCATATATCACAAAAGAACATGCATAATTATGGTTCAAACGATAATAAATAATCAAGTGGAATAAAACCAGGTAAACAGTCCAAAATAGCATCAACCAATGAACCCAAATGAATAAAGCAAATAGTCTAGTCCAAACGTTGTCCTAAACTTTATTCAACCTCTAACATGTCCAAGAGTAATCCAATTCTGAATGAAAAGATTATTAAGGTAAATGATCATATGTTGTCCATGTGCTCTATTCGCTCTCGCCACGGCGCCTCAAGATCACCTAAGACAACAAAGAGCAAGGGTGAGTCCACGACTCAAAAAGCACATCCATAACAACGAACAATAATAAACCAACAAAGATTCAATAACTTCATTATCATCACAGTACTTTCATTAATAATCTCATGCAGTTATCTTTTCTTTGATTCACATCCATTAATCTCATGTATGAATGCAACTCTAATCTACATGTCCACATGCATTTCTTTCGCGTATACCGGTATAGCATGAGTGAATGATCGCGACAACATTCACTCTCAAGCCCGCTCCTCCATAAGGATCGGGACCTCCTCCACTCCGTGGAGTTGTGATCATTCATGATCACCGCTCATATGCAAAGATGCTTATGAATGCAAACATGCAAACTCCATCATAACATCATATCCAACTTTCCATCATGCTTGTCAACAAAGATATAAACATACCAATTATTTGTTTGCAATTAAACCAAATAAAAGCACAACAATAATGGTAATAGAAGATAAAGAATCACAGTTGATCAATTATTGATCGTCGCCTACCATGCACTTGCCTTTACTAGTTGCGACGCACAATTTGGCTAGCGATGGCAACAAGTACGACGCCTCCTACATTAAATACACAAATTTCAATACAAGCTACAGCATCATAAGAACAACAATCAATCGACATCGCTCCTACACGCCCCCAAATATACCACGCTACGCCTGCATCAATAGTTACCCAATGTCGACTTAGTACTAAAACGAACGTAACTTTTGACTCAAAAGTCCGATCGCCACAAACCACCCCATTCTGGATTCTTCACAAAATTATCCACATTTTTCTTAGATTACAAAGTCTTCTAATTAAATCATCTAACCCTCCGTTTCTAGCCCAGAAAACCGATCTGTCCGCTTCGGAACAGCAGTCTTACTAAATTCATAACTTTTGTTTTACTCAACCAAAATGCGCGTTCTCAGATCCTACAGAACCATTGGACAATTATCTACAACTTTCATGTAGATCAAAAACTCTAATTAGTCTATTTACTATTTTTAATCCGCAGTCTACCAAAACAGCGCCGAAAGACGACAACCGTAAAGACAGCAGCCTTCCGAAAATCATAACTCGAATTATACTTGTCCGATTGACATAATAAAATATGCTATAGAAAGATATCGAAATTATCTACAATTAACTAGTAGATGATATTTCCAAAATTTTCCATTAAGATACCCGAATAAATCGTTCAACAGAACTGCAGGCTAAACAAATCTATTAATCGATATCTCCGACTACAAACATCATATTATTCCCCCTCACTGTTCCGACCAAACATCCTAGTCTGCGTGCAAGCAATGCTACGGACCAACTAGTTTCATCTCTTCATCTTCCACTGTACAGTATATTTTTTTTTCTAGTCACAACTCTAAATCAGTCTAAAAAAAAACCAATTAGTTTCACTAATCCTATGCATGCATGGCACCTTCCATTGATTAGCTAATCAATGCCAGACACACAAGTTGCAAACCCATTATTAGACGTATCGCAAGGAACCGTGAAAAAGAAAGAAACACAATGTCCTACGACCTTCCCAAGTCGCTTCTACTGAAAATTCAGCGCAGCAGTTAGCTTGCCTCGGCGGGCAAAGCGGAATCGGCAAAGAAGAAAGAATCGGCAGCAGAAATCGGGCAGCAAGAGCAATCGCAGGTTCGCCGGCTGCAAAGAATGCAAACAGACAAAGAAGAGTAATGCGGCAATGCAACAAGACAAGAAGAAAGTAACGCAAAGAAGAAATGCAAGAAGATCGGCGACGTTCGGCCGCAAGCAAAGAATACAAGCAGGCGACGCCTTCCAAATAAAAAAACCGAGGCGGCGGCTTGGAAAGAAAAAGAAAAAGGCTAGGGTTTCTAGAGTTCCCAAGATCTATTTATATAGCTCTTAAAAATTCTGAAATTCTGTTTTTATGTATACTATTTGATTTAATTACGCCCAATTCCTTAAGACGTTAATATTTATTTGTTTAATTATTTCAGAATATTACAAAAGTAGTCGCAGCAGGTTCTGGTGCTGGAATAGGAGCGTCAACAGCAGCAGGTGGAAGAGCATCATCGAGTCCATCATCATCTTCCTCTACAAATATACTCTTTGTCACCTGTGTATCACCTAAAATATCTGATCTAGCTCCAGGGCTAGTCTCATCAAAAGTGACATTGCATGTCTCCTGAACCAGGTTAGTTTCAACATTAAAAACTCAAAAATCCCTTGAATGCGCAGGATAACCCAGAAATAAACCATCAAAAGTTCTTAACTCAAATTTATCTAGGTTTCCTATCTTGAGAATAAAACACTTGGATCCAAAGACTCGAAAGTGCGAGACAGAGGGTTTTCTACAAAACCGAAGCTAATAAGGAGTCTTGCCCAAAGACGGTCTCAAAAAGACACGATTTGCAATATGGCAAGCAGTAGAAATAGCTTCGGCCCAAAACCTCCTCGGAGTGCTATACTCATCTAGTATCGTCCTAGCCATCTTGACTAGGGTCCTATTCTTCCTTTCCACAACGCCATTTTATTGAGGGACGTGTGGAGAGGAGAACTGATGCTCAATTCCACGCTCAGCACAAAAGGAAGCAAAAGAGGCATTCTTGAACTCCGTGCCATTGTCACTACAGATCGCTCTCAAGGCACTCGGATGTTTAGAAGCCAAACGAAGAATAAGATCATGATAATGATCAAAAGCTTCATCCTTCGAAGCAAGAAAGAACACCCAAGTGTATCTAGAAAAATCATCGACTATGACAAGAATGTACCATTTTCCACCAATCGATCGAACCTAAGCGGGACCAACAAGATCCATATGAAGCAACCGTCCCATTCACTACCATGACCATAGTCATCGAAGGGTGTGAGGCGGCAACTTGCTTGCCATGCCTACAGGCGCACATACAAAGATCCTTGACGGCTTTGAGTTTGGGCAAACCTCCCACGAGCTCAAGGTTGCTAACTCGCCGATGATCAAAACCAATGTGCCCCAAACGACGGTGCCAAAGCCGTAACTCAAGAAGAAGATGAAATCAAGCACTTGAGAGAACCAAAGAAGAGATTCGTAAAAATCACTTCAAAGATCCTAGCAACTCTAGTAATCCCAAAAATAAGCTCACCAATTGAATCAAGCACCGCCAAGTATTTTTCTTAAATCTAGTCTCATAGCCATCATCAAGAAGTTGATGATGTAAAGCAAATTAAACCTTAGCTTATCCACAAGGGCGACGCCCTTGAGGATGAACTTTTCGCTCACCCCGATCGATCCTGCTCCTTCAATCCGCCCTTGCCTATCATCTCCAAAGGTGATGAAGTCATCACCCGTCGACCGCATGAAGGAGGTGAACCATCTTGAGTCTCCAAATATGTGGCGTGAATAAATGAGTCGATTTAACCACGGTCCTTCCTCTTTCCTCAAGAATCCTCATCGTCGTCGACGTCATCGGAGTCGGCCATGAAGCAAACGCCGGTGAAGTCCTTGGCCTTCCCCTTCTTCTGATCTTGAGGGATCTCCTCCTCCTTGTCATACTCGCTCCCGGAGTCCACATCGCTTAAGGATTGTTCCCCAAAAGCGACAAGAACCCGGTGAGTCGCTTTGTCACTTGGCAAAGAAGAAATCTTGATTTGATCCATTGAGGCTTCTTCCAAGCTGGCTTTCCCTCCTTGTGGTTGCTCTTTCCTTTCAACTTGGGACAATTTGCCCGAATATGATTAAACTCACCACACTCATAGCAAGTCACGGGACCTCCTCTCTTTTTGTTTCTCATATTGTTATAGGCCCGTGTGGCTTTTCTGACTATGAGGGCTAACTCGGTCTCAGCGAGACTCTCAAACTCCTCTTCATGGATTGCAGATAAACCAAAGAAGTTTAAAATCTCAAGAAGACTCGAAGACACATCAGAAGCTCTCTTGAGCGGGTCTGCTACCAAGGCCATGTTTTCCTTCTTGGGATGATCAATCCTTTTGATCTCATGAGTCTTGAGCTTGCTATAGAGCAGCTCCAAAGTCAGATCAGAGAGGTTGACATTCTCCTCAATGGCGGTAGCCTTTATCTCCTACTCCTTGGTGTTGATTGCAGCCAAGAGGTGGGTGGCATTTTCAGACTGAGAATATTCAATACCAACAGCTTTCATCTGATTAATCACTTTGTTAAAGCGATCAAAATGTCATCGATGCTCTCTCCAGACGATCTCGAATTTGTTATATTCACGCTTATAGACTGTTCGCGATTTTCTTGATTTGGGACGAACCTCATGGTAGGTTTCGAGTGTGTTCCAAATCTCGTGCGCAGTCTCAAGATTGCAAATCCGATCATACTCATGTCTACCAAGCCCACCATATAATAGGCTCTTTGCCTTATTGTTGTTAGCCGAGAGGGTCATTGAAGCCGGCAGAATAACTTCGCCAAGAACGAGCGGGCTCAACAACCTCCCATATAGCTTGTCCTTCGCTCAAGGAAGACTCGCATGCGATTCTTCCAATAGGCATAGTCGTGCCCATCGATAATATGCGGCTTGGTGGAGTACTTATCTATCGCCAGTTCGTTGACCTAAGATCAAGATTGAACTAACCGGCTCGATACCACTTGTTGGACCGAAAAGGCGACTAGAGGGGGGTGAATAGGAGCACGCTCACTTTTTCAACCAAGATTAGATTCAATACAAATTTCACTCCAATAGCTATGGAAGCTATGAAGATCAATATACCAAGACAAATGGAAGACTAGTATTGAATCCAATCTAAACCCCAAGAAAAACAACCAAAATCAACACTGCTAAAATTCTAAGTGTTGGGTGGTCCGACTCCGTGTTAATGGCGGTCGGACCGGTCACCTTGGGCGGTCTGACCTCCAGTCTTATGAACAGTAAAAATAGCCCAAAAAATGAAGTTGTAAATAGATGTAACTTTTGATCTACAACTTCAAACTTAATAAAACTTGGAACACACCTTCTCTAGGATGTCAGGAACCTATTCCAATTAAACATCATGAAGATCTTTAGAAAAGTTATGACATTTTTTGGTTTGAGAGGAGGATGGTTCAAAACCAAGTCAAAACGAAAACTAGATCCAAAAATTTTCTCATGGGTGATTGATGATCAAGATGATCCTAGATCTGTTCCCACATATCACAGCAAGCTAGATCACGTGAAAAAATCAATCAAAAACTCACGAATCAAAGAAAGACTCAAAATCACCAAATCGAGATAAGAAAGGCAAAGAGACATATCTTTGAGCAAACTTTCTTTAAATTGATTTGATAGGGTTTGGGTTTACAGCCACTCCATCAATGGAGGACAAAGCTCACTCCAACAGCATGAAATCAAATCAAAACTCTCTAGAACCCTAACCTCCACTAATCCTCTCCCTAAGCAAAACTAGTGTTTCAAGAATAATGAAAGGGTCGAAGGGGGTGCAGCCACATCCCTCCTCTATTTATAGTGGAGGCTTAGACCTTCTAGAAGATTAACTTAAATGGGCTCCTGTTAAGGCCCAACACAAATGGGTCATACACACACGCGTTTTAAAGCGCCGTCTTCAACACCTCTTGACCTAAACCGCTTCTCTTTGCGTCGTCTTGCGCTGCAGGTTGGCAAAAGGTCACCAAGGTGGTATTTGGTAAGATTACCAAAATACCCTTCTGGCCCTTCTCCAAGACCGAGTCCATCTCGCTGAAGCACTTCGCCGCTCCGCCTGTAGGTTCATGTCTGCAAGTCTCTCCCATCCGGCTCCCACCGAAACCAACATGGCACTTGCACCGACTCCCACGCCGCTTGATCAAACCATCCGCACCGAATCGTCTGCTCGGTGATCCTTGTCTATTCTCGCACCACACTTGAGTTCATTGACTCACTCGGCATCGCCGATCGCTCAACCTCGCTCTCCAAGCTTAGTCCCGATCATCCTCGCCGCTGACCATCGCTGACCACCAAGCAACCCGCACAACAATAAACAAGCAAATCGAATCCGAACAAGTTCTTCACAACTTGACCCACGTTAGTCAAAACATGCATCATGCAACACATATGCAATCAAACTCATGACTTTGACCTAACTAACGAACAACGCCGCCACGAAGACCGACGCTCAGTGACAATCGGTCCGACCGCCATCAAGGCTACCGAACCGCCAAATTTTGCTTGGCGGACCGCCAGCTATAGGCCGGTCTGACCGCCCAAAAGGACTTAGTCGATTTTCAACCCCTGAAAATCCGAAACCTATCGGAAATTTAAAACCAATAGAACTTTTGACTGGAGACTCCAAAAATTTTGGGACCAAGAGCAATAGAATCCCCTCTCTTGCCTACACCCTCTATTTTTGGCCCAGCTCATTTTGACACATTTGGTCACTGCCGGTCCGACCGCCGCTCATGGTCGGTTCGACCGATTTGGGACCGGTCAGTCCGCCATGCTATGGCCGATCAGATCGCCTGTCACCTGACAGTTCTGAAACTTTGTCAAAAACACGTGAAACGACAAACCATTAACGCCATTGCCAATTATCACATCATCCTAAGATCTGGAGCATATCCCCATGATATCCACAGGATACTATCCGATAAAATTTTCGGATAGCTCCGAGTCCGACAGATACCTCTCTCCCAAATCTAATCACATATCCGAGACAGACTATCTGGCTCTAAAATCCGAGGAAAATTCCAAATATCCAGTTTCACGCTTCAAATACAAACCGAATTTATTCCACGGCGCCATCTATTCACGATAAAATCGCCGATCTAACGAAATATAATGAGGAAAATGGCTAAGAGTTCTTGGATAAGAATGGTGTTGCTCTTTATTGCAATGATCTGAATCTTTACAAGGGGTGCCTTTAGGAAGGTGACAGACTAACCCCAATTACACTGAGTATATTGTGTGCTATGCTTTAATTACCTCTTAATCTTCTGGATCGTGAGTCTTGTTGAATTGGGTTCTGCCCCCTGCCTCCCTTGCTTGTTCGTCATCCACCTTTAAGTAACTGACGGAGAGGTGACAGTTACTCCTGGAGAAGACACCTTCTGGAACCGCTGCGTCGTCGAGGATCGATTGCCGATGAGACAAGAATCGCTTCTAGATTTGGTGTTTGGCAGGTGATGAGATAATCGTGGTACAGTTGTTGTTAGTGACTCGGGTTGTAAAGCGCCAGTGGTTTGGAATGCACAAAGCACGTGTTCCATTCATCACACGGAAGGAATATGCTAGGATCAGGTCCAAGCACCAGTTCATAGATTCTACGAGCAGTTAACTGGTCGGACAACTAGCACTAGACTTTCTTCGACCAGGGTACTCGTTGAGCAACCTCTCGAATTCTCATGACCACAGGGGTCTTAGACCTCAAGGGTTACAACCATGAGGTCTGCAATTAAATAAAAAGAGTATTAAGGAAATTAATACTCGTCAAACTTTATTTAGAAGTAAATTCAGAATGTATATAGAAGTAAATGTGGTACGCATTTTATTTTTGCTGTCGTGCATCTCATAATGGTTTTATTTTTTATGATTTTTTTTAGAAATGGCAATGTGTGTGTGGGGGGGTTGCCTTTTTACCGATGTGGGCAGCGACTTTTGGGGTTCCTTGCTCTTGTCTCTCAACGTCGCGGCCCACACGAATGATGTCACATGGCTAGCACGCGATACACCGAGTGTGCCAGTAATATCTAACGAGATGCCCGTTAAATTTGTTAGTACAATAAAAGAAGCTTGATGTAGCGGTAAATTTGAATGTATATGGAAGTAAATGTGTTATCTGTTTTTACTTGCACGCATCACACAGTTGTTTTAATTTTTTAAGAATTCTTTTCCTAAAACACAAGTGGGGGAGTTGCATATTTTACTAGTTTGGGCCGCGACGTTTGGTATTCTCCGCTCCTATCTCTATATGTGCAATGGCCGCGTGTGCTAGTAAATTCTAGGTAATATATTATAAATTAGAAGGCAAAAGGTCTTCTTCATTAGATTTCAGCCAAATAGCATGGCCAATTGCATTTTACAAAAGATCATCTTTTTATATGACAAACGATAAAAAATAAAAAGAAAGGTAAAAGAAGAAGTTTCTAGTGGTCAAGGTAGGATCCTATGTTAGCCTTCAGAAGTTTCTAGCGGTCAAGGTAGGATCCTATGTTAGCCTTCAAATCTTCGTAAGCGTTCTCGTCTACTTTGGTGGTGGCGGGATTAGGGATGGTTTGATCAAATGTCTCCACCTGTTTTCTTGCTCACTTGACTTGCGCTTCTAGCCAGTCGAACTCCAAAGCTAAATTCATGATAGCAAGAAGGCTATCAAGCCTGGCATGTTCTGACTTGGTGAGGTTGACCTGCTCTCCATGCATCAGGATGGTGTCCTCGACCCTTCGGGCTGCATCCTGGGATCAAACGAAGTAGTTCCAAAGGATGATCTCCACGATGAGATTTACCCACCAGACGCTCGAGACCGTTGCATTCCTCCGTATGAGGAGGAGCTCTAGCCGATGGACACTATGCTCTCTGGTAGATTGGAGGGCTAAGAATGAAGGACCTTTTGCACCGAATGCTGGTCTGTACGTTGGTCCAAATTGTGACCAGAAAGCTCTGTGTGTCGAGACCCAAAAACATCTCAAGAACCCTCTGTGTATTCTGAACTAGTACCAGAGCAGTAGCCAGCTCACACATGAAACAGTGATGAAATACCATCTATTTATTCAATTTAACTAAAAAGATCTCAAAGTAACAATAATAATAATAACTCGACCTTATGATCAACGTTTACTTAACTTGCCACATAGGGCTAAAGAAACAAATAAACTCTTGCATCGGAATGGAAAACTTGGAAATGCCAATCAACATGCCCACAAGCAATCGAGTAGAGAACGCATCCTAATCTGTAAAATCTTCATAGTCCTCATTCTGAAAGAATTCTTGAACAACTTGGTATTCTTCAACTGATCAACAAAGACATAAAGCCGTGAGTACATAAAGTACTCAGCAAGCCGTAGGGAAATATACACAAATAGTATTCATGCAAGGCTTGCCAAATGTTAGTTGTATGGTTCTTTTGCAGAAAGCAGCATTGACGATAAATAAAATAAATATATTGAAATACGTAATTGAAAACAATAATAAGTAATTAAACCATTGTTTTGAAATAACTAGTGAACTACCCATTCACCCCTAAGATAAACCACCAAGTGAATTACTCATTCACCAAACGAACATTATATTCATCAAGTGAACTTCTCATTCACACTCCTACGCATTTTATAAGAAACTCTATCTTTCGTGTGAAATCTCCAAACACGTCCAAAACCGCGGACATGGCTATTCGAATAGTTTTACACTCTGCGGAGGTTGTATGACTTTTCCCACATAACACGACTCTAAGACCCCGGTTTATCAGTCTTGTAATGCTTAACCATCCACTTGGTCCTAGCATCACAAATCAGATAACCCGAGACTCGAGACATGTATACTTCCCAGAAGTGCAGTATACATACCCCTTTACAAAATTCATGCATCAATTCCATCCATTCACATAGAACCGAAGCACAACAACAAACCAGAAGTAAAATAATTAAATGATAGTTATTACAAAAGAGAGGCCAACCGGCCAAATACAGGTAAATACAAAAATTTAATAGCAGAAGAAAAAGTGCCATAAGATGGCCATAAACAAAAGAGCCAATCAGTGTGCCTTTAACCCACAAGGCAACCGACCGGACCGCCAAGCTAGTCGTCGAAACCACAGCACATTTCACAAAAGTGAGGCCCTTGTGGCTCACCTTCCTCCTCTACAACAAATAGTTAAGCAAAGCAAATGAGTACAAAAATTGTACTCCGCAAGACTTACGTGTAGAATAACAGACCTATACATATACTACATGCAAGCTTATTTAAGTGGAGACTGTATGTTTCATTTTCAGCACCAAGCAATCTTTATTTGCAATAATGTAGTACATTTGAAAGCAAGTTGACAAATCTGTTTTTAATGTTCAAATAACCAAAACCGACAACATTAATAACAGTAGATAGATGACAACAACAGTCCTGGAAGTGACTAAACCATTAGTCACCACAACAATAGTATGAATTACCCATTCATACCACCATGTCAAATTTTAATAAAAAGGTTGCAGTCTAACTCTTGCAAAACCTAACCAAGCGTGTCCATAACCTAGGACGAGGCTATTCGAATAGTTTTATCCCTGCAGGGGTGTACCAATGTACCCACACGCCAAACCGCCTTTTTGCCAAGCTATTAAGCACACTTCCTTAGGTATGCCGGCACGGCTAAGTCCTATGAGACGTTTCCAATATTGTGTATTAACTACGAGCCGCCCGTATGGATAGAAACCCATACGTTGTGTCGGAGTCATCGTAAAGCCTCGGTCAACTACCCGTCGCAGGGAAAGCCTTGGACAACTACGATGCCCCTCGAGGTGGAGAGCCTACCTGGAATCTCCACCACCACACACCAAACACAAGAACACATATCCTTTTTCACACAACCCACACAACCCCCTCATGCGACTCGGAGATAACACACGCCAAAGTACTTAGTCAAGAGAGGTCTCATATCCCTCTCACGTGGTTAGCACACAAAATTACTTGGAGAGTGTGACATAAGATGTTCGGTCCTTGTTGACTTAGGCAACACATCCACAAACCCAATAACCCACCATCCATCCTCTTGCCCAAGTCCAAATCAATTTTTCCTTTTCAGATTTTGTCTTTACAAAATAACCAAAGCACAAGTGATGGACATAATGGAATAATAATTAGATGTGTGATCAAGATCATCGACTAAAATCGATGATCGCCCATTACTACCGAAACTAAGCATTTCTAAGCAATTTCAATTCGCAATCTACTAAGTGACAAGAGCTCATCCATCAAACTCAAATCACAGCAAATTACCTAGGCTCATGGTAGTAGAGGATAATCAATTCATACAGATTATGCAACTATATGATACTAACCATAATTTAACAACAACATAGCAATGCATACATACAAGTTGAAATCAATATATTATACTTGAAAAATACTGGGATTAACATGATCAAACTGCTTGCCTATTTGCTGTGGGTCAAGATGTTGCGGAGCATCACTTATGTTATCAATGTGCTCTTCGTAACCTAACGAGAAAGCGAAAAAGAATCGATAAGAACGAAGAAAACACAAAGACTCAACATCAAACTTTCTCCAAATATTCTGAACATTTTACAGCGGCAAGAGCATGATTTATAAGGAATTTAGCAACAAGAACCAATTAATTTGGATTCTTAATGCAAAAGATATGAGTAAAACAATTTTGCTCAGCCTTATAAATCATATATGCTAGTATTCATTGCACTAACATTTTAGCAAAATTTTCTGGAGATAAACTGAGGTTAGAATCATTTTTAGATTAAAGTTTAGTTAAAAACATAACTAACAAAATTTGAATCAACCGAAAAGGAATTAAAATAAAATAGTTATGCATTTTACAAGTTAATTACATTTTCAGTTAACAAATAATTCTTTCGGGAAAAATCGAGATTAAAGCGACGTGGACGAACTTGGATCGTTGATCTTGGATCCAACGGCCCAAATCCACAGGATAACGCACGCACGCGCGGCTCACGAACCCTATACGCTCACCGTTGGATCTGGATCCAACAGTTCACGTGGACCCGAGCGTTCGAGCGGTCCGAACGTTCACACGCACATGAGCCGTTGATCTTGTATCCAACGATCCACGCGGATCGAACCGTTCGGACGGTCCGAACGTTCACTCGAATCGACCGCTGATCTTGGATCCAACGGTCCACCGATCAAGGCGCGGCGATCGATCCAAACGTTCGCTGACATCGATCGTAGATCTAAAGATCGACGGTCCACAGTGAACCACGTTCAACAGCTCGCGCCCGATTTCATCCGACAAAACGACGGCGAAAGGAGTCTCACCGCCGGCGACTCTGGTCACGGCGGTGCGAGAAAATGCCCAAAATGGGTTCTCAATAGTTTTGCACACCCAATGGGACCAACAATTAAAGCCGTGGATTTGTCTAGAACGCCAGCAGTTCGGAGTTGACAGAGATGACCAAAACGGCTGAAAAATGAAAAACGCAAATGAGCTCTGCTGCGGTCCAAGTAAGCGGGTGCCAAGCAACTAGGGACTACTGTGGAGTTACCTGAGCACAGAAAAGGCACAGAGAAATGTTGGAGCTGCTCCGGTGATGAAAATGGGGATTTCGGCCAAAAATGGGGAAATCCAAATTCAGTCAAACCCTGAGCGAAATGAACAAAATTAAGTGAGGGTTAAGCTCCAGAGAGTAAAGATGGTCCGAACGTTCACGCGATCGTGGGCCGTTCGATGCCGATCCAACGACTCACAACGATCGCGCTCGATCGACCGAGGCGGTGCAATTAGTTGATCGAACCCAGTCAATTGGCTCGAGCCCGAGTCTGACTCGAACCCAAGGAACAGTGAAAACCACCTAGGGTTTGAATTAACAGCTGATTTTTGAGGAATTTGCTTAAGGTAGCAAATAAGCTCCAAAATTCATGATATTTTAACTGGAGGTTGCTGACTACATAATAAACCTCACATAAAATTTCTAGAGATTTTTATGCACTGCATTTTTCTCAAGAAATTCCAGAATGTGTGAATTAGGGTTTGACCAAGCTTTGACTTGGTTTGACTTGCCTCCAAAATTATCAAATAATTTCTAAAAATTATGAGATAATTCAGAGGTGTTACCAAGCCTCCCTAGAACTCAGGAAAATATTTACATGGGTTTGGCACAAGATCTTTGTCAAGGAGATTTTTTATTGGAGTCAATTGAGGATTTTGATTTTTTTTTTCCATAACTCCTTCACAAGAATTACAGAAATGATCAAGGACTTCAAGATGCAAGAAAATTTTTAATTTCTTCTCATTTTCTTACATTTGAAACACAAATCCACATTTGAGTTGTTACAACGACTTCTCTAGTTTGTTTGGCATCCATCGATACCACTGTTCACTACCTTAGGTAAGCAGTCTAGAGTACACGTCAAGGCCTTTACAAAGTTCTATTTTGACCCAGTTCTGCTTGCTAAGGCTTCAACACTGAATGTCTAACTAACCAGACAGGGCCCCCCTCTTGCGCCAAACACAACCAAAACATAATCAAATCAAACTATTGATAATTAATTAGCCAGGTCCTATCCATACAAGACATGTGGTTGTACGATTAAGGCCTAATTCAATGACGCACAAGATTAAGTCCTTGACAAGTTACTCAGGCGATCTTACCACAACCCACAACGTGTTAAATCCACACCCTCGATCCACCATCCACTCGCCCAAACGAAAACCATTTTGTTTGACTAAGACCAATGACATACCCTGTCATGGTACATAAATTTTAACAAGAGTGGTTAACCACCACGATTCCATATATCATTAAGTCAAGATTAATCATTATGACACATGTGATAATTAACTCATCGTAACTAAGCATGACTAAGCATTTATATACTACTCATGCTGGTGATATAAATATATCCAACTATAATTATCCATGCTAGGGTGACAAATGGCATTCAAATAATCAAAGGAGGCATAATGACAACAGGTAATAGCTAATTCCAAAAAAAATTGTATAAAGATAGCATGCAGTTGTATAAAACAATATACTATTAAAATCATAGCTTTAATATGATCAAAGGACTATGGCTTGCCTTATAATAGATCCTGGTACTAGTCTTGATCTTGATGCACTCCTCTTTGCTCAAAATTCCCCGAAGTATCAACGTCTACTCGCAAACAAAGTAAATAAACTAAATAAATACAAAACAGATATAAAAAACTCCAAAAAAATAAATAAAAATCTCCGATAAATAGATCTCAAATTTAGATAAATTTAAAATTTTGGATGGGCTCAATCGGAGTTTGGATGAGGAAGATACGGGCTCTGAAAAATTAAAATCATATAAAATGTTGAAAATCACAATTTATGGATTTACTGGAATTATTTTCTAAAGGAAAAACAATTTATGACGTCATGCTGACATCAGCAAAGAATTTTGGCTGAAAAAATAAAAAGGGAATATGGGCTGACAAGTGGGACCCACTGGTCATAGGGATGGCGTATGACGGACTGAGTTCACATGGCTTTGGCTCCAGTTGGATTTTGGGTGTGCCACATGGCTGACAAATGGGCGTTGACGGTATGCCACATGCACAAAGATGAAGACGTGGCCACTGAGTTGGTGATGAGATGGCATCCACAGTAGCAGAGAAAGAAACACAGAGAGATGGCTAGCAGCGAAGTTGACAGCATCAACGACGAACCAAGGCGAGAGAGTAGACGGGAAGTGGCAAAACAGAATGTTGGGGAAGCAAGGATGCCAAATGAGGTGCTAGATCGGTAATGCCGGCGACGAGACTGCGACGACTTTAGCGGTGGGGAGCTTCACTATCACAGCAGAATTGGCGAAGGAGTGGCATTCGAAGGAATCAAGGAGGAGCACCACGACGACGACAGCTTGAGGAACACACCGGGACAAAGAAAACAACCAGAGAGCGAAGGAACCGGTGACAAGAAGGAGATAACCGGCGATGAAGAAGAATCGCAGTGGTGATGTCTCGGCGACAAAGAAACCAAGGGAGGTAGGGGGTTAGATGAGATCAACTAGGAGCACGTGATGACGCACTTGATTAGGCTAGACACCCACCGAGGTTGTAGATCGAAGACGAAAATGGTGCTCCGATGATCTTTGAGAGGAGATGAAGAGAGCACGGTGTAGCACACGATGATAAGAAACAAATGGTGGTGGAAGCATGGTCGGAGATGGTCCGACGGTGACGAATTTTGACGACAAATAGCTTCAGCGGCTGGCTTGGTTCTTCGATGATTACGACGCAGCGAAGATGAGACCGGGGAAGAGACCTTAGGGTTTCGGGAGAGGAGGCCTGGGCGAAAAATATGACTCGGTCGGCTCTGGTTATATAGCACTAGGGAGGGAGGAGTCCAAGGGAGAGCCGGCGGCTATGGCATGTGCGACACGGACACAGGAGGAGCCCGGTTGAAGACGAGGAGGATGTGGTGCTTGCATGGTCCCACCGACATGTGGAGAAGGCGAGGAAAGGCGGCGACTGGCGCGGAGAAAAACGGCGGTGGACTTCAAGACACGCAAGAAAAAGGAAATAACAAGGTGGGTCGGGCCAGGAAGATGAAGGAGATGAGCCAAGAAAAGGACTTAAGCCCATTTGATTAACTGAGATTTTAATTAGGTTTTTCTTTTGAGAAAATATAGAAAATGTAAATAGCTATTACAAAATAGGAAATAAACTCGTAAAAACTCTAGAAAAATCTAGAAAATATATCCAAGCCCATAGAACCTGAATAAAATAATTTTGACAATAGTTGATGCTGGGATTAATCATATTAAATTGTTTTGCTTTTGAAAGTCCATATTAAGCTTTATTTTAATTCAAATAAAACTTTAGTGAATTTTCCTGTAGAACTAAACTACTCAAAAAGATTTTTAAACTTCAGAAAATTGGGATGTATGTGTAAACAAGTGCAATGTGGGCCAGCATGACTGGCATGAGAGGGGATATTGGCGTCAGGAAGGAAGAAGAGGGTACGCCATTGGAGTTGCAAAGAAACGAAAAAGGGGAAAACAATTTTTTAGCCAGAGAAGTATGAAGATAAGAGGAGGCTTGTGAGAAATCCCTTTCAGAAGCAGATGTCTATTTATAAAACAAATATTAAAGCTGGCGCGGGAGATGAAGAGACACATCGAAAGCCGAAGTGACACTAGTGCGTTTTGACGAGCAAGCAGATGACGTGATATCGACTTTACACGCAATAAAAAAATAACAGTGACCAACATTCCAGTAAACAACAAATCATAATGCAATAAAACCTTATCACACACACAATAATTTCGAACAAACCAAACGACAGTAATATTACACGCCGTTTACAGTAAGAGAGCCATACAGAATAGTAGATAACCTAACGTCGCGATATGTTTGTTTTGTCTACCACCAAACGCAGTAATCGTGTATGTAACACCCAGCAAAACAACAATTCTAAATGCAATAAATCGTTGTCAGGAAGGTTGAAAGAATCGCGATCCTGAATTGGATCGGACGTTATTTAGTAGCATCGCAAATCGGTGGATCGACGTAGAATCTAAGATCCTATCTGATTCCACCAAAGAAACATTTTTTAAATCTACCTTGTATTTTAACACGTCTATATTTTGAAAACTATACTTTCAGAACTTCTGTTTACCAAAAATGTAGTGCAAAGGAAGGATCATCTGTTATTTATGCAAATTATAATGGACATGAAGAAATAAAAAGTAAAAATTTACAATGAAAGGGATATACACAAATAATTATTTATAATATATCGGTAGAATCGGGTAGGATCATTTGAAAATTTTGATCACGATTCTACAATTTTTTTTGTTAGAATCGTAGTAATATTAAGATTCTACCAAATTTAGACTCTACAATAGGATTAACTGGGTCCAATCAATTTGGATCGTTGAAACGTAGGATCGTTGAATCGAGATTTTGACAACCTTGGTTGTCAAACGTTGTGAGACCCCACATTTGTAATTCGGAATCTTCTATGTAAACTGTACTATTCTCTAGATTAATAGATAACTCACATAGGTACATTGTTGAATCATACATATACATCGCACAACTCATGACATGATTAATATTACATTACATAAAAATACCATACGGTCAACTGTCTTACAAAATGGGCCAGCAAGCCGATTCAATATACATGGTACTTAATACAGAAGGTAGAGAAGTGAGCGAAAGCAGGAATAAAAAGGTGGATCCACCCGCTCGCCTGACGACAAGTGACTAGGGATCTCGACCTAAGCTCCTCCATCATCTTCGTCATCTGGTCCAGACGCCACAAAGTAGGCGTAGGGGTCTTGGTCGAATGATTCTAAAATTTTGTTATAATAAGTGAGTGTGAGTACACAGCCATACTCCGTGAGCCAATATGCAGAATACAATTATGATAGATGAAAGGGTATTCAAAGGAAGGTTCATAGTTCTTTTATTTGCACAAAGCTATGCTTGAATTAGAATAATTAGTAGGCAATTCCTAAGACCTAGCATTTTGACTAAATCATTTTTAATGAAATTGGGTGTTGTTATGAAATATTAGAGGAGGTTCCAACCCGTCATTTTAGCTCCCCCACAAAGTGTTTTATAGAAAGATGAAAGCTACTTCAAGTAAGTTCTTGGCACTACCCGATCAGGCGGCGTGGTGTCTGCATAGTTCTCACACTCTCCAGAGGTCGCACAACTTTACCCACAAGAGATAATCAACTTATAATGCTCGTCTGACACACTTCCATAGGTGTGTGACTATGATGATTATCACAAGGCTTTTACAATACCTCAACCCAACGTAGTCTCACCCGCTAAGGTTTCCACCGTCATGGGTTGCGCCCCCTGAAGGCCCCTTTGCGCCGTGTGGTTCCCTGGCTCCCTTAGCCTTATCCACACCACACAACCATCTATGGTGAAGCTAACGCTGAGGTGAACAAATTAATCAGCCAAGTCATACCCATTATAAACTTATGGTTTCATTGTTTTTACACAAGAGGATGTTACAAGATCTCAGTCCTTAACTGACTTAGGTAGTGCTTCCCCATAACCATTCTATCGAGCTCTTATGCCCACCCACCAAACTCTCTAGCCGTCCAAGTTGAAATTTATTTTTGGTTTTATTTTGTTTTAAAATTATTTTCTAGTTCAAAATATCATCCAGACTCCAACCTCGACTGCCCAAATCCAGTTTTGAGTTTTGAATGATGTATAGTTTATGTATACCGTTATCCCTAGGGTGACAAGGAAAGTGTTCAAAGTTCAATGATTGGAAGTTTATACTCAATTACTGTTAAGGTATTAACTATGATCTGTGTTAACATAATTGTATAAAGCATAGCGATGCAAATTTCATAATTTGAAATAATAAAATTGCATTCAAAAGTAGGTGCAAAATGATCAAACGTTTAACTCTCCTTGTTCGTGGTCCTAGTGGTCTTGGTCTTGTTCAATCTGGTGCTCTTCTAGAGCTTCGATATCTATATACGTGAAAATGACCAAGTTTGAATAAACACGAATGAATTCAAATTGCATTCAAAATTCCAAATAAACTCCAAAATTTGTGTTTTTGGTTTAGATGGGTAGGGTTTGAATTTAGATGAATTTAGAAACAAGAATCGTTCAATTTGGACTTAAAACAAGAGAGAACGAGCTCTCAAAAAATTTAAACCAAAATAATTCTTGAAATTAATAGAGGAAAGAGGATTCTCTCATTGATAGGTGGGGTCCATCGGATTTCATTTTCTTTTTAATTTATTTCTTAATTATAAAACCCTACTATGACTGACAGGTGGGCCCCTGGGTTTTTTGATTTCTTTTTGATTTATTTTATAATTGAAATTCGCTAGTCATTAATAGGTGGGGCCCGGTCCGTACACGCTCGATCTGTGGGAATAGTGTATGGACCAAGGGCCCACGTGTCATTGAGCCTAGTGTATAGACTGGGTCCACATCGTCCATTTAAAGGGGTAGGATCCACATGTCATAGACTCATAAGTAATTTCCAGCTTTAATTATGTTTTAGTTAATTGATCTGGGCCCACAAGTCATACAACTTAACTTCCAATCAAACCCTTCCTAATAATGTCACTACGACTAATGATCTTGCTATGGTCCTCTTTCCCTAATTCTGACAGAAACAGAAGAAGGCACTAGCGTGCTCTGGCCACACATGTCGCTGACGAGACGAGCCTTGGGAGCGTCCTGGGATGCCCAAAATGGGACCCTGCGACCTCAGCGGCTCTGATGGTGCCGGCGACGAGGGTTATGGTGGCCTGTGGCGGCGACGCGGCTACTTGAGGAGGTGGCGACGACGTTTGGGCCCATAGCGGATCTGGCTAGCTGGTAGCCGATCCCGCAAATCGGTGCGCACATCACCATCTACGCCCTGAGGGGGTTCTACACATGTCACCCGCATGGCTTGAGTAGCTCCATGCAAGCCCGTCCACGGCGACCGACGCCGAGGACAAAGGGACTATGGTGCGACGATGCCACGCTACTACTCATCGACCGATGCGCTAGCTACCTCTACCCCTAGAACATGATATGACACGGTCACTTGCATGAATGCGGCCAGGAGGAAGAGTTGGGCAGTATAGGTGGAAGACATCGCGGCTCGGGTTGACGGCGCCGAGGAAGAAGATGATGATGTTCCAGGTGGCTCTGTGGGAGATAGTGAAGAAGGGGGTGAGTATCCAATGGAGGAGGGTGGTGTGGTGATAAAGGACAAGGTGCTTAAGGCCATAGCTCACTGAGGGGTTGGTGCATTGCGATGAAGCGGGGCAGCGCAATTGGCCCGACATTGGAGAGTGAGAAGATGAGGCAGCAACGACGATCCTGTGGGGGAAAAAGGATGATTGGGGTGAGCATGAGGTGAAGGGGACCATGGTGGACCCGAAGCGGTGATCTAAGGCTATGGGAACTCACCCGAGTAGCGGAACGGGTTCGACGACGACGGTGGCGGCCGACGTAGAGCTTGCGGGTTCTTCAAGCTCTTTGGGGCTCGTGGGGATAAATGGAGGTGAGGAGAGTGGATCAGAGGCAAAGGCGAGATCAACGCTGCTCTTAAATAGGGGCGGGCACAATGGAAAGGCATTCAAGGAGATTGTGATGCGTGCGGTGATGGATGTGATGGCGGTAAGGCGGTGTAGTGGTGGCGTGGGAGTCGAATAGCGCGTAGAGCGCAACCGTGTGTGGTGCGAGTGATAGGAGTTGATCGCCAACTCATTGCGATGATATGGCGGCGTGGCTAACACCAAGCACAGTGGCAGGGAGGTGCCATTTGCAGTATGGCACTAGGGAGCCAGGACCGCATGTCAACGTGGAGCTTGGGAGGAGGGAGTTGGTGGCGCGATTGGTGTGGGCTGGCGTCGTGAGAGAGCTGGGTGACGGGTGGGCTACGACTGGGCTAAGGAGAAAGGAAAACGAAGGCAGGCCGGCCTAGTTAGAACAAGGAAAAAGGGAGGGAAAGAAGGAGAACAGAAAAGAGAAAAAGGAAGGATGGGTTGGGTTTCGGCCCAACTCCTAGTTAGGGAATTTTATGTAGTCTTTTTATACTTCCAATTTCAAATTCAGATTTGAACTTCAGGTTTAGGGCTTTTGCAATTAAGTGATGCTTTTAATATTGCCTTGGACTTGATATTCTTAACCTAATTCCAGTCTGATAATTGTTGTTGGGGAAAACTCCAAAGCACAAATGTAGTCCAAATAAATCTCCAAAACCCAAATAAGTCAATAAACCATTAACACAAAAAAAAGGTTTTTTAAAATCCCATATTTTTAACCCTGGGATTTTTGGCTAAAATTTTTAGGGTGTTACACACACACAGTAGTTTCCAATAATCCAAGGTTCAGTAATATCACATGTTCTTTACAGTAAGAGAGCTCATACAGAACAATAAAACAACTTACACTAGGGGAACACCCGCTCTATGTTGGTGTCCTTCATCATACAGTAACATTTTCTAAGTTAATGTAGTAAATGTGACATATTTTGAGAGTAAAAACATCGTTATGCGCACAACACGCACCAAGACATTTTGCTTTAGAACATGTAAATGTAAGTTGTTGTCATAATAACAGTAATTCTATATGATAGCACACATCGTCGTCATTCGATCCACCACTACCATCATCAGCAGCTTCCTCCTCTTCTGATTCGTCGTCATGCATTAGTTGGCGGCATGCACTGGCCCTTCCTCCACCTCTTGTAGCAGCGGGATTTGGAACGGTTGGGCAGGTTTGCGAATTGTGGATGGATTTTAGGCCACATATGCTGCACACCCGGGTGTACTTCTTTTCTACAGGGGCGCTTGTAGTGTCTGTTTCACCATCGCAGAGTTTCTGACCCTTGGTCTGAGACAACAGAGGCGCAGATGGATCGATTGAAGGGTTGTCCCCTTCGTCAGGCGCATTGATCTCGGTAGCCACCTGGCCAATGTCAATCGGGATGCTATCAAGGTGCACTAGAAGCACCTTGATGACCTCCATCAACCTATCATACACCTGCCTAAACTTGCACCCCGATCTCACCATGTCCATGGCCTCTGTGATACGGATTACCGGGTCTTCACGTCGTAGGATCGAGGGGGATAAATAGAGAAAGCCTATTGAGAAGCAAATCTTGGCAACACACTCCAATGAGATAGCCTCCAACAAAGAACTGAATCAACAATCTCTCTAATTGAACGACCGTGTCCATACATCCGTCGCACGATGCTCCTTACAATCCATGGGAAATACAAGGACAAGATGGGGGAACTCCCAACTTAGGGGATCTAACCCTAGGCAAGAGCAAAGCTCAAGTCTTCTTTCTGTTTTCTCTTTTTCCGTTTGCTGTGGGGTGGAGGGGCCCCTTTTATAGTGGGGGTCGGGTTGGAGACGTTCGGTTCGGCCCAGTCGGCCGTCCCGACCGGCGTGGGCCGGCCTCGATCGGCCGGCGGGAGGCCGGTCGGCCGGCGTGGGTGGCCGTCGGACCGGCGTCGCGGAGGTCGACCGCCTGTTGAACTTGGCTCGGCCAGCGTCGGACCGATGCGGAACAAAGAGCCGACAATCGAGTTGGGGAAGTTTGGTTCGGCCCAGGCATCGGCCGGTCTGACCGGAGTGGGCGGTCGGTCTGACCGGCGTGGTAGGGTCGGCCTGACCGTCCCGAACAATGAGGCGATCCTTTGTCTCCGGTCATCATTCCTCTTGCCATCTTCTCCCGCTGTGATTAAACATACATATGGAGCATGAGGTAGCATCCACTCTCGAGATATCAAAGCGAGACTCAAGTAAGAGCAACTTCACCTCAATGTTAAGTTGTTGTGCTCGCGCTCTTGTCATTGGTCCCTTGGGCGTGATGGAGGTGGTGTCGATGTCCTCATCATCCCCCCCTTCTTGGAAAGGAGTCGTCCTCGACTCAATGTGTTCTGGCTCCAAGAATGGTGATAAGTCCGCCACATTAAAGGTAGAGCTCACCGCGTACTTGTCGCTTGGAAGGTCAATCTCATATGCGTTGTCATTGATTTTCTTGAGCACTTTGAAAGGTCCATCGCGCGTGGCTTCAACTTGGAGGAGCTTCGGTGGGAAACGGTCTTTGAAGGTGAATCCATACCAAGTCGCCGGGCTCAAATAGCATTTGCTTCTTGTGCATATTGGCCTTCTGTGCATAGAGGCGGGTTTTCTTTTCAATTTCCTTCCGGGCTTTGAGGTGAATTTTCTTCACGAAGTCGGCTCGCTTGGAGGCTTCCATGTTGACTCGTTCTTGTAGCGGTAGTGGAAGAAGATCAAGTGGTGTAAATGGTTTGAAGCCATACACCACTTCGAAAGGGCACATGTTGGTGGTGGAGTGAACGGCGCGGTTGTAGGCGAACTCCACGTGAGGTAGACATTCTTCCCACTCTTTGAGGCTCTTCTTGATCATGGTCCTTAAAAGACTTGACAGTGTGCGATTCACAACCTCAGTTTGGCCGTCGGTCTGCGGGTGGCAGGTGGTGGAGAAAAGCAGCTTGGTGACAAGTTTTGCCCACAAAGTCTTCCAAAAATAGCTCATGAATTTGACATCGCGGTCGGAGACGATCGTCCTAGGCATTCCATGGAGGCGTACAATCTCCCTGAAAAACAGGTTAGCTACATGGGAAGCATCGTCGCATTTATGACAAGCAATAAAATGAGCCATTTTGGAGAATCTATCAACAATCACAAAAACTGAATCCTTACCCGTCTTCGTTCTAGGTAAGCCCAATACAAAGTCCATGCTAATGCCCTCCCAAGGAGCACCAGGAATGGGAAGCGGGGTATACAAACCGTGGGGATTGAGCTTGGACTTCGCCTTGTGACACGTGATGCACCGTTGAACATACCTCTGAACGTCTCGTCGCATTTTAGGCCAATAGTAGTGATCGGAGAGCATGGTGTAGGTCTTTTCCCTTCCAAAGTGTCCCATTAAGCCGCCAGCATGAGACTCCTGCACAAGGAACAAACGAACAGACGACTCGGGAATACAAAGCTTGTTAGTATAAAAGAGGAAACCGTTGTGCATGTGGTACTTTTCCCAACCCTTCCCATCACAGCATTGCGAAAAAGGCATAGAAAGCGGGATCATTCGCATACAAAGATTTCAAACTTTCTAAGCCAAGTACCTTGGCCTCTAGTTGCACCAGCATGATATGTTTTCTAGAAAGTGCGTCGGCTACCACATTCTCCTTCCCTTTCTTATACTTCACAACATAAGGGAAAGTTTCTATGAATTCGACCCATCTAGCATGACGACGATTTAATTTTGATTGGCCCTTAAGATATTTTAAAGATTCATGATCGGAGTGGATGACAAATTCTTTGGGCCAAAAGTAGTGTTGCCAAACTTCTAGCACCCTAACCAAAGCATATAATTCTTTATCATACAGAGGGTAATTAAGTTGGGCGCCATGTAATTTTTCGCTAAAATGCGCTCTGGTCGCCCATTTTGCATCAAAACACCCCAATGCCCAACCCACTAGCATCACATTCCACTTCAAAAGTTTGGGTGAAGTCCCAGAAAACAAGCAAAGGAGCTTGGTTAACCTTAACTTTAACTCTTGAAAAGACCTTTCTTGAGACTTACCCCAAACAAAGTTAACACCTTTTTTGTGAGTTCATTGGAGGGGCAATGGTGCTAAAATCTTTCACAAACCGACGATAAAAACTAGCCAAGCCATGGAAGCTACGAATTTGACTAACATTCAAAGGGTTGGCCAATTTTAATTGCTTCAATTTTAGCTTCATCAACTTCAATTCCCTTAGAAGAGACCACAAATCAGGAAGATCAATTTATTGGTGCAAAAGTGCATTTCTCAAGATTAGCAAGCAGTTTCTCATTTCTAAGCACCTCTAGAACAAGCCTAACATGCTCAACATGCTCATCCAAGGATTTGCTATACACGAGAATATCATCAAAATAAACAACCACAAATTTCCCAATGTAAGCACGCAGGACATGATTCATGAGGCGCATAAAGGTGCTAGGAGCATTGGACAAACCAAAAGGCATAACAAGCCACTCATACAAGCCAAACTTGGTTTTGAAAGCGGTCTTCCATTCATCTCCTCGTTCATTCTAATTTGGTGATACCCACTCTTCAAGTCAATTTTAGAGAAAATGATGGAGCCACTCAATTCATCAAGCATATCATCAAGTCTAGGTATGGGGTGCCTATATCTAACCGTGATATTGTTGATAGCCCTACAATCTACACACATGCGCCAAGTGCCATCTTTCTTAGGGATAAGGATTACGGTGCAGCGCATGGGCTCAAGCTCTGCGACATAGCCCTTGTCAAGTAGGGCTTGCACTTGACGTTGGATCTCCTTGGTCTCCTCGGGATTGGCGCATGGCGGCGGGTTGGGAGAGGAGCCCCGGAATGAGGTCAATTCGATGCTCAATCCCTCTCAAAGGAGGAAGCCTGCGGGAATCTCCTCGGGAAGGCGTCCTCAAATTCTGCAAGAGAAAAGAAAAAGCACTTGGAAGAGGGGTGAGTCATTAGTTGAAAGAATAAGGTCCTTGCACACTAAAAAGAGGGGCATATGGTGGAGTCCTCCTCACTTCTCTCACATCCGATTTGGTAGCTAGCATGACTAAAGCTCTCTCCTCTCCTTTCTTTTGGCCGCTCTTGTGGATTTTGTGGTTCTCACACTCAAGGGTGGCCCTCATTCTTACCCTTTCTCCTTGGCGTAGCAACCCGTGGAGCATTGTCGGCGATGATCTGGCCGGGAGTCATGGGACGACACCACCTCTTGGTTATACCATTTGAACTTGTAGTGGTTGGTTCGGCCCTCATGTGTCACCGCTCGATCGTCTTGCCACGGCCTCCCCACAGGAGGTGGCACACCGTCATGGGCACCACATCACACTCCACCGAGTCGACGTAGGCTCCAATTTGGAAAGTGACCTTTGTCATGTATTGCACCTTGACCAGTGCCACAATCACTTAACCATTGTACATGGTAAGGGTGAGGATGCTTCTCAATTTGAGTCCCAACTTCGAGCACAGCTTGGCTTGCAAGGTTGTGACAACTCCGCCATCAATAATCACTTTGATGGATTTTCCTTGTATGCCACCTTGGTTTGAAATAAATTGGTCCTTTGCTCGGCTCATCTTGTTTACGGACCGTCAAAGTCTTCTTGGTGACAATGAGAGCCGGGCTCATATCAAAGTCACAAAAGAGTGGGTCTTGGGCCTCTTCTTCTTGGGCATCTTCACGGTTAGCAATCTCATTCAATTTTTCGGCCTCTTCATTACTATCGGATTCATATTCTCCATTTTCGGTCACAATCATGGTTCGGGTGTTTGGGCACTCCCTTGCAATGTGCCCACGGCCCAAACACTTGAAACATTGGATCTCACGGCTCTTGGCGGTGGATCCGACTGAAGAAGACCCACTTGTTCTGGAACTCGCCGGGTAAGGGGTGTGGGTGCTTCCTTGGTGCCGGTGGTGGTGGTTGGAGGCCTTATGCTTGAGGCGCCTCCACCACTCCCTTGGGTGTAGCTCTTCTCGAGTGGGCTCTTGGATGTTGATTTGTTGCTATATGTTGTAGCCCTGGGCGTGAAAGTTGGATAACTGCGGGCATTCTTTGAATCTTGTTGCACTTGCCTCTCCGCCTTGGTAGCTTGGTGCACTAGCTCGACCACGTTGTTGTATGGTTGGAACTCTGTGATCCTCTTGATGGAGTAGTTCAAGCCCGACATGAAACGGGCCATGGTTTGTTCTTCTGCCTCTTGTATGTTGGCTCGTATCATGGCTTTCTCAATCTCCTTATAGTACTCCTCAACAGACCGGTTGCCTTGCTTCATGTTTTGCAATTAGTCATACAAGTCTCTCTTGTAGTGCTTGGGCACAAATCTTGCCCTCATCTCATGCTTCATCTCAACCCAAGACGCTACCGGCCTCTCATTGCGGGCTTCCCTTTGGTTGATTACCTGTTCCCACCATATGAGTGCATAGTCATCAAACTCAACCGATGCCATTGCTAGTTTCTTCTCTTCGGAGTAATTATGCAGCCGAAATATTTTATCCACTTTCAACTCCCAAGTGAGATATGCTTCTGGATTCGGACCTCCATCAAATTTGGGTATGGTGAACTTTAGCTTCCCAAACCTTTCCTCTTCACGCTCATACCGGTACCTTCCGCGGGGTCCATCACGCGACCTCGGCTCCCATCCATCATCGTAAAGATCGGCAATGCCTTCTGCTCTTCTTGGTGGAGGTGGGTGAGCTTGGTGATGGTGGGTGCGGTCCCTTCTTGCTTGCCGCTCTCGAGCCAGGCGCTCGGCGGTTTCTGCATCGGTCTCATCCAATTCAACCTCATGTGCTCCCAACGGATTCGCTCGAAGTTCCCTAATGATGTCGGCCACGAGGTTGGCTCGGAGAACCCCGAATTGTTGGTTGATCTCGATCTCCAAGTCCCTTTGAGTACTGGCCATTGTTTTCTGGATCTCTTGTCGAAGGGCGCCCCTCAACGCATTGAGCTGCGTTTGAGTGACACAATCAGTGCCCAAATCATCTCCTGCTGCAGGGTGGCCTCCTCCTTCCCTGCCAACCAAGTCCTTGTACTCCCTCATGGATTGTGGAAGAGGATTGAGAGAGTTCTTTGCTGGAGACCTTGAACACACACACAATTTATGTGGAGCTTGGAAGGGGTGAGTATACAAAAACAAACACAAAACGAATTTCAAGTGAAATAATGCTAAAAGGAATCCAAACTAGATTGCAATAGTCTAGGTGCCGATCCCAAGTCAAAAGAACCCACACACACTCCCAAAGATGATGGTACTAGAATGCAACCAAAGGTAATGAGCTAAAGCAAAGGATGGAAGTGAAGGTAGAATTAGCTCGTGTTGCACTAGTAAGGGAAGACGCTAGTTCGATTGCAAAGTTGTATGGCTATAGATTGCATATGTCAATAAGAATGCACCAACATGTAGGGAGCGTGCCCGGAAATGTATTTGAGTAGGCTTTCCCCTTCCCCCTTTTCTTTCTTTCTCTTTTTTTTTTTTTGATGCCTCGTTGGGACAACTCTCCTGACTTTTCTTTTTCTGTTCCTGTTTTGGAGGGGGAAGGTATTTCTTTGTTGCCCAACTCAAGTCATAAGAATTTCCGACGGATTCACGCTCTATGAATGTATCTAGGTGCACCGATTATTTTACACATGCAAAGCCAAGCAATCATGGATGAACTAGTCTGACTAGGAGCAAAGGTATTCGCAAAGGTTCGATAAAGGCTTACAAGGCTCAAAGTCGAGGTTGAAACGTTGCGCTTTACGGAAAGTTGTTGTTCTGCTTTCTCCACGGCGGTCCGGCCGGTGTGTCCAACGGTCGGACCGGTCGTCAACGGTCGGATCGGTGCAGTCCAACGGTCGGACGGTCGGCCACCGGTTCAAACCGTTGGTTCGGCCGGTCGAACCGATTTCACTAACGAGCCCAAATCCATCGGCGAAATGACGAATTTCTTGATTCCGAACGATTCCTCGGTCCAAATGGCACAAAAATCACAGGGGAAGTAGATCAGCACATAAGCAAAGTATCTATTGGATCCAAATTAGCAAAACTCAACAATCAAACTCGAATCGGAGCTAGGGTTGTCAAATTTGGGGAAGAACACATGAACCCTAGAAACAAGAAAAGTGATAGATCGATCCTACCGTGGCAACCAAGAGCTCTGATACCAAGATGATACGGATTACCGGGTCTTCACGTCGTAGGATCGAGGGGGATAAATAGAGAAAGCCTATTGAGAAGCAAATCTTGGCAACACACTCCAATGAGATAGCCTCCAACAAAGAACTCAATCAACATGATACGGGGTCGCCCGATCTTCTCGACGTAGGATCTGGATACTCACGTGGATTTGATGAACCGTAGTGATCCCCCGTTGCCAATGCAAGAGTTAGCACTCTATAATTCGCCCAACCACACGTGTTGAACTTCACGACCACCGATGAAGTTCTATCGCGCTCCCAATTCCCAGCGGAAAAGGTTGAACAATCTTAATTTCAGTGAACTCCCAATTCCTCTCAAGTTGGTTTGCCCAACGAAAGAACAAGAGTTTTCTATTATCAAATTCGTTCCCTTACAATGGGGGTTTACCCCTCAATATATAGTCTTAGCCTAAGGCTTTTCAACACAAGATTTTCCATATGGTACTATTCATGCACACTGTAGCACGCGCCTTTATTCATGGCACTCGCTCACACGCATCGTTCACACGCACTTTGTTCACACGCATCAGTAGCACGCCTTGCTCACACGCACTTGTTCACAAGCTTGTTCACGCGGGCACTATTCATAGGCCGTTCATTATTCATCCGTAGACTTGTGCTTCCTTGGATGGCGGCCACATGTCCTTCATCTCCATCCATCGTTGACTCTTCAAACTCGAGCACAAGTAAAACATTGTTTTTAGGTAGTATACAATTCTTTTAAAATTAATGATATGTTCATTAAGGAACAGTTCACCGAGATTGTAGCTTCTTGGCTCGTGCTCTTGTTATTGGTCCGATTATTGAAGTCTCATTACTAGCTTTGGCGTTACTAGCGATGTCTTTGGCATTACTAGTGATGTCCTCATCATCCTCCCTTCTTGAAAAGGAGTCGACCTCGACTCTGTACAATCTTGTCCAAAGAAAGGTGATAAATCAGCAACATTAAATGTAGAACTTACCCCATAGTCATCACCGAAGCTCAAGCTTGTATGCATTGTCATTGATCTTGGCAAGAACTTTAAATGGTCCATCACCACGGGCATCAATTTGGATCTACGCTCTGCGAAAGCGATCTTTGAAGGTGGACCCACACTAAATCACTGGTTCAAATAGCATTTTCTTTCTAGATTTGTTAGCTTTGGAAGCATAAGCACGTACCTTCTTTTCAATTACCTCTTTAGTTGTGGCATGGAGTTTTTCACAAAATCGGACGTGTAGAAGCCTCCATATTTGCACGTTCTTGTAGTGGGAGAGGAAGTAAATCAAGGGGCGTAATTGGTTTGAAGCCGTACACTACCTCGAATGGGCTCAATTGAGTTGTAGAATGTACCGCCCTGTTATATGCAAACTCCACATGCGGTAGACAATCTTCCCACTCTTTCAAGTTCTTCTTTATCATGGTGCGTAGCAGCGTTGAAAGTGTGCGGTTCACCACCTCCGTTTGCCCATCTGTTTGTGGGTGACAAGTCGTTGAAAATAATAACTTTGTCCCGGCTTGGCCCACAAAGTCTTCCAAAAGTAGCTCATGAACTTGGCGTCGCGATCCAAACAATGGTTCTTGGCATTCCATGCAATCTCACAATCTCCACGAAAAACAAATCAGCTACATGCGACGCATCATCGCTCTTATGACAGGGAATAAAATGTGCCATTTTAGAGAACACATCACAACAACAAAGATCCAATCCCTTCCTCTTGGTCCTAGGCAATCCTAACACAAAATCCATGCTAATATCTTCCCAAGGAGCACTAGGAGCAGGAAGTGGAGTATACAAACCATGTGGATTGAGTTTTGATTTTGCCTTATGGCATGTGATGCATCTTTGAACAAACCTCTCGACGTCTCGCCTCATCTTTGGCCAATAGAAGTTATCACTAACATCATATAAGTCTTCTCCTCCGAAATGCCCCATCAATCCTCCCGCATGAGATTCTGCAACAATAACAAGCGCATGAGGAATCCGGAACACATAGCTTATTCATGCGAAAGAAAACCATCATGAATATGAAATTTATCCCACCCTTTTCCATCTTTGCAATTAGAATATGGAGCTGCAAATTCATGATCGGAAGCATATAAATCTTTCAAACTTTCCAACCACAGTACCTTTACTTCCAACCGAGTCAACAGACATGTTTTCTAGACAAAGCATCGGCTACCATATTCTCTTTGCCTTTCTTATATTTGATAATGTATGGAAAGGTCTCAATGAATTCTACCCACTTAGCATGTCTACGATTCAATTTCGCTTGCCCTTTAAATATTTCAAAGATTCATGATCGAATGTATTATGAATTCCTTAGGCCAAAGATAATGTTGCCAAGTTTCCAACACACGCACAAGAGCATATAGTTCTTTATCATAAGCAGGATAATTCAATTGTGCACCATGAAGTTTCTCACCAAAATATGCAACGAGTTTTCTTTCTTGCATTAAAACACCACCAATACCTATTCCACTAGCATCACATTCAATCTCAAAAGTTTTTGTGAAATCGTAAAGCAAGCAATGGTGCTTGATCAAACATTTCTTCAATTCAAGAAAAGCTTTGTCTTGTTTGTCTCCCCACTCAAAAATCACTCCCTTTTAGTTAATTCATTTAATGGGGCAACAATGGTGCTGAAATCTTTCACAAATCGCGATAGAAACTAGCAAGCCCATGGAAGCTACGAATTTGACTAACATTCACGAGAATTGGCCAATTTCTAATAGCTTCAATTTTAGATTCATCCACTTCAATGCCATGAGCTGAAACAACATAGCCTAGAAACACAACCTTACTAGTGCAAAAGTACACTTATCAAGATTGGCATACAAGCATTCTTTCCTAAGCACTTCTAGCACTTGTTTGATGTGTTCAACATGATCTTCAAACAAATGCTATATATCAGGATATCATCAAAGTAAACTACCACAAATTTACCAATGAAGTGTCTCAAAACATGGTTCATTAAGCGCATGAATGTACTAGGAGCATTGGACAATCCAAAAGGCATTACTAACCATTCATACAAGCCAAATTTCGTTTTAAAGCGGTTTTCCATTCATCACCATGTTTCATTCTTATTTGATGATAGCCACTCGCAAGTCAATCTTAGAAAAGATAGTAGAACCACTTAACTCATCAAGCATATCATCTAACCTAGGAATAGGATGACGATAGCGAACAGTTATGTTGTTAATAGCTCTACAGTCTATGCACATTCTCCAAGTACCATCTTTCTTAGGAACAAGAATAACGGGAACGGCACAAGGACTAAGGCTCTCGCGTACGTACCCTTTGTCCAAAAGTGCTTGCACTTGACGCTGAATCTCCTTAGTTTCTTACGGATTTATGCAGTGCAGGTCGATTGGGAAGAGGGCTCCGGGACTAGGTCAATTTGATGCTCAATACCTCGAATAGGTGGTAGACCAATGGGTATCTCCTCGGAAACACGTCATCATAAACACGCAAAACTTGAGAAATAGCACTAGGAAGAGATGTTAAATCATTAGTAGAAAGCAATGCATCTTTGTACAATAATACAAGGTGCATCAAAGCGGGATCATCTTTCATCTCTCTTAGATCAGATTTGGTGGCTATCATGACTAAGTTTTCTCTCCTCACTCTTGCTTTTACCTCTCGGGTTTGGCTTGTGGCTCTCACTCACCTTTTGTGGAATCACACTCTTTGGTTCTCTCCCTTTCTCACTCTCAACTTGCACTGCGATCTTCTGCACATTATCATTTACAATTTGAGAAGGAGTCAACGGTAGCAGCACCACTTGTTTTTGTTCCACCAAAACTTGTATTGGTTAGTTCTTCCATCATGAATCACAAAGACGATCATATTGCCATGGCCTTCCTAGCGACAAGTGACATCGTCCATAGGCACCACATCACACTCCACCGTATCTCGATAAGTGCCAATTTCAAATTCAACATCCACGGTGTATCCCACACTCAATGAACCTCTCTCATGCGACCTTTGGATCGATATGGATGTGGGTGTTTCTTGTACTTCAACCCAAGTTTATTGCAAAGCTCCTTGCTAGCCAAATTACGACAACTCCCACCATCAATGATTACTTTACAAAATTTACCATCTTTGCTAACTTGAGCTCTTGTATGGAATAAATTGCAGCGCTGTTCATGGGAAGGCTTTGGTTGCACACTCAACACTGTCAGAGCACACACAAGTATAGGACCAACACCAGGTTCACAATACTCTATATCTTGCTCCTCCTCATGTGCATCACCATATGTCCCTAAATCGAAGATAGTGATCATTCTCTTCTTCACTTGCAGAATCATATTCCCCATTCTCTAATATCAACATCGCCTTGTTATTTGGGCAATCCTTTTGCATATGACCACGGCCAAGGCATTTGAAGCATTGTATACCGCTACTCTTCGCTGTAGAACCCATAGAAGAGGAAACACTAGCTGCTGGATTTGATGGCCTTCTTGTACAGGTGGCTTCTTCCTTCTTGCTAGATGATGTGCGAAAGCTTGAACCACCACTTGGAGCTGTTTGTTGGCTTATTTGTGATTTGGAACCATATCTTCCTCCATTGGACGGTGTACGTGCAGCAAAGGACGTTGATCTTGCAAACTTAGCATCCTCTTGCAATTGTCGTTCTGCCTTTGTAGCTTGATGCACTAACTCATAAAGATTGGTATAAGGCTGAAAATTGACAATTCTTTTGACTTGATGGTTCAAACCTGAGAGGAAGCGTGCCATGGTTTGCTCTTCTTGTTCTTGAACCTTGCCTCGAATCATGGCTAGCTCCATCTCCTTGTAGTACTCCTCCACAGAATGTGCTCCCTGCTTCATATTCTGCAATTTATCAAATAGATCACGCTTGTAATGACGAGGAACAAAACGGGCTCTCATTTCCCGCTTCATCTCTTGCCATGTTGCAACAGGGTTTTCTCCATTCTCAGCTCTTTGAGTAATGACTTGTTCCCACCAATCCAAAGCATAACCTTCAAACTCAAGTGATGCCAACTGTATCCTTCTCTCATCCGTATAGTGATGTATACGGAATATTTTATCAACCTTCAATTCCCAAGTGAGATACTCCTCGGGATCAGTCCCTCCTGCAAACTTGGGCATGGAAAACTTGAGCTTGCCCAAGCCATCATCTTCATTGCGTGGACGACGATAATGGTCATTGTAATGCAAAGCAAAATCACCATCCTCTTCCATCGCATGTGCGGCACCACCACGCCCACCACGGCCTCCACCTAGACCCTGGCCACGCCCTCCATGGGTTCCTCCTCGTCCTCCTAGCTGTGGTGGACGCACCACGTTAGCCGCCACTCGGTGTTGCGGTGCAGGAGGTACATGTGCAGCAGCTTCTCCTCCTTGAACACTTGCTTCATCGCCACCATTGCGAGCTTGTATGAGCCTAGTGAGGGTCCCAATGTCCTCCCGCAATTGGCGCACATTTTCATCAGCTTGTATCTCCATATTTTGCATATCCCTTGCAATTTGATCAGCAAAAGAATCATGCTTCTCATGGAGTTGATTGAGCCCTTGGTGTAGCTCACGTTGAAAGTGTTCGCGGAGTGCCCCAAATTGATATTGCTTGACGAATGCCTGAGTGTCATTTGTTCCACCACTCTCATCATGGTGTTCTCCTCCACCTGACATGGTTAGTTAAGCAAGAAACAAATAGCTGTGTATATAATAATGCTTTGTGGAAATCACTCAATCTCACTATGTCCTCTCTCCAAGTAAAGTTCTTACCCTTCCAAGTGAATTAAGGCCAATAAAACTTACACAGTAGAAGTGACAACAGCACAGTGATGATCAAGCGAATTTAAGAGTGTTCACTACTAGCACAACAACGGTTATATGGTGGAGCTTGGCATGAGAGTGTATATCCTAGCAATCTGAAATTCTTGATGTTGTAAAATTAAGTAATAATCCAAACTAGAATACTTTGCCTAAGTGCTGATCCAAAAGATTTAAGTGAAGTCTATGAACACACATGCAAAGATTAATGTGACTCGATGCAAACAAATGAATGAGCTAACTAGAGGCAATCTGAAATTAAAGATTAGATAGCTCGTTTTGCACCAAGTACTAGGAGAGACGCTAGCCAATTGCAATGATATGAATGTAAGGGCACGAGATTGCTCAAGAGATTAAACTACACAATCTGAATTTATGGATTAAGGTCTCACCCAAATTCGGCCAATGCTTTCTTTTTCTTTCTTTCTTTCTTTCTTTCTTTCCTTCTCTTTTTTTTTTTTTTTTTGCTCAACTTCCTCTTTCTTTTTTTTTTTTTCAAAGGCCAAACTAGGTTTAATTGTTCTTTTGGTTTTCCATAGGTCACAGATATTCAACAAGGTGTGAAGTACTCAGAGCAGCCCTAGATGCAATATTCAACAGCTAGTCTCAAATGATGAAAAGAATATCAGCAAGATTTTTTTTTTTTGGATTTTGGATTGGACACAAAGATTAGGCTACGGAGATAAAGACGAACGATCAGCACCTAAACAAAAATTCTAATGGATTAAAACTTAACAAAACTCACAAAATTAACAGATGCAAAAAACTAGGGTTTGGATTTTTTTTTTGTTGCAATTTTCAGTTTAATGGACTATAGGACAAAAATAAATCAATCTAAAAGTAAGGGTAAATAATCCTACCGAGTAAACCGCTCTCGATACCAAGATGATACGGGTCGCCGATCTTCTCGACGTAGGATCCGGATACTCACGTGGATTTGATGAACCGTAGTGATCCCCGTTGCCAATGCAAGAGTTAGCACTCTATAATTCGCCCAACCACACGTCTTTGAACTTCACGACCACCGATGAAGTTCTATCGCTCCCCAATTCCAGTGGAAAAGGTTGAACAATCTTAATTTCAGTGAACTCCCAATTCCTCTCAAGTTGGTTTGCCCAACGAAAGAACAAGAGTTTTCTATTATCAAATTCGTTCCCTTACAATGGGGGTTTACCCCTCAATATATAGTCTTAGCCTAAGGCTTTTCAACACAAGATTTTCCATATGGTACTATTCATGCACATCGTAGCAGCGCCTTTCGTTCATGGCATCGTGTTCACACGCGATTGTTCACACGCCTTTGTTCACACGCACTGTAGCACGCGCACTGTTCACACGCACTGTTCACAAGCTTGTTCACGCGGGGCACTATTCATAGGCCGTTCATTATTCATGCCGTAGACTTGTGCTTCCTTGGATGACGGCCACATGTCCTTCATCTCCATCCATCGTTGACTCTTCAAACCTGAGCACAAGTAAAACATTGTTTTTAGGTAGTATACAATTCTTTTTAAAATTAATGATATGTTCATTAAGGAACAGGTTCACCTGAGATTGTAGCTTCTTGGCTCGTGCTCTTGTTATTGGTCCAGTTATTGAAGTCTCATTACTAGCTTTGGCGTTACTAGCGATGTCTTTGGCATTACTAGTGATGTCCTCATCACAACAATCTCTCTAATTGAACGACTGTGTCCATACATCCGTCGCACGATGCTCCTTACAATCCATGGGAAATACAAGGACAAGATGGGGGAACTCCCAACTTAGGGGATCTAACCCTAGGCAAGAGCAAAGCTCAAGTCTTCTTTCTGTTTTCTCTTTTTCCGTTTGCTGTGGGGTGGAGGGCCCCTTTTATAGTGGGGGCCGGGTTGGAGACGTTCGGTTCGCCCAGCGTCGGCGGTCGGACGGCGTGGCGGCCGGTCTCGACCGGCGGGAGGCCGGCCGATCGGCCGGCGTGGGTTGGATCGACCGGCGTCGCGGAGGTCGACCGCCGTTGAACTTGGCTCGGCCGGCGTCGGACCGGTCTCGAACAATGAGCCGATCGAGTTGGGAAGTTTGGTTCGGCCCGAGCATCGGCCGGTCGGACCGAGTGGCGGTCGGTCGGCCGGCGTGGTAGGCGATCGGCCGGCGTGGGAGGCGGTCGGCCGTGCGGAACAATGAGCGATCCTTTGTCTCCCGGTCATCATTCCTCTTGCCATCTTCTCCCGCGAAGCTGATTAAACATACATATGGAGCATGAGGTAGCATCCAGCTCTCAGAGATATCAAAGCGAGACTCAAGTAAGAGCGACTTCACCTCAATGTTAAGTTGTTGTGCTCGCGCTCTTGTCATTGGTCCCTTGGGCGTGATGGAGGTGGTGTCGATGTCCTCATCACTCTGTCAGAAGCGTCGAGTGCCGATACATCTTAGTTGTACCATAGGAACCGACATGCACGAGGTTGTGCCTGTCGTAGGACACCTCCACCCTTGCATTCCTCATGTACCTACGGAGAACGTATCGACTAGAGATACTCTCAACCTGTAAGTGGGTGAACACCCTAACCATGTGTGCGCAGAACAACCCTATAGGAAATGTACAAAGCGTTAAAAGTAATTTTCTCGTCATAGGCAATAAATGTTATACTAGAATTTTTCTAATGACATACATTAATTTGCCTAGTGTCACACAATAAATGTTATACTGTAAGACAATAAAAGTTACATGTGTGCTCTCACCAACAGCACTCACAACCGTAGTTCCCAAAATCTTCGTCGACAAGCAACTTGAAATCATGTTACGATCATGCAAACGTTGTGAACTACTTCTTGTGAGACACGAGATATAACCCAAGATGATTGTGGTCGTTTATGATGCAGAAGGCGATACTTACAAAGTGAGTCTCTTTGTGCTTCTTGAACACCATAGGAGTATACACCCTGCTTACTTGCTTTTCAAACGGGAGCAGTGTGGCTCTCACTGGTTGGCTTTGCGCACACACAAAACCAGACATGACATCAAGTAGATATATAAACAAATTGTAGTAATTTTCCATATATGTTTAGTAAAAACATATTGATTTCATAACGTATCGACGATAACATTGACTAATAGTAAATACTATACTAAAATAAAGTAAATGTTAATCCTAATCCAGTAAAGATGATTGACCGTGGAGCAGTGCGTCTATTGAAACTCGAAGTGCTTCCTCTTCTACAGTACCCGGTGCATCCGCCACATGAATCTAGGGAGCGCAGTCACGTGATCCACAAAATGCCGCTTGACCATCTTGTTCATACTCTTACTTCTCTACGTTGTGGTCATCCTGCCGTAGTACACGTCCTTGAATTATGGTGTGATCCATTTTCCCGTAGGTTAGAAATGGAGTGGTTTTACTTAAGCCTGTTGTCTTTTACTAGCCCCTCCCACGCATCTTTGAATTCCGTCGAAGTCAACAGATGGTTTATGACGGACACCAAACGCTCTTTTAGCCCTTTGTGCTATGCGTACAACTTGTTCAAGAGCTCCTTGTACTTTCTCAGAACACGCCACCTACACAACCTGTACTGCATGTTGGGGAATATGTGTGAGATGGTTGTGGCCATCGACGGGTCCTGATCTACAGTAAATGCATATGTCAAAGTCAGTAAATGTTTTCAACAAATGCAATAAATACTAGCGACCAAAACAAAGTATTTACCTATGAGGATGTAGATGGGGTACTTACCCTCCATGCAAGTTACGAGCGTTCTGAACAACCACTTAAAGGAGTTTGCCTTCTCGTCTCGGAGCAGTGCACAGCTGAAGATGGTGTTCTACAGATGGTGGGTGAAGCCAACAAACATAGCCAGAGACATATTGTACCTGTTGGTTCTGTACATCGTGTCGAACATGACGGTGTCTTCGAAGTCAGCGTACTCAGCGTGGCAGCTTGTGTGGCTCCAGAAGATGTTTTTCACAATATCGTTCTCATCCACCTGTATGTCGTAGAACTTGTCGTTCTGCTCTCGACAGTCCTTGAAGAAAGTCATCAACTTATTTATATCGCTGGCGTTCTTAGCGCGCGTATTCGTAACCTTCCTGCAATAGGACAGTTACGAGGTTTGGTAAGTACAGTAAATCGATGTAGACATGCAATAAAAGGAAGTGCTAAACAATGCAGTAATTTGTGCGGAACATAATAGTAAATACCATGGCGGGATGTAGTAAATACTTGTTTTCGAGGTTATGAGCAGTAAATGATAAGTTCTATTGCCCTCCATGCATCTCAGATTGAGCGTTCATCATATCATTGTGAGGGATCTTGCATAGTATCAACGAGCTACATCAAGAAAGGATCAAGGTTTTTGTACAAACTGCATGAACGCGACCAAGGACGACGTCTTAGCGAGGGGATAGTTATACTCCAACACAACCCTTTCGACACAGACGAAGACATCCATCGTGCTCTTCTTTAGCATGTGCACCTTATCCTCTTCGAAGTTGTCACATTCACGTTCCTTTCCGGGCATGTAGTATGTATGTGTTCTTTCCGGATTGCAACTAAACTCTCAAACTGTCTTCTTGCTCCTGCTCTTTCAGACACCAAACCTACCATGTCGTGCATACCGACATTTGAACTGGTAAACCTTCTCCAAATTCTTGAACCGCATGCAGAGCTACGACGCTATGTAATCTGGAACCTCTGGTCCTGATAACGGTAAATGGCGACCTTTAGCACCGTGGATTTTTGTCACACAAGACGCAATTTTTGTCACCGTCATTAACAAGCCATTTCAAACTTTGAAAATGTCTTATTTCTTTACTGGTCGATAAAAAATGTTATTGTAGATCATTCTACATTGGCCTTGCATCATTCATGACGCAATAGCAATTCTAGTCAAGTCGGCCCAGATAGAACCCCTAATTAAGATCTTTATTTTATCCAAGTCACCAATATTTTGTCCTGAAAAATTAAAGAGTTACTAATCAATACATAGAAGAGCCTAAGATTCAATTACAATGCAAAATTGGTACATCTGAGCATTGACCTAATTTTGCTGCAAAACCGGAGTTTATACACCATGAAAACCCATCGGCTACATAAGCACTCGTCTACCCTACAACACCTGTTCATCTCATGTTACCCTCTCTCAGGACATCGATCATATCATATACCTTCTTGTTCGCTCCAGATTGTATCTGCAGTAGCATGGCAGTTAACATCTATCTGCCTCTAGCAAAGCTCATGACATAAAATTTTCAAGCAATCACAATAGAGTTAAAGAATCCTGACCTTTTTATGGAGAAACATGGCAGCATCAACAGTTCCCTCTGCGTATATTGAACGACCACATACATTGTGCTGAAACTCAAATGAAACTCTGCAAGAATAAGGGTAATTAACTCAGTACATTGCGTTAGGCAAGGTCCTCAAAACAGAACCAGCAGGATAGGAAAGGATAATAACTTACGTATCATCAGGTGAAGTGAGATGGTACATGTGAAATGCATGCCCCGAGAGATGTTCTTCTGGGACACCAACCAAGGTAAGCTGCTCCTGGGGATCCCGAACCTGCTTTACCTACAAGAACGACGTGGGGACCGGTGTGAGAAAACCACGCCTGCAAACAGCATACCTTTTCTTCACAGTAAGCTGAGCATGCTAAATGTCTCTAGATAGTTCTGTTTATGATCAACCACATTCAGGACTACAGACTAATCGACCAAAACTACAATGCAAAAGCTGTCTCAAGCAAGGCCCGATTTAGGAGAATGGGATATGCTCAACCTCAAGCCTGTTAGGCTAATAATATGAATTAAATACAAATCAAAACGAGATACTTTCTAGTTTGCCAATTGGCACTTGATGTTGCTTGAAGTCTACATAAATCACCAATCCTAATAGGTTGCTACATGTCAATAGTCCATGATTAAAATTTGCATTACACAGCATAAAGTTACACCTGAGACATGGGGACAAGTAACTGTCACTAATTAGATCCAAATGTCCAATACAGATCACTCTTAAAATGGGACTCGACGATGCTTACCTAGCCATGTCTGTTATTTAGTGCTATTTGAGCAAAGTCACCTCAAAAGTGGTATGAGAGCAAGGTGGAGAAAAAAGAGTGTTATGAGAGCAATTTTCCCTAGATTATATGGTTTCTTGAAATCAAATTCAACATCATGATTTGCTGACTATGTAATGTTTCCTTCTAAGAATACCTGGTTCAAGTCAAAGGAAACACCCAGCTTCTGAAAGCAAGAGATTACAGCTTTGGCAGTGCCAGAAATGTCCAATTTTGTTGCTTGGTGAGACTCCATGACCTGTGGATGTGTGCCAATTTGATAGTTAAAAAGAAGTCATTGGAGACAGCAATAGTATGAAACTTAAATGGATATGACTTGGCATTCAGAAAAAAAGAATAGCTGCATTCGTAAATGGAGACCAAACAGAAAATCTCTAACCATCTGAGTTATCCTTATTGGCTAAACACATGAAGGCATCCTGCTAGACATTTTGTACTAAAAGACTATTGTCCTATTTCCTAGTTCATGAAAACTCTTAATGGTTTAGTAAGGTGTGACCACCACAAACTAAGCACAAGAATCATGAGGGGTCAAAGGTGGAAAAGGTGTTTGTGAAGTGCATAAAAAAAGGTTTGTACCATAGTCACTTTGTATAAATAATTCAACAAGGGATCAACAGTTACGTTTGATTATGGAAAGTCACAAACTTAACATTAAAACTTATTAGAGCCAAAATACATCATGATTACTCCCTTCGAGGTTATAAATCAGTGTTAAACATTAACATTGAGTCTTTGTATTATTATAGAATTAGCAATCCAAATCTTGTACTAAGGACAACTTCGCAGGAGCCTGAGCTTAAAGGTAAAGTTCCTTAAAGCTTAACCCCTCCATATGGTGTTGACTGGTGAGCAGGAGCAGCATCTTAAAGTGATATAGTCACATGTGAGGCTGTTACCAAATAGTAATCTAACCATCTCACTCGAATTTTGATGATGCCCACATTATGAGAGGCTTCTAAAATCTGAATATTGTAAACCTTCCAAACCCCTCCTACTTGTCCTACACTCCCTAGGAATTGAGCAAGTGATCAAACAGGTGATCCCAATACATAATTATGAATAAATGGGATACAAAAACTACTTTTTTCTCTCGATTTTGTTGAGGCATTACACCCATTCAATAAGTGATCATGAAGCGGTTCATATTCTTGCGAATCCTTGCCTTTTGTTTAGCTTCAGGCTAAATCATCATGGCTCTAGTATGAATCTAAGGTTTCAACTGAACTGATTCATAGGATAGCTACAAGATAATTTCTAGCAGAAAATTACTAGTACTAGAATTTCTTCTTTATTTAAGTTTTAATTTGAGAGTAAAAAAGAGTAAATCCGCATTACAGACAAAATAGAATAAATCAAAAATCGGAAAAATTCAAGAGGCCTCTAATGATCAACATAAAGAAAAGAAAGACAGATAAGCCAACTTGAGATTTTTTTGCATTATCATCACAAAGAAAAAAAATCTGGATTTATTTATTTTCATGCAGCACCGCTAGCCCTAAACTTAAAAGTTAATTTCGTGGGTCACTAAAATTGTCTCTATTACTGCTAAAAAAGTCTCTAATAAACAAGTTTATGTATGTTAATGTGATAGTATTTATGCAACTTTGGTACAAAAAATTGAACATCTTGAGCCAGAGGTTAGACAAGGCATACTTATGAAACCTGGAAAAAATCCATGTGAATGATCTAAAGAATCATTTGTACAGGCTGTGGAAGCAAAATCAAGCAATTGAACAGAACATATGCTAAGAAGGCAGTTTGGTCATGCGAATGAAAAAATGACAAAGATGTGCCATATCCATTAATTAATAATGTACTGGGAAAATAGTTGCAACACCCCAACCAATTTGGCCAAAGTCTGGGCTGTGGTGGTGGGATTAGTCCTACACTTCCACATGGTTAGTACTTAGTTCAGCTTGCATTAGAGTTGCATATAAACATCAAGGAAACCAATCATTCAACTGAGTTAACCAATAGTGGATGCATACTCGAAGCTATGGGGTCTATAGACCACACAGCGTTTTTCAAAACTAAGCATAATGTAGAGAACTGGCCTGAAATTTTGTAAAATTTGTAAGGAATAGACCCCACAAGTTCTATGTGTGTAAAGTTGCACCCCACAGGCTTACAAGCGAGGACCGAAGCGTAGGTGTAGATATGCTAGACATACCCACGGTGTTACAATGGTGGCATGTTTACTCTAAATTTACTTCAAAACTTCAAAAGATTAATTTATTAACATATTAGATATGAAAATAGTTTCCCTTCAATAGAAATACCCCCTGCTCCTTGTTCCAAGTTTCCGATGATAGTATATACCATTACCAATAGCTACTTTCCCACTTACTACTGTAGCATGTAAGCTACAGTTTAACTACAATGGCTTTTGGTATCTTTTCCACTGCATTGGCTTGTAGGTTTTTTTACTAGTTACTGCATTCACTTAAACTTTCTGCACCATCTGCACGATCACCGAGCTAAGCACCATTGTGGGTCTTTAACTCTTTAATAATCTAACTAACCTCAAGTTAAAAGGATAACTCTGCATATTATGATAAGCAGATTAATGAGCCCATAATGAATACAACCCATAGCAATCAAGTGCAGCACCAAATATTTAAGGTTTAATGTTAAAACTAAGAATAAAAGAGGCAATGATAATTTTCCAAAGGTAAAGATCAAACTATACCTCTAGTTTGTAACCTGAAAATGCACCAGGGAATTGCTCCGCCATAATTTCCATGGCAGCAAGAAAGGCAACAACCTAATAAGAAGTTAACAGCATCAATAAGGAAAAGATATGCGTTGATCACATGATGACAATAACTATACCTGCTTCCCCATCTGTGGGGATATCACGGCATAAACATTCGCATCCTGCACAGTTTTGTGCAACAGTTGCCTATTTCCACCCGTTGTACCCATTACAAATGGCAAGCCAAGTTTGGAGTAAAGTTCAGCATTGCCTGCATGCCAACCATCAATAGCAGCAAAATAGTGAGCACATAATATGCAAATAAAGAACATGAAAGCATAATGCAGAAAATTTGCTTACCAAATCATGTATAAATATAATCAAACTGACATAGATAAAAGAGAACAGTATCAGTGATCTTCTCTTGTTTTATCCCAAGCTACTTCTGACAGTATATCAACTAAGGAAGATCATATTCTAAACTAGATATTGCCATTTCCTTTTATACAATGGCAAATAGGATAAAAGCATAATCAGAAAATAATATATAAGCTCCCAGGACCCTCAGTTATTATCTAGATAATTTAACATATTACTTAATGATATATCTGATATTATTGACTATGTTCTGGGAATTACTGACAATATCAGGGAATTACTGACTATTCTCTTGTATGTAGAAGAAGCTCAAACTTGAAAACAGATCGGAAATGTTTGATATAATTAATCAACACTTTTTTTTGCTAATAGCAAGGTGTTTTAAGAATAAGAATCCACAAAAGTTCATATGGAATATAAACTTTTGTTTACGGTATAGTATCTAAGGGGATAAGACACTCAAATGTCCAATGGAAATTACTACTATGCTCACCATTAACAGCATCGGGCACAGTGTAGTCAACAACTATAACATCTGGGTAGTCCTTAACAATGGAAGGGAGGATACGTTCACTTTCAGATGGGTCATGAATACGAATTTCTGTATCACAGATTTCGACCTTTCCATCAGGAACCTCCATGGCACTGAATGATACAGGAACTAATTGAAGACCAGCAGATACAGCTGCTTCAGCAACCGTCTTCCCCATTTTCCCAGTGCAACTATTCACCTGCACAGATAAATATAGGTATACTAAGTGAAATATAAAGAGATAATACACATCTGCTTCTCCAGCCACATGGATCATATTAGCAATTCAACTAGGCTTTACTGAAATACTGGAAGTAATTGTTAATTTTTAGTTTATCTTAAAATTCAAATATTACTGCACAAGGTAGCGCTTTAATTGGACATATTGTAAGGATAAAATTCAATGAGGCCAGATATTAAAAGTCATTGCAGAAGATTCTAGGCAATGTAAAGGATTCCAGGTAAGCTCAACAGATCCGTTGATATGAAAACTAGAGGTAAAACTGCTGCTGCAAGGTCTGTACTCTGTAATGCCATCAACTAACCATAGTAACTGAAACTGAACCGGTCATCGACCCCGTGAGGCTTTCGTTTTGCGGTTTCACTGGTCCAGCTTATTATAATGATATACCATGAAATTGGTATAATAGGATGTTATTTTTATATTAAAAACAACGGACAGATTCAGTGGGTTGTTAGCACGTGCAGTCATCAGCCCCTAAAGCTCATGTCCCACGTTTGAATCTCTCTCCAGCCCCCTTTGCAAAAAGAGGTGTCGGTTGAACAATATTTTTTGCCGGCTCAAAACAACTTGTATGCAGGGGCAATCCTATTGTAGAACTGGACCGGACCAAGCTGAACCGGTCCGGTTTCAATAACTGTGCCACTAACTGAATATCAGATGGAAATGGCCATTTCGGAATAAAAATAATAATAGACCTTTATTAACGAATAAAGAGATGTGACATAGGTAAACAATCACAATCCAACATAAGTAGCGATCATACACAGAGCTCCAAAAGTAATTTAAGTGAACATCTCCTATCCTTCTCCATCAGAGCGCTACAAAGTGTTTGCAATATCACTATATACAAGGCAGTGTACAGTTCAAAATTGTTTACGTCAGCTCATTGACAACATTGCGTCCCAATGTATGGCCCTCTATACCCAATTCGTGAGACCCACATTTACCCGGTTCGTCCAACACCGTGCCCAAGTACCAAACTACCAATTTGATTTTTTATACTATCGCTCCACTCCAATATTAAAATAAATACAACAGTTAGATATCCGAACTCAAAGATTCCTGCCATCACTCATGCATACTGACTAAACTAAGGCAAAAAAAAAAAAAAATCCCATATCACGCAATGATGATACCCAATTATCATCATCTGACCAACCATTCGTCCTCCTCCTCCAGCCCCAAGTTTCTAATGCCAGATAAATATATTTAAACTAAACACTAACAAATACGACTTAAATCCAAAATCCAAAATCCACAACCAGCAAAGAGCCAAACCAAGCAACCGTACCAGTATCGGGAAGGATAGCTTGGGAGGCGCCGCGAGGGCGCTCTCGAGACTCTGCCTAGCGAGTGCATTCGTAATCGAAAGTCTCGGCGTCGGCAACCGCCGCATCGGCATCGCCGTGCCGATTGGAGCGCACAATGGCTGGTGCGGGCGGACCGAATGCCGCTGCCTCGCGGCGGCGGCCGGATGCGCGGCGAAGGTGGCGGAGAGCATTTGCGTGCTTTTCGGGAGAAGGTGCACGGACGGGCGCGGGAGGGAAGGACGGAGAGCGGCGGCGACGGCTGAGGAGGTGGGACAGGTTAGGTGGTGGGCGGCGCCTGAATCTAGCTAGGGTTTTAGGGGATCAGGCGCTTACTGTTCCGTGTGACTGACTAAGGGCCTGTTTGCTTTCACGCCGGGTGGCAAATTACCTGCCGGGACAGCACCTGGCTTCAGCCCGTGCGGCGTTTACTTGCTTCTCAGCCGAGCCGCCAGGTCCAAAGCGTAAAACAAGCGTCTGGAGCCAGGCCTGTTTGATCACCGTTGATAGCTCGATCTAATATTTTTATTTTTTATTCATTAATTTTAGGTACATATTTTCAACTAAATAACTCATCTTCAGACTTACCTAATCAAGTAAAAAATCATTTACTTTCTAGACTATTTTCAGGTACAACTTTTTTTTAGGTAGGGAATCCAGGGCACCAACCAAACAAACCCTAATAGCACATAATTATGCGGCGAAATTAGATATGTGCCCGAGCCCCCCAAAGCATATACACAGTACAATGGACGCAAACCAAGCATAGTCACTCAATAGTTCTTTTTTTAAAAAAATCACTTTAGACCATGTAATTTTAACATGGTTTCACTTCATACCACTTTTAACAAATGTTTTCATTTTACAACACATCTTCTTATCATGTCTTGCACTTTGCACCATGGTAAGGATTTAACCGCCTTCTTTCACTACTACAAAAACAGGTTATAGAAGACGCATCATCGTGATAATATAATGGAACCGTCTGTGATATGGACCTATCACAGACAGTTCTTATTACGAACCATCTGTGATATATGTCATTATAAATACCTGGTCCCGACAGACCCCCTGCCCACTCCCATTTGAGATGTCACCCCTGCTGCCTCCTCCCCCACTGCGCCACCTTAGAGGGGAGGAGAAGGAAGGAGGAAGTTAAAGAGAGGAGTAAGGGAGGAGGATCTCGTGGGATATTAATTTTGGATATTCGTCGTGAGCTCTGAGGGTAATGATCTGTAACCCTTTATATTTACTCTAGATTAATCACTAATAAATTTTAGTATGGTTATTACGAAGAATACTTGCGCTTTATTAATACAATTTAATACTAATTTGTTACGAGCGTATTGTAGATGGATCGAAACTGGATGTACATTGAGACCCGTGTGAGTGAAGAGTACATTAATGACGTGTTTGCTTTTAGAAGAGCCGCCGAGCAGGATATGTTGAAGAAGGGGATAAAATTTATGTATTATCATGCATTGATTGCGGTAATTTGAAAATAGTTAACAACCCGGCGCAGATCGAAACTAACTTGATTCAAAGGGGTTTCAAAAAAGGGTATACATGTTGGAACAGTCACGGTGAAGATCATATTATACAAGAAGTTAATAATGACGACATCGCCGAGAAAGTCAACGATATGCCGGATGTGGACTGTGCTTTTGATGAGGATAGGTTGCATGATGACAATCTGGATCAGATGTTACGCGATGCAGAAGGGAACTACAATGAGAGAAAGTTTTGTAAATTCGATGACTTAATGGAGGACTCGGGGAAACCTTTGTTCCCTGACTGCAAGCCGGAATACACAAGGTTGTCAACCATGCTTGAACTGCTGAAATTAAAGGCAAGCAATAGTTGGTCCGATAAGAGTTTCACAGCGTTGTTAGGTCTCCTAGTGGACATCCATCCGGAGAGAAACGTGTTGCCCAGCACCACCTACCAAGCAAAGAAGGTTCTTTGTCCATGGGACTGGAAGTAGAAAGAATACATGCATGTCCGAACGATTGTATCCTCTACCGTAAAGAGTATATAGACATGCATTATTGTCCCGTGTGCAAAGCATCCCGTAAGAATACTACTAAGGTGAAGTAAGGACATCCTGCTAAGATGTTGTGGTATCTGCTTGTGATCCCACGTTTGAAGCGTTTATTTGCGAATCGAAAGGAGGCAAGATTGATACGTTGGCACTGAGAGGAGTGTAAGAAGGATGGAAAGCTAAGACACCCTACTGATTCTATCCAGTGGAGAAACTTCAATCGGGGCTTCGAAGAGTTTGGTGCAGAACCGAGGAACATAAGGTTAGGGTTCAGTACAGATGGAATGAATCCTTTCGGTAACATGAGCAACCGACATAGCACCTGGCCCGTGAATCTATGTATTTACAACCTTCCTCCTTGGCTGTGTATGAAGCGGAAATACATTTTGATATCACTACTTATCCCAGGGCCGAAGCAACTTGGGAACGATATTGATGTGTACCTAGCACTATTGAGAGAACTTCACTTTACGCACCATGTTGTTCTGCACCATCAATGATTTTCCTACCCTTGGTAACCTGTCGGAGTTCAGTACAAAAGGAGCCAAAGCCTGTCCGCACTGTTTAGATGGTACCGAGAGTGTATTGTTGAACAACTCGCGCAAAGCTGTGTATATGTGTCACCGTAGGTTCCTTCCCAGGATTCACCCATACCAAAAGATGAAGAAACAAATCGACAGAAATAAAGAGTACGGTTCAGCTCCAAGGGCTTTTAGAGGGAAATAGGTCTATGATATGGTTAAGGATATCGAGGTTGTGCTTGGGAAGGGACGTAAATTAAGGATCCGACAGAAAAACATCGGGAAGAAGCGGTAAATTTTTTAGGACTTGCCTTATTGGGAGCACTTAGAAGTTCGTCACTACATCGACGTCATGCACATGGAGAAGAATGTATGTGATGGCTTAATTGGTCTCTTAGTGGCAAAACAAAGGATGGTGTTAACGCACAGCGTGACTTGGTTGATATGAACATAAGGACCGAGTTAGCACCAAAAGAGACCGATAAAGGACGAACGTACCTTCCCCCAGTTTGCTACACTTTGTCCAAGGCCGAGAGAAATGAACTGTGCCAAAGCTTGCATGGTGTGAAAGTTTCGTTCGGTTACTCTGCCAATATTAAGAAACTTGTTTCCATGGAAGATTTGAAATTAATTGGTATGAAGTCTCATGATTGTCTGTGCTGATGATACAAATACTTCCTGTTGCAATTAGGAGTATCTTGCCAAACAAGATCCGAGTAGCAATCTTTAGGTTGTGTTATTTCTTTAACTCAGTTGCTCAGAAGGGCATCAATCCTGAAGGACTAGATGCTTTGTAAGTCGAGGTGGTGACGACTCTATGTCATCTTGAGATGTATTTCCCTCCGTTATTTTTCGATATCATGGTTCATCTCATTGTTCACCTTGTGAAAGAGATAAAGATATGCGGCCCTGTGTTCCTACGTCATATGTACCCATTCGAGAGATACATGAGAATTCTCAAGTCCTACGTATGGAATCGATCTTGGCCGGAGGGCAGAATCATCGATGGTTATGCAATCGAAGAGGTCATTGAGTTCTGCGTCGACTACATGGCTCGGGTGGAACTGATAGGTGTGCCTCTATCTCGTCATGAGGAGAGACTGGAGGGTATCGGGATCATCGGAAGGAAAGCAATCACTCCTGATCTAGATACGTACACGCAAGCCCATTTGACAGTCTTACAACACATGACCCAAGTGTCCCCATACATCGATGAGCATAAAGACATGGTACGCCAACAGAATCCAGACCGGTCGAAGGTTTGGATCACGAGAGAGCACAACTGTCGGTTCAACGAATGGTTAAAGGTGAGATTCACAAGGAGGTCATCAAGTGATGATACGCTGCTATGGTTGGCAAAAGGGTTAAAATTTACAATTGTGACATAACAAGGATACGACATAAATAAGTACACATTTTATATGACAGCTCAGGATAGGAAGAGCACAGTCCAGAACAGCGGTGTCCGTACAAATGCGTTTCATGAGCAGTTCAATACCGCCAGGGCACGTGGGTTGAACCCCTACTATGGGTTCATAGAGAAGATCTGAGAGCTCGACTACATACTTTTCAAGATCCCCTGTTTTGATACCATTGAGTTAAACTTCCGCATGGCGTGAAGGTCGACAAGTACAACGTCACTACTGTGGACCTCAAACATGTCAGATATAAGGATGAATCATTCATACTCGCTAAGCAAATTATTCAAGTTTTTTATGTAACAGACCCGACAAATAAGAACCGCCAAGTAATTCTTCACAGACGATTCCATAATAGAACTGTAACACCCCAGCCCAACATCGAGCCTAGAATGCTACTAAACTACTCTAACCATTTAATTTACATCAACTTACTATAAAAATTATAGCAAGCATAATACTATGATAATCATAGATAATCTAGTCCTAGGAGCATATCATGGTAATAAGCCAAGATTAGCGCAAACCAAGCATCTAAGTTTATTCAACACCATCATGTCCTAGGTATAAGTCATCATATTATACTAAACGTTTCTCATGTCCAATAAATCAACTAATTAGGTGTAGTATATGATTCCAGGTGCGCTAGGCCTTCCCGAGTCAAACGTCATTAACGGTCACCTAAAAACAACAATAGAGCAAGAATGAGTCCAAGACTCAACAAATACATAATAAATCTATAAACAATAGTTTATCAACCATAATTAAAGTTACCATCATCATCCATCTATTTAATGCCATTCTCATACCCAAACAAACAAACCATATTCCATATAGGTAAAGTTGCACAGTTTAACAATTTACTCATATATGCGAATGCACCAACATGCTCATGCTCATATGCATCTCATCAACTGATACCGGTATAGCGGAGTGTTCACCCGTCGATGACACAATCTATCCTTCACTCCCGTGAAGTCCTTACCGAGGTAGGATGTTATCTAGAGCACTCTGGACTAATCATGTATCTTTCTCACCGACCTCAGCGGAATAGTTACATGACTTTCTCACCGACCTGGCTCATGCAACTCCTATCATGATGAATGTAAATGATGCAATATCTTTAATTATTCATCAACATAATTCATCTCATTAACTCAATATCTCATTCTCGTTAACTCAATATCATAATCTCATCCACTCAAGGTCATCAATATCATGTACAAGAATAAGCTTAATGAAAGTATAATAAATAGTAAGATAAGTAATATCAATGATCATGCCGAACAACCCATTGTTCACCACTCTACCATGTACTTACCTTAACCGAGAGACGGGTGACGACAGAAAGGCTTTAACCCTGATGCTCACCACCACCTGGCAACCGTAAAGTATACTAAATATATCATTCAAAAGTACACAACATAGCAATAGAATAAAATAAAATCAATCGCTCTTAATCGCAACCCGAGAATTAGCCGATACACTCCAAAATCTCAATCTGTCCAAACAGACAGCTATCAAAGGAAAATCCACAACTTTTGAGTCAAAACTCCAAAAGTCATGAATCTAATTTTTCTGGAATCTGCACTAGCATATCTACAACTTCTCAGGTGACCGAAAGATCAAATTATCCCATCTAAGCCTCTATTTTTAATCCCGAATATCGTTCTTTCATCTTCGGTACTACTAACTTGGGAATTTCGTAACTTTTATTTGGTACATCCAAATTCAATGGTCCAGGACTCTCTGTAAATAAAAAAAATTATCTACAATAACTTAGTTGGCGAGATTCTATAATTCTACCATTAACATAATCCAATCTACAGTTGAAAACTTGAAGTTAGAATCTGACAGTATGAAAGAACTGCAGTACAAGAAAAATCCATATCTTTCAAATGACTGAACTAAAATTCACGATCTTTATCAATCTGGAAAGCTAATAAAAGTTCCTACAAAAGTTGTGTTGGGAGACCTCCCTGAATCGGCCATTAACTAAACCTTATCTATTAAACAAGACGATTGATATAATCTCGTCAGTATTTCTGGACAGCAGTAAAGAAACTATTGTATCTCCCAAACTACAACTCCGAATTGTGTGATCTTAGACTCTATGGAAAGCTGAGAACGAACCCCAAAAATCTATAGGAGACCCTAACCTCCCATTATGATTTTAACTATGCCAAAACTGACGAGCAAACCGGGTACATATTTCTGATTCCAATCGCAACAGTTCAGCCATCCTCTAATTGATAGCAATTAAGAATCAAACCGGCTCCAAACAACGGGGAGATGATTGTTACACCTTGAAGATGAGTGAGCTTACTGAAATTCCTTCGAGGTGCTCCTCCCCTCTTCTTCTCTCCCCTCTCCTTGCTGGCCTTGTTTCTCCCTTGAGAGCACAGAAGATCCAGAGTACATGTGGATGCATGCAGCACAGAATAAGCTAACAACAACTTTCTCTTATCCTTCTCTCGCACAACATCTTTATTTTATTCGTCTCTCTCTCTCTCTCTCTCTCTCTCTGGAACAGCATGAAAAGGCTGACTTCCATGAAGAAGGCTTGCATGTAGGCCGTGTAGGGACAGTAGACAAGCAGTGCACAAGATGTTAGCAGCCGACAAAACAAGCAGTGGCAGCAAGAAAAAACTGAGGATACCTGCATGCAGCCGGTAGGGAGAAGAGGCAATAGAGGAGATGCATGTGAGCGGTAGTAGTAACAAGAGTGTCCGGAGGAACTGTGCAGCTGTGGGTGGTGGCTAGTATCTAGAGCACTCCTAACTAATCATGTATCTTTCTCACCGACCTCAGCGGAATAGTGTTGGACCGAAAAGGCGACTAGAGGGGGGATGAATAGGAGCACGCTCATTTTTTCAACCAATATTAGATTCAATACAAATTTCACTCCAATAGCTATAGAAGCTATGAAGATCGAGATACCGATGCTGGCGGAAGACTAGGATTGAATCAATCAACACCCGAAGCAAAACAACCAAAACAACGAAACTTAATTTCCTAAGTGTGAGGCGGTCGACCTCTATTTAATGGCGGTGCGACCGGTCCACTAAGTGATCGACCTCTGTTTAAGGCAGTCGACCTCGACTGATGAATAGTGAAATCAGCCCGAAAAATGAAGTTGTAAATAGATGTAACTTTTGATCTACAACTCCAAACTTGATGAAACTTGGTACGCACCTTCTCTAAGATGTCAGGAACCTATTCCAATCGAAGATCGTGAAGATCCTTGCAAAAGTTCAGACCTTTTTCAGTTTGAGAGGTGGATGGTTTTAAAACCGAGTCAAAATGAAAACTAGATCCAAAAACTTGCTCGTGGGTGATTGATGATCAAGATGATCTTAGATGTGTTCCCACATGTCACAGCAAGCTAGATCACGTGAAGAAATCGATCAAAAATATGCAAATCAAAGAAAGACTCAAAATCACCAAATAGAGAGAAGAAAGACAAAGAGACACATCTTTGAACAAACTTTCTTTGGATTGATTTGATAGGGTTTGGGTTTACAGCCACTCCATCAATGGAGGACAAAGCTCAATACAAGAGCACGAAATCAAATCAAAACTCTCTAGAACCCTAACCTCCACTAATCCTCTCCCTAAGCCAAACTAGGGTTTCAACAAATGAAAGGGTTGAAGGGGGTGCAGCCACCTCCCTCCTCTATTTATAGTGGAGACTTAGGCCTTCTAGAAGATTAACTCAAATGGGCTCCGTTGGGCCCAACACAAGCGGGTCACCTGCGCTTACGCAATTTAAAGCGTCGTCTTCAACACCTCTTGACCTAAACCGCTTCTCTTTGCGTCGTCTTGCTCGGCTGGAATGCATAAAGGTCACTGAGTGGTATTTGGTAAGATTACGAAAATACCCTTCTCGGTCCTTCTCAGAAGGCCGAGTCCATCTGTGAGGCACGCCGCATGCTCCGCCACGTGTAGGTTGATCAGCGGCTCTCTCCATGTCGGCAAGTCTCTCCATCCGGCTCCCATGAAACCACCATAGCACTTGCACCGACTCCGTGTTTGATCAAACCCGATCGCCCGGCTTGTCCGTTCGGTCATCCTTGTCTAATGCGCCACACTTGAGTTCATTGACCTCACTGGCATCGTCGATCGTTACGGACCTCGGCTCTCCAAGTCTAGTCCGATCATCCTCGCCGTTGACCGTCGTTGACCACCAAGCAACACGCACAATAATAGACAAGCAAATCGAATCAGGAACAAGTTCTTCACAACTTGACCCGTTAGTCAAAACATGCATCATGCAACATATGCCGCTGAAACTCATGACTTTGACCTAACCAGCGAACAACGCCGCCACGAAGGCGGCGTTCAAGTGACAACGGTCGAGCCCGCCCCTTAGGGCGGTCGGACCGCCGACGACCTTGGTCGGACCGCCGACCATAGGCGGTCCGACGCCCGAACTTAGCGATTTTCAACCCACGAAAATCCGAAACTGCTGAAACTTTAAACCAATAGAACTTTTGGTGGAGACTCCAAAATTATGGGACCAAGAGCAATGGGATCCTCAGCAGCCTACACCTCTATTTTTGGCCCGACCTTCGACCATTTTTGTCACGGCGATCGACCGCGCACATGGCCGATCCGACCAGATTTGGGACCGATCGGTTTGCCATGCTATGGCGGTCGGACCGCCTATCCGAATGCTGAATCAGTTACGAAACTTTGTCGAAAACCCGTGAAACGACAAACCGTTAACGCCATTGCTAATTGTCACATCATCCTAAGATCTGGAGTATATCCCCATGATATCTACAATCTTCCCCTTGATGAACACATTGGCAATAATCCAGAAAATATAATTTGGAGGTTTGAAAAGTAAAATACTTTCGTTTTCGCACAAAGGCACAACTTGGTCCATAAGCAAGAGAAAGCAATGGAAATGACCAAGCTGGCATCAGAATAGCATAGGCATGTGAGACAAGGCAAAAGAAAGCATAAAAACTTTGATTTCCAGAAAAAAATCAAAAATCTCACTTAAGGTTCATATGAAAGAACAATTGTTCAATTGACCTTTGATCATTGTGAGGAGTAATAAATGCAATTCAAGTTCAGAAGAGTCAATAAGACAATAAGAATGCAATTCAAAAACTCCCCTCACTATGATCCTCGGATTTAGAAAATTTCAAATTCTCAACTTTCTCCTTTGTATAATCTTCTCCCCAACATTGAAATATCTTCTCCCCTTTGACAATGGAGTCATCAAGGAATCACGCCTTCCTCTCATCCGGAGATAACAATTGCGAGAATGAAGAAAGAAGCAAAAGAAGAAGTATGCATGAAGTGCAATGGGTGGCTTCATTTTTGTATTTTCAATTTTTGATTACAAGAAGCTTTGGAGATACCCAAAAGAACTAGCCATCATTTCTAATATTGCACAAACAACATATCAAGCTTTGTGATTGCTAGCAAGATCATGGTAAGACATATATATCAAAGCTAAGCACAAAGGCTCAAAAAGTAAAGCAATAGATTTGATCAATTTAAGCAAAGCTTCAAATTCGACAAGTTCATCAAGCAGGATCCTAAAATGAAATTGGCCATGTCAAAATGTCAGTGAGATCAAAAATCTAACAAAGACCACATTAAGAGTCAATCAGGTCTTGTATTGAATTATTTTGCTCGATATTTCAAAAGCCCACTTGTCTAGATTTTCACATATGCATTGAATATTGAAGTTGACAAATGATCTAACTTAGTGACAAGATCTGGACTGGAGCCATCCACAAACTCATCCTAAGCTTGACGGAAGTTGATTAAAGGTATATCTTAGTAAAAAAGATCTGGACTAGAAGCCATCCACAAACTCTTTCTAAGCTTCTACAGGCGACAAATCTTGAGGTTCATGTCATTTCGACAAGCAATCCCCATGAGATAAATGCGGATCATCAAACTATCTACAAGTTCATGTCTTTGACAAGCGGTCTCGTAGAAGTAGTTTGTCACATTTTAAGCATAAGACAATCTTGAATTTTCTTTTTCACAAGAGCGATTTTAGAATCTCAAGAACACAAAAGCTCAAGTAATGATCAATTTTAGATTAAAGAGCTAACAAAGCAATTACAGCGGGGCCAATGTCACAAAAGGAGCACTAATTGTGCAACTCACTAAAACATCCACACATTGCAATTTTTAGTTCGAGTTGTTTTAAAGTTCTAGCTCATATGGCAAAGACTTAGCTACACATGTAAAAGCATGATAATTCTAGCAAGTCAAAGAACTAGACATGGCATTGAGCAAGAATTAAAATACTAAACCTCCAAAGGGTAATAGGCAAAGCTTCATCAATTTTAAAAGATAAGCAGAAAATCTTATATTACAATGCATCTTTTTGGATTTTTCATACCACTTGTTGTATTTTTCATATGAATGCAATATGATACAATGAGATGCAATAAAAAGCCTAAAGACCTAAAAAGTTCAAAAAGATCAATAAGTTCAGAAAAAGAACAATAAAAGATCAAAAGAACAAGGTAAGATCAGAAAAGATCGAACTCCCCCTCAAACCAACCCATAGGGATAAATTACCCCTAACTCGCTTCTCAAGGTGGCAAACCTAGTTGGGTCTAAATGCTTGGTGAGGATATCAGCCAGTTGAGCCTTAGACTCCACGAAGTGCAGCACAATATCACCCTTCTCGACATGGTCTCTAAGGAAGTGATAGCAAATGTCTATGTGCTTGGTCCTAGAGTGTTGCACAGGGTTCTTAGCAATGTTAATAGCAGAAGTGTTATCACAGAAAAGAGGAACACTAGAAAAATTTAACCCATAGTCCTTAAGGGTGGATACCATCCACAAAATCGACTACTGACAACTAGCGTGACTACATATTCAAACTTGATGAGATTGTGCAGCAGAATTGCTTCTTAGAACCAAGAAACAAGATAAGTGCCTAGAAAGTGACAAGTGCCCGAGGTACTCTTGCTATCAAGCCGATGCACCACTAAAATCGAATCGAAAACCCGAATGGACAAAGAAGAAGAGCAGGAGTACCAAATGCCATCTTGGAGGGTAGAGTGTAAATACACGAATATCGCTAATGGCTTGGCGATGGGAAGTTCTCGGAGACGCCTGAAACCTCGCGCAGAGGCGGGCGTGAAGTGGATGTCGGTCTTGAGGCCGTCAGTGCATAGGAGGAGCCGATCATGCTCGCGGTACTCGCGTTGACCCACGGCTTCTCCTTCCTCATCTGGATCCAGCGATCCGAAATCGCCATGGGAATGGCGATAAACTACCGATCACCCATGTCGAAGCGTTTGAGCGGATCCTTAGTATACTTGCCGTCGATGGATGAAGATCCCTTCCTTACATTGCTTGATTTGAAGCCCCAGAAAGTAATTGAGCTCTCCCATCATGCTCATCTCAAATTACCTGGACATAGTCTCAGAAAAGCTGGAAACAAGAGCATGAGAAGAACCACCAAATATAATATCATCAACGTAAATCTGAGCAAGTAAGAAATCATTGCCACGCCTAAGAATGAACAAGGTCTTGTCTACCTTACCCATCTCAAAATTATTCTTAAGCAAGAAGGTCTTAAGCCTATCATACCAGGCTCTAGGGGCTTGTTTAAGACCATACAAGGCTTTGGACAGCTTGAAGACATGATGTGGGTTCTTGGGATTTTCAAAGCCCGGGGGTTGCCTAAAATACACTTCCTCCTCTATGAAACCATTCAAAAAGACACTCTTAACATCCATCTGATATAATCTAAAGCACTTAGAGGCAGCAAATGCAAGAAGAATACGAATAGCTTCTAGTCTAGCAACAGGAGCAAAGGTCTCATCAAAATCTAACACCTCAACTTGGCTAAACCCTTGAGCCACCAACTTAGCCTTGTTTCTAATCACGAACCATCCTCATTTTGTTTATTTTTGAACACCCAGTGAGTTCCTATAACATTATGACCACTAGGAGGTTCTACTAGGTTCAAACCTTATTCCTCTCAAAATTCTCTAACTCCTCATGCATGGTATTGACCTTTCGAATCGGATAAAGCATGTGATATATCGTGAGGTTCAAAAAAGCTACAAAAGCGAGAATGAGAATAGAGGTTTGGATCATGATACCTAGGCGAGTGACTTCGTTCATGGAGATTACCTATCATCCGATCCGGCGGATCTTTGCTTTTGAATGTGAATTGGCGCTTTGGAGAGGAAAGTACCTCTTCGACCTCATGGTATGCGATGTTGAAGATCGGCGAGTGCCTCACCAAAGGCGAAGTAGTTCTGATGAGTTCTTGTCTTTGGAAGAGGAGTCGGCGGTGGCGGTGGAAGAGCATCATCGAGTCCATCATCATCTTCCTCTACAAATATACTCTCTGTCACACATGTATCACAGAAATATCGATCTAGCTCGGTGGCTAGTCTCATCAAAAGTGACATTGCATGTCTCTGAACCGAGTTAGTTTCAACATTAAAAACTCGAAAACCCCTTGAATGCGCAGAATAACCCAGAAATAAACCATCAAAAGTTCTTGACTCAAATTTATCTAGGTTTCCTGTCTTGAGAATAAAACACTTGGAACCAAAGACTCGAAAGTGCGAGACAGAGGGTTTTCTACAAAACCGAAGCTCATAAGGAGTCTTGCCCAAAGACGATCTCAAAAAGACATTATTTGCAATATGGCAAGCAGTAGAAATAGCTTCGGCCCAAAATCTCCTCGGAGTGCTATACTCATCTAGCATCGTCCTAGCCATCTCGACTAGGGTCCTGTTCTTCCTTTCCACAGCGCCATTTTGTTGAGGGACTTGTGGAGAGGAGAATTGATGCTCAATTCCACGCTCAGCACAAAAAGAAGCAAAAGAGGCATTCTTGAACTCCGTGCCATTGTCACTGCGGATCGCTCTCAAGGTACTCGGAAGTTCAGAAGCCAAACGAAGAACAAGATCATGATAATGATCAAAAGCTTCATCCTTCGAAGCAAGAAAGAACACCCAAGTGTATCTAGAAAAATCATCGACTATGATAAGAATGTACCATTTTCCACCAACTAACCGAACCCTAGCGGGACCAACAATATCCATATGAAGCAACTGTCCTGGTCCGTCAGTCATGACCATAGTCACTGATGGGTGTGAGGCAGCAACTTGCTTGCCATGCCTACATGGCGCACATACAGCATCCTTGATGGCTTTGAGTTTGGGCAAACCTCTCATGAGCTCAAGGTTGCTAACTCGCGTCAGATAATCAAAACCGATGTGCCCCAAACGGTGGTGCCAAAGCCGGAACTCAGAAGAAGAAGATGAAATTAAGCACTTGAGAGAACCAGCAAGAGATTCAGAAAAATCAGCTTCAAAGATCCTAGCAACTCTAGTAATCCCAAAAACAAGCTCACCAGTTGAATCAAGCACCCGACAAGCATTTTTCTTAAATCTAGTCTCATAGCCATCATCAAGAAGTTGAGAGACGGATAGCAAATTAAACCTTAGCTTGTCCACAAGGGCGACGTCCTTGAGGATGAACTTGTCGTTCACCCTGATCGATCCCGTTCCTTCAATCCGCCCTTGCCTATCATCTCCAAAGGTGATGAATTCATCACCCGTCGACCACGTGAAGGAGGTGAACCATCTTGAGTCTCCGGTCATGTGGCGTGAATAGCCGAAGTCGACGAACCACGTGTCCTTCCTCTTTCCGCGGTAATCCTGAAAATCAAGGCGCAGAAGAACGATGTGTCTCAATACTGGGGTTAGTTAAACAAGACTTGGGAACCCAGTACTGAGACACATGTCTGCGAGTAGTATGCAAAGCAGAAGTGCTATCCTTGATTAAGTTTGAAGTTCTGTTATGAGCAATGGTTACTTTAACATAAGAGTTATCCTGTCTAGGAGCATGATGATGAGCATGTGACACAAATCCTAAACTAGGTTTCTTCTTTTCTATGTTACCACGTCTCGTAAAAGCTCTAGGTTGATTGAGTGAAATTCTATCAAAATTTTTCTTATCATTTTTCAACCTATGCCAACAGAACTCAACCAAATGCCCAATTTTCTTGCAATAGGTGCAATGGTACTTGATACCACTGGGAGAAGCACCCTTTGACTTAACAGATGTTTGGGCAAAACCCGCAGATTTAAAAATAGTTTTTGCAGGTTGGGTTTTAAATTCAACTAACCCATTTTCCAAGACTTGAGTTACTTTGGGCTTAGAATTATCTTGGACAGAGTTGTATACTAATCCTTGCTTCTTATAAGGAGTCTTAGACTTGTCCAGAATCATGTTTAATTGTTTCTTACCTTTAGAAATTTTTTCTAAGGTATCCTTAAGATAAGCATTTTCTTTTTCAAGATTAACACATGACTCACAAGTTTTGCCTTTAATAGCTCTAGCATATTTTTCCTTATATAAAGCAATTTCAAGTTTAAGAGCAGGACATGAAGCACATGTAGAAGACTCAATACTGTCCTTAAGCTTGTCATATTTAGCTCTAACTGCTTCTAAGATATCTTTAACTTCATGTTCGCGTTCTAAACAAAAAGTGCAAAGATTAGAATCAACAGCACCAGAAGCAACCAACTTGCTAGAATCTAAGCATTTTTCACAAGGAGCATATTTAACCTCAACTAGCTCAGTCCTAGCATTTTCAAGTTGTTGCAAAGCAATATCATGAGCAGATTGCAGTTTAGCAAATTCTGAGTGTAGAGCATGGCAGGAAGAACATTCATCAGATTCAAGAGTCTTAGCATTTGCAAGTTCTAAAGTCAAATTATCTACTTGAGACTCTAAGTCCTTATTCCTAGCCATGATATACTCTAAAGCCTTATCCTGACTCATGAGTTGCTCAAAGATAGTTTCGCATCTATCAGAAAGGACATCATAGGAGAGAGGTACCTCATCGTCGTCGACGTCATCGGAGTCGGCCATGAAGCAAACGCCGGTGAAGTCCTTGGCCTTCCCCTTCTTCTTATCTTGAGGGATCTCCTCCTCCTTGTCATCCTGTGGATTTCATGGGGATATGCTCCAGATCTTAGGATGATGTGACAATTGGCAATGGCGTTTACGGTTTGTCGTTTCATGCGTTTTCGACAAAGTGTCGAGCTTATCGACGAGGGCGAAGTCCGACCGGTCCTTGCACTGATCGGACCGGTCCCAAATCGGTCGGACCAGAAGCCATATGGGGCGGTCGGACCGGCAATAACCTAAAAGTTCTCGAAATGGGTGGGCCAAAAATAGGTGTTGTAGGCAAGTGAGGATCCCAATGCACTTGGTCTCATGATTTTGGAGTCTCGATAAAAAGTTCTATTGGTTTAAAGTTTCCGAGAAGGTTTGGATTTTGGGGTTGAAATTCGGCTAAGTCCCAAGGGGCGGTCCGACCGGCTCACAGGGAGCGGTCCGACCGGCTCACCTGGAGCGGTCAGACCGGTTTCTACTTGAACGTCGGCCAACTTCGTGGCGATGTTGTTTTGTTAGGTCAAAGTCATTGGTTTCATGGCATATGATTTGCATGATGCATGTTTTGACTAACATGGGTCAAGTTGTGAAGAACTTGTTCCCGAATTCATGTTTTCTTGTCTGTGGTTGTGCAGGTTGCTTGGTGGTCAACGACGGTCAACGGCGAGGAGGATCGGGACTAGACTTGGAGAGTTGAGGTCCAGAACAATCTACGATGCCGGGTGAGGTAAACGACTCAAGCGTGACACAAGATGGACAAGGGTGACCTATTGGCAAATCCATGACGCATGGTGAAGCGGTTTAGGTCAAAAGTTAAAGACGGCGCTTTGCGAAGCGTGCGTGTATGACCCGTTTGTTAGTGGGCCTTAACGGGAGTCCAAGAGAGTCAAACCCTAAGAGTTTTAGGCATCCACTATAAATAGGAGGAGGTGGTGGCTGCACCCCTTTCTCTCTCTCGCCTTTTATGTTTCAAAACCCTAATTGTCTTTAGGGGAGTTGAGGTGGAGGCTAGGGCTCTTGATGGTTTGTGGTGAATTTTGTGATCTTTGATTGTCCACTGATCCATGATGGTGTGGATGTAATCCAGCATCAACCACGAAATCAATCTATGCAAGGTTTGCTTGAGATAAGTCTCTTTTCGTTCTTACTTTCAATTTCGTGTTTTTAGGGCTTTCTTTGATCCGCGAGTTTGTGATTGATTATTTCACGTGAATTAGCTTGCTGTGATATGTGTGAATCTATCTAGCATCATCTTGATCATCAATCACTCACGAACAAGCATTAGGATCAAGTTTTCGTTCTTGCCCGGTTTTAGACCTTCTGTTAATCAATTGGCAATTGCTCTAGATCGTTCCAAGAATTATCATAATATTCGATTGGAATAGGTTCTCAATAGCATATAGAAGGTGTGTGCAAAGTTTCATAAAGATTGGAGTTGAGAATCAAAAGTTTCACCTAATTGCAACTTCGCATCGGCCGATTTTCTCGTTTGGACGGTTACGTGGCGCCGGTCGATCGCCCGTCATCACCGGTCGAGACCGATTTTGAGCGGTCCGACCGCCAGCACAACGCCGGTCAGACCGCCCGGCAATCGGTCCGACCGGTTGTGTACAGAGGTCTGACCGCCCATGCTGTGAGTCTTTGCAATCTTAGTTGATTTTGTTATTTTGCTTAGGGGATTTAATTGGATTCAATACTAGTCTTCCGCTGTACTGGTATATTGATCTTCATAGCTTTCTAATAGCTACTGGAGTGAAATTGTATTGAGTTCATAATTTGTGAAAAAGTGGCGTGCTCCTATTCACCCCCTCTAGTCGCCTTTACGGTCCAACAAGTGGTATCGAGCCCTGCTTAGTTCAATCTTGATCTTAACCGGTCCACCGAACTTTGGCGATGGATAAGTTTTCTACTAAACCGCATATCTTCGATGGGCACGACTATGCCTATTGGAAGAATCGTATGCGCGTCTTTCTTGAGAGCGAGGACAAGCTATTTGGGATGTTGTTAGAGCCCATTGGTTATTCTGAAATTGCTACACACTACGCAATTCTTTTGGCTAACAACAATAAGGCTAAGAATCTTTTATATGGTGCACTTGGTAGACAAGAATATGATAGAATTTGCAATCTTTCAATCTGCATGAAATTTGGAACACTCTCGAAACATATCATGAGGGTTCGTCCCAAATCAAAAAGGTGCGCCAAGCGATTACAAGCGTGAATACAATAAATTCGAGATGCGTCTGGAGAGAGCATCGATGACATTTTCATCGCTTTAATAAAGTAATTAATCAAATGAAAGTCGTTGATATTGAATATTCTCAATCGAAAATGCCACCCATCTCTTGGTGCAATCAACACCAAGGAGTGGGAGATGAAGGCTCTTGCTATAGAGGAAAATGTTGATCTTTCAAGTCTTACTTTAGAATTGCTTTATAGTAAACTCAAGACTCATGAAATTAAAAGAGTTGATCATCCCAAGAAAGATAATTTAGCTTTGGTAGCGGATCCTCTCAAAAGGCTTTTGATGACTCTTTTGAATCTTCTTACGGATTTTCATTTGCTTGTTTATCCGCTATTCATGAAGAGGAGCTTGAAAGTATTCTAAAGCAGTTAGCTCTTCTAGCTAAAAAATTCACACGGCCTACAATAATGTGAGAAACAAAAAGAGGTGGTCGGTGACATGCTATGAATGTGGTGAGCTCAATCATATCCGGACAAATTGCCCCAAACCGAAAGGTAAGAGCAATCATAAGGAAGGAAAGCCGACTTGGAAGAAGCCTCCTTTCAACAAATCAAGGTATGAGGCTAATAAGCTTGTGAAGGCTCGCCACGGGTCCTTGCCGCTTTGAGGATCAATCCTTGCCGATGTGGATACCGGAGTGAGGAGGACAAGGAGGAGGAGATCCTCAAGGCAAAAGAAAGGGAAGGCCAAAGACTTCACCGCATGTGCTTCATGGTCGACAGACAACATTGATGATGATGAGGTATCTTTTTCTTATGATGAGCTTTACGCTAAATATGATTCTATAGTTGAGCAATTGCTTAGTCAAGATGAAGCGCTAGAATTTGTTATGACAAAAATAAGAAATTAGAGTCAAAGATTAACAAACTGAAAGTAGAGCTTAAAAATGCTAAGACTCTTGAACTGATGAATGTTTATCTTGTCATGCTATGCATTCGAAATTACTAAGTTACAATCTGCTCATAATATTTACGTACAACAACTTGAGAATGCTAGATCTGAACTAAATGAAATTAAAAGTGCTCCTTGTGAAAAATGTTTAGAATCTAGTAAATTGATTGCTTTTGATGTGTTTGATTCTAGCCCTTGCACTTCATGTTTAGAAAAGAACGTGAAATCAAAGATATCTTAGAAGTCGCTAGAGTCAAATATGCTAAGCTTAAGGACAATATTGAAAATACTACTTGTGCTTCTTGTTCCGCTCTTAAGCTTGAAATTGCTTTGTATAAGGAGAAATCTATGGATAAAACTTGTGATGCTTGTGTTAACTTGAGAAAAGAAAATGCTTACCTTCATGATACATTAGAGAATTTTCTAAAGGTAAGAAACAATTAAACATGATTCTTGACAAGTCTAAAACTCCTTATAAGAAGCAAGGTTTAGGATTCAATTCTTTTCAAGACAATTCAAACCCAAAAGTCATTCAAGTCTTGGAAAAGGTTTAATTGAATTCAAAACCCAACTGCAAAAACATCTTTTAAATCTGCGGTTTTGCCCAACCTTGTATTAATTCAAATGGTGCTTCTTCTAGTGGTACCAAGTACCATTGCACTTATTGCAAGAAAGGTGGGCATTTGATTGAATTACATTGGCGTAGGTTGAAAAATGATAGGAAAAATTTTGATAAAATTTCATTCATGCAACCTAGAGCTTCATGAGACATGGTAACACCGAAAAGAATAAACCCGGATTAGGATTTTTCTCTCATGCAAATCATTATGTTTCTAGATATCCTAATTCTAATGTTTATCGATTTGTGATCCGACCACCGGTGGTCACCGGTCGACCGTTTTGGTCGCCGGTCGACCTCCAAGACAACGATCGAGACCAGCCCATGGACGATTTAAGTCTCATGTTAATTTAAACATTGCTCATAACCGAATGTTAGATGAAATCAAGGATAGTACTTGGTTTGTATACTCCTTGAGGCGTGTGTCTCGATCTTCGGATTCCTAAATCTTGTTTATCTAACCCAAGATTGAGACACATCATTCTTTTGTTCCTTGATTTTCGGGATTACCGTGGAAAGGGAAGAACACGTGGTTCGTCGACTCGGTGTTCACGCCACATGACCGAAACTCAAAATGGTTCACCTCTTTCACGCGGCAACGGTGATGACTTCATCACCTTTGGAGATGATACACAAGGCGAATTGAAGGAACAGGATCAATTAGGGTAAACAACAAATTCATTCTAAAGGATGTTGCTCTTGTGGACAAGCTTAGGTATAATCTCCTTTCTCGCTTCTCGACTTCTTGATGATGGCTATGAGACTGCTTTTAAGAAAAATGCTTGTCGTGTGCTTGATTCTACTCGTGAGCTTGTGTTTGGAATCTCTAGAGTTGGTAGAATTTTTGGAGCCGATTTTGAGAATCTCTTCTTCGGATCTCTTAAATGTTTGCTTACATCTTCTTCTCGATTTACGGCTTTGGCACCGACGTTTGGGGCACATTGGTTTTGATCATCGACACGAGTTAGCAACCTTGATCTCATGAGAGGTTTGCCCAAACTCAAAGTCAGTCAAGGATCTTGTATGTGCCCACAGTAGGCATGGCAAACAAGTTGCCGCCTCACACCTTCTGTGACTATGGTTATGACTCGACGGACGGGACGGTTGCTTCATATGGATCTTGTTGGTCTGCTAGAGTCCGATCGATCGGTGGAAAATGGTATATTCTTGTCATAGTCGATGATCTTTCTAGATATACTTGAGTGTTCTTTCTTACTTCAAAGGATGAAGCTTTTGGTTATTTTCATGACCTTGTTCTTCGTTTGGCTTCTGAGCTTCCTGGTGCTTTGAGAGCGATTCGCGATGATAATGGCACGGAGTTTAAAAATACTTCTTTTGCTTCTTTTTGTCGAGGCGTGGTATTGAGCATCGCTTCTCCTCTCCACGTCCCTCAACAAAATGGCGTGGTGGAAAGGAAGAATAGGACCTTGGTCGAAATGGCTAGGACGATGCTAGATGAGTATAGCACACCGAGGAGATTTTGGGCGAAGCTATCGCTCTGACTTGCCATATTGCAAATCGTGTCTTTTGAGACCTTCTTTAGGCAAGACTCCTTATGAGCTTCGTTTTGGTAGAAAACCCTCTATTTCGCATTTTCGAGTTTTGGATCAAAATGTTTTATTCTTAAGACAGCAATTTAGATAAATTTGAATCAATAACTTTTGATGGGATATTTCAGGTTATCTGCTCATTTGAGGGTTTTCGGTTTTTAATCTCGAGACTAACATTATTCAGAGACTTGTAATGTCACTTTTGATGAGACTAGCCACAGAGCTAGATCAATTGCTCTGAGATGATTTACAGTGATGAGAGCATTTTTGTGGAGGAAGATGAGGACGGCTAATATCATTCCTTCATCTGATGCTCTTTGGCGCCCATATTGATACAAGAACACCTACGTCTACTTCACCTTCGCTTGAGGCTCTGCTGCATCTTCATCATCAGTGATACTGCGGAGGTCGAAGAAACGAGATCTCACCCGGCGCTCCACTTCGCATTCAGAGACAAAGCATCCTCCGAATGTATAATAGGTAATCTACATGAGCGAGTCACTCGCTCGGGTATAATGATCCAAATCTCTACTCTCATTCGGCTTTTGTTGCTTCTTTTGAACCCCGCGATATATCACATACTTTATCGATTCTAGTGGGTAAATGCCATGCATGAGGAGTTAGAAAATTTTGAAAGGAACAAAGTTTGGAACCTAGTAGAACCCCCTAGTGGTCATAATGTTATAGGAACCCGTTGGGTGTTTAAGAATAAACAAGGTGAGGATGGTTCTGTGGTTAGAAACAAGGCCAGATTATTAGCTCATGGTTTCAGCCAAGTTGAGGGGTTAGATTTTGATGAGACATTTGCTCCTGTTGCTAGACTAGAAGCCATTCGCATTCTGCTTGCATTTGCTGCATCAAAAGGTTTTAAATTATATCAGATGGATGTTAAAAGTGCCTTTTTAAATGGTTTCATAGATGAGGAAGTGTATGTTAAGCAACCCCCTGGTTTTGAGGATCCTAAATATCCAAATCGTGTTTTCAAGCTATCTAAAGCATTGTATGGTCTTAAACAAGCCCCTAGAGCATGGTATGATAGACTTAAGACCTTCTTGCTTAAAAATAATTTTGAAATGGGTAAAGTGGATAAAACCCTATTCATTCTTAGACGTGACAATGACTTCCTGCTTGCTCAAATTTACGTGGATGATATTATTTTTGGTGGTTCCTCTAATGCTCTTGTTTCCAGCTTTTCTGACACTATGTCCAGGGAATTTGAGATGAGTATGATGGGAGAGCTTAATTACTTTTTGGGACTTCAAATCAAGCAATGCAAGGAAGGAACTTTCATCCATCGGACAAAGTACACTAAAGATCTACTAAAACGCTTCAACATGGGTGACTGCAAGCCAATTTCCACTCCCATGGCAACCTCATCGCTTTGGATCGGATGAGGAAGGAGAAGTCGTGGATCAACGCGAGTACTGCAAAGATGATCGGCTCCATTCGTATTTGACGGTCCTCGAGACCGACATTCACTTCACGGTATGCCTTTGTGCAAGATTTCAGGCGTCTCCGAGAACTTCCCATCGCCAAGCCGTTAAGCGCATATTCAGGTATTTACACTCTACCCTCTTATATGGCATTTGGTATTCCTGCTCTTCAGCTTTGTCCATTAGAGGTTTTTCAGATTCTGATTTTGCGGGCTGTCGGTTAGATAGGAAGAGTACCTCGAGCACTGTCACTTCCTAGGCACTTCTCTTGTATCTTGGTCTTCTAGGAAGCGGTCTTACATTGCACAATCCACTACCGGAGTATGTAGTCACGCTTTGCTAGTTCTTTGAGCTTGATTTTGTGGATGACGTCCACTTTGAAAGATTATGGGTTAAACTTTGCTAGTGTTCCTCTTTTACGTGATAACACTTCGCTATTAATATTGCTAAAACCCAAAGGCAACATTCTAGGACTAAGCACATAGACATTCGCTTTCACTTCCTTAAAGATCATGTTGAAAAAGGTGATATTGTGATGCACTTCAGAGAGTCCAAGCTCAATTGGCGAGATATTCTTACCAAGCCTTTAGATCAAACCAGATTTTCCTCCTTAAGAAGCGAGTTAGGGTAATTTATCCTTATGGGTTGGTTTGAGGGGAGTTTGATCTTTTCTTATCTTTCCTTGTTCTTTTGATCTTTTATTGTTCTTTTTCGAACTTAGTGATCTTTTCAACTTTTAGGTTTTTAGGTTTTTAATTGCATCTCATTGTGTCATATTGCATTCATATGAAAACTCCAACAAGTGGTTACAACAAATGGTATGAAAAATCCAAAAGATGCATTGTAATATAAGATTTTCTTTATTTTTAAAAATTGATGAAGCTTTGCCTATTACCCTTTAGAGCTTTTGTATTTCAATTCTTGCTCAATGTCATGTCTAGTTCTTTGACTTGCTAGAATTATCATGCTTTTACATGTGTAGCTAAGTCTTTGCTATATGAGCTAGAACCTTTTAAACAACTCAAACTAAGAAATTGCAATTTGTGGATGTTTTAGCGAGTTCGCAATTAGTGCTCCTCTTGTGACATTGGCCTGTCGAATTGCTTTGTTAGCTCTTTGATCTAAAATTGACCATTACTTGAGCTTTTGTGTTCTTGAGATTCTAAAAGCGCTCATGTGAAAAATGAAAATCAAGATTGTCTTATGCTTAAATTGTGCCAAACTATTCTTACGAGATCGCTTGTCAAATGACATGAACTTGGAGATAGTTTGATGAACAGACGATCTCATGGGGACCGCTTGTCGAAATGACATGAACCTCAAGATTTGTCGCCCTGTAGAAGCTTAGAAAGAGTTTGTGGATGGCTCCTAGTCCAGATCTTCTTTACTAAGATATACCTTTAATCAACTTTTAGGTGAAGCTTAGGATGAGTTTGTGGATGGCTCCTAGTCCAGATCTTGTCACTAAGTTAGATCATTAGTCAACTTCAATATTCAATGCAAATGAGAAAAATGTTGACAAATGGGCGTTTACAAAATATTGAGCAAAATGATTCAATACGGGACTTGATTGACTCTTAATGTGGTCTTTGTTAGATTTTTGATCTCACTTTGACATTTTGACATGGCCAATTTCACTTTAGGATCCTGTTGATGAACTTCTTTGAATTTGAGCGTTGCTTAAATTGATCAAATCTCTTCGCTTTACTTTTGAGCCCTTGTGCTTAGCTTTGATATATATGTCTTACCATGATCTTGCTAGCGTTTATCGGGCTTGATATCTTTGTTTGTGCAATATTAGAGATACTAGCTTGTTCTTTTGGGTAATCTCCAAAGCTTCTTGTAATCAAAAAATTGGAAAATACAAAAATTGAAGCCACTCCATTGCACTTCATGCATATTCCTCTTTATGATTTTTTTTTTGGTTTTGCTTCTTCCTTTATTCTATATTTATTATCTCTGGATGAGAGGAAGGCGTGATTCCTTGATGAATCCATTGTCAAAGGGGGAGAAGATGTGTTAAATAAGAAGAGAAGATGTGTTAATAAGAAGATATTTCTTTATTGGGGGAGAAGTTTACACAAAGGGGAGAAACTGAAAACTTAAAAATTGAGGATCATAGTGAGGGGGAGGTTTAGAGTTGCATTCTTATTGTCTTATTGAATATTCTGAACTTGAATTGCATTTTTTTATACTCACAATGATCATAGGTCAATTGAATAATTGTTCTTTCATATGGACCTTATGTGAGAATTTTGACCCTTTTCTGAAAATCAAAGTTTTTATGCTTTCTTTTGCCTTGTCTCACATGCCTATACTATTCTGATGCCGGCTTGGTCATGTTCATTGCTTTTTCTTGCTTATGGACCAAGTTGTGCCTTTGTCTAAACCGAGTAAACTCGTTTTCAAACCTCTTACTTACATTTTCTCGGATAATTGCCAATGTGTTCATCAAGGGGGAGATTGTGGATTTCATGGGGATATGTTCCAGATCTTAGGATGATGTGACAATTGGCAATGGCGTTTACGGTTTGTCGTTTCACGCGTTTTCGACAAAGTGTCGCTTCTCGATTGGGCGGTCCGACCGGTCCTTGCAGCATGATCCGACCGGTCCCAATCGGTCGGACCGGCCATATGGGCGGTCGGACCGGCAATGACCTAAAAGTTCTCAAAATGGGTGGGCCAAAAATAGGTGTTGTAGGCAAGTGAGGATCCCAATGCACTTGGTCTCATGATTTTTGGAGTCTCCATAAAAATTTCTATTGGTTTAAAGTTTCGAAAGGTTTGGATTTTCAGGTTGAAATTGGCTAAGTCCCAAGAGGCGGTCCGACCGCTCACGAGGGAGCGGTCCGACCGCCAAGGGGCGGTCCGACCGCTCACCGGAGCGGTCGGACCGTTTCTTGAACGTCGGCCAACCGTGGCGATGTTGTTTTGTTAGGTTAAAGTCATTGGTTTCATGGCATATGATTTGCATGATGCATGTTTTGACTAACATGAGTCAAGTTGTGAAGAACTTGTTCCCGAATTCGTGTTTTCTTGTCTGTGGTTGTGCAGGTTGCTTGGTGGTCAACGACGGTCAACGGCGAGGAGGATCGGGACTAGACTTGGAGAGTTGAGGTCCAGAACAATCTACGATGCCGGGTGAGGTCAACGACTCAAGCGTGACACAAGATGGACAAGGGTGACCTATTGGCAAATCCATGACGCATGGTGAAGCGGTTTAGGTCAAAAGTTAAAGACGGCGCTTTGCGAAGCGTGCGTGTGTGACCCGTTTGTTAGTGGGCCTTAACGGGAGTCCAAGAGAGTCAAACCCTAAGATTTTTAGGCCTCGACTATAAATAGGAGGAGGTGTTGGCTGCACCCCTTTCTCTCTCTCGCCTTTTATGTTTCAAAACCCTAATTGTCTTTAGGGGAGTTGAGGTGGAGGCTAGGGCTCTTGATGGTTTGTGGTGAATTTCGTGATCTTTGATTGTCCACTGATCCATGATGGTGTGGATGTAATCCAGCATCAACCACGAAATCAATCTATGCAAGGTTTGCTTGAGATAAGTCTCTTTTCGTTCTTGCTTTCAATTATGTGTTTTTAGGGCTTTCTTTGATCCGCGAGTTTGTGATTGATTCTTTCACGTGAATTAGCTTGCTGTGATATGTGTGAATCTATCTAGCATCATCTTGATCATCAATCACTCACGAACAAGCATTAGGATCAAGTTTTCGTTCTTGCCCGGTTTTAGACCTTCTGTTAATCAATTGGCAATTGCTCAAGATCGTTCCAAGAATTATCATAATATTCGATTGGAATAGGTTCTCAATAGCATATAGAAGGTGTGTGCAAAGTTTCATAAAGATTGGAGTTGAGAATCAAAAGTTTCACCTAATTGCAACTTCGTCATCGGTGATTTTACTTTGCTTTGGATCGGTTCGTGATCACGGTCGATCGCCGTCATCACCGGTCGACCGATTTTGGAGCGGTCCGACCGCCAGCACAACGCCGGTCAGACCGCCCGACAATCGGTCCGACCGGTTGGGTACAGAGGTCTGACCGCCCATGCTGTGAGTCTTTGCAATCTTAGTTGATTTTGTTATTTTGCTTAGGGGATTTAATTGGATTCAATACTAGTCTTCCGCTGTACTGGTATATTGATCTTCATAGCTTTCTAATAGCTACTGGAGTGAAATTGTATTGAGTTCATAATTTGTGAAAAAGTGAGCGTGCTCCTATTCACCTCCCCCCCTCTAGTCGCCTTTACGGTCCAACACATCCTCGCTCCCGGAGTCCACATCGCTTAAGGATTGTTCCCTAAAAGCGGCAAGAACCCGGTGAGCTGCCTTTGTCAGCTTGGCAGCATCAAATCTTGATTTGTTCCATTGAGTCTTCTTCCGAGCTGGCTTTCCTTCCTTGTGGTTGCTCTTTCCTTTCAACTTGGGGCAGTTTGCCCGTATATGATTACGCTCACCACACTCATAGCAAGTCACGGGACCTCCTCTCTTTTTGTTTCTCATATTGTTATAGGCCCGTGTGGCTTTTCTGACTATGAGGGCTAACTCGGCCTCAGGAAGACTCTCAAACTCCTCTTCATGGATTGCAGATAAACCAGCAAGCGAAAATCCACAAGAAGACTCAGAAGACCCATCAGAAGCTCTCTTGGCGGTCTGCGCTACCAAGGCCATGTTTTCCTTCTTGGGATGATCAATCCTCTTGATCTCATGAGTCTTGAGCTTGCTATAGAGCAGCTCCAAAGTCAGATCAGAGAGGTTGACGTTCTCCTCAATGGCGGTAGCCTTTATCTCCCACTTCTTGGTGTTGATTGCAACCAAGAGGTGGGTGGCATTTTCAGATTGAGAATATTCAATTCCAACAGCTTTCATCTGATTAATCACTTTGTTAAAGCGACTGAAAATGTCATCGATGCTCTCTCCAGGACGCATCTCGAATTTGTTATATTCACGCTTATAGACCTGCTCGCGCGTTCTTTCTTGATTTGGGACGAACCCTCATGGTAGGTTTCGAGGGTGTTCCAAATCTCGTGCGCAGTCTCAAGATTGCAAATTCGATCATACTCCTGTCTACCAAGCCCACCATATAAGATGTTCTTTGCCTTATTGTTGTTAGCCATGAGGGCTGTTGAAGTCGGCGTAACAACTTCAGGAAGAACGAGCGGGGCTCGAACAACCTCCCATATAGCTTGTCCTTCGCTCTCAAGGAAGACTCGCATGCGATTCTTCCAATAAGCATAGTCGTGCCCATCGAAGATATGCGGCTTGGTGGAGTACTTATCCATCGCCAAGTTCAATGACCGGTTAAGATCAAGATTGAACTAACCGGGCTCTGATACCACTTGTTGGACCGAAAAGGCGACTGGAGGGTTGGTGAATAGGAGCATGCTCACTTTTTCAACCAATATTAGATTCAATACAAATTTCACTCCAATAGCTATAGAAGCTATGCAGATCGAGATACCAGTACAGCGGAAGAGTAGGATTGAATCCAATCAACACCCCGAAGCAAAACAACCAAAAACAACCGAAACTTAATTTCCTAAGTGTAGGGCGGTCTGACCTCTATTTAATAGCGGTCTGACTGGTCCATAGGCGGTCTAACCTCTGTTTAGGGCGGTCTGACCTCCAGCCTGGTGAACAGTGAAATCAGCCCGAAAAATAAAGTTGCAAATAGATGTAACTTTTGATCTACAACTCCAAACTTGATGAAACTTGGTACACACCTTCTCTAGGATGTCAGGAACCTATTCCAATCGAATATCGTGAAGATCCTTAGAAAAGTTCAGACCTTTTTCAGTTTGAGAGGTGGATGGTTTTAAAACCGAGTCAAAACGAAAACTAGATCCAAAAACTTGCTCGTGGGTGATTGATGATCAAGATGATCTTAGATGTGTTCCCACATGTCACACAAGCTAGATCACGTGAAGAAATCAATCAAAAATATGCAAATCAAAGAAAGACTCAAAATCACCAAATAGAGAGAAGAAAGGCAAAGAGACACATCTTTGAACAAACTTTCTTTGGATTGATTTGATAGGGTTTGGGTTTACAGCCACTCCATCAATGGAGGACAAAGCTCAATCCAAGAGCACGAAATCAAATCAAAACTCTCTAGAACCCTAACCTCCACTAATCCTCTCCCTAAGCCAAACTAGGGTTTCAACAAATGAAAGGGTTGAAGGGGGTGCAGCCACCTCCCTCCTCTATTTATAGTGGAGATTTAGACCTTCTAGAAGATTAACTCAAATGGGCTCCCGTTAAGGCCCAACACAAACGGGTCACACACGCACGCAATTTAAAGCGCCGTCTTCAACACCTCTCGACCTAAACCGCTTCTCTTTGCGTCGTCTTGCGCCGCGGGTACGCAAAAGGTCACCTGGGTGGTATTTGGTAAGATTACCAAAATACCCCTTCTCGGTCCTTCTCCGAAGACCGAGTCCATCTGCGCGAAGCACTTCGCATGCTCCGCCACGTGTAGGTTGATCAACGGCTCTCTCCATGTCGGCAAGTCTCTCCCATCCGGCTCCCACCGAAACCACCATGGCACTTGCACCGACTCCGCCACGGTTGATCAAACCATCGACCAATCGTCTGTTCGGTCATCCTTGTCTATCTGCGCATCACACTTGAGTTCATTGACCTCACCCGGCATCGTCGATCGTTCTGGACCTCAGCTCTCCAAGCCTAGTCCCGATCATCCTCGCCGTTGACCGTTCTTGACCACCAAGCAACCTGCATAACAATAGACAAGTAAATCGAATCCGGGAATAAGTTCTTCACAACTTGACCCACGTTAGTCAAAACATGCATCATGCAAGACATATGCACTGAAACTCATGACTTTGACCTAACCAACGAACAACGCCGCCCACGAAGGCCGACGTTCAAGTGACAACCGTCCGATCGCCCCAGGGCCGGTCGATCATTGCCTTGCGGTCGGACCGCACAGACCATAGGCGGTCCGACCGCCGAAGGACTTAGCCGATTTTCAACCCTCAAAATCCAAACCTCACCGAAACTTTAAACCAATAGAACTTTTGACTGGAGACTCCAAAAATTATGGGACCAAGAGCAATGGGATCCCCTCACTTGCCTACACCCTCTATTTTTGGCCCAGCCTTTTCTGACCATTTTTTGTCACGGCCGGTCGATCACGCGCCATGGCGATCCCGACCGATTTGGACCGGTCGGACCGCCATGCTATGGCCGGCCGGACCGCCTCTCCGTATGCTGAACAGCTTCAAACTTTGTCGAAAACCCGTGAAACGACAAACCGTTAATGCCATTGCCAATTGTCACATCATCCTAAGATCTGGAGCATATCCCCATGATATCCACAAATAGTTACATGACTTTCTCACCGACCTGGCTCGTGCAACTCCTATCATTATGAATATAAATGATGCAACTTCTTTAATTATTCATCAACAGAATTCATCTCATTAACTCAGTATGTCATTCTCGTTAACTCAATATCATAATCTCATCCACTCAAGGTCATCAATATCATGTACAAGAATAAGCTTAATGAAAGTATAATAAATAGCAAGATAAGTAATATCAATGATCATGCCGAACAACCCATTGTTTACCACTCTACCATGTACTTGCCTTAACCGAGAGACGGATGACGACAGAAAGGCTTTAACCCCGATGCTCACCACCACCTGGCAACCGTAAAGTATACTAAATATATCATTCAAAAGTACACAACATAGCAATGGAATAAAATGAAATCAATCGCTCTTAATCGCAACCCGAGACTTAACCGATACACTCCCAAATATCAATCTGTCCAAACAGACAGCTATCAAAGGAAAATCCATAACTTTTGAGTCAAAACTCCAAAAGTCATGAATCTAATTTTTCTGGAATCTACACTAGCATATATACAACTTCTCAGGTGACCGAAAGATCAAATTATCCCATCTAAGCCTCTATTTTTAATCCCGAATACCGTTCTTTCATCTTCGGTACTACTGACTTGGGAATTTCGTAACTTTTATTTGGTACATCCAAATTCAATGGTCTAGGACTCTCTGTAAATAAAACAAAATTATCTACAATAACTTAGTTGGCGAGATTCTCTAATTCTACCATTAACATAATCCAATCTACAGTTGAAAACTTGAAGTCAGAATGTGACAGTATGAAGGAACATCAGTATAAGAAAAATCCATATCTTTCAAATGACTAAACTAAAATTCACGATCTTTATCAATCTGGAAATATAATAAAAGTTCCTATAAAAGTTGTGTTGGGAGACCTCCCTGAATCGGACATTAACTAAACCTTATCTATTAAACAAGACGATTGATATAATCTCGTCAGGATTTCTGGACAGCAGTAAAGAAACTATTGTATCTCCCAAACTACAACTCCGAATTGTGTGATCTCAGACTCTATGGAAAGCTGAGAACGAACCCCAAAAATCTATAGGAGACCCAACCTCCCATTATGATTTTAACTATGCCAAAACTGACGAGCAAACCGGGTACATATTTCTGATTCCAATCGCAACAGTTCAACCATCCTCTAATCGATAGCAATTAAGAATCAAACCGGCTCCAAACAACGAGGAGATGATCGTTACACCTTGAAGATGCGTGAGACTACTGAAATTCCTTCGAGGCGCTCCTCCCCTCTTCTTCTCTCCCCTCTCCTTGCTGGCCTTATTTCTCCCTTGAGAGCACAGAAGATCCGGAGTACATGTGGTTGCATGCAGCACAGAATAAGCACAACAACAACTTTGTCTTATCCTTCTCTCGCACAACATCTTTATTTCATTCGTCTCTCTCTCTCTCTCTCTGGAACAGCATGAAAAGGCTGACTTGCATGAAGGCTTGCATGTAGGCCGTGTAGGGGGCAGCAGACAAGCAGTGCACAAGATGTTAGCAGCCGGCAAAACAAGCAGTGGCAGCAAGAAAAAACTGAGGATACCTTGTCGGACCCCGGGGATTCACACAACCCCGAGACCCTCTGTGCATACCAAGCTAGTCCCATGATCAGTAGCTAGCTTGCACAGTTGCAACAATGATGCATTCATAACCATTCAACGACGAGCTAATGAAGCAGACAAAGTAATATTAATTAAAACAGCAAAGATCTTATGGTCAAGGTTCTTACAAAAGTCGCCTCACAGGGCTTAGCAACAACAGAGTATCTGGCAGCGGAAATCTCAAAAATACGTGGAGCCCAATCGACATGCCCACAGGCAATCGAGTGGAGGACGCGACCTAGTTCGCAAAGTCTTCAAAGTAGCCTTCTTCATAGTACTCAACATTTCCTGGTTCTTCTGCTGGGACCGATCAACAAAGGGCATGAAGCCGTGAAGTACTAAAGTACTCGAAGAAGTCGTAGAGAAATGTATGCACATAGTATTCATGATGAGCTTAAGCAAGGGTGGCCTTATGGTTAATTTGCGAAAAGCAAGTTTAACAATAAATACATTAATTAGATTGCAAAGCGTGATTTTAAAAGAATAATACATAGATAACCAAGTTCTTTTGAATCAAAGAGTGAACATCCGCTCACTTCCCAACCATTCCAACCAAACGCTTCCAACGAACCACACCACATTTTTGAAAATACTACCTTGCGCGAAATCACTGTGCATGTCCGTAGCATCGGGACACGGCTATTCAATAGATTTTGACACTCTGCAGAGGTTGTACGACTTTACCCACAAGAGATAAATCACTTGCAATGTCCGTCGACACACTTCCGGGTGTGCGACTAAGTGACTATCACAAGGCCTTTACAAAGTTCCATTTTGCCTCGGTTACGTTAGCTAAGGTTTCGCCATCACACCCTCTTGCGCCAATAATCAACCCTAACAGAACCGACTCAAAACTTCCCTAATTAGTTGGCGGTCCGTCCCATACCGGACTTATGGTTGCACGAGGTGACCGGATCAATGACTTGCAAAGTTAAGTCCTTAGTTGGTCGCTCGCACAAGTCTACCACAACCCAATGTGCATCACACACCCACTCTAGCTTCCTACCTCAAGCCCGAGCATAAATCATTTTGTTCAATCCCGACCAAATGGCAATCCCTGCCATGGCACAACATCTTTTAATAAAAGTGGCCTCACACCACTGTTCCATAGTTCCATTAGTCAAATTTCATTCATCATTGAACATGTGATCGAAAGTACTGCGGTTAACTAGAGCATGTCTAAGCAATAATACGCTCCCAAGTTGGTAATACAATTATGTCCAACTAGTATCAACCATCCTAAGGTGTCCAAGGATATATGTCATTCAAGGAGACATTTCATTTTCAATTTATCAAGGAGGCATAATGGCAATTTGGTAATTATCTACTCCCAAAACCATTTTTAATAAAACTAGCCATGCATGATATTTTAATACAATATACATTTGTAAAATGGGTTCAACATGGTCAAAGGCTTACGACTTGCCTTCGTTGACGAGGAGAGGGTCTTGATCGTCGGTCGAAGAAATCTTCCAAACGCCTAATCTACGTCATGAGAATAGCAACAAATAAATAAAACAGCACCAAATGAACTCCAAAAATTACAAAACCAGTACCAAATGAAAGAGGATGAATTTATATGAATTTAGAAATTTGGATCACCCAAATCGGAGTTCGGATGTGAAAGTTATAGCCAAAAGAAGTTTTAAAATCACATAAAATGATAGAATTGGATTTTTCGGATTTTGGAATTATTTTTCTCTGAAAAATCCGATTCTGTGTCGGTGTCGCTATAAGCACACGTGGCTGCCACGCTGCTTGCGAAGCCGACGCGGCCCGACCCGTATGACGCTGGCAGCTGCGCGTCGGCTCGAGTTCAGGCAGAGAGAGAGAGGGAGAGAGAGAGACGAGGCGGCGCGTACGGGCTGGGAAGACGGCGGGCGGCGACGGGGCAAGGAGACAGCGCGCTCTGAGAGACAACCGCCGCTGTCGGCGCCGAAGAAGAAGAGAGAGGAGGCGGTGGCGGCGGCGGCCGAGAGAGAGAGGAGGAGACGCAGGCGGCGATAAGCGAGGCCACGCGCGGAGCGAGCGGCGGAGTGGCGCGCGGCGAGGCGGACGCAGGGCGGCGCGTCGCGCGGCGTGGCGAGCGGGACGGCGCGGCGAGATTCGCGGCGGCGGATTCGCGGCGACGGCGCGACGTGGAGAGAGAGAAAGCAGCGACGCGGGCGAGACGATGAGCGGACGCCGTCCGATTCGACGACGGTGGGGAGCGAGGAGGCGCGGTGAACGGAGAGCCGTCCGATTTCAATCGGACGTTGAGGAGGAGAAGAGGCGCGCGGGAGACGAAGGGCGCCGTCCGATCCGACGGACGGTGGGAGATGAAGGCGCGCGCGACGGATGCGGCGGATGAAGATCCAACGGCGGAGAAGAAAGAGCGGCGCGGCGAACGAGAGCGGCGGATGGAGATCCAACGGCGAGAAGAAAGAGCGCGCGCGAAGAGAGCCGGATGGAGATCCAACGGCCAGAACGGCCGTGGCGTGGCGAGCGGAGGTCGGGCCGGCGAAACGGGCCGGGGGAATAGAGATGGGCCGAGGATTCGCCCACAAACGAAAAAGGATTTTAAATTCATTTTGATTTGAAATTCAAATAAAACAAAAGGCAATTTAGAAAATAGCAAATAGACTCCAAAAATTCTGGAAAAATTCACAGAAATTACTTGAATTATTCTTGACTTAATAAAAATACTTTTAGCTTTAAATTTTCTTTTTCTTTTACAAACAAAATAATTTTTCCATTTCGGATAAAACAAAATCAATTTCTAAAATCCAATAAATCCAAGAAAATTCTTAAAATAATAATTTTGATTTTAAATTCCGAAAACTCAATTAAACCAACTTTAATTTAATTGAAGTTTGATTAACTCATATTAAATCGCAAACGAATTTTGAAATTTCAAAATTAAGCTTTTGGCAAATAGAAGCAAATGGTTTTCTTTTAAAATTTTCAAAACTCAAAAAGCGGACGTTACAAACCTACCCCTCTTAAAGGGAATCTCGACCCCGAGATTCAGGCTGACTAGAGAATAGGTGGGGAAACTCAGCCATCAAATCATCTTCTCGTTCCCAAGTGGCTTCTTCTTCTGTGGTTGCTCCATCGGACCTTGCGTAAACGGATGATCTTGCTTCTTGTCACTGCTCGCTACTTCCAAGATCTTGATGGGATGCTCCTTGTAGGTGAGGTCTTCTTGCGAGGCAATTGGTTCCACCGCATCCGCTCTTGCACACGCAAACACTTCTTCAGCTGTGACACGTGGAAGACATTATGCACATCTGACAGCTGAGGTGGGAGCTCCAACTGGTAAGCGACTTCTCCTCTTCGGGCTAGAACTGGGAAAGGTCCGATGTACCTTGGTGCAAGCTTTCCACTTACTCTGAAACGACGCATCCTTTTGAGAGGCGACACCTTCAGGTACACATGATCACCAGGTGCAAAAGCTAGATCTCGGCGACGGTTATCAGCATAACTCTTCTGCTGATGCAGTCTTTGTTTTGACCTTTCTCTGATTGATCGAACTTGCTCTTCGGCTTTTTCCAAAATATCTGGCCCAAACACTTGTCTTTCGCCTACTTCATTCCAATACAACGGTGTTCTGCACTTTCTTCCGTAAAGAGCTTCAAATGGAGACATCTGGAGGCTTGACTGGTAACTGTTGTTATAGGAAAACTCTGCATAAGGTAGCATTTGATCCCAACTGGTCTGATTTGCTAAGGCACAAGCCCTTAACATATCTTCTAGGATTTGATTTACTCTTTCTGTCTGTCCATCCGTCTGGGGATGATAAGCTGTACTGAAATTTAGATTAGTACCCAAAACACTGTGCAACTTCTGCCAAAATCTTGAGGTGAACTGGGATCCTCGATCTGACACGATCTTCTTCGGCACTCCATGCTGGCACACTATCTTTGCCATGTACAATTCTGCGAGTCTATCACCAGAGTAAGTAGTCTTGACTGGGAGAAAGTGAGCAACTTTGGTTAGACGATCCACAATTACCTGATAGAATCATAGCTCCGACCTTGTCCTTGGCAAACCGGTGATAAAATCCATGCCAATTTCTTCCCATTTCCATTCGAGCACTTTCAAGGGTTGCAGAGTCCAGCGAGTCTTTGATGCTCGGCTTTAACTCGGCCGATGACATCACATTGAGCTACATACTCGGCAATCTCACGCTTCATGCTAGGCCACCAATACATTTCCTTGAGGTCTTGGTACATCTTGGTGCTTCCAGGGTGAATGGAATACAAAGTTTCATGGGCTTCCTTGAGTATCACCGCTAAGCTCTTTACGATCCGAACACAAATTAAACTTGTCAAACCAAATGGTGCCTTGCTCATCTTCTGAAAATCTCAGGGCTTTACCCTTCTTCATGTTGCTCTTGATTTCCTTAATATTGGCATCTTCAACTTGAGCTTCCTTGATCTGATTCCGCAAAGTGGGTTGAACTTCTAAGGCAGCTAGATAACCTTCCTCAACCAACTCTAACTTGAGCTTCTGGAATTCTTCATGAAGGGCTGGCTGATTTTCCTTGATCGACAGGGTATTGCAGTAGACTTTTCTGCTCAAGGCATCTGCCACAACATTAGCTTTGCCTGGGTGGTAATGGATTCCAATATCATAATCCTTGATTAACTCTAACCACCTTCTTTGCCTCATATTAAGATCAGCCTGAGTGAAAATGTACTTCAAACTCTTATGGTCCGTGTAGACTTCACAGCGATTACCAATAAGGTAATGACGCCATATCTTTAAAGCATGCACTACGGCAGCTAACTCCAAGTCATGAGTGGGGTAATTCACTTCATGAGGCCTCAATTGACGGGAAGCATAAGCTACAACCTTCCTTTCTTGCATCAGGACACAACCAAGTCCTTGCCGGATGCATCACGAAAATCTCAAAATCCTTCCGACATCGGCAAAATCAACACCGAGTCGTTGTCAACCGCTTCTTCAACTCTAGAAAGCTTTGCTCACAATCTGTTGTCCAAGCAAATTTCTTTTCTTTCTTCAATAGCTGAGTGAGGGGTCTTGCTATCTTGGAGAATCCTTCTATGAATCGACGATAGTACCCTGCCATTCCAAGAAAACTTCGACTGAGGCAATCGACTTGGGTGACTCCCAATTAAGCACATCCTTAACCTTGCTAGGGTTAACAGATACTCCTTCTGCGGACATGACATGTCCCAAGAAAGTAACTTCTTTCATCCAAAACTCACACTTGCTGAATTTAGCATAGAGTTGATGATCTCTAAGCTTATTCAGACCAAGCGGAGGTGCTCTTCATGCTCTTCTTCACTCTTGGAATACACCAAAATATCGTCAATAAAGACAATGACGAACTTATCCAAATACTCCATGAATACTTTATTCATCAAGTTCATAAAGTAGCGGGGCATTGGTCAATCCAAATGACATGACCGTGAACTCATACTGATCCATACCGGGTTGAGAAAGTCGTCTTGGGAATGTCTTCGGGCGAATCTTCAACTGGTGGTATCGACCTCAAGTCTATTTTGGAGAACACACGGCTCCTTTCAACCGGTCAAACAAATCATCGATCACAGGCGAGAGGTACTTGTTCTTGATGGTGACCTCATTGAGGGCTCGGTAATCCACACACATCCGTTGGGTACCATCCTTCTTTGCAACAAAGATCACTGGGCTCCCAAGGTGAAGAACTTGGCCTGACAAAACCTTTCTCTTGCATTTCTTCAATTTGCTTCTTGAGCTCAACCAAATCATTGATGTAATCAGAGGGTCTCTTGAAAATAGGTGCAGTTCTGGAACAAAATTGATGACAAACTCCAAGTCTCGATGCAGCGGCATTCCGGTAGGTCATCGGAAAGACATCGAAAACTCTCGACCACGGCACTTCTTCCATAGATACAACACTGCACTGCGGACAAAAGATCCAATAGCTTCTGCGGGAGGCTTCAAACTTTACCTTGGTTCCATCCGGATGACCAAAGTGATGCTTCTACCACCACAATCCAAGAGGGCTTGGTGATTGGCAAGCCAATCCATTCCCAAAATCACATCAAGAGACTTGGTGTCTATGATGATGAGATTAGCAAGGAATTCTACCCCTTCTATGGTCACTTTAACCTTAGGGCAACCTTGGTTCGTACTCAATTCGAGCAGAGATGAACCAACAAAACACTTTTAAGAGGCAAAACTTCCAACTGGTGCCTTTCAAAAAACTCAGAAACAAGCGAATGCGAAGCTCCGTAATCAAACAAAGCAGTGGCGGTCTTTGAATTGACAAGGAACTTACCCGGACGACGTCCGGGTCGTGCAGGCTTCCTCCACAGTGGTGTGGTTCACACGACCTCTTCCAAAAGGCCGAGGAGACTTGGCCGGTGCGGATGGAGTCCGAGGGCTCCACGTGCGACTCGGAGTGGGGTCCCGGTCGGGTGGCTCCCATGTTGAAACGAACAGAGAAGGGCCTTGCCTCTGCGGCAATCTGCGGCGAAGTGCCCCGTGATGGCACTTAAAGCGATGATCCCGCGGCGGGTTGACATTCCTTGGCTCGTTGGTTCTTTGAGCCGCTTGAAGCCGCGGTCACCGGGACCGCTTTGGCGAGGTGTCGCTCTGAGGGCTCAATGTGACAGGTGGAGCAACACGGCGGGAGGCGGCACATTCATTCGACTCTGGGGAGTGAGGCGATGGGCAGTGTCCGCATCATCTGTGGCAACGTCCTCCGAGGCATAACGGACAACCGAGTGAACCTATTAAGATATTCACTCACCGACGTGTTGCCTTCTTTGCGCTCACGGAACTCATTCTTCTTCATTTCCACCTTTCCATCGGGGATATGGGAGTGGCGGAAAGCTCTCAAAACTCAGCCCAAGTGATACTCTCGGGGTTTCCATGGGCGGCACAATAGTTCTCCCACCATTCTGCAGCGGTACCTTCAAGCTGGTGAGTGGCATACAGAACCTTCTCGCGATCATCACAACGGGTGATAGCGAGCTTCTTTTCCATGGAACGTAACCAGTCATCTGCGTCCAATGGCTCAGAGGAGCTAGAGAAAGTGGGCGGATGGGTCCTCAAAAACTCTGCCAACCTGGACTGAGGAAAAACTGGGGGTGGAGCAGGCGTGGGCGTGGCAGCTGCTTGACTGTTCTGATTCATCATTGCAAGAAGGGCGGCGGTGCGTTCTCACGATTCATCATCCGAGTCATGTTCGCATCAAAGAGCTCATCACCGCGTGCAGGGCTGCCATGAATCGACTCAAACCGGATCTGCACTGGCGGCCTGGGAAGACGGGGCACTGGCGCTTGGAGTCTCATCCTGGCTTGCGGAGTTGCGGGTCTGAACCATCTGCGACAAAGCTTCACTGGTTTAATAGACGAGAAGAAGAAAGCAATTTAGATGAGAGGGAAAGCACGGAGATGAGCAAGAAACAAGGGAGATAGATGGATCAACCTATTGCGGACCAAATTGGTTTTACCCAACGAACAGATAGCCGGAAAGCTATCAAGAAGCAAACAAGAAAGAGACACTTAAGCACAAAAACACTATTACGCAGGCTAAACGACTCTAAAACTAGGGAGGGCAACTATCAATCCAATCTTTACTGAGGGTCAACTGGGAACAGACGGCGAATCTTGAGCTTCCAAAGCTTCCACTGCTTGATCTTGAAGGGCTCGATCCTAGGGATAATCCAAAGGTAAGGAGTCAAGTTTAAATTTGAAAACCAAGTTCCAGAAAAGATAAGATAAAAGAACTCAAGAATGATATAAGAGGGTAAGATGAGAAGAAAAGAATAGAATAAGATAAGAAAGAATAGAATAAGATGAGAGAAGAATATCTAGTCAAGTTAATTGCTTGGTTTGATTTAGAAAATATATTTTGAATCTTTGACTAAGACGACCAATCTAACTAAAGGTTATGTCCTACAGTCGATATGGCTCTGATACCATCTCCTTTCGGACCCCGGGGATTCACACAACCCCGAGACCCTCTGTGCATACCAAGCTAGTCCCATGATCAGTAGCTAGCTTGCACAGTTGCAACAATGATGCATTCATAACCATTCAACGACGAGCTAATGAAGCGCACAAAGTAATATTAATTAAAACAAAGAAAGACCTTATGGTCAAGGTTCTTACAAAAGTCGCCTCACGGGCTTAGCAACAACAGTATCCGCAATGGAAATCTCAAAAATACGTGGAGCCCAATCGACATGCCCACAGGCAATCGAGTGGAGGACGCGACCTAGTTCGCAAAGTCTTCAAAGTAGCCTTCTTCATAGTACTCAACATTTCCTGGTTCTTCTGCTGGGACTGATCAACAAAGGGCATGAAGCCGTGAGTACATAAAGTACTCAGCAAGTCGTAGAGAAATGTATGCACATAGTATTCATGACAGGCTTAAGCAAGGGTGGCCTTATGGTTAATTTGCAGAAAGCAAGTTTAACAATAAATACATTAATTAGATTGCAAAGCAGGATTTTAAAAGAATAATACATAGATAACCAAGTTCTTTTGAATCAAAGAGTGAACATCCCGTTCACTTCCCAACCATTCCAACCAAACGTTTCCAACGAACCACACCACATTTTTGAAAATACTACCCCTTGCGCGAAATCACCAGGCATGTCCGTAACCGGGGACACGGCTATTCGAATAGATTTTGACACTCTGCAGAGGTTGTACAGCTTTACCCACAAGAGATAAATCACTTGCAATGTCCGTCTGACACACTTCCGAGGGTGTGCGACTAAGTGACTATCACAAGGCCTTTACAAAGTTCCATTTTGCCTCGGTTCTGTTCGCTAAGGTTTCGCCATCACAGCCCCCTCTTGCGCCAATAATCAACCCTAACAGAACCGACTCAAAACTTCCCTAATTAGTTGGCCAGGTCCGTCCCATACCGGACTTATGGTTGCACGAGGTGACCCAGATCAATGACTTGCAAAGTTAAGTCCTTAGTTGGCTGCTCAGACAAGTCTACCACAACCCAATGTGCATCACACACCCACTCTAGCTTCCTACCTCAAGCCCGAGCATAAATCATTTTTGTTCAATCCCGACCAAATGGCAATCCCTGCCATGGCACAACATCTTTTAATAAAAGTGGCCTCACACCACTGTTCCATAGTTCCATTAGTCAAATTTCATTCATCATTGAACAAGTGATCGAAAGTCTGCGCGTTAACTAGAGCATGTCTAAGCAATATACGCTCCCAAGTTGGTAATACAATTATGTCCAACTAGTATCAACCATCCTAAGGTGTCCAAGGATATATGTCATTCAAGGAGACATTTCATTTTCAATTTATCAAGGAGGCATAATGGCAATTTGGTAATTATCTACTCCCAAAACCATTTTTAATAAAACTAGCCATGCATGATATTTTAATACAATATACATTTGTAAAATGGGTTCAACATGGTCAAAGGCCTACGACTTGCCTTCGTTGACGAGGAGAGGGTCTTGATCGTCGGTCGAAGAAATCTTCCAAACGCCTAATCTACACGCGAGAATAGCAACAAATAAATAAAACAGCACCAAATGAACTCCAAAAATTACAAAACCAGTACCAAATGAAAGAGGATGAATTTATATGAATTTAGAAATTTGGATCACCCAAATCGGAGTTCGGATGTGAAAGTTATAGCCAAAAGAAGTTTTAAAATCACATAAAATGATAGAATTGGATTTTTCGGATTTTCGGAATTATTTTTCTACTGAAAAATCCGATTCTGACGTCGGCGCTTGCAAAGCACACACGCGTGGCTGCCACGCTGCAAGGTATACCGACGCCACTGGCCACCGCAGCCGACGCCGCGCTGGCTCGGGCCCATGAAGCGAGAGAGAGAGAGAGAGAGAGAGAGAGACGGCGGCGGCCGCCGGCTGGGAAGACGGCGGCGGCGGCGATCGGGCTGAAGGAGACAGCGGCGCTTCGAGAGATAAAGACATCGTCGGCCGGGAGAAGAAGAAGAGAGGAGGAGGCGGTGGCGAAACGGCCGAGAGAGAGGAGGAGACGAAGCGGCTTTAGAAGCGAGGCTACGGGCGAGCGAGCGGGCGGAGTGGGGCGCGGCGGAGGCGGGGGCGGGACGGCGCGTCGCGGCGTGGCGAGACGGACGGCAGCCTTGGCGAGATTCGCGGCGGCGGATTCGCGGCGCGGCGCGTGGGAGAGAAAGCGGCGGCGGCGGAGACGATGAGCGGACGCCGTCCGATTCCGACGGACGGTGGGAGCGAGGAGGCGCGGCGAGCGAGAGCCGTCCGATTTCAATCGGACGGTGAGGAGAAGAGGCGCGGCGGGAGACGAAGCGCGCCGTCCGATTCCGACGGACGGTGGGGAGAAGAAGGCGCGGCGAGCGGATGCGGCGGATGAAGATCCAACGGCGAGAAGAAAGAGCGGCGCGGCGAACGAGAGCGGCGGATGGAGATCCAACGGCGGAGAAGAAAGAGCGGCGCGGCGAAACGAGCGGCCGGATGGAGATCCAACGGCCAGAACGGCGGCGCGGCGAGAGCGGAGGTCGGGCAGGCGCGAAGCGGGCGGCCGGGGAATAGAGATGGGCCGAGGAATTCGCCCACAAACAAAAAAGGATTTTAAATTCATTTTTGATTTCAGAAATTCAAATAAAACAAAAGGCAGTTTAGAAAATAGCAAATAGACTCCAAAAATTCTGGAAAAATTCACAGAAATTACTTGAATTATTCTTGACTTAATAAAAATACTTTTAGCTTTAAATTTTCTTTTTCTTTTACAAACAAAATAATTTTTCCATTTCGGATAAAACAAAAATCAATTTCTAAAATCCAATAAATCCAAGAAAATTCTTAAAATAATAATTTTGATTTTAAATTCCAGAAAACTCAATTAAACCAACTTTAATTTAATTGAAGTTTGATTAACTCATATTAAACTGCAAACGAATTTTTGAAATTTCAAAATTAAGCTTTTGGCAAATAGAAGCAAATGGTTTTCTTTTTAAAATTTTTCAAAAACTCCGAAAAACGGGACGTTACATACCTGCATGCAGCCGGTAGGGAGAAGAGGCAATAGAGGAGATGCATGTGAGCGGTAGTAGTAACAAGAGTGTCCGGAGGCACTGCGCAGCTGTGGGTGGTGGCTAGGGTTGGGGACTGCCACCCCCTTCTCCCCTTATGGCCAACCGCCCCCCACTTAGGCCATGGGATAATGGGCCGAAAGGCCCAACTATAACCCCTCTCTAAAATTATGAATTTAATTAACCCATCTAAAGTATTTTGGAATATTACAAGAACCGTGTGTGATATCCTTTTATTTAAGAGGAATTGATAGGGTTTGTGCACCCTTAACTCGTCACTCTCCTTACTCTCGCCCCTTCACCTCCCCAGCGGGCGAAGCATCCTCCCCGACGCCGACGCCCCTGCTACTCCTCGTCTCCCCGACCCTGACGCCCCTGCTGTACTCCCCGCCTCCCCGACGCCCCTTCTCCGACGCCGACGCCCCGGACGCCCCTTCTCCCCAACCCCGACGCCCTTGCTGCTCCCCGACGCCCCTTCTCCCCGACCCTGATGCCCCTATTGCTTCCCTCTTCCCCCAAGGTATGTCTCTGCTCCTCACATCCAAATTTACACAGCATTCTCCAAAATCCAGCACTCTCCCGACATTTTTGTTATCTAATCGGCAATTTTCCTCAATATGCTCAGGCGCTCAGCATCTGTAGTGAAAAGGATTAGAGATTTGGGCTTTACTATAGTCTTTTTGTGTATACCTTGATCTGTTCTGTGTGTGAAAGATTAGAAATTTAGGCTTATGTATGAACCAAAGTCAAATTAGTATAACTCGATCTGTTCTGTGTGTGAAAGATGCTTTTGTGAATTGTGCCCCTTCATGTTGTCTGTGAGGAATTTGCTGATATGATAATCTCTTGGCCCGTTATTCCCTTTCCTTCAAGGTCAGTCTCCCGATCCTTCTGGCATGTTTACTTTTGGTTCTTTGTTGCATGTCACTTTTGGTTCTCAATCAAGTATGGTGATGAGGCCCTAAGTGCATCTACTACGGTAATCAATATCCCTAAGCGGCAAGTGTGTATTAAGCCTCAAGTTGAACCTATTATGCATCAATGGAGAAAAAAACAAGAATCAGGTTCGGCAAAGAGCAAGGATAGGGAGGAATGCCGACCGGGGAGCTTTAGCGGACATGGGAAGACACAAGAACAAAGGACTTTGCATGTTGCAAAGTATACAAGAGAATTCCGCCAAGAAAAGAAAGAAGAACCAAATTCAAACTCTATTCCGAAATCAATACATTTTCAGCCTAAGAATCCAAAATGGGTTTGATTGGTGCAATTCCAATTCGGATCATTCTTTAAAAGAAGTTAATTATAAATTACTTGTAATAGGATAGTTTAATCTATTTTCAGCAATTAGAGTAGTTTAAATTTCGAATAAAGGAGTTTGCAATAAAAAAACCCGTTAGCATCGTTCATGAACGAGAACCGACTCAATCATCGCTCATGCTACAAGATGCGAGGCGGTTTTACTATTCATTGCCTATATAATTAGGGGTAGAGCCCCATTGTAAGCAAGTTAGAGTTGAATAAAATACAGAAAAGTCACAGGTTTATGTGGCGCAAAATGAATACATGCGTTTCGAAAATTCCCATATAGGGTTTTGTGATTGCGTGAATATTGGAGGGAGGTTGTTCTTCCAAGATCCGTGATTCCTTGTGGATCATCTCACCAATTCGTAGCATCCTCAAATTGCTCACGGTTTGGTGTTGTTCTTCCGGTTTGATTTTGTTTCTCTCTTCGGATTGATTCAACATCAACCAAGTGTTACTTGCTTTGGAGATATACTTGCTCTTCTATTTTGCCAAATCAAGAGAGAGGAAAGCGGGAGTTTCACTTCATTCAGAATTGAAATACAAGTACCGTGAAAGATTGGGCCACATTACGCATCAACACACGTTGATCCGTATCATATGGTGTGGTCAATGTTATGCTATAATAACCTACTGTCACTATTCTGTTAATATTATTATGTCATTTGTATGGTTATTGATTGCTCCCATGTAGCAACTTTAGAGTTGTCAATTTTCATTTTGTTGGAAAGTAGGAATAAAATGTGCTCAACGTTAGACTTTAAGTTGTGTAACCTACTACTGTTTTTCAAGGGTGCTTGTTAATAAATATTCTAACATGGCATATTTATAAGAAAATGCCTCGAATTTTCCACAAATCTTTTGTGTATTTCTGAACTAGTCCCATGACTAGTAGCTAGTTCACACGGGAAACAAATATGGTAACACCTATAATTCACATAACTTTATTATTAAATATCGAGCTAATTACAAGAAAGGCTTACAAGCCAACAATAAAGAACACAGCAGAAGACGATAAAGAAGTAGTAGAGCCCAGCTAATCTGTCACAAGCAATTGACTGGGATAGCGGCCTAGTCGTCGAGATCCACACTGGTAATGATTTCTTTCTCCTCTAAAATTTATTTGCATTAAGCAAGTCTGAGCACAAACAACCGTGCTCCGCAAGTTACACCCATAACAGAGTTAATGCATGCATGGATATTATCAAAGGAAGGCTTATAGGGTTATTTGTGCAAAAAAATTGATATTTTAAATACAATAGGTAAGTTCAAAAGCTTAAATTTTACAATATCTAAAATTGAGTTTTAACTGAATTAATAAAGATAGTGTAGGCACCAACCTAACACTAACTTAAACACGGGCACCAACCCGGGGCACCAACCTGGGGCATCAACCTATAACTTTTCTCATGGACACCCATCCATGTCATAAACTATTTTACAAAACCTTTTGAAAACAAAATCAAAGTCTAACTTTGATTAGCTTTGCTCATCATGTCCATGACCGTGTACATGGATATCAAATAGATTTACACTTGCAGAGATTGTACAAGTTTACCCACAAGAGGTAATCAACTTATAATATCCGCTCACACACTTCCGAAGTTGTGCGACTAAGAGATTATCACAAGACCTTTACAATACGTCATCCCAACGTAGTCATGCCTCACTAAGGTTTCGCTTCTGTTGGATGGAACCATACGCCGAACTTAAGCCCCCTCTTGTGCTATGTGGGAATACATAAAAGTAGGTCATTGTGACCCCACGCAACCAGACACAACCACGATGAAATATTGCAAATTATTTAGCCTAGTCCTCCCCACTCTGGACTTGTGGTAGTACGATGGGGCTTCGCAAGATGCGGCTCGAAGACCGGTCCTTAACTGACTTGGGCGACTTCCAAAATAACCCTTGGGTCTCAATCATTCCCGAATTGAGCCCGTGCATAAACCCGCACTCACGAACTATCCAATTCGCCTAAGTACAAACTAGTCTATTTTATTTTATTTTTTAAATCATTTTCAAACTTCCATGGCACACCAATGTCATGGATATAATTTAAACAACATTTGATTTTTGGGTAAATATTCCCAAATTGAATAATTTTGGGTCTAAGCATGACTAACCATAGTTTTTTTTTCCAAAATGTTCTAGTTCATACTATTGCATAAACTAGATCTTATCTAAGGTGCCAAGGTATGTCTGATTCAATGACAAAGTGGGCTATACAATGGTAATGGGAATAACTAAAATTTCAAAGTAGGTATTTAAATTACATTGAATAGAAATAGAATGAAATAATAATTAAAAAATAATTTAGATAATTTGAAATAATGGGATCAAAGATGTAACTTGCCTTGCTCAAATTCTTCTTCTTCAACTACTTCAAATTCGTCGAAATATATATGCAAAAATACAACAAGAACAAACAACTACAAATAAATTCAAATACAAATACAAATAAACTCTAAATTAAATAATTTTAGTTATGGAAGGTAGATATTGAATTTATATAGATTTAGGAACAAGAATCGACTAAGTCAGAGTTCATATGAAGGAGAACGAACATCCGGAAGTTTGGATATCACAAGAAATGATAGAATTTCGAATACTGCTCACTTCCGAGTACTGTTAATCTTCGAGTAATGTTCATCTTTCTAGTACTGTTCACTTTCGAGTGATGTTCATCTTCGAGTACTGTTTACTTCTGAGTACTGTTCACTTTCGAGTACTGTTGACTTCCGGGTACTAGTTATCTTCGAGTACTGTGGTCGAAGGAGATTACGACTACAATGGCTGAAGGAGATTTCGACTACATTGGTCGAAAGAAGGTTTCAATAGCACGGGTAAGGGAAAGGTTTCGACAAGACTGGTCGAAGGAAGGCTACGACTCTTTAATCGATGAAAGCTACGACTACCTAGTCGAAGGAAGCTACGACTATCTAGTCGAAAGAGCTACGACTACCTAGTCGAAGGAAAACTACAACTATCTAGTCGAAGGAGGCTACAACTATCTAGTCAAAGGAAGGCTTTCATGCATGGGACAAGGACACGGTGAATGGTGGTGTGCATGAGCTTGACGGGGTCATTGCGACTCTACAGACAGCAGCACAAAGACCAATGGTCACCGGGTGGCGGCGACAATGCTTCCCGCGGCGGCGCCATGATTGGCCACATTGAACTCCATGCTACACTAGGTAATCATCCTATTTAACACACGCAAAGGATTGAGGGTACTACTATAAGCTCACCAAGGTCCTTGATGGCATCGGGGGATGGCGAGAGAAGCTGGTCGATGTTGAGCAGCGGCAGCACAGAGGAGGCTCTCGTTGCTAGTGCTCTACAGCGATGGAGGGGCTACAAGAAGCATCACATTAGCTCAGTGGTGTTCTAAGGATGGTGTGAACGTGAAGAATTGAACACGGAGTTGGGGAGGATGATGATGTTTCAGCACTACACGGCTCCTAAAGCTGCACTAAGCAAATGAGAAGGATGAGTGAAGCGAGAGGTGTACAATGACGCAGGTGTCACGGGCAAGGAAGCTCACCCGAGACAATGGCAGAGGAAAGCTTGTTCATCGGTGTTGAGAACGACGCACTTGTTCTCGGTGATTCAGAGAGCTAGAAGCTCAAAGAAAGCGTGAGATGGAACGAGGTGTGAGCTAGAGAGATGGTGATGCACTCGGAGGCTTAAGTTATAGTGTGTAGCGCATGAGATTAACGATGAGAAAATGCGGCCTGCAATGAGAAACTCAGGGGCTTGCTCAGGTCTCTCTGACCACACCGAAAAGGTAGCGTCAATGGTTTGCTAGCATGGGCGAGGAGCAGGCAGAGGCAACGAGGGAAGTTGAGGCTCGAAAACAAAGGGTGCAGTGTCGCAATCCACAGTGCGGTAGGCAAGGGCGCTATTGCGTGGAAGCGAGTGCGAGGTGGAAGAAGCCTCGCAATCCACAGGCGAAGTAGGCAAGGGTGTATTGCGCGGAGGCGAGTGCGAGGTAGGAGAAGCCACCTGATAGATGGGCCCGGTGTGTTAGTGATAGGGGGAAGCGGGGCACTGCCGTGGGTACAAAGGAGTGGGCGGCACATATTTAGCCTAATGGGCGAATGTGAAATTCAAATAGAGTTTGAAATTTCCAGAAAATGGCTGAGACTGTGCCAAATTTTCAAGCCTATCAAACAGGCTCCAAAAATTATGAAACTTTTTGTCGCGACTCCTGACTCAGTATGGTTTCTGTGAAAATTCTTTAGGATTTTATCTATTATGTGCTTATCTCGAAAATTCTTCTAAGTTGCTATTTTCATATAATTGCAATAGTTGCTTTGATGAAAATTTTCAAAAACATGCTCAAATTAATTTTTCCCACATGTAGACTTGTTTAAATTCATTCACTCACTTATTTTTATAATACATTTACCCAAAATTGGGGTTTTTTGGATGTTACAAACGTGCCCCCTTACAAAGAATCTCAGCACTGAGATTCGGTGGGCTTCGAAAAAAAATATGGAAACTTGGGTCTAAGGCAGTCTTCTCATTGCCACATGGCCTCGTCTTCAGTGTGGTTACTCCACTAAACTCTCAACATATTGATAGATGACTGCGAGCGTGTCACTCAGCTTCGATGTTGTCCAACTAAGGGATCTTGTTCGGAGTTTGGAGACACTTCTTAAGTTGCGACACGTGGAAGACATCGTGCACGTCTGAAAGTTGAGGTGGCAATTCCAATTGGTATGCCACTTTGCGCCTTTTCTTTCGATGATTCGGTACGACCCGATGTACCGAGGGGCTAGTTTTCCATGGACTTGAAAATGGTGGATGCCTCGTAGCGGTGAGACGTTGAGAGAAACATAATCGCTCACCTTGAAGCTCAGCTCACGACGACGATGGTCGGCATAGCTCTTTTGACGCAATTGTGCTTCCTTCAAGCAGCTTTTTATCACGTTAATGTGCTCTTGTGATTCTTGGATGATGGCCAGTCTAAAGAATTGTTTCTCGCTGACCTCAAACCAGAATAGAGGTGTTGTATACTTCCTCCCATAAAGTGCTTCAAACAGAGACATTTGGAGGCTTGGCTGGAAGTTGTTGTTGTAAGAAAACTTGGCGAACGCCAAGTATTTCTCCCAATTTGTGCTATAGGATAGCATGCAAGGTCTCAACATATCTTCCGGGATCTAATTTGTGCTCTCCGTTTGACCTCCTGTTTGTGGGTGGAAAGCCATGCTAAAGAATAACCCGGTCCCCAATAGCTCGTGTAAGCTATCCCAAAACCGCAAAGTGAACTAAGGACCTCGATCAAACATTATCGTCTTTGGCACACCATGCAGCGGAACGATGTTGTTCATGTAGAGCTCTGCGAGTTTAGAACCATGATATGTGGTATTGACCGGAATGAAGTGTGCTAGCTTGGTCAGGTGGTCGACAATAACCCATATTGAGTCATGCCCGTTTTGGGTTCTCGGCAAACCGGTAATGAAATCCATACCGACATCATCCCATTTCCACTCAGGGACTTTCAGAGATTGAAGTAACCCCAGTGGTCGCTGGTGTTCTGCTTTGATGCGTTGATATATGTCGCATATAGACACATGCGTGGTGATGTCTCTCTTCACACCGGGCCACCAGAATTGCTCCCACAGGTCTCAATACATCTTTGTACTCCCAGGGTGAATGAAGAGTGGTAAATCATGAGCTTCTCTGAGGATTATATCCTTGATATCATGATTACTTGGGACATATAGCTGCTGTCCACACATAACCATTCCACTCACGTCTTCAGTGAGCTCCAATTTTCTGCCATGCTGCAATTCACGCTTCCAAGTTGAGAGGCCTTAATATGAGATTCGAGGGTAGTTTGTAGTGCTAAGGCAGCAACATATCCCTCAACCACATCTAAGTTAAACTTTTGGAACTCTTTATGCAATGTCGGTTGACTTGCTATAGTCGACACATTTATGAAGTGAAGCTTTCGGCTGAGAGCATTAGCTAAAATGTTGGCTTTACTAGGGTGGTAATGAATGCTAAGATCATAGTTCTTGATCAACTCGAGCCATCTTATTTACCTTAGGTTCAGATATAGTTGCGTGGAGATATACTTCAGACTTTTGTGATCGATGTAAATTTCACACTGATTGCCGATAAGGTAATGTCTCAAGATCTTTAGAGCATCAGCTGCTAATTTTAAGTCATGAGTTGGATAATTCGCCTCATGAGGTCGCAATTGTCGTAAGGCATAGGCCACCACTTTGCCCTCTTGCATCAAAACGCAACCGAGGCCGTGGCGAGATGCATCGCAATACACAACGAAGCTTTTGTGTATGTCGGATAGAGTAAGCATTGGGATTGTTGTGAGATTTTTTTAAAATTCTTGAAAGCTCTCTTCACATGCTTCTGACCATTCAAATTTCTTTTCTTTCTTAAGAAGTTGGGTCATTGGTATTGCGATCTTGGAGAAGTTCTCAATGAACCGGCAATAGTATCCGGCTAGACTGAGAAAACTTTGGACTTCAGGAATAATGCGGGTTGTTTCCAAGCTAGCACATCTTGTACTTTGCTCGGGTCCACGGCCACACCTCCTTCAGATAGAACGTGGCCTAGGAAGCCGACTTTATTTAGCCAAAGTTCACACCTGCTAAACTTTACATACAGTTGATGCTCGAGCTACTTGTTGAGCACCATACGCAAGCGTTACTCGTGTTATTCTGCACTCTTTTAATGGATAAGATTGTCATCGATGAAGACCACCATGAACTAATCCAAATACTCTATAAACATCTTATTCATAAGATTCATGAAACTTGCGAGACTTTGGAATGTCTTTCGGCTCGATCTTGAGTTGGAAATATCCAAGCCTGTGAGGACCCCTGGTTTATTTTCGTAAGACCAAGGCCTTTCCAGTCGATAGAAATAACTCTGGGTCTCAAGTAAATAAATTTCAACCTCGCAGCCTTGCTATAGGTGACTTGGTATGGAAGAAGATTCATTCACAGTCTAATCGGAATAAACTTTTACTTAAGTGGGAAGGTCCTTACACAGTGGTCGAAGTTACACGGTCAGGTTCAGTACGACTAGCAATCGAAGACGCCGGGTTCTCTCGATTCTTGGAACATCGACCAGTTACGCAAATTTTATGTTTAACCAACCATCCCGACAATAAAGTATCAGGTTCTTTATGTCTTTATTGTTTTACTTTTGAGTAGTGCATTGATAATTTTTAAATCATTTTTTAACACTTAGTCTTTCTTTACACTGGTCGAAAGGACGGTAACATCACCTAGTTGAAGTCTTTCCTCTCTGCACATGGTCCTACCCAGTAGAAAGAACTTCATAGCGTCGACTCGTTCCTCACTTTTGATGTCAACACAAACAGCTCAGGTTCAACAAATATGGTCGAAATAATTTGCACCAACTCTTTTCACATTAGTTTATTTCTTCATTCATTTTAAAAAAATACTATAAGTAGAGTACACTTTTGTAATTTGTTCGACTATTTTTGGTAAACTTAGTTCGTTACAACTAGTTGGAGAAATATACAACACCTAGTCGAAGTCTTTTCTCTCTGCACGTGGTCCAGCCCACTAAAAGGAACTTCCTAGTGTTGTCCTATTTCTAGCTCTTGCTACCAGGGCAAACCTACCGAGTCCACTAGAAAAGGTCGAACGAATTTTTAAGGTACTCTAGACATCTGTCTAACTCAAGTTGTCGCTCTTGATTTGATTAATATGGTCGGAGAGGGTAACATCACCTAGTCGAAGTATTTCCTTTCTGTATGTGGTCCTGCCCACTAGAAGAAACTTCCTAGTATCGACTCGTTCCTACTCATATGACCAGTACATGATAATCGTGGGCTCTAGGTTTAGGTTCCCTCACCCGAGGAGCATCGGCAGTTGCTGAGGCTGGGCCAATAACTCCGACACAACATATGGGTCCTCCGTGGGAGCCCAGGATGGGTGGTTCGCGGAGGGTTGACCCCATATGGGCTGCTCTTAGTTAACAGTTACCTTTGGAAAGCGTCTTGTAGGACTTAGCTCTGTTGGCATACCTTCGGAATTGTGCTTTATCACATGGCAAAATGAGCGGTCTAGTATGTGGGTAAAGTTATACACCCATGCAGGGTTTATTCTACTCGAGCAGCTATGTTCTTGGTTATAACAATGCTTTGTTAGATCGTGCAAGAATTAGACTCACCATTTTGGAATTTTAACCTAAAATTTGATGGGTAGTATTGAGAGTGGTTCTCATGGTATTGTTGTGTGTTGCAGGGGCAGCCACCTGTTGATGTTTAGTTGATGTCTAAAGTTAATTACTCGCTGTTATTTGAAGTATTAAAAATATTTGCTCACTTGCCATTTGAATCTACTACATTGTATTAAAATTGAAATATTGCTTTGTGCTGAAAATGAACTATATAGCCTCCTCCTTTGAACAGAGCTTGCATGTAGCTATGTATAGACTTGGTAAAGTCTTACGGAGTATATTCATATACTCACTGTTTGCTTTTATTTACTAAACTGGACATCAGGTATCGAGATCGAATCGGGTAAGAAAGATTGTGTAGGAACGTCGAATTGCTATAGTTTGAACCCAGTCGGTTGCCCTGCGGGTTATGACAAGCCATTGGAACTTTATTTATGATTAATTCATATTTTATTTCAGTTTATTTAATGTTTTCCACTGCGTACTTGATATTTATCTTGTTATTTGGTCGGTCAACCCTTTTGTATGAAACTGAACCTTGTAGGTTCAATATGTTGTAAATCATAAAGTGTCGATATTGTAGGAACTTCTGTATGGATTGATATTGATGTTTGTGATGATGTATGCGTACCGCTCCTAGCAGGTACATAATATATCGAGAGCGGAAATTTTAATTTTGATGCTAGGACCAATTGGAGGGTTAAGCATTACAAGTTAAATTGCTTGGCTTTTCACAAAGTTATTATCAGAGTCAAGCTGATTGTAGGTTAAGCCATAGCAATGGACATTGTTAAGATTTTTGTTTTGCAAAGAGTATTTTCAAACTAGCAAAGATTTTACAAAAATACAAGTAATATAATTCCTTTCTTTCTTACCCATCCTAGCATCTAATTCTTACTCATCATTCATTTGATTTGTGCAAAATAATTTTTCTCCATTACTCGTCTCTCTTTTCTAATGTTAGATATGCTAAATAGTCACCGGTGAAGAGCATCGGTGGAAGGACGAGGAGACAATGCCATGCTGTGGTATTAGGATTAAATTAGGGTTTATTCTTAGAATATATACACCCTAATGATAGTACTTAGTTTGTAGACGCTGAATTTTGTAATAATTTGCTCTCTTTGTTCCAAGTAGTTGTGCATCGTCTACGGGTGACATGTATAGCAACTATATCGAAAAATTTGCTCTCTTCTTATTAGTACATGCTAGAGTTAAATTGCATACCTGTTGCCCATTTACTCACCTTATGCTCATTCTTTTCTCACCCCATCTTATATGCACTAAAAATATTAAGGGGTGTAGAAGATACTTCAAATCACTTGTTAAGCATCTGGATTCTAATAATTTGATCATGCATGTAGTTTCTAAATTAAATCATGCATATCATGTTACTCAAGTTGTATAGATCAATAAGAATGGTTAGTAGTTCATCTTAGTGATCAAAGCATAAAAATGACTAATAGGTAGAGGTATAAATTGAAATTGCCTTTAAATTTCTTTAGCTTAAAATCATTAACCAATTTGGAAATTAACAACTTGCCATGCTCTTATGGATTCCTTGTATAAATCTAAAATTTTGAATGTCATGTATAATATAGCTTAATGTGCTAGTCTACTCGAGTAGCCACGTTCTTGGTTATGACAATGCTTGGTTAGGTCCTGCAAGAATTAGACTCAACTATTTTGGAATTTTAACCTAAAATTTGATGGGTAGTATTGAGAGTATTGTGAGTGGTTCTCATACTATTGTTGTGTGTTGCAGGGGAAGCCACCTGTTGATGTTTAGTTGATGTCTAAATTTAATTACTCGTTGTTATTTGAAGTATTAAAAATGTTGGTTTACTTACCATTTGAATCTACTACATTGTATTTAAATTGAAATATTGCTTTGTGTTGAAAATGAATATTATAGCCTTCTCATTTGAGCAGAGCTTGCATGTAGCTATATATAGGCTTGGTAACATCTTGCAGAGTACATTCATGTATTCACTGTTTGCTTTTATTTACTAATTTGCACAGCAGGTATCGAGATCGAATCGGGTAAGAAAGATTGTGCAGGAACGTTGAATTGCTATGGTTTGAACCCAGTCGGTTGCCTTGCGGGTTATGGCAAGCCATTGGGACTTTATTTATGATTAATTCATATTTTTATTTTAGTTTATTTACTTTTTTCTGTCTGCGTACTTGATTTTATCTTGTTATTTAGTCGGTCGGCCCTTTTGTATGAAACTGGACCTTGTAAGTTTAATATGTTGTAAATTATGAAGTTTTGATATTGTAAGAACTTGTGTATGGATTGATATTGATGTTTGTATTGGTCTATGTGTACCGCTTCTGGGAGGTACGTAACACATCGACAGCGGAAAATTTAATTTGTGATGTTAGGACCAATTGGAGGGTTAAGCATTACCAGTTAAATCGTCTGGGTTCTCACAACGTTGTCGTCGGTACCACTCGACTCTGGTCATAGTATCGTAAAGTCGGTGAGCGATCTCTTGAGCAAAGGCATCGTAGCATAGTACTTATCCAATCATTTGTCTTGGATTTTCTATGAGATCATTGATCCTTTGTACTAGGCAGTATGTCCTGGGCCGCAATCCTTCTTCTCCTAGTTGTCTTGGGGTCATCTATATCCGAGTTTGTCTGGTCATCTTCTTGGTGCAGTGTAATCACATTGAGGATACTGGTTACCCTCCTGAATGTTGAGATTTCCCCCGTCAACAGAGGGGTTCTCTCCATTCCGTACGAGTGCCTTGTCAATCGGTGATGTACGCTTGTCTTTCAGGTATGCACCGTTAGTGCCGGCCTAGGTGGCTACGGCGATGAGGCAAGGCGACCAAAGGAGTTTAGGATCGGAGAGCGTCATGTGTGGTTGATGTTTGGCACACGCACTGCAGCCTCGCCCCGCGTGATCCTGCCGATCAGCGCGGTGATCTCAACGTGACAGCCACGGTTGGAACGTGTGGTTCACGCTTACAAGTCACATACATGCGCAGTTCGATTTGCAAACGAGGTTACGTGGCAACGCTCGGTTCACGTACACCGGGGTGGGACTCGATTTGGCAACGCTCGGTTCACGTACACCGACCGGGCGGGTACCAGTCAGGGCAGGGAAGAGGCAAAAGAGGGGTCCCCCAATCTCTGCGTGGAAACGAAGCAAACGCTCTGGAGAGAAGGCGAAGCAAACCCACGCTCTGCTTCCGACCCATCTGTCCCATTTGGCAACACAGATGGAAACGGGCAGGCAATGCTTTTTTCCTTTGCCGATCCCGGCGCACGGGGACAAAAACCACCAGTTGTACTGCTGCCTATCCCATCATTCCCTTTCCCCTCCCTCCTCCTTTCGTTCTTTTACCATTTCATCTCGCAATCCCAATCCCAATCCCCCCCCCTCAATTCTGTTCTTCTTTTACCAATTGATCTCACAAACCCAGCACACAAGTATACAACAACACAATTTCAGGATGCAACGCAATAATGCGAACAAGAGTAAAGCAAACACAGCGCCAAGCAAATGCATCAGAGACAAGACTCAAGACGAAACAGCAGAAACATTCGAACATAACTGAAATCTGAAATTGCTAGTCGATTCGATTGATAGAAAGATAGATCGGACAGTGCCATCCATGGCTGTCTCTCAAACACACGCGAACAAATAACTTAGGAAAGGAAACAACTCAAACTCCCATTACATGGATCGATCCATATCACTTCTTACGGCTTCTTCTCCTTCCTCCTACGATCAGGGCAAGGAACACTACGGAATCTACTGATAAGATAGGTATGACTTGCTGCAGAGTCAGGAAGGGGGCAAAAGGCAACACGGGAATCAGATCTGACTAGTAGTTCTTGTTGGGGCAGTCCCTCGCCATGTGACCATCCTCGCCGCAGTTGTAGCATCCACGGCCGCCGCCGCCGCCGCCACCGGCACCGCCGCCGCGGTAGCCGCCGCCGCCACCGCCGTAGCCTCCGCCGCCGCCACCGCCCTGGCTGCAGTCCCTTGCCATGTGGCCCTCCTCGCCGCACTTGTAGCACCCACGGCCCCCACCGCCACCACCTCCGTAGCCGCCGCCGCCTCCATAGCCGCGGTCACCCCCGCCGCCATAGCCGCGGTCGCTGCCGCCGCCGTAACCGCCGCCGTAGCCGCGGTCACCGCCGCCGTAGCCCCCTCCGCCACCGTAGCCGCGGTCGCCGCCGCCGTAGCGGCCCCCTCCGCCGCCGCGGTCGCCACCGCCGGGGCGGGAGCCACCGGTGAGCGGGGCGCCGCCGGGGCCGGTGACGTCGATGGCCTTGGTGCGGCCGTCGTCGCCGGAGCCCACGACGAACTCGACGACGTCGCCATCGTTGAGGCTGCGGAAGCCGTCGGACTTGATGGAGGACTGGTGCACGAATAGGTCCTCGCCGCCGTCGTCGGGGGTGATGAAGCCGAACCCCTTGGTGGTGTTGAACCACTTCACCGTCCCCTTCACCCTCTCCGACATCTTACCGCGCCGCCGGACACGAAGATCCAAAACCCTAGAAACCCTAGATTGGTGTGGAGGCGGAGGCGGGGAGGCGATGGGGATGGAGTGGTGAGGGGAAGGCGACTGGGGCGTCATTTTATAATGGTTCTCGGTGGGGACGGGCGTGGGGTTGCGGAGAATCCCAGGAGGCTGGCAGATGGAGCGCGGGGACGATTCGTCTCACTGACATGTGTGGTACACAGGCGGGGGCAGAACTGCGGGTCCCGATGCCAGGGAGACAGAAAATTCATGTGTAGTGTAGGGTTGCTGCACCAACGTATCTGAAGCGGGATGGTCGCTTCGAAAAGATACCTCCACCAACCTCTATCTTTGGCAATCAATGCATGCTGCTGTGTCGATGACGCGTGGGACCCTTCTCTCGGTGGCTCGCAGGTGTCCGTGCAGCATAAACGCGGAGCCAGGAATACACGTCTTGTAGCACAGAAAATATCTAGTGGGCAGGTGAGAAATAGGTTTTAAAAAAAATCTACCTAGCACTTGAGTTTGTTGCTTAAAAAAGCACTAAATGTTTGGGCCGTTGGATTCTACTCGTCCGCTCCCCGCGTCAATTTTGATGGATCCATGAACTTTATGCGTTTGGACTCTCGACATGAATACGGATAGGGGTGAAAACCGATCCGATTCAGGTGAATGTTGCCCTTTTTCATCCTAATCTATATGTTTATCTCGGATTCGAAATCAAATATGGATACAAATATACATTGGTGGGCCAATAATTCATCACGTCTCGAACTGAAAATTAAAAGGCTAAAACTAACGCCAAATACTACCTACACCGAGTCATACCAAAAGTACGATACAAATGCACAAAGGTTTTTTAGGAGAACAGGAGGGGAGGCCTTATGAGGACATCACTTCATTGAATACACACAACTCTCATCTACAAGATGCCAGGGCAAGGACATATGACGAGGGCACGTGCACGACAGTTGAATTGTTACGTGAGCTCGTTTATAGGAATTCATAATTTCCCTAATTGAGGACGGATTGCTACCTAAATTATGTGATTTTATTACGATCAGGAACCAAGGTGAGACCGACCCTATTTCAATTCCAGACCAATTCGGAGTTAGCACGATAGTACCGACTTAAAATGATCATAATTTTCACATACGGAGTCCGTTGGAGGTGTTCAAGTACTTGATAGAAACCTTACGACGAGACCTTTCCAACGGATCTGAGGCCACCTTCAGATCCATTGTCTACATGTCGCAATCATCAAAGAGATGTATTGCGTCACCTGTTGGGCCAACTTGGGCCTTGTTAGTGTTGGGATGTGAGCTCAGGTTGTGTGCGCTCCCCCCTTGTGGTGCACAAACCCTAGGCCGACCCCCCACCCGCTTTGGTCACCACCTCCTTATAACCTTTGTGGCCATCACTTTTAGTCCTTAGGTTTTGTTTAGATCAGTTTAGCTTGTGTGTGCAAATTCGTGTTACAGAACCTAAGCTAAGCTATGCTTGTGCGACTTTCATATCTAGCAATTTTTATATTGCTCTTTACTTGAATTTTTACTTGTTCTTCGATTGCTTGCAGGAATTGATCTTCGTGATCAGGTCAACCGTCATTCTTGGCGGGGTTGATAACGGCAAGAGCGTGGTTTAGCGATTGTTGGACGATTTGATCGAAGTTTCGCCAAGTAGTCTCATCGTCAAAGTCACTCTACAAATCGAATTACCATCCATCGGAAGATCGAGATCAATCTTACACCAAAGCCTGTATTGAAATTTCATAAATAAAAAGGTATAAAGTTTATGTACAAGAGATCGGAGTCTGGATGTACTCCCTCAATTTCTTTTTATAAGGCGTATTTTGATCAAGCACGGGGATTAAGACGGTCACGGAACCAATAAATTAGTAGAGGGAAATGACCATTGTATCGATGGTGTTAATATCTTAGGAATAAGAGAGAGAATAGTGTGGGTATGTCTTTACTCATGAATGTTGAAGAGAGACATAATATAACTAAGGGCAAAAGAGAGAAAGTGACATGCACGCTTTATATTTTGAAACAAAATTACTATATGCCTTGTATTTCTGAACGGGAAGAGTATAAAAGACCAAAACAATCAATGCAAGTGACCGTCCAGTTCCTGTCTACGAAGTTGGGTTATCGTATTGAACTTCATGACAAAGATAAGATTTCACTGAGGTGCTGGCAAAAACAACAGTAGTCAAGGTAAAGCAAAACCCTCCTTGGAAGGCTTCTGGAAATGATTTCCTCAAGATAAATGTGGATGGATCTTTCTCTAAAGAAGAGAAATCAGGAGGGTGGGGTTTTGTCATACGGGATGTAGAAGGCCAGGTGCATGGAGCTGGTGCAGGTAATTTGCCAAATGTTCAAGATGCTCTTCATTGTGAGGCGGAGGCCAATCTTCTAGCTTTCCATTTTGCTGCAATGGCAGGTATGGGCAGAATTGAAGTAGAAACTGATGCAATAAAGTTGAAAATTGCTCTGGATAGCACAGATCGTCATCTTTCAAACATTGATGTGTTGTTTAGGGAAGCTAAGTATTTTTTGCGTTGTAATTTTCTAGACTTCAGAGTACTATTTGCTCATCGATCATGTAATAAGGTAGATCATGTCTTGGCCTGGTTTTGGTGCTGCGATTAATCCGGGTGCATCCATGGTTTGGCCGGATTCAATCCCAGAAGTTGTAATTTCGGTGGTAACAAGCGATTCTTCTGCTGCCTTGGTATAGTGGAATGATAATGATTCCTAATAAAAAAAAACGACTACTCAGCCAGTTTTCCTTTTTTTTTTTTTTTTCTTTCTTTCTTTCTTTCAAAGCCGGTTTCGTTCCCGGGATAACCATCTCAAAGACCTCTTTGAATTCCCGCTTCCAGGCTACGAAGGAAAGCATCCGCACAGTTGATATGATATTTGAGCTCCATGTCCAATGAAACAACAAAATAAGGAAAATATGCCAAACTAACGTAGCGCAGGATCGGCAACATTGTCATCCTGATCATGTACAACATGAGGATTGCTTTCCTAATTGCTAGGAAGTGTTACCTAATGTTTATCTTGCTCCGATTCGGTGTTGGCGATGCGGATGGTGGCGCCATGTACGAGCGACGGCGCGACAGGGCCATAGGGCGCGTGAGCGCGTCGATTCAGGAAAGCAGGTGAGGGAGATGTGTGCGAATGGAGCGAGCCAACAAGGTGCGATGTGCGATGCGTGAGGGGACGAGAGCTGGAGGAATGTGCTGGTCATTGGCTGATTTTTTAAAAAATAATACTATTTCAATGAAGAACAACAAAAATAATATAGTCGAATAAAACAATTATAAAAACGAGCTACTGTCAGCATTTGAAATGACGAAATGAACCTATCACCATTTGGAATGGCGACATGATCCATGTCGCTATTAGAACAGTGTGAAAATATCTCCGAATGGTGGTAGAAACTTAAGTCGCCAATTCAATTGGTGTCAGGATCTGAGATTTATTTCAAAAGAAAACTAAAAGTAACAACAAACATAAGTTACAAATTATAATTCGACGCACGGCATAATAAGAAACGAAACATAAAGTAATAAGAAACAATATTAGCAGTAGTACATACATTACACAATAATTTGATGCACGACATAACATCAGTAAATCAGACGACACAACTAAATAGGACATATGTCATCACATAGTTTGTCGATAAATCACAATGATAGTAAGCAAAACATTCAACACGACATATTTCAATAAGATAAATTATCCCCGTGGCCGCGACCTCAACGTCCACCATGTCAACCTCTATGGTGCCCGACTCAAGTGGGGTGGTCGGATAAGATCCCCAGCAGTCGTCCGGACTACCGACCTTTGTTTCATGTTCATTTCTCGCGTGGCAATTCTTGTAGGTATGCTTGGACTCCCTACAAATATAGCACTTCTTCGTACGACGCCTGGCTTCTACTTCATCCATATCTATCTTGATGTGCCATCTCTATTGTCGGTCTACCTTTTCCTTCAGCCTATCAATGTCCGCAACCCAGATCAGTTGCCGCCAGGTAGTATGGCTGGTGAAATGGTAACAACGCCGTAACCATACAGGTCTGCATTCCAGGTTTGCATCACCTTTTCCTTGGTGAAATATTCAAAAAAGGTATTGGCCGGATGCTGTAACATCCCAAATTTGGTGATTTCAAAAAATTATTTGAAATTAATTAATTCAAAGATTTGGATCTTATTTGGAGTTTTGCAAAATATTAAAAATTAAATTAAGTTATGAAATTTCCAATCGTTCCATCTCAGATCCGAGTTTCAAAACTCTTTCCAATTCTTAAGCTCAAAATTTAAATCCTGGTCTTTCCTCGCATCAATCTCAGCTGAATTTAAATTCACCCCTCTCCTCAATTTCAAACATGAGCCAAAATTTAAATTCAAATTCAAATTTGAAGTCTCTCTAAAATCCAAATATCATAATTTCATTTTGGATTTTGGGCCAAAATCCATTTCCTTTTTGCTTTGGGCTATGCCCATTTCTTTTTTTCCCTGGCCCATGGCCCACGGCCCACTTCTTCTTTCCTCCTTTCTTCTTCCTCCCGATGGCTGCTTTGCTTCCGACCACGTCGCGTCCCGCCACCCACATCTCGACGCTGGAAGAAACCATTGTCCTTGTTACTCGCCATCAATGCCGCACTGTTGGGAGTTGTAACTCCTATCATTTTCCCCTCGCTGGTGCATTGCCATCAATGCTGGCCGAAACCGCCACTGTAGCCCTCTCCCATAAAAAGGGAGCATAAGCATCGTGGTCCTTCACACCACACTGCCCTCCATCTCCCACTGTAACACCTAAGCTCAACACGAGCTTGGGATGCTACTAAAAATAATATAACAGGCTACTAAGCTAAGATATTTCTCTTTAATTCGGCAGAGTCTCCCTATAATTTTGACTATTAAAGAAATTAACAAGTATCTGACAGATAATCTAGTAGGTTAAAGCGATAACAACTTTAAAACATAAACATGAAAGATAACATGGAGCCACCATCCAACTCTTATTACCAATAAACCAATACACCATGAAGGGTGAATATGATCATACTAAGAAAATTACATGATCATACTAAGAAAATTACATGCTCTACTAGAGTCCTCCAATTAAACTTAAGTACTGATTTATTAGGCTTAATGATTAACGTGGTGAAGTGTGCATTCAAGAATACTAGCCCCTCCCATGCATGTCGTCCTCACGAGTTGTACTTAAAACAAAGCATAACAACAAGAGTGTGTCCAAGACTCAGCAAGTACAAACAAGACAATAACCCAAATCTCATCAACATATTTTGAATTTAACACAATCAGCCATCCACAATAATATCATAGATATTCACTTTTATTGCCATGCAATGCACATGCCACAAATGCATATTTCTTTTCTCTTTGCATTTACCGGTAATACAGAGTATGCATCCGTCGATGCATACCCATGCATGTGCCTTCAGCACAGGGACCTCAAGCCTACGAGTGTGGGGACTTCATGGCTCGTCTAATACATGACGAGGACCCACTACTACAAAGCATACTATACTAGACACCCCATCACAGATTTTATCACAGACGGTTCTTCGTTAACCGTCTGTGATAAATAAGTATCACAGACGGTTCTTTATACGAACCTTATGTGATACTTCAGAGATGGTTCGTATAAAGAACCGTCTGTGATACTTATTTATCACAGACGATGAACGAAGAACCGTCTGTGATTCTAAGTGTTATCACAGACGGTTCTTTATACGAACCGTCTGTGATACTTCACAGACGGTTCGTATAAATAACCGTTTGTGATACTATATACAAGCACTATAAGTAGATGCTCCCGACAGACCCCCTTTCCATTCCATTTGAGGCGCCGCCACCCTGCTACTGCTGCTGCCTCCTCCCCATTGACCACCCTGCTGCTGCTGCTGCTGCCTCCTTCCTCGTTTTGAGCTGTTACCCCTGCCTCCTCCTCCCCCATTGCGGCACCTCTGCTGCCTCCTCCCACATTGCACCACCTTGGAGAGAAGGGTAACGATCTGTAACCCTTTATTTTTACTCTAGACTAATCACTAATGTGTAACGATCGTAACCCTTTATATTTGCTCTAGACTAATCACTAATGTGTTTGGTCATTATGAAGGGTACTTGCGGTTTATTAATATAATTTAAAACTAATTAATTTGTTACGTGTGTATACGTGTAGATGGACCGAAACTGGATGTACATTGAGAACCGTGTGAGTGAAGAGTATATTAATGACGTGTTTGCTTTTAGAAGAGCCGCCGAGCAGGATATGTTGAAGAAGGGGATAAAATTTATGTATTGTCCATGCATTGATTGCGGTAATATAAAAATATTTAACAACCTGGCGCAGATCGAAACTCACTTAATACGGAGGGGTTTCAAAAAAGAATATACATGTTGGAGCAGTCACGGTGAAGAGCAGATTATACCGGAAGTCAGTAATGACGACATCGCCGAGGAAGTCAACGATATGCAGGGTATGGAATGTGCTTTTGATGAGGATAGGTCGCATGATGAAAATCTGGATCAGATGCTACGCGATGCAGAAGGGAACTACGGTGAGAGAGAGTTTTGTAAATTCGAGGGCTTAATGGAGGACTCGGGGAAACCTTTGTTCCTAGCGCAGCCGGAATACACAAGGTTGTCAACCGTGCTTGAACTGCTGAAATTGAAGGCAAGCAATGGTTGGTCCGATAAAAGTTTTACGGCGTTGTTAGGTCTCTTAGCTGACATCCTTCCGGAGGGAAACGTGTTGCCCAGCACGACCTACCAAGCTAAGAAGGTTATTTGTCCATTGGGAATGGAAGTAAAAAGAATACATGCATGTCCGAACGATTGTATCCTCTACCGTAAAGAGTATGCAGACATGCATGTATGTCCCGTGTGCAAAGTATCCCGATACAAGCGTAAGAATACTGCTAAGGCGAAGCAAGGACCTCCTGCTAAGATATTGTGGTATCTGCCTGTGATCCCACGTTTGAAGCATTTATTTGCGAACCGAAAGGAGGCAAGATTGATGCGTTGGCACTCGGAGGAGCGTAAGAAAGATAGGAAGCTCAGACACCCTGCTGATTCTGCCTAGTGGAGAAACTTCGATCGGAGCTTCGAAGAGTTCAGTGCGGAACCGAGGAACATAAGGTTAGGGTTGAGTACGGACGGAATGAATCCTTTCGGTAATATGAGTAACCGACATAGCACCTGGCCCGTGAATCTATGTATGTACAACCTTCCTCCTTGGCTGTGTATGAAGCGGAAATACATTTTGATGTCACTACTTATCCAAGGGCCGAAGCAACCTGGGAACGATATTGATGTGTACCTAGCACCATTGTTGGAAGATCTTGTGACACTTTGGAACGAAGGGGTACAAGTATGGGATGCGTACAAACGAGAGAACTTCACTTTACGCGCTATGTTATTCTGCACCATCAATGATTTTCCTGCCCTTGGTAACCTGTCGGGGTTCAGTACAAAACGAGCCAAAGCCTATCCGCACTGCTTAGATGGTACCGAGTGTGTATGGCTGAACAACTCACGCAAAACTGTGTATATGCGTCACCGTAGGTTCCTTCCTAGGATTCACCTATACCGCAAGATGAAGAAACAATTCGACGGAAATAAGGAGGACGGTTCAGCTCCAAGGGCTTTTAGAGGGAAATAGGTCTATGATATGGTTAAGGATATCGATGTTGTGCTTGGAAAGGGACGTAAATTAAGGACCCCTCAGAAAAACATCTGAAAGAAGTTATCAATTTTTTGGGACTTGCCTTATTGGGAGCACTTAGAAATTCGCCACTGCATCGACGTCATGCACGTAGAGAAGAATGTATGTGATAGCTTGATTGGTCTCTTACTGAACATTAGTGGCAAAACAAAAGACGGTGTTAACGCACGGCGTGACTTGGTTGATATGAACATAAGAACCGAGTTAGCACCGAAAGAGACCGATAAAGGACGAACGTACCTTCCCCCAGCTTGCTACACTTTGTCCAAGGCCGAGCGAAATGAACTGTGTCAAAGCTTGCATGGTGTGAAAGTTCCGTCCGATTACCCCGCCAATATTAAGAAACTTGTTTCCATCAAAGATTTGAAATTAATTGGTATGAAGTCTTATGATTGTTATGTGCTGATGACACAGATGCTTCCTGTTGCAATTAGGAGTATCTTGCCAAACAAAGTCAGAGTGGCAATCTTTAGGCTGTTTTATTTCTTTAACTCAATTGCTTAGAAGGTCATCGATCCCGAAGGACTCGACGCTCTGCAGGCCGAGGTGGTGACGTCTCTATGTCATCTTGAGATGTATTTTCCTCCGTCATTTTTTGATATCATGGTCCATCTCATTGTTCACCTTGTGAAAGAGATAAAGATATGCGTCCCTGTGTTACTACGTCATATGTACCCTTTCGAGAGATACATGGGAATTCTGAAGTCCTACGTACGGAATCGATCTCGGCTGGAGGGCAATATCATCGAAAGTTATGCAACCGAAGAGGTCATTGAGTTCTGCGTGGACTACATGGCTCAGGTGGAACCGATAGGTGTGCTTCTATCTCGTCACGAGGGGAGACTGGAGGGTATCGGAACCATCGGGAGGAAAGCAATCACTCCCGATCTAGATACATACGCGCAGGCCCATTTCACGGTCTTGCAACACATGACCCAAGTGATGAGGACATGACCCCTATGGATACAACCATATTTGCTATGCTTGTTGTTCCAAGTAGAAGAGCTCGTACGCTTCACTTAAATTATCAGCACCATGTCACTTTTGGTCCAAGACAAGCAAGCAGTTCGAGCTGGACCCGTTCTGGAATCCAGTTCGGCCTCCGGAATCAGCCTGACAGCACCAACTTAAAACAGATATAACTTTTGCAAACGGAGTCCGATTCAGGTGTTCTTGGGCTTGTTGGAAAGCTAACGACGATATCTTTCCAACGGATCTAGCCTCACCTCCAAATTCCTTCTGTAGACTTCGGAATCGTCAAAAGAAGATGCTATATCACCAATTTGGGCCGATTTGGGCCTTGTAATCGTACCGGATTTGGCCCATATGCCGCCGGCCCACCTGGGGGTGTGATTACTGTTCACATGAACAGTAAGCCATGCCTTTAGTCCCACCCCTCTATTTCTTTTATATTTGTGGCTCCTCATCCCCTATTTAAGGAGGACGCACCCCCTCTAGTTTCCTTGGATTTTGTTTAGTTAAAAGTTAGCCTTGTTGCAACTTCGTGTATTGGCTTGTGTCGACTAGACCAACCATAATACCGCTTTTCGAAATCCCAATTTTAATATTTCAATCTTTATTTGCAATTTCATATTGCTTTATCTTGTTCTTGCGTGCTTCTTCGGTGTATGCAGGAATCGACCTTCGTGGTCAGGTCAACCGGGTATTCGTTTCGTGCATGGTTGATAACGACTTGTCGATCAGTTCAGCGATTGCGTGGTTTCGGGCCTTGCGTGTTCATAGCCGGATCGTCGAGTTGAGCGACGCCTACCGGACTTATCGTTCTCATCGAAAGATCGGGCCAACAAATCAAACCTTAGGGTTCATCAAGTGGTATCAGAGCTACAGTTCTTCGGTGAGAGTTTCCTGTTTTCTAGTAGTAGATTCGTTTTTCATACCTAGAGTCCAGAAAATTGCCAAAAGAAAAAATTCGCATCTATCATCCACACCAAGCCCTTTGAGCCTTTGCATTTTTTTCTTTTCAGTTTGCTTGTTGAATATTTAGTTACATTGTCATGTCTAATTGCTGATCTTTAGTTCTAGTTATTGTCTAGTTGGTCGTTGTCTAGATTGCTTCTCGTGTTTTTCCTTTGCGTCGCTTAATCGTTCTTTTAGGGTTCTTAGTTTGTGCATCTAAAACATAAAATTCGTGGGTTAGAACTCCTCTAATCTGCACCAAAAAAAAGAGAGAACACTTTGCTATTTTTTTTTGCGACTCGCGAAAAACCCTAGGGCCGGAAAAATAATAGAAGGAGAAAGAGGCCGCCACACAAAACACAAGCCGTGGTAGAAAAAAAAATATTACACCAAAACCAGTGAAAATTGGTGGAGCCCTTCTACATATAGCCACAATCTTGCATAAAAAAATTCAGTAAGATTAGCCCACGGAATCAAAAGATATAGCAATTTAAAGATTGAAACCGAGTCGGTTTCCAGTCCGAGTACGATTCCGTTTCCGAGAGACCTTCAGTAAAACGGGCATAACTTTTGCATATGGTGTCCGATTTGGACGTTCTTGGACTCGTTGGAAAGCTAACAACGAGGTGCATACTTTCCACTTAATGCACTAGTTTCCCTCCAGGGAACCCAAAATCGGTCATTTTCGGCTCTAAATTCGCACCACAAGTTTTCAGTTTCGGTTTTTGCCGTTTCTTTCAGTCTTCCCTTCAGAATTTGGGGTTTGCCTCAACTGAAAAGTTGTAAATCTCATCGAAACCTTTCAAACGAGTATATATAAGCCATATAAAAATTTGCTTTTTCATCTCTCGAGACTAACTATTGTTTTCTGCTTAAACTAAAGGGCAGTTTACGCTGCACGTTATTCCGTTTTTGTGCTCTACATCGTGTGACCCATCTTGTGCCCTACAAAGAAGTTTGAGTAGTTGGTTAGCGTCTCTCCTAGCACTTGTTGTGAGGTTTTCCATTGCTTACATCAAGTCACATTTATCTTTGCGTGTGCGTACATACACATCTCTTAGTGGGGCTTTGATTAGCTAAACTTTGATTAGACTAGGATCAGCACTTGTGACTAGTACTTTGAACTACTTTTCAACTTTGCATGCTGAATTGAATAATTGCTATTCCTTTGCTACATACTAGCCTTCCGAGCTCCACTTCCTACTAACTCAGCAGGTGCCGTTCCTCGCAATCGTTGGGCTGATCACAAGTGAGAGTATCACGAACCAGCCACCGGTTGTACCACTTCCTTGCTGCATTGGTAAGAACTAGTAAGAACTTGGTAAGGTGTTGTGAGAGAGCAACTGTTGAAGCGCCAAAACCTAGTAGTTGATAGGAGCATATACACTGTGATTCGTTTCCTCGTTTTCTACTAACAATGACAGGTTGGTTGAAGTTGATAGATTATGATCACATCACGGGCAGATTTGAACTCAAAGGTAAACAACTACCATTATACATCATGCCACTCACCGCTGAGAGTACATCGTTGGACTATTTCATATGGGTTACTATGTTGGAAAACTACTTTGAAAGACATGACCTTGATCCTTATGAGAAGATGAGAAGAGCAAGGACGGCGCTGATCGGTGATGTTCAACATTGGTGGTCGAATACCGAGTACCACTTCATGTACACATGGGAGTAGATGAAGAAGAAATTACAACGTCGCTTTGTACCTCCACCACCCACGGTCACAAGTGAGGTGCAACCTAAGGTAACTGAAAATGCTAACATTATTTTGCCTCCCACTCCATCCACAGATACCGTCGAGGCGCTTGAAGAGATGAAGGATGATCTGGCGCATCTTATGTCATCGGAGGAGAAGTTTGAGGTACCTCTGATGTCGAGGAGGACAATAATGACAAAGGTACCGATTTGATGTTACTGACATGACATAGAGCGACCTTGTGAGTATATACATTGTAGTGCAATCTTTTGATATTCCTTGTGTTAACTTGAACGAACCATGTGCTAATCAAGTCACATAATTTCATACAGTCGAATTAATTACACATAAGGAAGTACTTGATAGAATATCCACTTCGATGCGTTGTGTTATATCATTCTTAATGAGCCCGTTAGTTTGGAATGTGCTATGAAAAAGTTTACGAACTTTCATCGCTAAATTCTCTATCTAGCACCTACACCTCTGCTTTTTTAAATTAGTTGGAGATTATGGTGTAGACAATCAATTTATGGTATATCGAATATGCATAACTTGTGATCACATGGATGAATTGAAGTTTGTTATTTTAAGCAATAATTATTGTGTGCTGAATCTTGTTCATTGTGAGAGAAAAATAAAATTTAGTGATCATTCAATCCCTCTGTGTTCGCCTCTTATTGCACCAAATAGAATTGACAATGTGCATAATAATGTTGAAGTATGGAAGAACTTTCAAATCTTTTCACCTTTGCTAGATGAATTTGCTAACACTCAATTGAAATATGATTATATGAATGAATTTTGTTTGATTCCAAAAGTGCTAGATTTGCCCTTATGTGCTATCACTGCAAGTTTACAAATTCAGAGATTTGAACTGCATAAATGCTTCACTTACATTTGCAAAACTAGTTGCAATAATTGCTATGTGAGAACTTTTGTTTTGATCATTCACATATATGCTTACTCTTGGGTTAATAATACAATGATCTTTTATAATTGCTGTTATCGTCTAACATTAATTGTGCAACAACGAAGAACCGTTAAAACAGATGATATATACATATACCATGCATACACCTTGGCTTCTTTGTTACCCTATTTTCAGCTTATCAAAAGCCGAGGACGGCTTTGTTTTCAAGAAAGGGAGGATGATGAGGACATGACCCCTATGGCTACAACCATATTTGCTATGCTTGTTGTTCCAAGTAGAAGAGCTCGTACGCTTCACTTAAATTATCAGCACCATGTCACTTTTGGTCCAAGACAAGCAAGCAGTTCGAGCTGGACCCGTTCTGGAATCCAGTTCGGCCTCCGGAATCAGCCTGACAGCACCAACTTAAAACAGATATAACTTTTGCAAACGGAGTCCGATTCAGGTGTTCTTGGGCTTGTTGGAAAGCTAACGACGATATCTTTCCAACGGATCTAGCCTCACCTCCAAATTCCTTCTGTAGACTTCGGAATCGTCAAAAGAAGATGCTATATCACCAATTTAGGCCGATTTGGGCCTTGTAATCGTACCGGAATTGGCCCATATGCCGCCGGCCCACCTGGGGGCGTGATTACTGTTCACATGAACAGTAATCCATGCCTTTAGTCCCACCCCTCTATTTCTTTTATATTTGTGGCTCCTCATCCCCTATTTAAGGAGGACGCACCCCCTCTAGTTTCCTTGGATTTTGTTTAGTTAAAAGTTAGCCTTGTTGCAACTTCGTGTATTGGCTTGTGTCGACTAGACCAACCATAATACCGCTTTTCGAAATCCCAATTTTAATATTTCAATCTTTATTTGCAATTTCATATTGCTTTATCTTGTTCTTGCGTGCTTCTTCGGTGTATGCAGGAATCGACCTTCGTGGTCAGGTCAACCGGGTATTCGTTTCGTGCATGGTTGATAACGACTTGTCGATCAGTTCAGCGATTGCGTGGTTTCGGGCCTTGCGTGTTCATAGCCAGGATCGTCAGAGTTGAGCGACGCCTACCGGACTTATCGTTCTCATCGAAAGATCGGGCCAACAAATCAAACCTTAGGGTTCATCACCAAGTGTCCCCGTACATCGACGAGCACAAAGACATGGTACGCCAAGAGAATCTAGACCGGTCGGAGGTTTGGATAACGAGAGAGCACAACCGTCGGTTCAACGAATGGTTAAAGATGCGATTCACTTGGAGGTCATCAAGTGATGAAACACTACTATGGTTGGCCAAAGGACCAAAATTTACAATTGTGACATGGCAAGGATACGACATAAATGGGTACACGTTTTATATGGCAGCTCAGGACAGGAAGAGCACAGTCCAGAACAGCGGTGTCCGCATAGATGCATTTTACGAGGGGTTCAATACCGCGGGGGACGCGGGTTGAACTCGTACTATAGGTTCGTTGAGGAGATTTGGGAGCTCGACTATGTACTTTTCGAGATCGCCCTGTTTCGATGTCATTGGGTTAAACTTCCGCAGGGCGTGAAGGTCGACAAGTACGACGTCACTACTGTGGATGTCAAACGTGTCGGATACAAGGACGAACCATTCGTACTCACTAAGCAAGTTGTTCAAGTTTTTTATGTAACAGACCCAGCAAATAAGAACCACCACGTAGTTCTTCATGGGAAAAGAAGGATTGTCGGAGTTGAGAATGTCGTGGATGAGGAAGAGTACCATCAATTTGACGAGTTGACTCCTTTCGGAGACGGAATCAGATTGGAGGAAGAACCCAGTGAGGAAGCTAGCTATATGCGCGTCGATCATCATGAAGGAATATATTTCAATTAAGCATGTATTCCATTGTAATTTTATGTTAACTTGGAAACGCGTCACGTGTTATGGACCAGTGCTAAATCGGTTAGACTGCCATGTGTTGGGCGGTCCGACCGATTTCCCTTTGAAATGAATCTCTGTGCGGTAGTTCCGCCGTTGATAAACAGAACTACCGGTGTGCAGAAGTTCTGAAGTTCTTGCGGAACGTTTATTCCAGAGAAGCATATTTTTGGTGTGGGTCAATTTGTGAGGACTCCCGGGTTATTTCCATAAGACCGAGGTTTACTTGGTCTTAAGGAAATAACTCTGGGCCTCAAGTAAATGAATTCCACCTTAACTCGTTCCAAGTCAATTCGAAGGTTATGCACCTTAAAAAGGTAATATTAATACAAGTCCAAAACAGTTGAGTTTGACTCATTTTGAGTTTCCAAGATTTAGTTATGCATTTACAAAGTTATCATCAATTTCCTTTGTAACATAAAGATTTTAAAAGTGCATTTTCCAAAATAATACTCTCTGGTACAGAGACATGCTTGAAACCAATTTTAATATTAAGTTTATCAAAAATGAAAAGTATCAGAAGTGGTTTCATCCATTTTGGAGTTGAAATTAATTAGTTATGATTTTTCGAAGTTAACATATTTAACAGTGTGCAAATTAATGCTTTCTCAGATTTTATAAAGCGATTAATACTTTTCTCACCGAGCTTCGAGCTAGCTACGACGACATCTTGCCGGTGGGCAGCGGCGCGATGAGCGCACCCACGCACCGATGGGCTCGATGCCGCGCCCATCAGCGTGCGCCTTGCGTGATTCAAAGCGGCGATTGTGAGCCGTTGGATCAAGATCAATGGTTCCACAACCACGCGCGCGTTCGGACGGTCGAACGACCTATCGAATCTCGACCGTTCATTTGGCATCGCACGGCTAAGATTTGCGGCGCGTTTCGGACAGTTCGAACGACCCACTAAATCAGAGCCATCAATTATACATCCAACGGTCAGAAACGATCCAAGTTATACATGTCTGAAATGGACGGTCCGAACGTTTGAATGAAGGTGGGCCGTTGATCTAAAGATAGACGGCTCACAGCGAAAGAACTTTCGAACGGTTCGAACGGCCTATCGAATCTCGACCGTTCATTTGGCATCGCATGGCTAAGATTCGCGGCGCGTTTCGGACGGTCCAAACGGCCCACTAAATCAGAGCCGTCGATTATACATCCAACGGTCAGAAACGATCCAAGTTATACGCATTTGAAACGGACAGTCCGAACGTTTGAATGAAGGTGGGCCGTTGATCTAAAGATAGACGGCTCACAGCGAAAGAACTTTCGAACGGTCCGAACGTTCACGCGAACCTGGGTCGTTGATCTAAAGATCGACGGTTCGATCGGCCCAATCAAGGAATGGCTCATAAGATCTGTTCTGCCCGTGGAAGATCCAACGGTTATGATTTCATGGTGGATCGGAATGGTCTGAACGACCCAATGCATCTGGCCCGTTCGTTGAGATCGGACGGCTCTACATATGTGTGTAAACAGTTCACATCACGAGCGGTTCTATTAATACACCGTCTGTGATGACTAAGCTCACAGATGGTTCTAGTAATGAACCGTCTGTGATATCAACATATCACAGATGGTTCAGTTACATAACCGTCTGTGATATTAAAATTAGGGTTTCTCTGTTAAGTCATCACAGACGGTTTCATAACGAGCAACCGCGTGATAGTTAACATCACAGACGGTTTGTTTATGGAACCGTCTGTGATATCCAACTATATAAGTGCCCGACTCGAACGATTGTGCACTCTTACGCTTAGTCTTTTCCACCACCGTGGCGCCCTCGGTCTCCTCCATCGACGCCACCTCAGGCCAGCGCGCCTCCTTCGTCCCTACCTCCGACCGGCGCCGTCTCCTTCGTCCACCGCCTCCGTCCGGTCTGTCCCGCCCCGCCGACCACCCGTGAGTTTCCCGCCGCCCCTTCTCTGCCGTGAGAGCCGACGGTTTCCCTCGGTGCCTCCCCCGCCCCTGCCGACCACCGGTGAGTTTTCCCGCTTCCCCTTCTCTGCCGTGAGAGCGAGGGTTTCCTCAGTCCGCCCCCTGCCGACCACCCGAGAGTTTATGTGGTATTTTTACCCCTTTAGATGTTTTACTCTGCTGTGCTTTTGTTTGAAATGGGAGGTAGGGTTAAATTTCACTACTAGATGTACATGTAAGTTATATTTGCACAAATAGATTTGTCTGAGAGATCTATATTTAGTTTGTTTACACAATAAGATGCTGCGTATTTGCACAATTAGACATGCATGTATACTTGCATTAATGTATTCTGATGGCGTTCTTTGTGTTGGCAAATCTATCTTTTTCCTACTTGAAAAATACTAGAAAGACATCTCATTGGCTGTTTTAGCTTTGGAATTGGAATTGACTGTTTAGGTAGCAGTAGTAGGCTCTACTTTTTTCAGTTTTGTATAGACTCTACATGGTAAAAATAATGCTGTACATGGCAGTGCTAATGAAACAATATTTTTTTTATTGACGTTCCATTCCATTCTCCACTTAGCAAATCTGGTATGGCCAATTCTAATTCTAGTTTGGTGCCAAACAGTTCCTTGAAAACAAGCAAGTATCCAAATACGGTTAGTCGCTCTCTTCTGGCATCTCCGTTCCACTCCAGTTATGGATGAGGGATGGAAGTGTTCCCTTGTTGTGGCATAGCAGTAGTAGCACGTTAGCATCTACAGGAAGTTAGTGAGTCTGGTTTTGTTAGGGAGTAGGTTTTCACATAACGGCAGCAGGTGTTTACGCCAGGAGAAGCTTCGGCAGCAACAGGAGTCCAGGAGGGTTTCAGAGAGGAGAATTAGGAAAGCTACACAGTTTCTATCAAGCAAGAAATAAATTTCCTCTTCTAGTTTATGTCTTGACCCCTCTAATTTCTCTCCATCCTACCCCTGTTATCTTTCTGTCAAGACGGCTCCCGCACACAGGAAGAGGCCATGCCCTCCTGTACCTCATCCATATAACCTACGAAGCAAACACGCCCACACAACCCACTAGATTGGTAATAAGACATAATCTATTCATTGCCATCCCTTGATGGTTAACATACCATTTACCTCATTCTGTTTTGATCGGTTTTGGTGTAATGATTTATTCCAGAAATTGTTAGGGTGAGGTGATTATTGCTTCTCTTTGTTTCTTTATGGTATGGCACTACTACAAAACAGGGCTGAGATGGCAATCGTTGATTCTTTTGCAACTCGCCTGCTGAGAGCACTCAAAATCATGCAATATTTCAGCTATATGTTAAAACTGCACTGTTTGCAATATTTCCTTCTCCTTTGCAGTTTTTTGTGCAATTTCATATATTTTATTTACTACGTATCATATATTTAGGTTCAATGGGTAACTTCTATTTGTTTATGTAATCATTGCATACGTAACTTATATAGATAGCAAGTAAGCGAGATGGTAGAGGCACTGTCTTCGCCGCCGTCAGCGACGTCGCCAAATGCGTCTGGATCTCCGATCAAGGTGGTACGCAGGCGAGAAGGCAGAGGAATCTCCAAATTGCCCTCGGGCCGCATGACGATCATGGAGGTCAGTGACGTCGGGATCCCGCTGAGTCCCAAGAAAGGCGCTGCGAGATTCCGGACCGTCTGCGGGGTACTTGCAAGGGAACGGGTCCCCATCACCACCCCAACCTGGAAGTCTCTGACGGATGTACAGAGAGACCAGTTGTGGACTGAACTTTCTGCCTCGTTCACTTTCCCTGAAGCAGACCAGGCACGTGTGCGATGGCACGCGCTGCTGGCGATGTCCCACGCATGGTGGACCTTCAAGAGCCTGCTTGTCATGCAGTACGTGAACATGGGTCGGACGCCCTTCACGACGTATCAATTTTTGTCGTGGGATATATGGGACGTCTTCGTGCAGATGAAGACGACGGCCGAATTTCAGGAGCAAAGTGCGGCGCACAGAGCTATCCAGGCACAAAACACTCACTCCCACAGACTCGATACCGCTGGGTACGCGGGTAAAGCCACGCAGTGGGCGGCGGAGGACGAGACTGCTGCATGACCGTTTGCTGAGATCTCAGACGAGCGCGTTTGAGCCTGGTTAAGAGCGAGGGCATCAGCCACGTCTTCGGGCAGCATCTCTTTCACAAACCCGGCAGACGAGGCAATGTCTCAACGCCTGGTAAATTTCTCGAACCACTTAATTGTTAATAAGTCCATAACTTCATGGTGTATACAATAACATGATGTCCTGTTGCAGGAAGCATTGACTTCCGCATCTTCCCAAGGTTCCTTCGAAGTAGACAGGGAGAAGGATGTACTATCTACCACAGGAAACAAGGAGCACCGGGTCGCCGCGAGCGTTGGGGTTTACGTACCTTGGAGGGATGGATTCCCACACAACTCCGACACATATAGGAGTAGGAAGAGATCCAAGGACCAGCATGACGCTCGGTTGGAACATGTGATTATTAAAAAAATTTAAGAACAAATAACAAACTTGAACCAAGTAAATCAACTCATGCAGGCGCAAGCCGCCTCATTAATTTGGGAGCAAGTCTGCCGACATCGAGTAGCGTCGCGTCCACACATAATTCGGACATGACGACGTGCAATTACCGATCGACGACATCGAGGTAATGTACATCTCTGGAATGCTCCAAAGATAGACCTATAGGACGCCTTAGCTAATTGTGTACCGTTTTGTAGGGGCCGACGCCCTGCAAGCTCCAAGTGCGGATGGTTGGGTCGATTCCTTTTGAGGTTTAGGCGGTATGGTGTATCCATACCGGGGAAGAAGCGATCTGACGGTGCCCGGTGGTGCGAGGTTACACCAGTGCAGTGGACATGGTACATGACAATTTCATGGCCATCCCGCTGGAGATTCCCCCGAACGAAGAAATCAGAACACTAGGGGATGCCACACACACTTTTATCCTGTAACACCCTGACTATAAGGAAGTCAAGATGTCACCTACAATCACTACTCTTCAAATGAATAACATCAAATCGCATGAAAAGGCGAAGCGAGTATTATGAATATATGGAAACAAGTATTCATCCTCAAGTCTTAATCAACGAAATGGAAGTAAACAGTTCAGCAAGATATGGTAAACAAGGCCATGATGGCTTATTACAATGCAACACAAATCATAATTAATGATGATAAAAGTCCTCAAACTGTTTGATATATGATAGTGAGTGCAACGTGATGAACTACCCTCCACAAGATCATTCTTCCTTGTCATTTACCTAAATAAGACAATAAAGCAAGAATGAGCCAAAGACTCAGCAAGCAACTGTATGTAACCAGCAAGCATACAATGAGCAATATATCACAAACATAATTTGAACAACTACTGGAAACGAATTTATGAATGGATGAAGTGGAATGGTGCATTGAAGGAAATGGACATAATGCAGCATATACCGGTATAGCGAGTGAAGCACCCGTCGGTGTTCACTTAAAGTATTAAATATGAAGAGCGTTTCATCGATCGTCCAACGTGGCCCACATTGGAATGGTGGACTCACGTAACGTGGCCCACATTGGAATGGTGGACTCACGTACCCATCTTGGAATTGATGGGATTTCAAGTGCCCATACTGGAATTGATGGGTCTTACCAAAATAATGTATGCATGTCATGATGATCCCATGTCAATATTGAATAGTAATCATAAATGAAAAGAACACATGGCATTCATCTACAAATACGAACAAGTGTAAGCATTCATTCACACATCATACATGACATCAAACATTGAATACAAATTACTTGCCTGCCGCGCTGCAACGGGTTGGGAGGTAATTGAGATACCCCTCCACTCACCGCTTCACCGCCTACAATATAAAATAATGGAAATGAGGACAAGCGAGTATGGAAATGCTACACGTGTCCTCCCTCAATCTCTAACCAAACTAACCAAATAAAAGTTCAATTTGATCAAATTACCCAAACCGTTCAATTATCCCTAATCTGGCAGTTTTAATAGAAAATTCACCAATAAAAAACCGTAAGTCCAAAAGACCTGAAACCAGTGCTCAAATTTTCTTAACTTAACTGGCTACAAAACTCTAGTTGATGGTAAACTCTAATTCGGCCAATACAGATGTCTAACCATCCAATGAAAAACTACAACTGCAATCTGCCCAGAATTCTGAACAGCCCTAAAGAACATGCTCTAACTTTTAAACCACTGATCTAAATAAAGTGATTTTTATCAGCCTGGAAACATGGTGAAATTATCTTCAAAAACCTAGTTGGGTGGCCGACCTGATTCTGACTCTAACTAGATCAAAACCTAAGTGCAACCGACTATACCCAGCAGTTTTGACAGACAGACCAGCACTTAGTAAAACAGTCATAACTTTTAATCTACTGGGTCAAAATTCGTGATCCAGGTGCCAAAAGAAAGCTAATGAAATAAGGAACAAAACTCTAGAAGGAGAAAACCTCCAATTCTACCTCTAAGGCACCCAAAACCGAGTTGCAACATACTGTACAGAACCGATCTATTAACAGAGATTACGCGATACTACCAAAAACATTGAATCGACAACTCTAATGCAATCAAACAGCGATGGGGTCTCTCGTTACCCTTGTAGACCCGAAGAACGACGAGGAACAACTTCCCAAAGGTTGCTCCTCTCCTTCAATGGCCGGCCCCAAATCAGCGAACCAGTGGATGCAAGCGCCGCGGGAAGAACCAAGAAGAACGCGTGGAAGACCGGGTGTGCAGCTCGGGGATCTCAATGGCAGCCACCAATGGAGGGCGCCTAGGAGGAGGGAGGAAGAGAGGCGGCACAAGGGGAGGAGAGGCGGCTTGGGGAGGAGGAGGAGGAATAGGGTTTTGGGGGAAGTGGTGCCCCCTTTGGCCCCTACTTGGTGGCGGCCCACTATGGGCCTCTGGGTGTGACTGCGGCCCGGGTTGCTGACATTAACGTATACCCCGACGATTGGAATTTTCTGACGAAAACAAATTCTTTTACTCTCTCCGACCGCTTTCTTTCTACCGAACAATTCCGGAGTATTACATATCCTGTGGCCAAAGAAGGACATCGCACTGGACCCTTCAGTGACGCGATATCGACAAGACCCTGCCTCTCCAGTAGGACCCTCGATGAGTCCGCCTCAACCAAAGCTTCAGAAGGCCGCCACATCGCTTCCCGTCGAGAAGACGACGAAGGGACAAGAAAATTGTGTCACCATATCGGTCCCTGAGGCGTCTCACGGGAAGACGTCCCTCAGCCGCCTCGTTAAGGAGAAATCAAAATCGAAGAACATTAAGGCACCTCCCAAACCCGTGAAATACTCCCTCGGAAGTCCGTTGGTCTCCGGCGCAGAAATAAAGAGCCCATGACTAGCTTGTCAAGCTTTGCATGATTGGTACTTGCGCAAGACCCGAGAGAAGGGGGGCCATACTGGAATCACCGTCATATACGGGAGGGAGCAGTTTCTCCACGAGCCTGGCCACTTCGTCGTGGGCTTCAAAGACTTATTTGACCTATACAACCTAACTGCCCTCGACGCCTCACTTCTATGATGCTGGACACTGTAAGTGTATACAATCAATTTCTACACTCACGTGATACCGATAAATATCATAACTCATTGCTTATGTACAGATAAATTATGAAATGTGCCTGTCGAATCAAAGAATCGGTGGGTTTCCTCGACCCACACGTGGTCTCTGAGCAAACAATCAACCAAGACGTATCCTACGTTGAGAATTACATAAAAATGGGATTGCTTGCTCTGGACGACAAGGACTACATAATGGTGCCCTATAACCAGAAGTAAGTGCTTCAATATTTGCTATACAAATTACGTTTCAACACAGGTTTATGACTATAGCGACATACATGAGTAGGTTCCTCTGGATTCTTGATTCTTGTGCCAAAGAGGAACATGGTATTGTACCTTGATTCTCTACTCAACAAAAATCACGACTTCACCCTTCTTAAAGGAATACTCGACGGGTATGTTCATTTCCTCCGCACATAACTCTATTGTAGTCTTCCTTCGTTTGAAATGGACAAGGATAACTTTTTTGAATCATGTAGGGTGTTAATCGGCTATGTTGCCGAGGGAGGTTTATACAAGGAGCAGCGCCACAGCGACTCACGGGATGTGATTTCGATGCGCTACAACACAATAATCATATATCATACTCCGTAATATTGCGTCTCGGTATTGTACATATATATGTAATTCTATTTTGCGGTCTGCTTGAAAAAAAACGAGATCACCTATCGCATTCTCGTATGCCATCGTATGCGACTATTGATTACTTCTAGGGCCTTACGATCCTAGGTTTGTCAATCTCGTAATAATTATCTCCTAATTATAAATTTAAATATATATGCTTACTACTTTACTCCTGCTAGCGACAGGGCTTGTACATAGAGTTAAATGCACTCGAGATGGACGGGTCATGCACATTCGAGGGAGCTCGTGGTTTCATAAAGCGGACATAGTTAACACCACGGAGAGTTTCACGCCGTCGACACCGATGAGCGACCTCGAAACAATTGATTCAATATTGTAATTCACTTTGGTGGTTGTAATTCAATTTGTAACTCTAGCGACAATATATACTTGAAACATTCTTTTGTAATTGATTTTGAGTTAAATGATCACTTTGAGTTGTCAATAATTATCGTGATATGTTTACGCTTGCTAGTTTTGAGAGGGCATGGCTAGCAATTCCACGAGGCTAGCTGAAAATACGATAAAAATTAATTAGGTCTAAAGACTTATCACAGACGGTTCTAACCACGAACCGTCTGTGATACTACAGAATCACAAATGGTTCGTGGTTGAAACCGTCTGTGATAAGAGTTATCACAGACGGTTGAGTCTGTGATACTACAGAATCGCAAACGGTTCGTGGTTGGAACCGTCTGTGATAAGAGTTATCACAGACGGTTTTTCAACCGTCTGTGATAACCGCCTGTTATCACAGACATAAAATTCGAGCAGTTCAAAAAGCGAATGCAGTGATGACTGTTACGAACCGTCTGTGATGAGCTTTTCTGTAGTAGTGACCTCAAATTTCTCATTACTTGGCTACAACGTAGACCAAGCCTCAAGGATCAAAGAATGATGCAAATGCATGATGCAATATTTAATTTAACTTTTACAACATTACCATGTCATCCTCATCGTAATTGCATCAATATATCGTAATCACATTTAAGCAATAATAACCTCACCATGTAATCCCCATGGTAGTTGCATCATCAACGCAATCTTACTCTTTTCATCAATAATACCATAACACCAAAAATAACTTACTAAAATATTATTTTATCTCATGGCAATAACTCAACAAGACAATGTCAAACATGCGTTAGCACCCTTATACAAGTACTTGCCTCAATTGTGCAATGTATGTCGATGAGAAGAGGGCGCTATCCTCGGAATCATACCGCCACCTGATCATATAATAAACATACTAAGGAGACCATCCAATTGCACACAATGATATCAATAAAACTAAATAAACATATCTGCTCCTATTTGCAACCCGAAAACGATATCTTTCTTTGCCAAATATCATTCTGTCCAAAACATAACAACCACTTTAGAAAAATCATACTTTTGATTTTTAGCTCCAAAAAAACATGAACTTGGGCTTTCTGGAATCTACACACATATACCCACATTTTCTCGGTGATCGAAAGTTCAGATTATTTCATGTAAACCCTTGTTTTTAACTCCTAAGACAGATCTATCATCTTTGATAATATCGAAATAGAAATTCCATAACTTTTAATTGGTTCATCCAAAAACAGTGATCTAAGTAATTATGCAATATACAGGGAATTAGCTTCCTAATAAATTTAGTCTAATTTTTCCATCATGCAATAAATTTTGCTAACATAATATTTTTCCCCGACTGTCCCCAACAGAAAGACAGAACTGAATTGTATGATTCAAAATTCCATATCTCCCGTTATACTTGTCCAAAAAATATGATCTTCGACTCTATGGAATCATTTTAAAGCTATCTATCTAAGTAATGCAGATCAAAAGTTCAAATTTGTCCATTTTGAAAACTTAATTTGTAAAACTATGTTTGCTGTCCGAAACCCGGGAACTGAACAGACACTCGGATTGTAAAAATAATAACTAATTATCTGCTCATCCAAATAATGCAAACCAAGACTTTCCAGAAATCCATTGAAATTATCTACTTATATCTAGGAGAAACAAATCCCTAATTTTGCATTGAACTAAATCAAATATATGGATCAACCGAATGGCAGATTACTGATCCACTAACAGCAGGGAACCGATTTGATATTCGACAACAATTCGCATAGAAAAAAAAATTAAACTAGCTATTGGAGAATCAAAAATCACCCTAGACGACCACGTTGGACTCCGCTGAAATCCTCGTGAGTACTTCCTTTCCCCTTTCCCTTCCTTCTTCCTCTTCCTTTCTTCTTCTTCTTCTTCTTCCTCCTTCCTGTCCTTCTTTCCTCCTCTCCTCCTCCTCTTGGCATACCAGTAGGGAAGGGGAGTGCTATAGTACCCCCATGTGCTACAGTGTGGTGGTGCTATAGTACCAAGGGTGGTGGTACTATAGCAGGTGCTAGGGTTTGGTTGATCCCTCCCCCTTGCCTTCTAGTGGACAGTCATGGGCTTTGGGTCACAATGACCAGTTTTCTCCCCACTTAAAAATGGTTGGCAGCCCATTCTTTTCTGAAAATTCTGAAATTTTCTTTCTAATTCGATTTCATTTTAGTAGTAATCACTTATTTATTTTATGTTTAAACGGGATATTATACCCACCTCCTCTAAAGTGGCACCACCGCCCCTTGAGCTCCTTCCTTGCCGCCGGCCACCGCCCCACCCCTATCTCTCTCCGATGATGATTTTGCCAAGCCTTGTGCGTCATATCGCGTTCCCAGGCGTCCTCCACCATTCCCGCTCTCCATTCGGCCAAGGAACCTCCGTGGATTCACGCTGCCGCTGCCCCCTCTTCTCCGGTGCTGGTCGAGATTGCCTGCCGCCTCAGACAACCTCCGACCTCCCCACATGACCCGACGAGCTCCACTTGAGGTCAACATGCCCATGCGCAACCTTGTTTTGGAGGGCATCACCGGAGAGCCGCCACCACCATGCGCCCGCTTTGCCCGAGCCACCGCCACGGGTCGCTCAGCCCATGCTACCGCGACCCGGAGAATCGCCGTCGCCATGCGTCTATTCCACTCGAGCCACCGCCACCGTGTCGCTCCGCCGATGGCCCTGCACACGGAGAACCGCCACTTCTCCGGAGTTCCGCTTTCCCTGTTGCTGGCTGCCACCGTGCCTACTTTCGCCGTTAGTGCCAACCGCCCTCGCGCCTTCTCTCTTTCTTTCTTCCGGTGTCTCTCTTATACTTGGGACCCACCTGTGATCATCTTCATCTCTTTCTTTCTTTCCCACTCTCACCAATGACTTATAGATCCCACTTGTCATTCTTTAATTTCTTTTATTGATCCACCCCAACAAAATTCCCTGGAATATTCCTTTTTCTCTCAGTTTTCCATTTTCGACAAACTTTCAAATATCCGTTCTCCTTCGTTCGAACACCGATTCAGATGATTTAAAATTTTAAAGTCATATAAATTCAATATATATCCATCAGAACTAATTTTATAATATTTTGATTTTATTTGGATTTATTAAGTTTATTTGTCTCATTTCACGTATGTAGAGTTCGACGTTGCCGATGTAAGCTTGGACCAATATGAAGGAGTAACTCCTACCTTCAACAAATGCAAGTCTCCTTTGATCATGTTGTACCTATTTTTAAAAATCATATTTTATTTTATTCAAATCTATTATGCATTGCTATTTACATAAAACGATGATTTCAGTTCTTCCCAACTTGATTATACCCTCATTTGATATCCATGAAAAATTGTCACCCTAGTATAGAAAATTCATGGTAATGATAACATTATTAATGGATTAGTATAATACGATAGAATTGCTTTATCGGTCATGATCATCCTATGGTTGGAATGGAACAATCCCGCCGAATTAAATTACTAAGTTATAGCATTACGCTCGTAGGTTGTAGTTGATAGGTGTTCTCTTGATTATGGTAAATGTACTTTCATATATTGAGATGTGCACATTATGGTAAATTTACTTCTATATCTTGGGTCGTGTAGCATAGTAAGTAAATTTTCATGTCTATTGGGGCCTTGTGCCAAGCGTGGTAGTCGACGTCCATGTTTAGGCAGGTTTTCCCCATATGGCGAGTTCCAGGTCGATGGTAGTTGACGTCCATGACTTGGGACAAAAATCATTGGGCGGGCTGATGTTAGAGCAAAGTAATATAAAAGCCTTGTGATAATAACTTAGTCGCACGCCCATGGAAGCATGTCATGGTCGGCATTTCAAGTTGATTATCTCATATGGGTCAAGCTGTACAACCTCTGCAGCTTGTAAAACTATTCGGAAGCCATGCCCACGGTCAAGGGCGGGCAAAGTGCACTTTCATATGGTAGATTTTGGTTTGGTTTTCAAAAGAATAAACTTTGGGAATCCGGTGAAGTTAGAACTCTTGGATTGTTATTCTGGCAGCTGGAGCTAGTTGGGCAGCTAGAGCCCTATCCTTTGAACCCTAGCTGATAGAGCCTTAATACAAGTGGTTGGTAGCTAGAAGCATCACTAGTGAAATAATTAATTTAATTATTGAAACTGCTTTTGTCAAATGTTGCTTTATAAAAAAGTATAAAAACTCAAAATATTGCTTTGTGCAAAAGAACCATAAAAGCCCCATTTGTTAAGCCTTACATATTGAATTTTCCTCAAGACTTGCGGAGTACTTTATGTACTCACGTACTACACTCAAAATATATCTCAGAAGCCTTCAACAATGCTGAGGAGGATTACGATGTCTACGCCTATGGCTTTGATGAAGGTCATCTGGAGTACTAGGCTGCACTCCCAGTGGAATGCTGATGGGAAATTTGATTTGCTACCACTCAAAGTTTATCTTTTGTTGTTTTCGCTGTTGTAAAACTTGGTCATGTGACCTTTATTGTAATAAGTGGCCATATGGCCGATACTCTATTATTTACTTTTATTTTGAATCGTGATTCAAATTTGTTATCAACGTTGTATCCACTGTGTGCACTAGCTACAGATCTGGGACTGGTGTAGAAATACACAGAGGGATCGATTTCAGAAATTCGGTCTCTACATATATTGCACCACCGTTGAACATGTGGCATCACATGTGAGCATGACCTATGCAGAAGAAGTGGCTTATTGCAGGTACATATGCAACTAGCGTGACAAAGTGTGCACTCGTCGATGATCCTCTAGTTGTTCGTCCTGCGATGTCCATTCTCCCTACAAAGTACCTCAAAGTGACCCTCCCTTTGTAACACCCTGGCTATTCGGAGCCAAGATGCTACCTAAAGATACAACATACCATCAAATTGCGGAATAATGTTCAATATGCCTCTAATCAGACAACAATACCATGGTAACGAGGTGAAAATAACCAATTCATCAATGGTGAATAATCAAGGAACTAATTATGGAACGACATGACATGAAGTCTAAACATTACTTATTACAGTTCATCTCTCATCAAAGATTAACATAGTTGAATCCAGTAATAAAAATATAATGTAATGAACTGTGTGTAACGTGCTGGTCTACTCCCTCCCATTAACATTTTGATCAACAAGGGTGAGTCGAAACTCAGCAAGTACAATAAACAATTGAACATACCAGGTTATGAACAAGTCAGTCATATTACGAATTAAGAATTAATCTATGAAAACTTATGTATATGAATGGAATGAATGGATGCATTGAAAGGAATGGACAAACACATGCTCATACCGGTATAACGAGTGAGACACCTGTCAGTGTTCAATTAAGCCCATACTTAACAAAGTCCAGGGACCAAATTACCGTATGAAGAACGTTTCATACGGGTGTCCGAAACTGCCCACATTGGAATGGTGGGTCTTACATGCCCATACTGGAGTTGATGGGTCTTTACAAATCCACTCCCGTGGAATGCATATGAACAACACATGAATTGAATGAATATATGCAATGAATTTTATCACTTTCTTCCTCATGGATTATCAAATAGGAACGGAATGTACATCATTGAATATGAACATGGATCATCAACTCATCGGCACAACAACCAACAGCGAGCGTTCCATAGAAATCAATATATCTTAACACATTGGAATTGCATGTAATGAAATATGAATATTGATTAACATCTTTGATTGAAAACATGGATCATAGAAATATTAGCATGAACACAAACACACATCATTCATCAATGTAAAGAATTTCAATGTACTTGCCTTTCGCATTGCGACGCGTTAGCAAGCAACGAAGGTGTTCCCACACGCGATGCCTCGCCGCCTACACAAGTATGATCCCAAAATAAGAATAACGTGGCATGGCTTAGGTACGAGAGACCCACACTATCCCTTCCACTAACCAACACAAACCACAAATACAAACGGATAATACTCATTTCAGCCATCTGCCCAACCAACTGGACAGCAGTACAAATAAAATCATAAATAATTATCTGGGACTCTAAATGACCTGGAACCAGTGCCCAATGAAAATTAACGCATAACTCTACAAAACTCTAGTTGACGGGTTTCTTTGATTCGGCCAAAACAGTTGGCTAAACCGCAGTTGAAAACAACTGACAAACATCTGTCCAGAATTCAGAACAGCAGTAAAGAAAATGATGTAACTTTCATTCTACTTATCCAATATAGGTGATCTTTATCAACTTGGAAATATTATTTAAAGGGATACAATAACCTAGTTGGTTGGAAGTTCTGAATCTGACTCTAACTAGATCAAAACCGAGGAAAACCAACAGTCCCCAGATCTCAGATAGACAGAACAGCGTGCGGTTAAAATTCCATAACTTTGGATTGCCAACTCTAAAAATTGTGTTCTTTATCAACTTGGAAATATTACTAAATTATCTACAACATTCATTTTGGTTAGCCATTCTGATGCGGTCTCTAAATAATTCATAATGGCCAGACAAGCAAACTGCCAAATCCCGTCAGCTCTCCTGAACAGTCTCACGAAAAGGGTCATATCTCCTGAACCATAACTCCAAATCAGATGATCTCACTGCCTAAAGAAAGCTAAGACCAAGGGCTATAATTTTATAAGAGGTGGACAGATCAGAAAATATACGAAACTTACCCAAATCTGACGAACAAATCTGACGCAGGGGGAGGAGAAGGTGGCGCACGGCAGGGAGGAGTGTGGCGGCTCCAAGTGGGGGAAAGGGGGAGGGGGAAGGGGGTTTAGGGTTTTTGGGGGAAGGTCATCCCCCCTTTGGCCAGCCCCCTCTTGGGCCACATGGGCCGTGGCCCAATGCCCAGGTTGTCGGGAATTCGCGGAAACCCCCCTGAGATCACTGAAAATTGTAATCCCTGTTTAACTCCTTCTCTCGAATACTCTCATATTCGCCCGAATAAATTTTGGGGTATTACATTCTACCCCCCCTTAAACAGAATTCGACCCCGAATTCTATCTGCCGTTCTACTCAAAGGGCATCAACAATTAGCTTGCGGGACTCCAGCTCCCATGTCGCTTTCCGCTCGGTCTGATGCGTCCACCATATCTTTACTAACTAACATTTTACGTTGTATTATTCATCCCGATATTTTCGGAACCACCCCACAGGCAGGACTCGATAGCACGGTCTAACTCGATGGTCTGACTCGTGGTTCGATGGTTCTAATGAAACCTCCCGCTCCAGATGCCTCAAGTACTCCCTCGACACTGGGTGGCACAAAACATTGTATACCCTGCGCCCGGACACGAGACGGTCCTAGCGAAACTCCACCTTCCAAAATCACTGCAGCTTACTGTAACACCCTGGCTATTCGGAAGCCAAGATGTCACGCAAAATTATCAAACTACTAAGGATAGCATTACAGCTGGATTATACAGATTCAATCAACAATAATTTCTAAAGAATGACAATAAGCGATCACGATTCATGGAAAGAATGGATAAACAATTATAATACCACGAGCAGTCAAGCAATACCAAAGTTGGATTATTACAAATCTGAAATTTAATTAATAAGTTGGCTTGGTGAAAGGTAATAATAATTATTACGGTTGGATAAAAGTGAAGTGCGATTATGCGAACTACCCCACCAAATCATCTTGTCTTCTCCTCAATTACCTAATTAAAACATACAAAGCAAGGGTGAGTCGAAGACTCGGCAAGTGCATACAAGAATAATCAAACATAGAGTGGACAACACAAACCGGTGGAATTACGAACAAATCTTGGAACACATATACGATTGAATGGAATGAATACATGAATGGATGGAATGAAAGAATGCATTGAAGGAGAGCGGACTTTTCACACGTTTATCGGTATAAATAGTGACACACCGTCGGTGTTCACTTAAGCCCGTGCCATGCAATGCGAGGATCCAATCATCGTATGAAGAACGTTTCATACGGTGTCAAGTTGCCACATTGGAATGGTGGTCAACGTTGCCCACATTGGAATGGTGGGTCTCACATGCCCATATTGGAATTAATGGGACTTAATCAAGTTTCCACTCCGTGGGCGGCAAAGGAAATATGTGTGCATGGAATGAAATGCATAACTTGAACTTCATCTCAATTTATCACGAAAGAAAGTATTGAAATCTACCACATCATGCTCAAATCACAGGAATACTCATAAGTTACCAAATTATCATGCATTCATCAAATTCACACAAGTTAAACATTGCACTTGCCTTCCGTCTTTGTGGCGTATTGGGAAGCAACGAAGGTGTCCTTCCACTCACCGCCTCACCGGAACTTATCCAAATCGGCGAACAAAATTGCACTACTAGGGGAGGAGGGTGGCGGCGGTTGGAGAGGGGAGGGAGTGGAAGGGAGAGGGTGGGGCGGCTAGGGTTGGGAGGACACCCCCATTGGCGGCCCCTCTTGGGCCTCTTGGGTTTTGGCCCAAGGCCCGAGTTGCCGATATAGCTGAAAACCCCTCAAATAATGGAATTTCTATTCTTTCAAAGTGCATTTTCCTCCCAACTTCTTCTCAATTCCATCGATTTGATTCCGGGCATTACATTCTACCCCTTAACGAGATTCGACCTCGAATCTTTGCAGCGATCTACTAGAAAGGAAATGTGGTGGGAAAAATTAATCATCTTAAACACGTGCACAGAATCGAGCAGATCTGATCTTGCTTTCACATGCGAGACTCTAGCTCTCAAGTGTCCTCTCTCTCGGACCAGAGGAACCTCAACACAAATATGTAAAACGACGACTGACCTAATGCTCGGCTGAACTTTCAGGTTCACTTATTAGAAGAGGATCGAAGGTAAGACCTTACGTTGGTCAACATCTTTAACTAAATCTCAAACTTTGAATGGCTCACTTGTCCACTTAGCCCCGAGCGCAGCAGACGTTACGTGCTTCAGCATATGGATCCGAGACGGTCAATGCGATATGCTAACTTCCCAATTTACGCAACCTTACGAAACAAAGATAATCCAACTGAAAATAGAGAGTCCTCATCGCATCTACGCAATACTAACTCTCCACCAAAAGGTTAGATTCTAAATTTGACAATTCATCTCGAAAACAAATCCATTTTACAACCAAAGGAGAAATCACTCAAATGCCCCAAACCAAAAACTTGCGGTTTGCCTGAATTTGGAAAGAATCAACACGCCAACACAGCACCAACTCAAATTGCAGAAAACACAAGTCAACGACACAAAACTCAAACGAGAATCAAGAAAATAGATCATTATCCCACGAATCATTCTTTGCCACAGTCCCTCGCTTCTAGGAATAAAATTTCTCTCGAACCTTGAAATTCGAATTCACTGACTACCACATGAGCTTAAACCTCTTAGTTAAACATCCTCAAATTATACTCAAATTGAAATACATCATCCACACCTCTGTGGGGAGGCTCCATTGAATCCTCCGAATACTCTATGCATCTCATTCTACTTAATCAACCATAATTTGATTGAAGGCACCCAAAGCGTCACAAAAATAGATCCCACTGTAACACCCTGGCTATTCGGAAGCCAAGATGTCACGCAATTACATTACTTCTAATTTTTCAAGAATAACTCAGAATCCTCAGTACACACGCTCATGTACTACATCAAAAAGATTCTATCAATGATCATTCCACCGCCTCGAAACTCCTTTATTCCACTTTCTCTACACACACTCATTGAGTGACCAAAGGTCTAACATAACAATGCAAACCAGTTTAACCTCCAAGATCTCTACCACAAATTTCAATTATAACATATAGGAAATCAACGGATTGACTCTCAACATTTTCCCCAATTCTAACATTCTCACTCATTTGCATCCTTAGAAATTTCCGCCTAATCTCGCATCATTATCCAATTGCATTGCTCTATAGAAGTAATCAAGGTTTCCATACCTTCGATAATCACCGACCTTTCAATCATGAACTGAAGTTCCGAAATTTCACTATACCATAGATTCTACTCGATCGTAACACTTTTGGACTTACTTGAAACCAAACATTCCGTGTGAATTAATTTTTCCCCAAGAGATACAGATCAAAACCATTCTACATTCTACTACTCCTCCAATAACTTGGTAGCAAAATATCACCGCTACGATTACTCATCTACCGACAAGCGGTTGCCAAACTTACCCTTTGCAAACACTTTGCAACCCAAAATTGTGATCCTTTCTCAAAAGGAAGAGCGAACAAAGATAAGTTTATTCACACAGAAAGACGTTGCTCATCACGGCGGCGAAACCAAAAGAAATATTACGATAAAGGTGATCTTGGAAAGCAGCGAGTTCATAATTGGAGGCACACATCCTCAAAAGAGAATAGCAAATAATAGTGACACGAAAGAAAGATATTACGTTTGAAATTCGCCATCTCTTGAGCGGAAAGAGCAACAAATTTAGGGGCGCTTCAAATAACCACAAGATTTAATTAAGAATCGATAAGATCCTTCAGCAGATCAACTTGCTCAAAGCAGTTCACCTACTTGGGAAACCACGAGATCCAAATGTTCTCGACCATAAAACTCAAACATTTCCCTTTACAGATTTCACGGAAAGCAAGCGGATTAACCGTCTCGAAGAGATCAACGAAAATCTTCTTTGATTGCAACCTCACTTTGCGAACTCAAACCGAGGAGCCTTTCGGACTAAATCACACGAAATCTTTAAGAAGCAATAGGTTAATCCAATTCCTCAAGTTACCCAAAATAATTTCAGTTACCAGTGGATTCACGAGCTCCAAGGTACCGCGAAAGCTAAACTTGAAATATTCTTATTTGAGCGATGTCACCAAAGCGTCAGTTTACTACGGTATTAACATCGGGCACATAACAACACTTAGAAAACATTTCGAAAGACCCACGTGGAATGAATGGGTTGAGTCCTTCTCGAAAGAAGAGGCAAATAGAAACGATCTTCACCAACTGAAAAATCACTTACCACTTGCAAGGAACACAGAACTCAGGGGAAAACCAATTAGGCAACGAACTCAGAAAACATATGGGAAGTGCACAGTTGAAAACATAGGCCTCACAAAAACAAAATATCAGACCTTAACCGTTAGGAACAAACGGGTATTCAAGATCAAAACACCCGCATCACGGAAGAACTATTATAATTTTTCAACATATCGCTTTACTCGACAAACTATGTTTACCACAAAGAACTTGGATTCCCCAAAAGAGCATGAACACAAAACTAAAAATTTAATCATTTTAGAATTATTACGAAAGGCGGACAACTTTCTTTCTTTATAAAGGAATCAACATTACCATCACATTACTGATCATGTCAATAAACCTTCTAAAGGAACATGGCAAATCGTGTTATAGAAATTTTTCAGCATCAAATGGAATTGTAATAACAACTTATTCTAAAAAGGAAACTTAGTACGAAGACCACAAAGCTGAAACAAACCTCTCACGCAACTCCACCATAACATTAGAAAAGGATTTCGACACTTTTTTTTTCAAGAGAGGTTCTAAACTCCAACATTCCAACTACTCCAAAAGAAATGATTAGAGTCAAGACTTTCTTCGATAAATTTTGTAAAAGCTAATTCCCGTTCCCCAAAATACCAAACGGTTAACCAGGTCCCCTTAATCAACAAGTGAGATAGGACCCTTACAAAAAAAATAATCTTGTCAATAATATCGTGTACAAGTAGCAAAGAGAGCTCGATGTCGTAAAGACAAGAATTGTTTTGAAAAACATCTAGGGACCAATAGGAACCCGTAGCCAACCGATTTGTTTGATTACCATCTCCGACTTAATCACCACAAGGCACCCCAAAGGGTTTTAACACTAATCCTCGAGAAAAGAGATCGTTAAACTTCAAGGCGGAATGATCCAAAAGAAATACATGGAGCCAATGCTTCCTCGTGTTAACGAACTTGCAATGAAAACTCTCATTATACAAACTATCAAGCGAGTAAGCGAGTCGCTATTTTCCAATGAGAAGGAAGGAACAAACATAGAAATATCAATATTGCCAATGTCAAAGATCATTTAAAATAAAATAAATTCAACACTGAAAAATAATAATATTTTGAGAGAACCATTAAAGACCTATTGGATCTCATCAACTACCATGAATCATGAACCTAAGAGAAATTCATCAACTACCACCGGACAAGAATTTGTCAAAATCAGAAATCAAGGAAGAGAACCACTGTCTAAAGCATCCCAAAAAGAAATATGCAAGATCATTGTGCACTTGATAAACAACTTGCAAAAGAAATCGCCAATGCCCGAAACCCCAGCGAACACACGGGTTGAATTTTCCAACAGGTAAAAGCGAACTTCCGCGAAAGGTAAATCTTGCAATTTAACTACGCTCACGTGGGCGAAATATCACAATAGAAAGAACAATAATTGTTTCAAAGAACGATCGAAACCTCTGGAGATTGCCCACTTCATTATATCCCTCCATTCAAAAGAAATTCACGAACTATCAGAAACTACAACCAGAAAACCAGATACAAACTTGAGAAGGACAACAACTTCATCAATGAGCTCGGGCTTAACACGTAACTATGGAGCAGGGTAAGAACTTCTCTACTATTACAACACGAGCGAGTGGTGTAGCCAGCAAAACCGGGGCGACAACCACGAACTTCACCGCTCGGCGTCCGCTACCGATCGCATAACTAATGCAATCAATTATGAATATATAGGATCATCTCATGACAATCATAGAATAATTCATAGATATATAGGATATCACATCACGTCATAGATTAATAACAAGAAAGAAATGCGAAGCAATTCTATACCATACAACATAATGAACCAAATCACTAGAAATGCGGAAGCAATGGTTTCCCAAACCCCACCTCATCATGCACGATGTGTCATTTTAATACCTTTCTACTAACCACGGACCTAAAGCCCGCTCTGATACCAACTGTAACACCCTGGCTATTCGGAAGCCAAGATGTCACGCAAAATTATCAAACTACTAAGGATAGCATTACAGCTGGATTATACAGATTCAATCAACAATAATTTCTAAAGAATGACAATAAGCGATCACCGATTCATGGAAAGAATGGATAAACAATTATAATACCACGAGCAGTCAAGCAATACCAAAGTTGGATTATTACAAATCTGGAAATTTAATTAATAAGTTGGCTTGACTGAAAGGTAATAATAATTATTTTGGTTGGATAAAAGTGAAGTGCAGTGTGCCGAACTACCCCACCAAATCATCTTGTCTTCTCCTCAATTACCTAATTAAAACATACAAAGCAAGGGTGAGTCGAAGACTCAGCAAGTGCATACAAGAATAATCAAACATAGAGTGGACAACACAAACCAGTGGAATTACGAACAAATCTTGGAACACATATACGATTGAATGGAATGAATACATGAATGGATGGAATGAAAGAATGCATTGAAGGAGAACGGACTTTTCACACGTTTATACGGTATAAATAGTGACACACCGTCGGTGTTCACTTAAGCCGTGCCATGAAATGCACGGATCCAATCACCGTATGAAGAACGTTTCATACGGGTGTCCGAAGTTGCCACATTGGAATGGTGGTCAACGTTGCCCACATTGGAATGGTGGGTCTCACATGCCCATATTGGAATTAATGGGACTTAATCAAGTTTCCACTCCCGTGGACGGCAATGGAAATATGTGTGCATGGAATGAAATGCATAACTTGAACTTCATCTCAATTTATCACAGAAGAAGGTATTGAAATCTACCACATCATGCTCAAATCACGGGAATACTCATAAGTTACCAAATTATCATGCATTCATCAAATTCACACAAGTTAAACATTGCACTTGCCTTCCGTGCTGTGACGTATTGGGAAGCAACGAAGGTGTCCTTCCACTCACCGCCTCACCGCGGAACTTATCCAAATCTGACGAACAAAATTGCTGCACTACAGGGAGGAGGGTGGCGGCCGGTTGGAGAGGGGGAGGGAGTGGAAAGGAGAGGGTGGGGCGGCTAGGGTTAGGGGGAGGACACCCCCATTGGCGACCCCTCTTGGGCCTCTTGGGTTTTGGCCCAAGGCCCAGGTTGCCGCGATATAGCTGAAAACCCCCTCAAATAATGGAATTTCTATTCTTTCAAAGTGCATTTTCCTCCCCAACTTCTTCTCAATTCCATCGATTTGATTCCAGGGCATTACACTTACAAAAACAAACCTTTATTCCTTAGGCCACTCTTCTCTTCGGTACCAAATCACACAACCACACAAAACACCTGGAACTCTTGTTCCACGTCTCAATCAGTTCTTTCACTTTAACAAGGAGCACAACCATAAACCAGGAAGGTAAAGCAGAACTCGTCTTTAAACAACTATTTTGCAAACAGAACCCAACTTGAAAATAAAAGATTCTCATCGTAACCATGCATTAACAACTCCCTACCAACAGAATCAAATCCAAGGTTGAAGATTTATCTCGAGAACCTTTTCTATTTCCCAAGTAAACAATTTGCAAATAAACACCACGACAACCAAAGGAGAAATCACTCGAATGACCAAACCAAAAACTTCTTGCAGTTTGTCTGAGTTGGAAAGAATCAACATGCCAACACTGCTCCAACTCAAATTACAGAAAACACCAGTCAACAACACAAGACTCGAACGAGAATCAAGAAAACACCTCATTATCCGATGAAACATGATTTTCCACATTTTCTCTGTTCTAGGAATAAACTTTCTCTCGAATCATGAAATTCGAATTCATCGCATACCACATGAGCTTAAACCTTTTAATTGAACATCCTCAAATTAGGCTCAAACTGAAATACATCATCCACACCATTGTGGAGAGGCTCTATTGAATCCTCCGAATACTCTAGGCATCTCGTTCTGCTAATCAACATTAATTGATTGAAGGCACCCAAAGCATCACAAAATTGATCCCACCCAAACACATTACCTCTAATTTTCAAGAATAACTCAGAATCCTTAGCACGCACGCTCATGTACTACATCAGAAAGGTTCTATCAATGATCATTCCACTGCTCGGAAAACTTCATTATTCCACTCTCTCTACACACAATTATTGTGTGACCAAAGGTTTAGCGTAAAAGTTCAGAGCCCAGATTTAACCTCCAAGACCTCTACAACAAATTTTCAATCGTAACAGATTGGAAAATCTTCGGATTGAATCTCCAACATTACCACAATTCTAACATACTCACTTATTGACATCCTCAGAAATTCCCCACATAATCTCGCAATACTATCCAATTGCGTTACTCTATAAAATTAATCAAGGTCTCCATACCTTCGATAATCCCTAACCTTTTAACATGGACTGAAGTTCTGGAATTTCTCTATACCATAGGTTCTACTCAGTCGTAATACTATTCAGACTTCTTCGAAACCAAACATTCCATGTAGATCAATTTTCCTCCAAGAAGTACAGATCAAAACCAATTCATCTTCTACTACTCCTTCAATAGTTGTAACACCCTGTCTATTCGGAAGACAAGATGTCACCTAACAAGACAACCTACTATTCAATTCATAAGATTAACATCGCATTCAATGCTAAAGAAACGATTAACCATTATAACAATCTATAGCTTAATAACAGTTCATCTATAAATTTAAACGAGAATTAACCAAAGCGATAATAATGGACCTCCAAGTGACAATTATTACAGTCCATTACATTATAAATAAAACTGAAGAGATGTAAATAGAACTTTAACGAATGACTATTTATTTCATGTGGATGGAACGTCTCTGGACTACACCCTCCCGCTAGCAACCGTTTCACTGGAATTCACCTAAAAATAAATAAAAGCAAGAGTGAGTGAAACTCAGCAAGCACATCATATACATTCACATAGAATCTTGTATCGAAACAATCCACCAAGTACATCATTTACTTCATGAATTTAAGAAAGCACGGTATGAATGAATGAATGCATTGAAGGAGAATGGACTTTCCACATGTTTATACGGTATAACTAGTGACACACCGTCGGTGTTCACTTAAGCCGCTCTTAACAAAGAGCGGGGATCCAAATCCGTATGAAGAGCGTTTCATACGGAATGTCCAAACGCCTACATTGGAATGGTAGGTCTTACATGCCCATATTGGAATTAATGGGACTTAAACAAGTTTCCACTCCGTGGACAAAGAATGAATTATGTATGCATGGAATGAAAAAAACATAACTTGGCATTCAACTCAATGTATCATCGAATAAGGTATTGAACTCTACCACATCATACTCAAATCACAGGAATATTCATAATTTACCAAGTTAACATGTAATCAATGAATTCACACAAATTAAACATTTGTACTTGCCTTCCGTGTGGTGACGTGTTGTGAAACAACGAAGGTGTCCTTCCACCCACCGTCTCACCGCCTACACAAGTATTACCATGTATTACGGATAATCGAATATGGCACAGCTACAAGTGTACTACGATGCTCTCTAATCAACCCACTCCTCCCAAGGGTTCAATTTGACATCTACACTAAAAGTCCAGATTATCGTTCTACGGGCAGTTGCACAAGAAAATTCGCCATTAATTATCTGTAACTCTAAACGACCTGAAACCAGTGCTCACTGATTCTTAACTGATCAGGCTACAAAACTTTAGTTGGTGGAATCCCCTGATTCGGCCAAAACAGATGACTAATTAACTGCTAAACCCAACCCATCTACGTCTGTCCAGAAAACAGATCAGCAGTAAAGAAAATAGTGTAACTTTTAGCCTACTGATCCAAATGGAATGATCTTTATCAACTTGGAAAGATAATTTCGAGATCTACAATAACTTAGTTGGGTGAAGATTCTGATTCGGCCTCTATTTTGAACAAAAACGAGGACAAACCTACTGACCTCAGATTTCAGACAGATTGGACAGTTCGTATTCAAAATTCATATCTCCCAAACTACTGATCGGATTTTGCTCATCTTGGTGCCAAAAGAAAGCTAACGAAACCAGGAACAAAACTCTAGAAGGGCAAAACCCCAAATTCGGCCTCTAAAGTACCGTAACATGCCACGCAACATTCTGATCCAATCTGTAATTTCTGGAACTCTAATCCGACGTGAATCAATTGATCTCTACCGCAACAAAATCGATCAAACAAATAACCGGGGTGCTCGTTACCCTTAAAGACCCGTAGCACGATGAAGAACCACTCCCCACTGGTCTCCCTTCTTCTTCCTTGGCCGGCCACACCACAGCGAACAACCGGCGAAGAAACGACCCGCCGGAGGACAGATCGGAGGAGAAGCGCCGGGATCTTGGAGACCAACCGGGAGCACCAAGGCGGCCACCATGGGAGGCGGCGCCCAACCAGGGAGAGGGAGGGGTGGCGGCTAGGTGGGGAGGAATGGGGGCCGACTAGGGTTTGGGGGGAGTGGCGCCCCCCCTTTTATGGCCGGCCACTTCATGGGCGGCCCGCCCTCTTGGGCCTCTGAGTCGCGGATTGCGGCCAAAGTTGCGGAAAATCACGATAACCCCTGCTAAATAGAATTTCAGGCGAAAACTATTTCTTTTTCTCCTTTGACTTCTTTCTTTTTACCGAATGCGATTTAGGAACTTTTAAATCTCGTTTTCGACTAACTTCCAACTATACGAACTAGCTGGATTTATGAGGTATTACACTTTGTGTGTCACTAGTTATACCGGTATAAACATGTGGAAAGTCCATTCTCCTTCAATGCATTCATTCATTCATACCGTGCTTTCTTAAATTCATGAAGTAAATGATGTACTTGGTGGATTGTTTCGATCTGATATTCTATGTGAATGTATATGATGTGCTTGCTGAGTTTGACTCACTCTTGCTTTTATTTATTTTTAGGTGAATTCGGTGAAGCGGTTGCTAGCGGGAGGTGTAGTCCAAAGACGTTCCATGCACATGAAATAAATAGTCATTCGTTAAAGTTCTATTTACATCTCTTGATTTTATTTATAATGTAATGGTGTAATAATTGTCACTTGGAGGTCCATTATTATCGCTTTGGTTAATTCTCGTTTAAATTTATAGATGAACTGTTATTAAGCTATAAATTGTTATAATGGTTAATCGTTTCTTTAGCATTGAATGCGATGTTAATCTTATGAATTGAATAGTAGGTTGTCTTGTTAGGTGACATCTTGTCTTAGAATAGACAGGTGTTCTGATTGGTATCGAGCGGGCTTTAGGTCCGTGGTGAACAAAGTATTAAAATGACACACTTGTACCTGATGGGTGGGGTTTGGGAAATCCATTGCTTCGCATTTCTAGTGATTTGGTTCATTATGTAGTCTTGTAGAATTATTTGATTACTATCTCTCATGTTGTTAATATGTGATATGATGTGTTATCCTATATATATATATGGATTAATTTTATGATTGTTATGAGATGATCCTATATATTCATAATTGATTGAATTAGCTATGCGTATTGGTAGCGGACGTTGGCGATTGAGTTCGTGGTTGTTGTTCAGGTTTTGCGGGCTACACCACTTGTTCGTGGTATGAGAGTAGAGCGAGTTCTTACCTGTTCCATAGTTACGTGTTGAGCTGAGCTCATTGTTGAAGTTGTTGTCTTTCTCAAACTTGTATCTGGTTTCTTGGTTGTAGTTTCTTACAGTTCATGAGTTTCTTTTGGTAGGGTGTTTTGATGAAGTGGGCAAGCTCGGTAGATCTCTAATCATTCTTTGAAATAATTATTGTTCTTTCGATTATTGTGATATTTCTACTCCACGTGGCGTAGTTAAATTGCAAGATTTATCTTTTCACACAAGTTCGGTTTTACCTGTTGGAAATTGTAACTCATTTATTAAGCTTGGAATTTGGGCGTGGAAGATTTCTTTTGCAAGCTCTTTATTAATTGTGCATTGACCTTGCATATTTCTTTTGGGTTAATTTGAGAGTTGAAGTTTTATGCCTTTCTTATGAGAAGGAGAATGTTAAAACCCTTTTGTGATATGTTGTCATACTTTATCTAAGAGGTTCTATTTAAAAGTATTATGTGGTATGGTAGGAGTTATCGGGTTGGGTTAATATCTTGGTGCAAACCAATGACTCTTAGATAATGTCTTCAAAAGTCAAGTTAATTTTACCTTGGTAAATATTAACATCAAATAAGTCTTCTATTTGGATACCTAAAGAATTTGTACAAATGCTAAATTCAAGCGATTTTGTCATGCTAAATTGATGTTATAGGTATGAGGTAATGGATGGCGGTGGTTGTAATGACTTCCAAAATGTTATCTTATAATTATTCCATTGCTGAAATTTAAAGTTATTTCATTCCAATTTCGAACAAAGGTAGGACTATGAATGCTTCCATGATTAGATAATCATCGGTTGTTAGCATTAATAGTTAGAGTGCTAGGAGTGCGTGTAATCTTGGCGTTGAGTATTACTAAGGACAAATGAGCTAAATCTAATAAGTGATTTAATCTAGTATGTTTAAAGGGTTTGTCTTGTACTAGAGTGAGCTTGTTAAAAGAGGTTTGTTTCAGACTTTGTGGCTTTACGCACTTGATTTCTTTTCTAGAATAAGTTGTTATTACAATCCCATTTGATCTTTGGAGTTTTCTATGACACGATTTGTCATGCTTCCTTTAGAAGGTTTATTGATGTGATAGTAAGGTAAATTGATTGTTACGAGGCGTATGTTATTGGTCTTAATGAAATGTTCATAATATGAGGGTAATGTTGATTCTTTTATAGAGAAAGAAATTTGATTGTCTTCGTGATATTCCTAAAATGATCAAATTTCAAGTTTTGTATTCATGATCTTTTGGGGTTCAAGTTCTATGTAGTAAACGAGGTTTGTCGAGTAGCGCGTTATGTTGCGAAGTTATAATGGTTTTTCGGTGATCGAGTGCTTGATCTTGAATGCTCGTTTGTTCTTAATTGTTAACGTATGATATTCTCTTCTTGTGTGGCCCATGCTTTCAACTGTGGACTTCACTTATGTTCTATGAGTTCATTGCTTAATTGGTCTTCCCTTGGTCCTGTGTTCATTGCGGCGATAAATGATTTTCTAGTTCGTGAAAATCGGTTCTATTTGCCTCTTCTTTTGAGAAAGAATCACCCATTCTTTTCACGTCGGTCTTTGAAGTGTTTTCTAATTGTTGTTGTGAGATTGATGTTAATACTTGTAGTAAATTGATAGCCTTGGGTGATATCGTCCAAATGAGAGTATTTCAAGTTTTGCTTTAAGTGGGCTTTTGGAGCTCATGAATTATGTAGTAGCTGAAATGAGTTTAAACAAACGGCGTATTTGAATGTTCTATCAATTATCAAGTGATTCTTGTGATTTGAGATTTAGGCTCCTTAGCTTGAGTTGGCAAAGTGATATTCCAATCAAAGAAAATTATTTCTTTTGTTAAAGGGAAGAGTGTAGTAGAGGTATTGAGATTGGATTTTTATTGTTTGAGATTCGATATTATCTTCTTGTGGGACTTGTGACCTTAGTTGTGGCCTCGTCTTATGTTTTTTTGAGTTCTTTGCTAATTGCCTACTTCTTACGGTTTTGTGTTTACAAATGAGTGGTAAGCGTTTTCTAAATCTTGAAAAATTATTTCCACATACCTCTTCTTTTGAGAATGGAGGAACTGATTCGTTTTTCAAGTGTCTTCTAAAGTGTATAGAGACGACTAGATAGTGGTGGTCAAGTAAATTATTTTGTGAGGCTTGAGTGCCAAATTATTTAAGGTGCTTAAGAGGAAGAAATGGTTTCATGCTAACATTCTCATAGAGTTTGATTTAAATAAAATGGTTCTCTTTGGAGCTAAACTTTTACGTTGTTGCGATTATCGAATTTATAATGAATTGTCATCCAATATCTTCTTGATCTTGTTAGTGGATTACTAGAATATCAAAAGTTTGGGGATCTTGATCGATTGTTTAAAGTATTGGGATTGTGTAACTTACAAAGGTGAGCAAGTGAAACCGAATGGTGTGGTTTAGTGGGCGTCCAAGATTGGTGAAGTTAATCGTTTTGAGTAGTTAATTGATTATTGAGGATGATTGAAGTTATGGTGAGAATATTGTTTGGGTTGTGAGAATTTTTGATAAGAGAATGTGAGGATTCTTGAATTATCACAGAATTCAACTTGTAGGAGCCTTGGAGATTGAAGTTTGGAGCTTTGCATTTTATGCTAGAATCAGGTTGTCAATGATTATGTGTAAGGTAGCGAGAATAAGAGTGGATTCGAATAGTGGGATGGTCATTGATAGTATCCTTTGATGTAGTAGATGGGAGTGTGTGATGTGAATTTCAATTGGATTATCTGAGCGGATTGAGGCAATGTGATTGTGGGTGTTGCAATTAGTATTATCGAGGTGTTGGGAATTATTTGCGAATAATTCATTTGGTAGAGGAGCTGAGTAGAGTATCCTACGTGGACTAGTATGGTTTCTCTATATGAGTGTGGTTGTTGCTCTCGGGTTGAGCATCACCCTAAGTTGCCGATTGAGATGTCATTTACAAATTGTGTTAGCTTTATGTTGGCATGGTGGTTCTTTACGGTTCGGGAAAATAAAAGAAGTGTACGATGTGGGCGTTCGGATGATTTCTCTTTTGGCTTTCGTGGCGTCTATTATAAACCGCCCACTTGGAAAGTGGAAAGGTTTTCATGAGAATCATCGATTCGGATTTGACTCTTTTGGTACCAAGTGGTAGCAGTGGTTGCAATGAGAGTGATTTATTTTCAGTTGGGCTTTATGCGTAAAAGAGTTTGTTTAAAGCGAGTTGTTGTGTGTCCCTAGTTAAAGAGGTGCTCCTTGTTAATGTGAAAAGATTGATTGAGACATGGGACAAGAGTTCCATGTAAATTGTGCTTGGTTGTGTTGTTTGGAACCAAAGGGAAGGTTGACCCAAGATACATTGGTTTGTTCTAGAAGTTGAGGGATTTTGGAAATTAGTGTTTCGTTAGGATCGTCTCGAGTCGGTAGCAGGGTGTACATTGTTTGGTATGACCGGTATTGGAGGAGTACTTGAGAGATCTAGAGTGTGAGGGTTCGTTAGAGCCGTCAACCAATGAGTAAGACCTTACCTTGAGACCCGCCGGTGAAGGTATTAGAAGAATCGAGCGGGTTTTGAGGAACAAAACTTTGAAGTATGTTAAAATCTTTTGGTCTCATCGATGCGAAAGAGAGGCCACTTGGGAGTTGGAGTCCGCATGCGAGGACAATACCCGACCTGTTCGTTTCGAGTAATTATCTAGGTTGTTCATCGATCTTTCTCGAAGTTTGTTGCGTAGATTCGAGGTCGAATCTTTTCTAAGGGGATAGAGTGTAATACCTCATAAATCCAAATAGTTCAGATAGTTGGAAGTTAGTCAAAACGAGATTTAAAAGTTAGGAAATCGCATTCGGTAAAAGAAAGAAGTCAAAGGAGAAAAGAAATAGTTTTAAATCTGAAATTCTATTTAGCGGGGGTTATCGTGATTTTCCGGCAACTTGGGCATGATCCATGACTCGGGAGGCCCAGAGGGCGGCCGGCCCATGAAGTGGCCGGCCATAAAAGGGGGGGCGCCACTCCCCCCAAACCCTAGTCGGCCCCCATTCCTCCCCACCTAGCCGCCACCCCCCCCCCTCCCCTGGTTGGGCGCCGCCTCCTCCCATGGTGGCGGCCTTTGGTGCTCAGTTGGTCTCCAAGATCCCGGGCGCTTCTCCTCCGATCTGTCCTCCGGGGTCGTTTCTTCGCCGGTTGTTCGCTGTGGTGTGGCCGGCCAAGGAAGAAGAAGGGAGACCAGTGGGGAGTGGTTCTTCATCGTGCTACGGGTCTTTAAGGGTAACGAGCACCCCGGTTATTTGTTTGATCGATTTTTGTTGCGGTAGAGATCAATTGATTCACGTCGGATTAGAGTTCCAGAAATTACAGATTGGATCAGAATGTTGCGTGGCATGTTACGGTACTTTAGAGGCCGAATTTGGGGTTTTGCCCTTCTAGAGTTTTGTTCCTGGTTTCGTTAGCTTTCTTTTGGCACCAAGATGAGCAAAATCCGATCAGTAGTTTGGGAGATATGAATTTTTGAATACGAACTGTCCAATCTGTCTGAAATCTGAGGTCAGTAGGTTTGTCCCTCGTTTTTGTTCAAAATAGAGGCCGAATCAGAATCTTCACCCAACTAAGTTATTGTAGATCTCGAAATTATCTTTCCAAGTTGATAAAGATCATTCCATTTGGATCAGTAGGCTAAAAGTTACACTATTTTCTTTACTGCTGATCTGTTTTCTGGACAGACGTAGATGGGTTGGGTTTAGCAGTTAATTAGTCATCTGTTTTGGCCGAATCAGGGGATTCCACCAACTAAAGTTTTGTAGCCTGATCAGTTAAGAATCAGTGAGCACTGGTTTCAGGTCGTTTAGAGTTACAGATAATTAATGGCGAATTTTCTTGTGCAACTGCCCGTAGAACGATAATCTGGACTTTTAGTGTAGATGTCAAATTGAACCCTTGGGAGGTGGGTTGATTAGAGAGCATCGTAGTACACTTGTAGCTGTGCCATATTCGATTATCCGTAATACATGGTAATACTTGTGTAGGCGGTGAGACGGTGGGTGGAAGGACACCTTCGTTGTTTCACAACACGTCACCACACGGAAGGCAAGTACAAATGTTTAATTTGTGTGAATTCATTGATTACATGTTAACTTGGTAAATTATGAATATTCCTGTGATTTGAGTATGATGTGGTAGAGTTCAATACCTTATTCGATGATACATTGAGTTGAATGCCAAGTTATGTTTTTCATTCCATGCATACATAATTGATTCTTTGTCCACGGGAGTGAAACTTGTTTAAGTCCCATTAATTCCAATATGGGCATGTAAGACCTACCATTCCAATGTAGCGGTTTGGACATTCCGTATGAAGCGTTCTTCATACGGACTTGGATCCCGCTCTTTGTTAAGCGCGGCTTAAGTGAACACCGACGGTGTGTCACTAGTTATACCGTATAAACATGTGGAAAGTCCATTCTCCTTCAATGCATTCATTCATTCATACCGTGCTTTCTTAAATTCATGAAGTAAATGATGTACTTGGTGGATTGTTTCGATCTGATATTCTATGTGAATGTATATGATGTGCTTGCTGAGTTTCGACTCACTCTTGCTTTTATTTATTTTTAGGTGAATTCGGTGAAACAGTTTGCTAGCGGGAGGTGTAGTCCAAAGACGTTCCATGCACATGAAATAAATAGTCATTCGTTAAAGTTCTATTTACATCTCTTCAGTTTTATTTATAATGTAATGGACTGTAATAATTGTCACTTGGAGGTCCATTATTATCGCTTTGGTTAATTCTCGTTTAAATTTATAGATGAACTGTTATTAAGCTATAGATTGTTATAATGGTTAATCGTTTCTTTAGCATTGAATGCGATGTTAATCTTATGAATTGAATAGTAGGTTGTCTTGTTAGGTGACATCTTGTCTTCCGAATAGACAGGGTGTTACAATAGTTTGGTAGCAAAATCTCACCACTACCACTATTTAACCACTACCAAACAATTGCCAATCTATACATTGCAAAACTTGGTAACATAAAACCGTTGATTCCTTCTCAAAAGAAAGCGGCGAACAAGGACAAGTTTCGTCACACAGGAAAACGTTGCTCCTCACAGCGAGCACGAAAACAAAAGAAATAATCTGGTAACGAGGATCTTAAAAAAAATAGTGGAATTCACGGTTGAGGGCACACATCCCTCAATGGGGAATAGCAAATAACAGCCGAGAAGAAAAATGATAGTACGATTGAAACTCAACATCTCTTGAGTGGAAAGAGCAGAAAATTAGGCATGATTCAAACAACCACAGGTTACAAAACTTGATTCAAATTATCAAATACTTCTACTGCACTCTTTTCTTTAACACAACAATTGGTCCTTGAACTAACAACACTTGCCACGACGAACAAGGTAAGTTCTTTGGTCCAACCCACAGAACTACTTAAGAACCAATGAAATTCTTCAACACGCTAAATTTGCTCAGAACAGTTCATCTACTTATGAAACATGAGATCTAAATGATCTCAGCGATAAAAACTCGAAACATTTTCCTTTATAGGGTTTCACGGAAAGCAAACGGATTAATTTACTCTCGAAGAAATCAACAAAAATTTCCTTTGCTTGCAACCTCTATTTGCGAACTCAAACCAAGGAGCCTTTAGAACTAAATCACTCAAAAATCTTAAGAAGAAATAGGATACCTCTATGCATCATTTTATTTCAAATAATTTTAATCAAACTCATAACCACAATTAGGAAACACCTTGAAGGACCCGTGCGGAAAAGTTTGGTTGAATCTTTCTCAAAAGAAGAGGCACATGAAAACGATTTTCACCAACTAGAAAATCGTTTACCACTCGCAAGGAATACATAACCAAGGGGAAAACCAATTAGGCAAATAACTCGAAAAATATATGTGAAGTCCACAGTTGAAGGCATATGCTTCACAAGAAAAGAATATCAGACTTTCACTGATAAGAACAAACGAGCATTCAAGATCAAAGCACTCGCACCACTGAAGAACCATTATAACTTTGCAACTTAACGCTTTACTCGACAAACTTCGTTTACCACATAAAACTTGAAACTCCCAAAGATCTTGAACACAAAACTTGAGATTTGACCATTTTAGAAATTCACGAAAGACGATCAATTTTCTTTCTCTATAAAAGAATCGACATTACCCTCACATTATTGTTCATATCATTAAGACCAAATACATTCATGCTTGGTAACATTCAATTTACCTCACTATCGCATAAATAAACCCTCTAAAGGGAACATAACAAATCGCGTCATAAAAATCTTCAGCATCAAATGGAATTGTAATGACGACTTTTCCTAGAAAAGAAACCTAGTACGAAAACCACAAAGCTGAAACAAACCTCTCACACAACACCACAAAACATTAGAAAGGGCGTTCGACACTTTTTGTCAAAGAGAGGTTCTAAACTCCAACACTCCAACTACCGCAAAAGAAACGAGTAGAGTCAAAACATTTCGTCAATAAACTTTGTAAAAGATAATTCCCGTTCTCCAAAATACCAAATGGTTAACTAAGTTCCCTTGATCAACAAGAGAGATAGGTCCCTGATAAAAGAATGATCTTGACAGTTGTAATACCCTGGAAATCGAATCGGTAAATCACAGATTTAGCCGAGAGGAGAAAAGGGAATAAGAGGAATAGTAAAACATGAAACGACAGGGGGTCATCTGATATTTTTCGCCAACCTGGGCATGGGCCGCGGCCCAGGAGAGGCCTCCTTGTGGCTGGCCAAGAGGGGGGGTGCCCACCCCCAAAACCCTAGTGCCCCACCCCTTTCCCCATTTCCCCCCTTTCCTCCCCCTAGCTGTAACACCCCAGCCCAACACTGAGCCTGGAATGCCACTAAACTACCTTCCAATTAATAATTATTGACACACTTTATAAAAACAGCAAGAAATCAATGATAATCAAAACCATGGACCACAAAAGAGCAATGCATAATTATGGATCATGTGGTAATAAGTAAGACATGGGAAATATAACCAGGTAAATAATCCAAAGAAGCATCAACCAATGAATCCAAATTAATAAAGCAAATAGTCTAGCCCAAATGATATCCTAAACATGATTCAATAACTAACATGTCCAAGTGTAAACCAATATTGAATGAAAAGATTATCATGGCGAATGATCATGTGATGCTCATGTGCTCTACTCGCTCTCAGTTACGGCATCCTCGAAGATCACCTAAAGACAACAATAGAGCAAGGGTGAGTCCACGACTCAGCAAACACATCGATATACAACGATAATAATAAATCAACAGCAATCAATAACTTCATTATCATCACAGGCACTTTCCTTAATATTCTCAGTCATTAATCTCATTTATGAATGCAACTCTATTCTACATGTCCACATGCACTTCTTTCGCGTATACCGGTATAGCGTGAGTGAATGCTCGCGACAACATTCACTCTCAAGCCCGTTCCTCCAAACGGATCGGGGACCTCCTCCACTCCCGTGGAGTTGTGATCATTCATGATCACCTGCTCATATGCAAAGATGCTTATGTATGCAAACATGCAAACTCCATCATAAACATCATATCCAACTTTCCATCATGTCCATTAACAATATAAATCCATACCATTCCATTGCTTGCAATTAAACAAAATAAAAGCACAACAATAATGGTAATAGAAGATAAAGAAAACAGTGATCGATCATTGATCGCTGTCTACCATGCACTTGCCTTTACTAGTTGCGACGCACGATTTGACTAGAAGACGACAACAAGCACGACGCCTCTCCTATATTAAATACACAAACTTCAATACAAGCTATAGCAACAAGAATAGCAATCAATATACTTCGCTCCTACCCGACCCCAAATATACCACGTTACGCCGGTACCGAATCGTTACCCATTTCTGTCCTGTTACTAAAAAGAGCGTAACTTTTGACTCGAAAGTCTGATCACCACAAACCACCCCATTCTGGATTCTTCATAAAATTATCCACATTTTCTTAGATTACACAGACTTCTGATTAAATCATCTAACCCTCCGTATTTAACCCGGAAAGTCGGTCTGTCCGCTTCGGAACAGCAGGTCTTCCAAATTTCATAACTTTTGTTTTACTCAACCAAAATGCGCGTTCTCAGATTCTACAGAACCATTGGACAATTATCTACAACTTTCATGTAGATCAAAAACACTAATTAATCTGTTTACTATTTTTAATAACCAACCTACCAAAACAGCGCCGAATAACGTCGACCGTAAAACAGCGGTCTACCGAAAATCATAACTCGAAATCTACTTGTCCGATTGACGTGATTAAATATGCTGAAGAAAGCTATCGAAATTATCTACAATTAACTAGTAGATGACATTTTCACAATTCGCCATTAAGGTATCCGAATAAAGCGTACAACCGAACAGCAGGTTAACCAAATTCATTAATCGACATTTCGTCTACAAATTAAAGAATCCTCTCTAATTAATCTAAATTCTAACCTCTAAATAAACAGCGAAACAGAGACGAAACGAAATTATAGATCGTTACCCACAAGAAATCGGATCACAGCGTCGGTGGCGCGATCTGGCAAGACACTTGGTCCCTTGACCACGGCGTATGGCAGCGATTCGAGGCTCGGCTCGGCCGTCGAAGCGGCGATAAGCGAGCAATCGGTTGTGACCAAGAAAGCGCGCGGCGCAAGCAGCAAATTAAAAAGAAAACGGCAAATAGCGGCGTTCTTAGTCAGCGCAACCAACAGCCGGCAGCAGGCGCACATGCAACGCAGCGCAGCAATGCACGCAGTCCACGCAAATCGGCGAAGATGCGGCGCTAGCTTTCCAATGGCGAGGCGGCGGGCTGAAGAAACGCATACAGAGGCAAGCCGACAATAACAATAGCAAGCCAATGATTGGTGGGAAATCTTGAGCGCGGAGGCAGGCCGCAGCAGAGGAAATTGGTGGGCGCTTGGAGAATTAGTGGCGGCTTGAGAATTGTGGAGGCGCGGAGGAAAAAAATAAGCTATTAGGGTTTCTAGAAAATCCAAGATCTATTTATATAGCTCAGAAAAATTCCGAAAATTCTATTTTTTTTATATACTAATTAATTTAATTGCACACAGGCCTTTAAAATGTTTTTATGAATACTATTCGATTAATTACGCTCCGACCCTTAATACGCGATTATTAATATTATTATTATTTTGAGTATTACATTCTACCTCCCTTAGCGAATTCGACCCCGAATTCTACTCGCCGTTCTACTCAAATAAAACTACACTGCTGAAATTAAACAACAAAATAACACATACCCGACGTGAACAACTCTGGGTATTGCTCGCGCATGCGAGACTCCAACTCCCAAGTCGCCTCTCTCTCGATGATCGTCCACGGCACCTTGGCGTATACCAGCGTCTTGTGCCTCGGCCTCATCTCGTCAATCTTGGTACACTCAAGCGATGAAGTCGAAGGTGCGGTCTTACTTGGTGGTCAACGGCTCTAAAAAACCTTGTAATCTGATCTCTCAAATACTACCTTGACATCGGGTTATACAAAATGTTGTGTGCCCTGCGCATGGACACGAGACGATCCTAACGATACACTTTCTTCCAAAAATCTCCACAACTTCCAGAAACAAACTAATGTAACTTGGGCCAAACTTCGTTTTGGTACCAAACCACACAATCTGTACATAACACACTTGAACTCTGTCCTGTCTCCCAATCAACCACTTCACATTTGCAAGGAGTACCTCCTTTAACCAGAGCGCACAACCAAACTAGTTTCAAACAAACTCTTTTATAAATAGAACCCAGCTGAAAACAAAGGATTCTCATCGCAATCACACGTTACCAACTCCCCATCGAATAGTCAAATCCAAAATCAAAGATTCATCACAAAAACCTTTCCATTTTCCAAATAGGTCATTTGCAAATAAACACCACGTAAGCCAAGCGAGAAAACATTGAATGCCAAAATCAATCACTCTTTTTTTCTAAATTAGAAAGAATCACATGCCAACGTAAAGCCAACTCAAATTGTAAATGACCTCTGTCATAAACACACAGCTCAAACAAGAATCAAGAGGGCATTTCACTGCAGAGGAATCAATTTTTTCTCAATTTTTCTTTTAGGAATAAACTCTCTCAAATCATAGGATTTCAAATCATCACACTAACTCATTCCTCTTAGCTGGTAATCTCAAGCGATGCTCAACTTTGAGAGCAACAACGCTCATTTAGAGAGACTCTACTAACCCATAAAAGATACTATAGTCCCTCCTCTACCAAAGAAACTATTTTGACAAATGATTCCCAACACCTCAAATAAAATCTACACCCACAATCACATCACCTCAATCTTTTAGGGATAATCAACTTGAAATTCTCTACACACACACACTGATTTAAAACCAAAGGATTCTATCAATGATCATCATACTATTTGGAATCCACTTTTGTTCTACTACTTCTACACATGATCATTGGGCAACCAAGGTTCTAGCATAAAACACATGCTCAATTTCAACAGCCAGGACTCCTAAAGTGACTTCTGGTATACTTGATAGAAATCCGCATATTCGCTGTCTAGAATTCCCACAATCCAAACCATATCCTCAATCATTAATACCAACCATCATCACTAATCAATTGACTGCCCAAAACAATTTACTTCACTAATCTTGGACCCTCAATAAACCACACCATTCAATTTCACCTACATAACCTTGCAAAGTATATCATCACAATATCCCATCTATTCGATAATTCCAATACTCCACCATCATGAACAAATATTCTTGGATCACTATTCACTATAGGTTCTACTAATTGTAACAATATAATCAGTTTTGCCCCAACGACCATAATTCCTTTTAGATCCAATTCTCTATGAGATTTATATCATGAAATGAATTCATCCTCTAATGTTCCTCAATTAACTTGCAACCCAGGGTCTCATAACATCATATACTTGACCACTATTAACCCGTTCCCAATATACACTCTTTAAGGTTTTGTAAAACAAATCGACTATTCCTTTCTCAAAAGAAGAGACAAATAAAAAGATTTCTTTTTTTTTTAAGACCAAATCACATTAATCACTTAAGAACCAATAAAGCTTTCCAACTCGTCACTTGCTCAAACCAATTTCATCTACCAAATAAATCATGAACTCCAAAAGTTCATGAATTCAAAACTCCAAACCTTTCATTTAAACGATATTACGAACGACGATCAAATTACATTCTTTCTAAAAGAACCATCACCACACGAAGCCACAATCCCTTACAGACAATCTTACTAACATTAAGAATAATACACTCTTAACATGATTCATTATCGTCAACTCTTCCATTAATAAGCCCCGAAAAGTTCACCAAATTGTTCCGTACTACTTTACCATCACATCTTCAAAATGAGATTATACCAAAACCATACAACCTCACTACAACAACTACTTTATATTAGAAGGGATCCACTACACAAATTAAAAGGTTTTATCAAAACCCTTTCATCACGGATATGCTATTGTCTGACTATTCCACAATTGTCTAGGTATAAGCCACCTATTAAATCACACCAGCTCAACTCTTAGTGATGCTCAACACCAAACTTTAACACTCAGGAATTGCACTCCAACCATTGTTGTTATCAACTAGCTTTCTTATGATGTCTAGCTGCTACCTATTTTCATTTGCGAATCACTTGAATATTTACCAACACATATTCAGTTGTTCCTCCTCACATTTAGTTTTCAACAAAATCACCATAAAACTTCAAAAGTCAAAATCTTCTCTCGATCAAAAGTCTCAACAACACTATAATCCAATTCATCGTGTCATTCTATAAAGAAGAACTATCCAGAACTCCTCCTGTAAGTTCTAGATCCACTGGTATTCAATCCCTTCAACCTTTTTGTACACAATTCCAATAATTAATCATACTAAGGTATATGTAAAGCTATCAACCAAATATGATCACCAAGTGTCTCTGATAAAGATAACACCACAAATAATATCTATTAAGGCAATAACCTAGCATCTCCTCAAGTTTCCCTTTACACACAATTAGATTAATCCATTGGTACCAAATCCAATAAATTCAACAAACTAATCAATTTTAATGTCCAAGCCAGTTCATCAACGTTCCATACTTCTTAATAACTCTTATGACTCCAATTAGGTATGGACATACTCTTAGTCACTACTCAACTCGTAATTACTCTATGACAATATCAAATTAATCAAGTTCAATTCTAAGGATTTGGGTTAAGACCAATCATGCATCACGCTCTGATCCGACCTGATACTCATACCTTATCAATGAACTTCTATGTTTACCACCTCTAGCTTAAACATAACAAGTCAACACAAAAGGATTTTAACTCTTTTCAGAAAAAATAGGCATTAAACTTCAGCACTCGAAATAATCCAAAAGAAATACATAAAGCCAAAGTTTTCACATGTTAAAGAACTTGCAATAGAAAACTTTCAAAGATCCGAATACCAAGTGAATAAATAAGTCATATTCTCCAATAGGAAGGCGGAACTCCCACGAAAAGATCAATCTTCTTTGTTAACAGATGTTCACACAAAGCAACAATAGATCAACAGTCATGAGAACAAGTAATGGCTTTATGGGACCAAAGGAGACCAATGAAATATCACCCGCTGTATTGTAAACACTATCTCAAGGAAAATTCATCAACCGCAACTATAACTAGAATTGCCCAAAATTCAAGCTCAAGGAAGAGAACAACTTTTATAAAGAAACTCACACACAATACCTATAACTACTGTAATCAAAGTAGCTACCTCTCTATTCCCATACCACGAATGGTGGTGTAACTGTAAAACCGGGGCCACAACCACGATCTCAAGCGCCTCGGAGGGCCCCACGAGAACCACGCCCGCGCCCCGACCTCCACGCATCGTGGCCACCACGACCACGTCATCTATCCTCGACATAGCTATCAATCACAATCAACATTATATAATAAGTTCAAAGGTCAAAATCAAGTCATACATCAATAAACAACATAACGGAAGCGTAAAAACTATGCTCGTACCTCTCTCTAACCTACTGTGCACTAGTGTGTCAAATTTTTAGGTTAGTTAACCATTAGCAAATTTTAGTTGATTTACTAATCTAAAACAAATTTTAACAATTTTAGTTTGCCTAAGTTGTTAATCTATTCACCACGGACCTAAAGCCCGCTCTGATACCAACTGTAACACCCCAGCCCAACACTGAGCCTGGAATGCCACTAAACTACCTTCCAATTAATAATTATTGACACACTTTATAAAAACAGCAAGAAATCAATGATAATCAAAACCATGGACCACAAAAGAGCAATGCATAATTATGGATCATGTGGTAATAAGTAAGACATGGGAAATATAACCAGGTAAATAATCCAAAGCAGCATCAACCAATGAATCCAAATTAATAAAGCAAATAGTCTAGCCCAAATGATATCCTAAACATGATTCAATAACTAACATGTCCAAGTGTAAACCAATATTGAATGAAAAGATTATCATGGCGAATGATCATGTGATGCTCATGTGCTCTACTCGCTCTCAGTTACGGCATCCTCGAAGATCACCTAAAGACAACAATAGAGCAAGGGTGAGTCCACGACTCAGCAAACACATCGATATACAACGATAATAATAAATCAACAGCAATCAATAACTTCATTATCATCACAGGCACTTTCCTTAATATTCTCACTCATTAATCTCATTTATGAATGCAACTCTATTCTACATGTCCACATGCACTTCTTTCGCAGTATCGGTATAGCGTGAGTGAATGCTCGCGACAACATTCACTCTCAAGCCCGTTCCTCCAAACGGATCGGGGACCTCCTCCACTCCCGTGGAGTTGTGATCATTCATGATCACCTGCTCATATGCAAAGATGCTTATGTATGCAAACATGCAAACTCCATCATAAACATCATATCCAACTTTCCATCATGTCCATTAACAATATAAATCCATACCATTCCATTGCTTGCAATTAAACAAAATAAAAGCACAACAATAATGGTAATAGAAGATAAAGAAAACAGTGATCGATCATTGATCGCTGTCTACCATGCACTTGCCTTTACTAGTTGCGACGCACGATTTGACTAGAAGACGACAACAAGCACGACGCCTCTCCTATATTAAATACACAAACTTCAATACAAGCTATAGCAACAAGAATAGCAATCAATATACTTCGCTCCTACCCGACCCCAAATATACCACGTTACGCCGGTACCGAATCGTTACCCATTTCTGTCCTGTTACTAAAAAGAGCGTAACTTTTGACTCGAAAGTCTGATCACCACAAACCACCCTATTCTGGATTCTTCATAAAATTATCCACATTTTCTTAGATTACACAGACTTCTGATTAAATCATCTAACCCTCCGTATTTAACCCGGAAAGTCGGTCTGTCCGCTTCGGAACAGCAGGTCTTCCAAATTTCATAACTTTTGTTTTACTCAACCAAAATGCGCGTTCTCAGATTCTACAGAACCATTGGACAATTATCTACAACTTTCATGTAGATCAAAAACACTAATTAATCTGTTTACTATTTTTAATAACCAACCTACCAAAACAGCGCCGAATAACGTCGACCGTAAAACAGCGGTCTACCGAAAATCATAACTCGAAATCTACTTGTCCGATTGACGTGATTAAATATGCTGAAGAAAGCTATCGAAATTATCTACAATTAACTAGTAGATGACATTTTCACAATTCGCCATTAAGGTATCCGAATAAAGCGTACAACCGAACAGCAGGTTAACCAAATTCATTAATCGGCATTTCGTCTACAAATTAAAGAATCCTCTCTAATTAATCTAAATTCTAACCTCTAAATAAACAGTAAACAGAGACGAAACGAAATTATAGATCGTTACCCACAAGAAATCGGATCACAGCGATCGGTGGCGCGATCTGACGACTTGGTCCCTTGACCACAAGCGTATGGCGCGATTCTCAGAGCTTCGGCTCAAGAAATCGAAGCGGCGTGGCGAGCAATCGGTTGTGACCAAGAAAGCGGCCGCGGCGGCCAAAAGAAAATGCCTTGGCGTACAGGCGTTCTTAGTGGCGCAACCAACAATGCGGCGAAGCGCACATGCAACGCAGCGAAGAATGCACGCATCCACGCAAATCGGCGGAAGATGCTGGCGCTAGCTTTCAGTGGCGAGGAGGCGGCGGCTGGAACGCAGTCATAGAGCGGCCCGACAATGACAATAGCCAGCCAATTGGTAGGAAATCTTGAGCGCAGGAGGCCTGGCAGCGAGGAAATTGGTGGGCGCTTGGAGAATTAGTCAAGGCTTGGAGAATTGTGGAGGCGCGAGGAAAAGAAATAAGCTATTAGGGTTTCTAGAAAATCCAAGATCTATTTATATAGCTCGAAAAATTCAAAATTCTATTTTTTTTATATACTAATTAATTTAATTGCACACAGGCCTTTAAAATGTTTTTATGAATACTATTCGATTAATTACGCTCCGACCCTTAATACGCGATTATTAATATTATTATTATTTTCAGAGTATTACACTAGCAGCCGCCGGCTCTCCCCACCCTCCCCTTGCGCCAGATTGATTCGTCAGATTTGGATAAGTTCCGTACATTTTCTGATCTATCCACCTTTTAGAAAGTTGTAGCCCTTGATCTTAGCTTTCTTTTGGCACCGCGATCACCTAGTTTGGAGTTACGGTTTAGGAGATATGTCCGTTTTTGTGCGACTGGTCAAGAGAGCTGACGAGATTTGGCAGTCTGCATGTCTAGTCAGATTGTATTTTTTTTAGCCCAAATCTGAAGAGTCACCCAAAACGAAAGTGGAAGCCATTCCAGTAAGATTTCAGGATTGATAAAGAACATATTTTTTAGAGGTGTGAATCAAAGGTTATTGAATTTCTACCGTCATTTGTTGTCGATTGTCGGTGAGGGAACAGAAAACTTCATCAGAACATTAGGATTATTAGAAGGCTGAATCAGGAGTCTTACCCAACTAGGTTATTGTAACCTGTTTAATAATATTTCCAAATTGATAAAAATCATCTCAATTGGATCTGTAGAGTGAAAGTTATGCCATGTTATTTACTGCTGTGCTGTATTCTAGATAGATGTCTGTCAATATTTTTCAACGGTTGTTTAGACTACTAGTTTGGCCGAATCAAAGAACCCCACCAACTAGAGTTTCATAGACTGTTATGTTAAGAGTATTTGAGCACTGATTTCAAGTCATTCGGAGTTACATATATTTAATTACAATTTTTATCGTACTGCTGTCCCGGGAAGCATTATGCTAGACTGCCGGGAAATTTGGGTAGAACCTCTCTTTGAGTCATAGATCTTGAGGAGTTGGATTAAGGGGTGTAAACGGAGTCCAGCATTCATCGTATTTATTGTTTCCGCTATACTTGTGTAGGAGGCGGAGTTTCAGAGTAGAGACACCAATTTTGCTTCCTCGTGTGTCGTAGCGGGAAAGAAAGAAACAGGCAAGTGCACGTATAATATGGTTGTTATGTGATTGTTCTATATGATGAATCACAGTAACATATGCTTGTTTCGATGTACTGATTTATGGTGATATGTATTTGTTCATGATGGCTAGATTATTAAAATTCGATTACTGTCATTTTATTGTTCATTATGTGCACTCATGAATGTAAGTTGTGGACTTGCGACACCCACGGGAGTGGGTGGTGATTGTAAGACCCACCATTCCAAAGTGGGCATTGTGGATCCCCAGTTGACTTGTTCTCAAACGAGCTTTGGATCCCCGCGTGTTGTAGAACGCGGGCATAAGTGAACACCGACAGGTGTTCACTCGCTATACCGGTATGAGCAAAAGAGAAGCGCATGTGCATTCATTCATTCATTCATTCATTCATATGTTGATTTGATTCATGATGTTGATACACTGTTGGATAATGAATGATGTTGTTATGTTTTGTATCATTGCACTTGCTGAGTCTTGGACTCACCCTTGCCGTGTTGTTTTTTTAGGTACATCGGTTGTGGTCGGCATGCATGGCGGGAGTAGAAATTATCACGGTTGCTGCGGCACTAATAAAGTGAATAAAATATTTAAGTGATAACTTGGACTTTGAATAGTTTTATGTGAGGTTTACTTCCTTACGTTCTAAGTCGTGGACAACCACTATTGGAGATTGATAGCGTTTCATGGTTGTTTCTTTCATGAACATGTTTAGTACGCGCGTTTGGATATTTGCTTATTATTGTTGTTATTTGCGCGAATATACAGATAGTTTGATTTACAAAGGAGACTCTGCCGAAATTTAGAAAGAAATGTCTTAGTTCCATTTGTAGACTTGTTACGGTGGTAGCATTCGAGCTCGAGGTTGGTGGGTGTTACAACGATAATAACGTTACAAGCGACAAAGGAGCTCAAGTGATCGGAAAGACAAGAATTGTTTGAAAAACAAATAGGGACTAGTAGAAACCCGTAGCCAACCATTTTGTTTGATTACAGTCTCCGACTTATCTGCAACAAAGCACCACAAAAGAGTTTTAACACTTTTCTTCAGAAAAGAGATGCATTAATCTTCAATAAGCGAAATGATCCAAAAGAAATACATGGAGCTAATGCTTTCTCATGTTAACGAACTTGCAACAGGAAACTCTCATTATTCAAACTATCAAACGAGTAAAGGAGTCGCTCTTTTCCAATGCGAAAGAAGGAACAACCATGCAAATATCAATATTGCTAATTGACGAACATGACTAGTAGTAAAAGCAACTCAACAGTAGAAAAGCAATAATGGTTTCATAGAACCACTAAAGACCCATTGAACCTCATCAACTGTAATACTCCAGAATTGAATCGGGTAATTAGAAAATAGCCGGGACGAGAAAAGACAATTAAATGAGTAGAAATTCCTGAAAAGAGAAGGGGTTTTCTGTAAATCCTCGACAACCTGAGCCTGGGCCGCAGCCCAGGAGGGGCCCATATGGTGGCCGGCCAAAAAGGGGGGGGTTCCCACCCCAAAACCCTAAACTCCCCACCCTTCCTCCTCCTCCCCCACTTTGAGCCGCCACCCCCTACCCCCTTTCCCCTGCCGTGCGCCACCACCCCCTTCTCCCCTGCTCCACCATCTCCTCCACAGCACCACCACCCTCCCCGGCGAAGGTCCTTGCTGCGGTCCATTGGAGGGAAGGCGAGGCGACGACGGTTGGAGGGCCGGCCAAGTGGAGACATCAGATCGGTTTTGCTCAGCGCTGTTGCTCGTCATATTTGGGTAAGTTTCGTTCGTTTTTTGATCTGTCCACCTCTTAGAAAGTTGTAGCCCTCGGCTTTATCTTTCTTTTGGCACTGAGATCACTCGATTTGGACTTACGGTTTAGGAGTTATGATAGTTTTACCGCGACTGTCCAGGAGAGCTGACGTGAATTGGCAGATTGTCTTGTCTGGCCAATAGGAATTATTTAGAGGCCGAATCAGAAATGCCACCCAAAATGAATATTGTATATAATTCTGAAATCTTTCCATGTTGATAAAGAACACAATTTTTAGAGTTTCCAATAAAAAGTTATGGAATTTATACCGTCGCTGTTTTTTGACTGTCAGATTGTAAAGACAGAGAACTTCACCTGAATATTAGGGTCAACAGAGCACCGAATCAGGAGACTTTCCCAACTAGGTTTTCGTAGAGTCTTCTGTCGTGGTTCCAGAGAGACCAAGATCACCCTGTTCCGAGTTTCGTAGTAAAAGTTATGATATTTTTCGTTCTGCTGTTCTGTGAGGCTTACTGCTAGACCGTCGGTAGAATTGAGTATATTTCTTATTCGAACCCTAGGTCTTGAGGGGCTGGGTTAAGGGGTGTAAACGGAGTCCTCTTTCAGCGTTTTTATTCTTACCGTTATGCTTGTGTAGGAGGTGGAGTTCCGAAGTAAAGGCACCAAGGTTGCTTCTTCGTGTACCATAGCGGGAAAGAAAGAAACAGGCAAGTACAGTAGTGGTAAATTGTTAGTGATCGTTTGTTCCTGATTACTATATTATGAGTATATTGTGTTAATCAGGGATGCTTGAATGTTATGGTTGTCAATGGTCACGAGTGCGAGTAGTATGAGTACAATAGTATAAGTGTTGATCATCTGCATCATGATATCATATTGGAGGCATGGTCACGTGGTGACCAAGCATTGATTGAGGTCTCCGTCATGATTATGATGGGCTTTTGGGTCCCCATACTCGTGGAGTATGGGCTAAGGTCCCTGTGCTAGAAGGCACAGGCATGGGTGTGCATCGACGGATGCACACTCCGCAATACCGGTATATGCAAAAGAGAGAAAGAAAAGTGCATTTGAACAGTTTGCATCGCATGAGCGTGAGACATATTTCTTATTGGGTTTTGTGGACGGACGTTGTTAATTACAGTTGCGTTGGCTATTGTCTTACTATTTGTACTTTGCTGAGTTTTGGACTCACTCTTGCTGATGTTGTGTTTTTAGGTACCTCATTTGCGGATGGCTTGCATGGGAGGGAGTTGGGTTGCTTTGGTTGCACTCACTACCACACATTCCTTAAAAGATGATTATCATTTAGACCGTACCTTAATAACAAGCAAACTGCTTAAGGATTAACTTTGGATATACTTGAATGCATTGGTTTATTTGTAATAATGTGAGTGGTAAATTTTAATTATGCTTGCTTATGCTTTAGCTAAGTAGATTATTTATGAATGCTTCGATGAACTTTGGATGTTGAAATAGTGATAATTTTATAAGCATCTATTGGAATCTCCGGTAAACTTAGTTATACAAAGGAGGTTCTGCCAAATTTTTTTGTAGTGTCTTGGATTTGTATTTGTGATATTGTTATTTTAGTAGCATCCCAGGCTCATGTTGGGCTGGGGTGTTATAGTTGGTATCAGAGCGGGCTTCAGGTCTGTGGTAGCTAGAAAAGAAAAATTAAATTAAATTGACACACCGTGCACAGTAGGATGGGAATGGGCAAAGCATTGCATTTACGTTTCCGATATATCGTATTGATCGTTGCTGATATTAATTGAGTATGATTGCTTATTACTTGGTTATATGATTATTATGCGTGAGGATAATCGATGTCGAGAGGTAGAGTGTGGTTGTGGCCATGGGCATGGCCAGGTTATACCGCCAGTTAGGGTATGGGGATAGTGGAGTGATTACCTTGGTAAAACTACTTCCAGGTGTCGAGCATGAATTCCTTTGGGAAGGTTATTGACTCCCTTGGGATGTACTAGGATTTTCTGACCAACCGCTGGTGGTTATTTAATCTCCTTGGGTTAATGGTTTCAATACAGTTGGACATTTTCCTTGGTTTTATTGGTTTCTTAAAGAAATTATTTGGTCTTTGGACCAACGAGAGATGGACTGCTTGTTAACATTTTTGATTCGCAAGGTTGACCTTTTATGGTGAAGGTTTGCTTTTCCTGTTGGGAAAACATGATTCGTTTTTTTCTTTCGCTTAGTACCTTGGATAATGTGAACTATCTCGGTGAGTTCTTTAGCATGCGAAAGCTTTGGTCAACTCTTGTCCAGTTATGGCTTTGGTCAATTATGAATATATATAGGATCATCACACGACAATCATAAAATAAATTCATAGATATAGGATATCACATCATATCATAGATTAACTCATCATAGCACAAAATAATGCAACAACGACTCATTAATCGAGTCACAACAATTGAAATACGGAAGCAACACTTTACCCAACCCTTTCCTAGTGTGCACAGTGTGTCAATGTAATATGTTTGAATGAACCACGGACCTAAAGCCCGCTCTGATACCAACTGTAACACCATGGCTATTCGGAGCCAAGATGCTACCTAAAGATACAACATACCATCAAATTGCGGACTAAGGTTCAATATGCCTCTAAACAGACAACAATACCATGGTAACAAGGTGAAAATAACCAATTCATCAATGGTGAATAATCAAGGAACTAATCATGGAACGACATGACATGAAGTCTAAACATTACTTATTACAGTTCATCTCTCATCAAAGATTAACATAGTTGAATCCATTAATGAAAATGTAATGTAATGAAGCTGTGGAACGTCTTTGGTCTACTCCCTCCCATTAACATTTTCATCAACAAGGTTCACCTAAATAAACACAGAAAAACAAGGGTGAGTCGAAACTCAGCAAGTACAATAAACAATTGAACATACCAGGTTATGAACAAGTCAGTCATATTACGAATTAAGAATTAATCTCTGAAAACTTATGTATATGAATGGAATGAAAGGATGCATTAAATGGAATGGACTAACACATGCTCATACCGATATAGCGAGTGAGACACCCGTCGGTGTTCACTTAAGCCCGTACTTAACAAAGTCCGAGGACCAAATTACCATATGAAGAACGTTTCATACGGGTGTCTGAAACTGTCCACATTGGAATGGTGGGTCTTACATGCCCATACTGGAGTTGATGGGTCTTTACAAATCCACTCCCGTGGAATGCATATGAACAACACATGAATTGAATGAATATATGCAATGAATTTTATCACTTTCTTCCTCATGGATTATCAAATAGGAACGGAATGTACATCATGGAATATGAACATGGATCATCAACTCATCGGCACAACAACAAACAGCGAGCGTTCCACAGAAATCAATATATCTTAACACATTGGAATTGCATGTAATGGAATATGAATATTGATTAACATCTTTGATTGAAAACATAGATAATAGAAATATTAGCATGAACACAAACACACATCATTCATCAATGTAAAGAATTTCAATGTACTTGCCTTTCGCGTTGCGACGCGTTAGCAAGCAACGAAGGTGTTCCCACACGCGATGCCTCGCTGCCTACACAAGTATGATACCAAAATAAGAATAACGTGGCATGGCTTAGGTACGGGAGACCCACACTATCCCTCCCACTAACCAACACAAACCACGAATATAAACGGACAATACTCATTTCAGCCATCTGCCCAACCAACTGGACAGCAGTACAAATAAAATCATAAATAATTATCTGGGACTCTAAATGACCTGGAATGAGTGCCCAATGAAAATTAACGCATAATGCTACAAAACTCTAGTTGACGGGGGTTCTTTGATTCGGCCAAAATAGTTGGCTAAACATGATTGAAAACAACAGATGGACATCATCCGAATTGAGAACAACGATAAAAGAAAATGATGTAACTTTAATTCTACTTATCCAATGGAGGTGACCTTTATCAACATGGAAATATTATTTAAAGTGATACAATAACCTAGTTGGTTGGAAGTTTTGAATCTGACTCTAACTAGCTCAAAACCGAGGAACAAACCGAGCAGTCCCGGATCTCGATGCAGAGAGATGAGCAGTGTGTAACACCCTGACTATAAGGAAGTCAAGATGTCACCTACAACCACTACTCTTTAGAAGAATAACATCAAAACACATGACCAGGTTAATCAAGTAGAAAGATTATACGGAAACAAGAATTCATCATCAGGTTTAATCAATGGAATAGAAATAAACAATTCTGAGAGATAAGGTAGTTATGACCAAACTGGCTTATTACAATTCAACACAAGTCATAATTAACGACAGTAAAAGTCCTCAAAATGTTTGGTTTATGGTAGTGAGTGCATCGTGATGAACTACCCTCCACAAGATCATTCTTCCTTGTCATTTACCTAAATAAAACAACAAAGCAAGAATGAGCCAAAGACTCGACAAATAGCGTATGTAACAATCAAACATTCCATGAACAATATATCACAATCATCATTTGAACATTTCTTGGAAGCGAATTTATGAATGGATGAAGTGGAATGATGCATTGAAGGAATTGGACATATTGCGGCATATATACGGTATAGCGAGTGAAACACCGTCGGTGTTCACTTAAAGTAATCGTATGAAGAGCGTTTCATCGACCAGTCCAACGTGGCCCACATTGGAATGGTGGACTCACGTAACATGGCCCACATTGGAATGGTGGACTCATGTACCCATTCGGAATTGATGGGAATTTCAAGTGCCCATCTTTGAATTGATGGGTCTTACAAATGTAATTTATGCATGTCATGATGTGATCCCATGGCAATATTGAATAGTACTCGAATTGAAAAAAACACATAGCATTCATCTACAAGTACGAACAAATATAATCATTCACTCACACATCCCATTTTTCATCAAACCAAGTATACAAGGTACTTGCGGTATATCAACATCATGAACAAGGCACAAAACATTCATGTAAACAACATATCATTGTGCATGCGATTTGCCTTTTGCGTAGTGACTCGTTAGCGAGCAGCGGAGGTGTTCCCACAGGGATGTCTCACCGCCTACACAAGCATGTTCCCAAAATAAGAACAATGATATAACACTGCTACCGATGTTCTACAATAACCCCGACTATTCAATATACCGCATAGACCCAAATTGAAAATAAACTATTACGCAGATTTCAGCCCTTATGAGCAGCGGTACGAGAAAAAGCATATTTAATTATCTGGAATTCGAAACGACACGAAACCAGTGCCCAGATTTTCTTAACGTAACAGGCTACGAAACTCTAGTTGATGGTAAACTCTAATTCGGCCAAAACAGAGGTCTAACCATCCAATGAAAAACTATAACTGCAGTCTGTCCAGAATTCAGAACAGCCCTAAAGAAAAGGCTCTAACTTTTAAACCACTGATCCAAATAAAGTGATCTTTATCAGCCTGGAAATATGGTGAAATTATCTTCATAAACCTAGTTGGGTGGCCGACCTGATTCTGACTCTAACTAGATCAAAACCTAGGTGCAACCGACTATATCCAACATTTCTGACAGACAGACCAGCACGTAGTAAAACAGTCATAACTTTTAATCTACTGGGTGAAAATTAGTGATCCAGGTGCCAAAAGAAAGCTAATGAGACCAGGATCATATCTCCAGAAGACATCGACCTGAGATTCGGCCTCTAAAGGCCTTCAATCTGCCGTGCAACCTACTGCTCTAAACTGGACAGATCTAGATTCGCAGACTAAACCAAATCAAACGAACAAAAGAGCAACAAAACTAATACAAACAGCGAATCGGAACCTTCGTTACCCTTGAAGACCCGTAGAACGACTATGATCCGCTGCTCACGGCCTTCCTCCCTTCCCCTCCCTTCCTTCTCTTAGTGCCGGCCACCGGGAGACGACGAACGGGCGTCGACGGCGGCGGGAACAGCGATGTTGGAGGGACCTTGAGGAGGCGCCGGGGATCACGGAGATGGCACCACCACAGCGAGGTGCCAGGAGCAGCAAGGAGGCCGGCTTGGGGAGGGAGGAGGCGGCCAAGGGAGGGAGGAGGCAAGGTGGCGGCTAGGGTTTAGGGGAGTGGCGCCCCCTTTTGGCCGCCCCTACATGGGCGGCCGGCCCCTCTTGGGCCTCTGGGTCGCGACTGCGGCCGAGGTTGGCGTCTAATAGCGTTTAGCCCCGCTGATTGGAAAAATCCGCCTAAAGTTGTTTCTTTTACTCCTCCGACTTCTTTCTTTTACCGATTCGATTAGGAAAGTTTTAAATCTCGTTTTGAATAAAATTCCCGACATTGAAACGATACAACCTAGCTGGATTTATGAGGTATTACACTCTATCCCCTTAGAAAGATTCGACCTTGAATCTACGCACAATCTACTCGTAAGGAAGCAAATGCGGAATGAAACAACGATATTTCAAGCTTGGAATTGCTCGGATACTCGCAACACTCGAGCATACCGGACGATCGTGCCATTATAAGGATCCGAGGCGATCAATGCTATATGCTAACTTCCCAATTTACGCAACCTTCTGAAACGAAGATAATCCAACTGGAAAATAGAGTCCTCATCGCATCCACGCAACGCTAACTCTCCCCCAAGAGGTTAGATTCTAAATTTGACAATCATCTCAAAACAAATCCATTCTCCAAATAAGCGGTTTACAAATGAACACCACGACAACCAAAGGAGAAATCACTCGAGCGCTCAAACCAAATACTTGCGGTTTATGCGAATTTGGAAAGAATCAACACGCCAACACAGCGCCAACTCAAATTGCGGAAAATACAAGTCAACGACACAAAACTCAAACGAGAATCAAGAAAACACTTCATTATCCGATGAACATACCTTTCCACAGTTTCTCTCTTCTAGGAATAGAATTTCTCTCGAACCTTGAAATTCGAATTCACTGACTATCACATGAGCTAAAACCTCTTAGTTAAACATCCTCAAATTATACTCAAATTGAAATACATCCTCCACACCCACGTGGGTGGCTCCATTGAATCCTCCGAATACTCTATGCATCTCATTCTACTTAATCAACCATAATTTGATTGAAGGCACCCAAAGCGCCACAAAAATAGATCCCACTGTAACATCCTGGCTATTCGAAAGCCAAGATGTCACGCAAATACATTACCTCTAATTTTTCAAGAACAACTCGAATCCACGAGTACACAGGCTCATGTACTACATCAAAAAGGTTCTATCAATGATCATTCCACTGCTCAGGAAACTCCTTTATTCCACTTTCTCTACACACACTCAATGAGTGACCAAAGGTCTAACATAACCATGCAAACCCAAATTTAATCTCCAAGATCTCTACCACAAATTTCAATTATAACATATAGGAAATCAGCGGATTGACTCTCAACATTTTCCCCAATTCTAACATACTCACTCATTTGCATACTTAGAAATTTCTCACCTAATCTCGCATCATTATTCAATTGCGTTGCTCTATAGAAGTAATCAAGGTTTTCATACCTTCGATAATCACCGACCATTCAATCATGAACTGAAGTTCCGAAGTTTCACTATACCATAGGTTCTACTCGATCGTAACACTTTTGGACTTAGTTGAAACCAAACATTCCATGTGAATCAATTTCCCTCCAAGGGATACAGATCAAAACTATTTCACATTCTACTACTCCTCCGATAACTTGGTAGCAAAATATCGTCGCTACGATTACTCATCCACCACCAAACAGTTGCCAAACTTTCACCTTGCAAACACTTCGCAACACGAACGTGATCCTTTCTCAAAGGAAGAGGCGAACAAAACAAATTCATTCATACAGGAAGCGTTGCTCCTCATGGCGGCCATGAAACCAAAAGAAATATTCGATAAAGGTGATCTTGGAAAGCGAAAGTGAGTTCATAAATGGGAGGCACACATCCTCGAAAGAGAATAGCAAATAACGGTAGACACGAAAGAAAGATATTACGTTTGAAATTCGCCATCTCTTGGCGGAAAGAGCAACAAATTTAGGGACGCTTCAAATAATCACAAGATTTAATTAAGAATCGATAAGATCCTTCAACAGGACAACTTGCTCGAAACAGTTCATCTACTTGGGAAACACGAGATCCAAATGTTCTCAGCCACAAAACTCGAAACATTTCCCTTTACAGGATTTCATGGAAAGCAAGCGGATTAACCGTCTCGAAGAGATCAACGAAAATATTCTTTTATTGCAACCTCACTTAGCGAACTCAAACCAAGGAGCCTTTGGACTAAATCACACGAAATCTTTAAGTAACAATAGGTTAATCCAATTCCTCTAGTTACCCAAAATAATTTCAGTTATCAGTTGATTCACGAGCTCCAAGGTACCATGAAAGCTAAACTTGAAATATTCTTATTTGAACGATGCCACTAAAGGCGATCAATTTACTACAGTATTAACATCAAGCCCATAACAACACTTAGAAAACTTTTCGGAAGACCCACGTGGAATGAATGGGTTGATTCCTTCTCGAAAGAAGAGGCAAATAGAAACGATCTTCACCAACTGAAAAATCACTTACCACTCGCAAGGAACACGAACTCGGGGAAAACCAATTAGGCAACGAACTCGGAAAACATATGGAAGTCCACGATTGAAAACATAGGCCTCACAAAAATAGAATATCCGACCTTAACCGTTAGGAACAAGCGGGTATTCAAGATCAAAACACCGCATCATGGAAGAACTATTATAATTTTTTTCAACATATCGCTTTACTCGACAAACTATGTTTACCACAAAGAACTTGAATTCCCAAAAGAGCATGAACACCAAAGCTGGAAATTTGATCGTTTTAGAAATGTTACGAAAGCGGACAACTCTCTTTCTTTATAAAGGAATCAACATTGCCATCACATTACTGATCATGTCAATAAACCTTCTAAAGGAACATGGCAAATCGTGTTATAGAAATTTTTCAGCATCAAATGGAATTGTAATAACAACTTATTCTAGAAAGGAAACTTAGTACGAAAACCACAAAGCTGAAACAAACCTCACCCAACTCCACCATAACATTAGAAAAGGGGTTCGACATTTTTTTAAGAGAGGTTCTAAACTCCAACATTCCAACTACTCCAAAAGAAACGAGTAGAGTCAAGACTTTCTTTGACAAACTTTGTAAAAGCTAATTCCGTTCCCAAAATACCAAGCGGTTAACGGTGTCCCTAAATCAACAAGTGAGATAGGACCCTTACAAAAAGAATGATCTTGTCAATAATATCGTGTACAAGTAGCAAAGAGAGCTCCGCAATCAAAAAGACAAGAATTGTTTTGAAAAACATCTAGGGACCGATAGGAACCCGTAGCCAACCAATTTGTTTGATTACCATCTCCGACTTAATCACCACAAGGCACCCCAAAAAGGGTTTTAACACGAATCCTCAGAAAAGAGATACGTTAAACTTCAAGACGCGGAATGATCCAAATAAATACATGGAGCCAATGCTTCCTCGTGTTAACGAACTTGCAACAGAAAACTCTCATTATACAAACTATCAAACCAGTAAACGAGTCACTATTTTCCAATGAGAAGGAAGGAACAAACATGAAAATATCATTATTGCCAACTGTCGGAGATCATTTAAAATAAAAGAAATTCAACAACTGAAAAATAATAATATTTTCAGAGAACCATTAAAGACCTATTGGATCTCATCACTACCATGAATCATGAACCTAAGAGAAATTCATCAACTACCACCGGGCAAGAATTTGTCAAAATTAGAAATCAAGGAAGAGAACCTCTGTCTAAAGCATCCCAAAAAGAAATATGCAAGATCATTGTGCACTTGATAAAGAACTTGCAAAAGAAATCTGCCAATGCCCGAAACCCCAAGCGAACACACGGGTTGAATTTTCCAACAGGGTAAAGCAGAACTTAGTGAAAAGGTAAATCTTGCAATTTAACTACGCTCACGTGGGCGAAATATCACAATAGTAGAAAGAACAATAATTGTTTCAAAGGACGATCAGAAATTTACTAGAGATTGCCCACTTCATTATAACCCTCCATTCAAAAGAAATTCACGATTTATCAGAAGCTACAACCAGAAAACCAGATACAAACTTGAGAAGGACAACAACTTCATCAATGAGCTCAGGCTCAACCCACAACTATGGAACAGGGGTAAGAACTTCTCTATTATTACAACACGAACAGTGGTGTAGCCTGGCAAAACCCAGGACGACAACCACGATCTCAGCTGCTCGACGTCCGCTACCGATACGCATAACTAATGCAATCAATTATGAATATATAGGATCATCTCATGACAATCATAGAATAATTCATAGATATATAGGATATCGCATCACGCCATAGCTTAATAACAAGAAAGATAGTACAGAAGCAATTCTATACCATACAACCTAATGAACAACATCACTAGAAATGCGGAAACAATGGATTTCCCAAACCCCACCTATCCGTGCACCAGTGTGTCATTTTAATAACTTAATTACCACGGACCTAAAGCCCGCTCTGATACCAACTGTAATACCCTGACTATAAGGAAGTCAAGATGTCACCTACAAACACTACTCTTTAGAAGAATAACATCAAAACACATGACCAGGTTAATCAAGTAGAAAGATTATACGGAAACAAGAATTCATCATCAGGTTTAATCAATGGAATAGAAATAAACAATTACGAGAGATAAGGTAGTTATGACCAAGCGGCTTATTACAATTCAACACAAGTCATAATTAACGACAGTAAAAGTCCTCAAAATGTTTGGTTTATGGTAGTGAGTGCATCGTGATGAACTACCCTCCACAAGATCATTCTTCCTTATCATTTACCTAAATAAAACAACAAAGCAAGAATGAGCCAAAGACTCGACAAATAGCGTATGTAACAATCAAACATTCCATGAACAATATATCACAATCATCATTTGAACATTTATTGAAGCGAATTTATGAATGGATGAAGTGGAATGATGCATTGAAGGAATTGGACATATTGCGGCATATCTGGGTATAGCGAGTGAAACACCGTCGGTGTTCACTTAAAATGTCGTATGAAGAGCGTTTCATACGATCAGTCAACGTGGCCCACATTGGAATGGTGGACTCACGTAACATGGCCCACATTGGAATGGTGGACTCATGTACCCATTCGGAATTGATGGGAATTTCAAGTGCCCATCTTGGAATTGATGGGTCTTACAAATGTAATTTATGCATGTCATGATGTGATCCCATAGCAATATTGAATAGTACTCAGAATTGAAAAGAAACACATGGCATTCATCTACAAGTACGAACAAATATAATCATTCACTCACGCATCCCATTTTTTCATCAAACCAAGTATACAAGGTACTTGCAGTATATCAACGTCATGAACAAGGCACAAAACATTCATGTAAACAACATATCATTGTGCATACAGTACTTGCCTTTTGCGTAGTGACTCGTTAGCAGGCAACGGAGGTGTTCCCACACGGGATGTCTCACCGCCTACACAAGCATGTTCCCAAAATAAGAACAACGATATAACACTGCTACCGATGTTCTACAATAACCCCTGACTATTCAATATACCGCATAGACCCAAATTGAAAATAAACTATTCTGCCAGATTTCAGCCCTTATGAGCAGCGGTACGAGAAAAAGCATATTTAATTATCTGGAACTCGAAACGACACGAAACCAGTGCCCAGATTTTCTTAACCTAACAGGCTACGAAACTCTAGTTGATGGTAAACTCTAATTCGGCCAAAACAGAGGTCTAACCATCCAATGAAAAACTATAACTGCAGTCTGTCCAGAATTCAGAACAGCACTAAAGAAAAGGCTCTAACGTTTAAACCACTGATCCAAATAAAGTGATCTTTATCTGCCTGGAAATATGGTGAAATTATCTTCATAAACCTAGTTGGGTGGCCGACCTGATTCTGACTCTAACTAGATCAAAACCTAGGTGCAACCGACTATATCCAACATTTCTGACAGACAGACCAGCACGTAGTAAAACAGTCATAACTCTTAATCTACTGGGTGAAAATTCGTGATCCAGGTGCCAAAAGAAAGCTAATGAGACCAGCATCATATCTCCAGAAGACATCGACCTGAGATTCGGCCTCTAAAGGCCTTCAATCTGCCGTGCAACCTACTGCTCTAAACTGGACAGATCTAGATTCGCAGACTAAACCAAATCAAACGAACAAAAGAGCAACAAAACTAATACAAACAGCGAATCGGAACCTTCGTTACCCTTGAAGACCCGTAGAACGACTATGATCCGCTGCTCACGGCCTTCCTTCCTTCCCCTCCCTTCCTTCTCTTAGGGCGGCCACGGAGACGCGAGCAGGCGTCGGCGGCGGGAACAGCGATGTTGGAGGGACCTTGAGGAGGAGCGCGGGGATCACGGAGATGGCACCACCACAGCGAGGAGGTGCCAAGGAGCAGCAAGGAGGCCGGCTTGGGGAGGAGGAGGCGGCCAAGGGGAGGGAGGAGGCAAGGTGGCGGCTAGGGTTTAGGGGAGTGGCGCCCCCTTTTGGCCGCCCCTACATGGGCCGGCCGCCCTCTTGGGCCTCTGGTGTGACTGCGGCCAGTTGACGTCAATAGCGTTTAGCCCCGTGATTGGAAAAATCCGCCTAAAGTTGTTTCTTTTACTCCTCCGACTTCTTTCTTTTACCGATTCGATTCCGGAAAGTTTTAAATCTCGTTTTCGAATAAAATTCCCAGACATTCGAAACGATACAACCTAGCTGGATTTATGAGGTATTACACGCGCGATTAAAATTCCATAACTTTTGATTGCCAACTCTAAAAATTTTGTTCTTTATCAACATGGAAAGCTTACTGAATTATCTACAACATTAATTTTGGGTTGCCTTTCTGATTCGGCCTCTAAATAATTCATAATGGCCAGACAAGCAAACTTTCAAATCCCGTCAGCTCTCCTGAACAGTCTCACGAAAATGATCATATCTCCTAAACCATAACTCCAAATCAGATGATCTCGGTGCCTAAAGAAATCTAAGACCAAGGGATACAACTTTCTAAGAGGTGGACAGATCAGAAAACATACGGAACTTACCCAAATCTGACGAACAAATCGGGCGCAGGGGGGAGAAGAAGGTGGCGCACGGCAGGGAGGAGGGTGGCGGCTCCAAGTGGGGGAAAGGGGGAGGGGGAAGGGGGTTTAGGGTTTTTGGGAGAAGGTCATCCCCCCTTTGGCCAGCCCCCTCTTGGGCCACATGGGCCGTGGCCCAATGCCCAGGTTATCGGGAATTCGCGGAAACCCCCATGAGATCACTGAAAATTGTAATCCCTGTTTAACTCCTTCTCTCGAATACTCTCATATTCGCCTGAATAAATTTTGGGGTATTAGACCCTTGTGCCCATCTTAACTGCCCTGTGCATCTTACCCTTCTTACTCTTCTCCTCCATGTACTTAGTGACCATGGCGGAGTAGAGTACTCTGTCATTTGCCATAGAGAGCATTGCGTTATTGCTTTAGTCAACAAAGTACTTTGTGGTACTGAGTAGAATTGCCTCCACAATACCAACCAAAGGGAGGCACCTCGCGCCGCACATGACCGAATTGTTGTCATGACACCGTACCAAGCACCATCCTTGTCATGTAGCAACGATCACTTCACCTTAGGCTCATGCTCAATCCAGTCCGAGAAGAATTTCACCTGCCCCCTGTTTTCCTCATCACACTAGTACCATCTGTGTGTAACCCGGGCAATGCCTCGGGGAGATTGTCAGCCTCCCTTCTATGTGTCCTCATCCACTCATCTAGAGTTTTCCAGAGTACATCGAACTTTTATCTGGTGGTTCTAGTTGCACTACCTCTTGAAGAGGTTCATTAAGTCCTTGTTGTGAAACTACATGTAAAAGTTTGCACCCACGTGTCTCATGCACCACCTACTCTGCAGATTTACCCACAGAATAAACTCATTTTACCTTGTTGTAGCTGAGTTATTGCAGTCAATAAGCCTGCATACCGATCATGTATGACACATACATTAGGATGGCCATATACAACATAAATCTTCACATTCCTCAGAAACCATAACCAATTGTATGTGTTCTCACTTTCAATGAATGCAAAGGCCACAGAAAGAACCTGACTATTCTCGTCCGTTGCAATTGCAGAAAGTATCTATCCTTTGTACTTCCTAGTCAGGAACTTGCCATTCACACCCAAGATCGGATGGCAATGCCGAAATTTTATTTATGCATGCACCAAAGGTGAAGAATGCTGGCTTCAGTACCTTCTTCTCAGCCCAGCACGAATGTGTGTCATCTTGAAGGTCGACATGAGTAGCGGGATTCCTGTCCTGTATGACTCAGAGTTGATCAAGTAGGTTGTGGGAGGAGTCCTTAAACGTATCGAACCTTGCTTCCAATTCCTTTTGCTTTGCCCTCCACACCTTATCATAGCTGATTGTGTACTAGAACCTTGACTCTATTGCTCGAATGATGGATCGTTGCTCGAAATCCAGATTATCCATGATCTCGCTGTACACGATGTTCACAATGAAGCCTGATGACATGTTCTTGTCGGATTGCATTGATTCAGAGACGACACATGTGTGAGGGATTGCCATAGAGCATTTCCAGTACGTGTCCCACTGAGACTGGAATGCGTGCACTCACCAAGGGCATCCCGCTATCTAGCACATCAGTCGTAGCACCTTGGGTTGGACTTCACTACTGTGAATGTACGCCGCATCGACAAGGTCCAAAATTTGATAGCCTCCTGCACGGCCTCCTTGCATTTGTACGTGGCTCCTTGCTTGACCTTGTTCTGGCCGTACTCGCATGGTACACAGGAGCCTTTGTCCACGACGAGGCTACCGAATTGGTATGTGTTCCACTTAGATGGACCCACCTACTGTTCCTCACCATCCTCGTTATCAGATCCTTCATCTTCCGACAATACCTCGTAGTCTTGGTCTTTGAGCACCGCCCTTTGAACTAGGCCTTCGATCTCCTCACCTTTGTCAGCAATAGCACTAGTTTCTCGGATCAAAGGAGGTTCTTCGACCCTGTCTTCATCGGCAACATTCGGCCAGTGTGTGCACCATGCTGTGGATGGAGTCCCTAACTTCTTCTTCCGTATCACCACCAACTACGCCTTGTTCAGCTACAGATGAAGGAAATGTCTTGGCATATGCCTAGGCTAGAAGGACCAAATCGCACTGTTGCTACCTTGACCTGCATACGTATAACTGCCATGACCTTGTTCCCTTTAGCTGCACTAACTCCCAATATGTGCCCTATAATGCTCGGTTGGCAAGACGACTCAATTTCAGATCGTACATAGCATGATCCAACTCAAATGTGTATAATAACCACTTCATCACAGTGCCCCATGTACGTTGCCCTGGTCTTGTTAGGGTTACGGTCACCGATTGAAAATAACACAAATCAACCCCCTCTAGACCCTACAAAATAGTCCTTTGACCGTAGTAAATATTGAAACTGATTGCGTCCAACATATCTACAAACTGCACTATAAACAACATTTACATGATTAACCACAAATTTTAAACTAAACTACACACACCAAAAAGGATGTACTGCAACATACTATATTACTTAACCATACATCTAAAACTATGTAGTCCATTTAGTTAAAAAAAAATTACCTGGAAGGTGGATGACATGATGGGCAGCTCGCTAGCTCCTCCCCTCCCCTCTACTCCCCTCCCTTCCCTCCCCTCTTTCCTTTTTTTTTCTGAAGAACAACCTGAATTTTGGGGGTCTTTTATAGGGGAGGTTGTGTTGTCATTTGAAATAGCGATTTGCCTAAATTTTAATATTAAAAAAATTACCTTCAGGGTGGTATGCGAACTCCAGCTCTTATCGCAATTTGTATTGGCGACATGCTCCTATATCCAATTCAAATGGCAAATTAAATCTCTGTGGCTATTTGTTTCCATGGTGATAGGGATCCTATCACCATTCCAAATGGTGATAGGTCCATTTCGCCATTTGGAATGGCTACATAAGCTCATTTTTGTAAATTTATTAAATGTACATTTATTTATGTAATTCTATGTAAAAATGTATTATTAAAAAAAATTATCAATGGCTAGGGCTTCTCGTTCTTTCGTTACGGGGCCGCGAGCCAGGAGAAATGCAATGGGAAGGCTCAAGGCTGTGTGAGTTTTGGAGGCCAAGTGGAGGAGGCTAGGACTTCAACGCCTCAGGTTGGCCATGGTGACGAAGATTTGAAGGGCCACTTAGGCCAGGCCTGGATCTAGCTTGCGAATCTGATTTTTAAGAATACGGACAGAGGATGAATATAGATCAATTTTGAATAAGTGACATATAACTTGATGGATAGTACACAAATAAAAATGATATAACTTCACCAACGAATGTCGTCAGTTATACAATAGAGTGGAGAATTATTTATCGTACTTAATGACATAAACATAATTGCATGTATCATGCTTCATAAATCCATATTATATTAGCCAATTACTAGAAAAACATAGGGGATATTAAAGGATATTGATTTTTTTATCGTTTATGGATACATGTACGAATATTTTTGGAATACAGACACGGGATGACTACCGATCGAATTCGTATCAGTCATGACATTCGGAGTTGAATATGGATACGAATGCAGATGTTTGAATATAGACACGGGACAACCATATATCAAACTCGAATCGGTCATGAATAACTTGATAGATAATACACACATAAAAATATATAACTTCACCAACAAAAGTAATCAATTATACAATATATTAGATAATTATTTATCCTACTTAACAACCTAAGTATAATTATATTTGTCGAACTCAGGAATGAAGGATCACTGATTCTCTATGTTTCCTACACTAGTCCAGGAATAGCTAGTGTACACAGTCAAACAAAAGTGATAGCAAAACCATATCACACATTTATTAACTAATAATCAGAGTTTATTACAAAATTAGGCACAAGGCCAAATATAAGAAACAGTGGAAGCAAAGTAAATAGGTAAACCACACGATTGGTCACATGCAATCGTCTGGGGTGTAGCCTAGTCATCCTGATACTCACCGTCTTGATAATAATCTTCACCTGAATAAATTTTATTCAACAAAAGTGAGCACAACAACCATGCTCGCAAGTTACACCCAATTAATAGAATATAATGCATGCTGGATAATGTCAAAAGGGATATATGTATGGTTATTTTGCACGCTGCATTTTCGTATTTAAATACTTTTACTAAGTTTGAGGCAATTCTTTAATCCATAACTAAAATTAGATTTTTAAATTTGAAATTTTATAGTGGATAACCTCCTATCAAGAATGGTGAAGGATACCCTCCTATCACATGGCTAACCGCCCAATTTTACCACAAGGATTAACCATCCCAAAATCATTTGCTAAATCATTTTAAAATCAAAACCAAATTCTAACTTGGGGTGGCTTTGCTCAGCTTGTCCATGACTATGGACACGGCTATTGAATAGTTTTACATTCTGCAGAGGTTGTACAACTTTACCTATAAGAGATAATTTGCTTAACATGTCGGCCAATACACACTTCTGTAGGCGTGTTACTAAGCAATTATCACTAGCCCTTTACAATGCTCTACCCCAAGATTATTATGCCTGCTAAGGTTTCACCTCCATTGGGTTAACCACCCGCCAGAAGCCCCCTCTTGCGCCAAGTGGGACTACTGTCTAACCAACACTATTCTAAATTATTTAGCCTAGTCCTGCCTACACAGGATATGTGGTAGTACGGTAGAGCATAGCAAGATGCGGCTCGAAGACCGGTCCTTAACCAACCCGGGCAACATTCCACAACTCTGGACTCGATCATGAAAATGGATCTATCATGTGCATTGATTTGCACCAAACCAATCATCCATTTTTGAAGTCTAAACTATTTTGATTTATTTTGCAAGTGAAAGTATTTTCTAAAATTTCTATGGTAAGACATACCATAGACTCAATTTTAATAATTTTGGCTAAACTCCCGAAATTCAAGATTTTGGTCTAAGCATTATCTAAGAATATCATTTTTAAATTTTATTTCAACTATGTTGACAACGGAATGACAGTTCAAACATCAATATTGGCCATATAAATGAAATAGTGTAAATAGAACTTTAAAATATGAATTTAAAATAACTGAATAGAAATATACATGCTAATAATTTAAAATTAAATTGAATAATTTAAAATATTAGGGTCAACATGGTCAAAGGTATAACTTTCCTTGCTCGAAGGACTCTTCTTCTCCAAATTCAATTTCCCCGGATTAATCAAAATCTATACGTAAAAATACAACAAGAACAAACAAATACAAATATATTCAAATGAAAAGTACAAATTAACTCTAAATTAAATAATTTTAGTTTTGGAAGGTAGATATTTAATATATATGAATTTAGGAATAAGAATCGTCGATTTAGAGTTTGTACGTATGAAGGAGAACGAACATCCATAAGTTTGGATTTCACAAGAAATGATAGAATTCCGACTGCTGTTCACTTCTGAGTACTGTCCATCTTCCGAGTACTGTTCACTTCTGAGTAATGTCCATCTTTTGAGTACTGTTCACTTTTGACTACTGTTCATCTTCGGAGTACCGTTCATCTTTCGAGTACTGTTCACTTTCGAGTATTGTCCATCTTCTGAGTACTGCTCATCTCGCGTGGTCAGAAGGAGCTTTCGACTATACTGGTCGGAAGAAGGTTTCGACAAGATTGATCGAAGGAAGGTTTCGACTACATAGGTCCAAAGAAAGGTTTCGACAACACTGGTCGAAGAAAGGTTTTGACTACACAGGTCAAAAGAAAGGCTACGTGATGCGACAATGGGTTGTAACACCCCAGCCCAACACTGAGCCCAGAATGCCACCACACTACTCTTCCAATTAATAATCATTGACACACTATAAAATTTCAGCAAGAGAACAACAATAATCGTATCCAAGGATCACAAACGAACATGTATAAATATGGATCAAACGATAATCAATAAGCAAGGGGAATAAAACCAGGCAAATAATCCAAAGCAGCATCAACCAATGAATCCAAATTAATAAAGCAACTAGTCTAGTCCAAATGATATCCTAAACATTATTCAATAACTAACATGTCCAAGTGTAAACCAATATTGAATGAAAAGATTATCATGGCGAATGATCATGTGATGTCCATGTGCTCTACTCGCTCTCAATTACGGCATCCTCGAAGATCACCTAAAAACAACAATAGAGCAAGGGTGAGTCCACGACTCAGCAAACACATCAATATACAACGATAATGATAAATCAACAGCAATCAATAACTTCATTATCATCACAGGCACTTCTATTAACATTCTCATTCATTAATCTCAAATATCAATGCAACTCTAATCTATATGTCCACATGCACTTCTTTCGCGTATACCGGTATAGCGTGAGTGAATGCTCGCGACAACATTCACTCTCAAGCCCGTTCCTCCAAAAGGATCGGGGACCTCCTCCACTCCCGTGGAGTTGTGATCAATCACGATCACCTTCTCTTATGCAAAGATGCTTATGAATGCAAACATGCAAACTTCATCATAAACATCATATCCAACTTTTCATCATGCTTGTCAACAAAGATATAAACATACCAATTCATTGTTTGCAATTAAACCAAATAAAAGCACAACAATAATGGTAATAGAAGATAAAGAAAACAGTGATCGATCATTGATCGCTGTCTACCATGCACTTGCCTTTACTAGTTGCGACGCACAGTTTGACTAGAAGACGGCAACAAGCACGACGCCTCTCCTATATTAAATACACCAACTTCAATACAAATTACAGCAACAAGAATAACAATCAATATACATCGCTCCTACACGTCCCCGAATATACCACGTTGCTCCGGTATCGAAAAGTTACCCATAGCTGTCCGGTTACTAAAAAGAGCGTAACTTTTGACTCGAAAGTCCGATCACCACAAACCACCCCATTCTGGATTCTTTATAAAATTATCCACATTTTCTTAGATTACGAAGACTTCTAATTAAATCATCTAACCCTCCGTATTTAGCTCCGAAAGCCGGTCTGTCCGCTTCGGAACAGCAGACTTGATAAATTCATAACTTTTGTTTTACTCAACCAAAATGCGCGTTCTCAGATCCTATAGAACCATTGGACAATTATCTACAACTTTCATGTAGTTCAAAAACTCTAATTAAGCTATTTACTATTTTTAATCTACAGTCTACCAAAACAGCGCCGAAAGACGACAACCGTAAAAACAGCGGTCTTCCGAAAATCATAACTCGAATTATACTAATCCGATTGACATGATACAATATGCTATAGAAAGCTATCGACATTATCTACAATTAACTAGTAGATGATATTTTCAACATTCGCCATTAAGGTACCCGAATAAATCGTACAACATAACAGCAGCTAAACAGATCTATAAATCAGCTTCTCTAATTAACCTTGATTATAAACTCTAATTAACAGCGTCTAGCAAACCAGAGAAAACATGCAACAAACCTCCACGCGACGACGTCGACGCACATGCGGCAGCAGCAGTCGGTTGGTCGGCTCGGTCGGCAAGCAATGCACAGGAAAAAGAAAACAGCAGTAGCCGGCAGTTGAAAGCAGCAGCAGCCGACAGCCTTCGGTAGCAGCAGCAGAAAACGGCAGAAAAATCAGCAGCACAGTACTGCAGGGGATCGGCTCGGCTTCACGCGGCAAGCGAGCTCGGTGCAGCAGCGCGGCCACAAGCAGATCAATAAATAAGCAGAGATGGCTTCAGCTGGAAAAGTCGCAGACAATTCCAGTGGCGAAAAAAGCAATGATCGGCAGCACGGCAGCGCTGGTTCAGCACCGTCGCTTCGGACAAAGCGGCCGCAGATCCCAAATAGCGAGTGGGCAGCTGCGGCGGAATCCAAATAGAGGCTTGAGCGCTGCGCACGGAGAGGGCAAGCGGCGGTCGCAATGATGCAAAAATTGATCTGCGGCCTTGCGCGGAGAAAAAAAAAGAATCGAGACGGCTCGGTGGGAAAAAGAGATTAAAAAGGCTAGGGTTTCTAGAAAAACCACAAAACAATTTATATAGCTCATAAAAATCCGAAAATCTATTTTCCACGTACTAAATTCTCTAATTACGCTCACGCCCTAAATTCTTTAACTAATTAACTTATTACACTCCGACCCTTAAGACGCGATTAATACTAATATTAATATTATTTTTCAGAGTATTACATTCTACCCCCCTTAACGGAATTCGACCCCGAATTCTACTCGCCGTTCTACTCAAATAAATCTACACAGCTGAAATTAAACAACACGTACCCGACGTGAACAACTCCGGGTATAGCTCGCGCATGCGAGACTCCAACTCCCAAGTCGCCTCTCTCTCAGACTGGTGCGTCCACAAAGACCTTGGCGTATACCAACGTCTTGTGCCTCGGCCTCGCTCGACCTCTCGAGTATCGCGCGCGGACGCGACTCAACTGTGAGGTCTTGCTCAATAGACAACGGCTCTAACGAAATCTTATGCTCTGGATCTCTCCAAAAACTTTCTCAGCATCGAGACGTGAAACACATTATGAACTCCACGCATGGACTCGAGCGGAGTCCAGCGGTAGGCTAACTTCCCAATTCTTGCAATAATCGAGAACGGTCCAACGTACCTCGGGCTAAGCTTCCCTCTGGTACCAAACCGGACAATACCTTTAGTGGGAGACACTCTCAAAAGCACTGGTCACCCACCGCAAACTCCAAGTCACGCCTCCTCAAATCAAGATAACTTTTCATGCGCTCGAGCACGCTAATGATTACGCCTCACCATGGCCACACGCTCCACGGTCTTGAATCGATCCGGACCCAAAGCGCCTTCTCTCCATCGCATCCCAACAAAGCGGCGATCTGCACTTCCGCCCATAGAGAACCTCAAATGGCGCGCTCTAATCTCGGAATGGTAGCTCGTTATTATAAGCAAACTCGCAAGTGGCAATGGTCCTCCCAACTACCCTTCCAAGACAAAGCATAAGATCGCAACATGTCCTCCAAAGTTTGAATAGTCCGCTCTGATGCCCATCCGTCCTGTGTGGGTGAAACGCTGTACTAAGGCGGGCTGTGTGCCCAATGCACTCTGCAGACTCTCCCGAACTTGGAGACAAACTTCGCGTCCTCGCGAAACAATGGTCTTTGGCACACCATGCGCCTTACTATCTCACGCACATAAATAGGAGCTAGATCACTCATTTGAATTTGTCGTGCGAATAGGAATGAAGTGCGCAGACTTGCTGAATCGATCCACCACTACCCAAACTGCATCCTTCCCTCGCGGCGAACGAGGCAACGCCACCACAAAATCCATAGAGATATCATCCCAAGGCCACTGGGGAACCTCCAAAGGCTGCAACAACCCTGCAGGACGCTTGTGTTCAGCTTTCACTTGCTGACAAACACCGCAAGAAGTCACATAATTAGCAATGTCCACCTTCATTCTTTTCCACCAAAATTACGTTTGAGATCTCGATACATCTTAGTCTCACCAGATGAGCGATTATGCAGTGCGATGTGCCTCCCTCAAAATATCATCTTTGACCTCCGCCTTCTGTGGCACGCAAAGGCGGCCTTTAAACCTCAAAGTACCAGAATACTTTCATGTAGTTCAAAAACTCTAATTAAGCTATTTACTATTTTTAATCTACAGTCTACCAAAACAGCGCCGAAAGACGACAACCGTAAAAACAGCGGTCTTCCGAAAATCATAACTCGAATTATACTAATCCGATTGACATGATACAATATGCTATAGAAAGCTATCGACATTATCTACAATTAACTAGTAGATGATATTTTCAACATTCGCCATTAAGGTACCCGAATAAATCGTACAACATAACGGCATTAAACAGATCTATAAATCGCCTTCTAATTAACCTTGATTATAAACTCTAATTAACGTCGCCTAGCAAACCGGAAAACATGCAACAAACCTCCACGCGACGACGCCGACGCATCATGCGCAAAGCAGCAATCGGTTAGTCGGCTCGGCCGGCAAGCAATGCACAGAAAAAAAACAGCGATGAGCCGGCGGTTGAAAGCGGCGGCGTATGACAAATTTTTGGTAGCGGCAGAGAAACGGCGAAAAATCAGCGACAAGATCTGCGAGGATCGGCTCGGCTTCACGCGGCAAGCGGCGAGCTCAATTTGCAGCCTGCGCAACGGCAGCGATCAGCCCAGCAGCAGATGGCTTCGCTGGAAAAGTCGGCAGAATTCAAATGCGAAAAAGCAATGATCGGCGGCCGCAGCGCTGGTTTCAGCCCGCCGATCGCTCGCTCGCAAAGTGGCCGCAGATCCCAGCACGAGTGGGCGGCTGCAAGACAATCCAAATATGAGGCTTGAGGCGCACGCGCGGAGAGAGCGGCGGCGGTCTTGCGGCGATGCAGCAAATTGATGCGGCGGCGCAGCGCAGGAGAAAAAAAAGAATCGAGACGGCTCGGTGGGAAAAAGAGATTAAAAAGGCTAGGGTTTCTAGAAAAACCACAAAACAATTTATATAGCTCATAAAAATCCGAAAATCTATTTTCCACGTACTAAATTCTCTAATTACGCTCACGCCCTAAATTCTTTAACTAATTAACTTATTACACTCCGACCCTTAAGACGCGATTAATACTAATATTAATATTATTTTTCAGAGTATTACATGGGTGTCCCGATCTTTCGATGGGAAGGATAACTCGATTTGGGTGGAGACGACTCTCACGATCCGGTTACCAATCACGCACGACCAATATGCCCGGCAATCGCTGAACCAACTTCGAGATCGTTATCGACCTTGCTAGAAGCACGATCGACCTGACCACGAAGGTCTATTCCTGCATGCAATCGAAGAACACGCAAGAATAAGATAATGCGTAATTTAAAATTGCAAATAAGATTGAAACATTTGATAAAGTTGGGATTCTGTAACGGTATTATGGTTGGTCTAATGGACACAAGCCAATACACTAAGTTGCAATGAGGCTAACTTTTAACTAAACAAAATACAAGGAAATTAGAGGGTGTGACCTCCTTATATTGGGAAGGGAAAGCCGCACATATATAAATAGTATCTCATAAACAGTATGGACCGCCTAGGGTGCGCCTTCCCTTGGGCCCAAGCATTACAAGGCCCAATTTTACCCAAATAGGTGGTGTAGCACTTTCTTTTGGTGATTGCATTGTCCACAGAAGGAACTTGAAGGTGGGGCTAGATCCGTTGGAAAGAGAACGAGATATGCTTTCCATCAAGTACTCGTGGAGCTCAAACGGACTCCATATGTGAAAGTTATGCACGTTTGAAGTCTGTGCTGTCTCCAAAGGCCGAATTGGATTCTAAAATATGTCCAGCTCAAACTGTTGCTTAGCTTGGACAAAAGTGATGTGATGCTACACAAATATTCATTTTCATCATTAGGTAGCATCATATAGTTCATATAATATAAATGCACTACTAAAAACGAGTCCACCTGATAATTTAAGTGAAGCGTATGAGCTCTTGTAATTGGAATAGCAAGCATAGCAAATATGATTGTATCCGTAGGGGTCATGTTCTCATCATCCTCCCCTTCTTGAAAACAAAGCCGTCCTCGGCTTTTGATAAGCTGAAAATAGGGTAACAAAGAACCCAAGGTGTATGCATGGTATATGTATATGTCATCTGTTTTAACGGTTTTTCGTTGTTGCACAATTAATGTTATAAAACAGCAGCGACCATAAAAGATCATTGTATTATTAACCCAAGAATAATCATATATGTTAGTAAGCAAAACAAAATTTCTCACATTGCAATTATTGCAACTAGTTTTGCAAATGTAAGTGAAGCATTTATGCAATTCAAATATCTTAAGTTGTAAACCTGCAGTGGTAGCACATCTGGACAAATCTACAACCTTTGGAATCAAACAAGGTTCATCCATATAATCAGATTTCAATTGAGCATTAGCAATTCATCTAGCAAGGGTGAAAAGATTTGTAAGTTCTTCCATACTTCAACAACATTATTCAGATTGTCAATACTAGATGATGCAATAAGAGATGAACACATAGGCATTGGATGAGCACTAAATTTTATTTTCCTCTCATATTGAATAAGATTCAGCACACAAGAATTATTGTCCAAAATAGTAATCTTCAATTAATCCATGTGATCACAAGTTATGTATATTCGATATACCAGAAATTGATTGTCTGCACCGTAATCTCCAATTAATTTAAAATAGTAGGTGTAGGTGCTAGAAAGAGAATTTAGAGATGAAATTTCAAAAACTTTCTCCATAGCAAATTCCAAACTAACGGGCTCATTAAGCAAGATATAGCACAAAACTTCAGCAGAGGATATTGTAACACCCTGGCTATTCGGAAGCCAAGATGTCACGCAAAACTATCAAACTACTAAGAATAGCATTAAAGCTGGATTATACAGATTCAATCAACAATAATTTCTAAAGAATGACAATAAACGATCACGATTCATGGAAAAGAATGGATAAGCAGATATAATACCACGAGCAGTCAAGTAATACCAAAGTTGGATTATTACAAATCTGAAATTTATTTAACAAGTTGGCTTGGTGAAAGGTAATAATAATTATTCGATTGGATAAAAGTGAAGTGCGATTAAATCGAACTACCCCACCAAATCACCTTGTCTTCTCCTCAATTACATAATTAAAACATACAAAGCAAGGGTGAGTCAAGACTCAAGAAGTACATATAAGAATAATCAAACATAGAGTGGACAACACAATCCGGTTGAATTACGAACAAATCTTGGAACACATATATGATTGAATGGAATGAATACATGAATGGATGGAATGAAAGAATGCATTGAAGGAATGGACTAATCACGACTTATACTGGGTATAGCGAGTGATACACCGTCGATGTTCACTTAAGCCCGTACTTCACAAAGTACGTGGACCCAATCACCGTATGAAGAGCGTTTCATACGGGTGTCCAAGTTGCCACATTGGAATGGTGGTCAACACTACCCACATTGGAATGGTGGGTTTTCAAATGCCCATCTTTGGAATTGATGGGTCTTTCAAATGCCCATCTTGGAATTGATGGGACTTACCAAAAGAATCCACTTCCATGGTCATAATGAATTTGATGAATGAATTTGATGATTTCTCATGGTATGAATGAATAACACACATTAGTGGAAAAGACACATGTCATTCAACAACATGTGTAAACAAGTATGAGTATGCATTCCCACACAACATAATATATCAAGGATGCCACACAAGTTAGTTGCATGTAATGGAATGCAACAACTGAAATGAATGCTAATTCTTTAATCACAAGAATCATCTTCTTGAAATGAAATAAACATCAGGATGGATAGAAAAAGGCATTCACAATTTATCCCAACATCAAGCAAACAATTGGAAACATCACCAAACAGCATAGGGTACTTGCCTTCCGCGATGTGACGTAATAGGAGGACACGAAGATGCCCCTCCACTCACCGCCTCACTGCCTACACAAATGTATAATCGAAATAAGAATAATAAGGCATGACATTGCTACAAGAGCCCTTCCATCCCCTCCATCTCTCCCACCCAAACAACGGGATCAATTTTACCAAGTTTACCCAATGACCCGATTCTGCTAAACTGGCAGCGATACTAGAAAAATCACCATTAATTATCTGTAACTCCAAAAGACCTGAAACCAGTGCTCACTGAATCTCAACAGATCAGGATACAAAACATTAGTTGGTGGAATCCCCTGATTAGGCCAAAACAAAGGGCTAATTAACAGCTAAACAAAACCCATCTACGTTTGTCCAGAATACAGATCAGAGATAAAGAAAACGGCGTAACTTTCAACCTATTGATCCAATGAGAATAATTCTTATTATCTTGGAAAGATAATTTTAAGGGCTAAAATAACTTAGTTGGGTGAAGGTTCTGATTCGGCCCCTAATTTGAACAAAACCGAGGGACAAACCTACTGACCTCAGTTTTCAGACAGACCAGACAGTTCGTAATCAAAAATTCATATCTCCCAAAATACAGATCGGATTTTCCTGATCTTAGTGCCAAAAGAAAGCTAACGTTCCCAGGAATAAAACTCTAGAAGGGAAAACCCCCAGATTCGACATCTACATTAGTCTAAACAATAGATGAATACACTAATAATTATCTGCCCAAAATTCAGAACAGTGGTAAAGAAAATATCATAACTTTCATTATACAGATCCAATGGAGATGATCTTTATCAGCTTTAAAAGAGCATTTAAAGGGCTACAATAACTTATTTGGGTGGAGGTTCTGGAAATGCCTCTAACTAAATCAAAACCTAGGATCAAGCCGACAGATCTTTCTCGTCAGACAAACAGAACAGCGCGCACTAAAAAAATCATATCTCCTAAACGTAAGGCGGAATCACGTGATCTTGGTGGCTATGGAAAGATAAGAACAATACCTACAACTTTCTAAGAGATGGACAGGACATAAAACGAACGAATCTTACCCAAAATCAACGTACAAGGCGGTGCACAGCAAGGGGGAAGGGGGGCGGCGGCTCCAAAGGGGGGGAGGGGGAGAGAAATGTGGAGTTTAGGGTTTGGGGGGTGGGAACCCCCCCTCTTATGGCCAGCCACCACATGGGCCCCTCTGGGCCGTGGCCCAGCCCAGGTTGCCGTGAAATCACAGAAAACCCCCTGGTGAAAAGATGATTCTGGTTTTTCGATTAGCTCCCTCTTCCGAAACTTTTTCTAATAAGCCGAATCACCTTCGGGGTATTACAGATAGTCTATCAAAAACTTCTTTATGTGTAATTAATTCGACATGTGCAAACTTCTCCTCTAATGACATAAGATGCGCCATATCATCATACATGTCTTCAAGTGTCTGGCGGTATTTGTAGATGGAGTTGGAGCCAAAACAATGTTAGCATTTTTAGTTACCTTAGGTTGCACCTCACTTGTGACCGTGGGTGGTGGAGGTACAAAACGACGTTGTAATTTCTTCTTCATCTTGTTCCATGTGTACATGTAGTGGTACTCGAGATTCGACCACCAATGTTGAACATCACCGATCACCGCCGTCCTTGCCATGCTCAACTTCTCATAAGGATCTGGGTCATGTCTTTCAAAGTAGCTATCCAACATAGTAATTCACAAGAAGTAGTCCAATGATGTACTCTCAACGGTGAGTGGCAAAATGTATGCTTGCAGTTGTTTTTCTTTGAGTTCAAATTTGCTTGCGATGTCATCGTAGTCTGCCAACTTCAACCGACCTGTCATTGTTAGTAGAAAACAAGGAAACAAATCACAAGTATATGTCCCTATCAACTACTAGGATCTGGAGGCTCAACAGTCACTCACATTCAAGCTCATACTAAGTTCTTACCAATTCTTACCAAGCAAACATGCGGTGACCAGAAACTAGTGTCGGTGTCAACAATCTCCAAGGATTGACAAAGCGGTTGCAAGCAACTGGTACCTGTGCAATGGTAGAGGTGGAGCTAGGATAGGCTTCAATATGGTAGCAAGGATTAGCAATAATCAAATCAGTAAATGCAAGTTAAAAAATTGTTTAAAGTACTAGTCAATGTTGCTGATCCTAGCCTAGAAAGAGCTAGCTAATCAAAGCCAGCCAAAAGAAGTGTATGAACGCACACGTAAAGATCAATGTAACTTGATGTAAGCAAAGGAAATTCTCACACCAAGTCCTAGGAGAGACGCTAGCCAACTACTGTAACTTCTTTGCAGGGGCACAAGATTGTTAACACGATGTAAAGCATAAAATCAGAATAACGTGCAATGTAAACAACCCTCTAGTTGAAGAAGTAAACAACAACTAGTCTCAAAAGATAAAAATGCAAAGTTTTATATGGATTATATATGCTTGTTTGAAATTTTTGCTGATATATATAACTTTGCAGTTGAGGCGATCCCCAAATTATGATGGGAAGACTAAAAGAAAAGGCAAAAACAGAAACCGAAAACTTGCGACACGAATTCGGGGCCGAAGATGGCCGATTTTAAGGGCGATCTTGGGCTTAGCTAGAAAGGATCGCCTCATCGTTAGCTTTTCAACAAGTATAAGAACATCCAAAACGGACGCAGCATGCAAAAGTTATGCCCGTTTTACTTAAGGTGTCTCAGAAACGGAATCGTACTCAGACGCGAAACCGACTCGGTTTCAAATTTGAAACTGCTATATCTTTCAAACTCTTAGGATAAACTTGCTGAATTGTTTTGTGGAAGCTTTTGTCTATATGTAGAAGGACTACACCAATTTTCACTATTTTTGGCAAACATTTGATGCACTTTTCAATTTTTGGGAAGTTGGATACTCTTTTATTTTATATCTTTTCTTTTTTCTTGTTTTCTGTTTCAAACAACTGAAACAAACTAATTAGGGTTTTTCCTTTTTGATTCTTGCTCCTTCCTGAAACTTCAAAACAGCGGTGGATATTGTAGTATGCCGCGGCAGAGAAAATATTTGCCGCGGCAGAGAAAATTGTTGCTGCGGCAGGCGTGGCAGCGGTTGTAATACCCCAAAGTTTATTTGGGCGATTAGAAGAGTACTCGGGAGAAATAATTAAATAGAAAATTAGAATTTTCAGGAGTTATAGGGGGGTTTTCGCGAGAAACAGCCAACCTGGGCCTGCGTGGTGCCTCTCCCCCCCTAAACCCTAGCCGCCCCCTCCCCTCACCCCTTGCCGCCCCCACCCCTCTTTCCCCTACCAAGCCGCCGCCTCTTCCATCCCTCCCCACCAGGCTGCCGCCTCCCCCTCCCCCTCCCTGGTGCTGCGCTTGCTCCCCTCCCCAACTGGTTGTTCCTGTTGCTCTACTTCCCCGCGCCGTCGTCTCCCGGTGCCGCCATTTCCGCCATTGGTGGCCAGTTGAGCGAGGAGAAGATAAGAGGGAGGAGCACCTCGCTGGGAATTTAGCGGGCTAGTAAGTCTCCAAGGGTAAACCACCCAATCCCATTAGATTGAGGTATAATTTTCGTGATTAGGCGAGATTAGTAGTAGATTGATTCTGATAGTCTGTAGAGATTGTCTATTTTCGGGTAGTTAACTGCAGATTTTGACTAGGAGTCTCCTAGAGAGTTGTAGGTATCGTCACTGGCTTTCTATAGAGTCCTAGATCACTCAATTTGGAGTTAGGAATCACGAGTTATGAATTTTTCAATGTTGCTGTTCTAGCTTTCTGTCGGGGTTCTGACAAATCATAGAAATTGGTTAATAAGAATTAGATAATAATTTTTTTAGGATCTCACCGACACGAAAGTTGTAGATATTTTAATAGGCTTTCCATAGAGATAAAAACACATTTTTGGATGTTGGTACTGAGAGTTTCTTTAGTTTTAGTTCGCTGTCCAGAACCTCCGACGAGATCTGGGAACCTTACTAACTAGGTTTATTAACATGTTTAAAAGGGATAGAAGAAGGTAGAATCTGGGAACCTTGCTAACTAGGATTTTGTGGGAAAACTTGTAAGCTTTCCAGGGGATTAAAGATTAGTGAATTTGGATAATCCTGTAGAAAGTTATGAATTTTAGAAAGGGTTGTCCCATTATGGGACAGTTCGCTGTTTTTGAAAGTAGATATTTTGGACTAGTTAGGAGCGTAGTATGTCAATACTTGTTTCTAGCAATGTTATGTCCCGAATTCCTCTCTTATTAGTGTCTTTAAAATTATTCAGGCGGTGGTGTGGTTCCGGGGGCAGCATCCTTGTGACGTCATCAGTCTTCGCACGGCTGAGGTAAGTACTTGTTCAAAGTAGTATTGCTGGGTGTTAGACTTTAGGTAATATCTTGTCTTCCGCTTAGCCCGGTGTTACAACGGTGGCTTGGCGCGAGGTTGCCGCGGCGGTAAGAGGCATTGGTGGCAGCAATCAGTTGGTTCCATGGCGGCAGTAGCAACGGTGGCAAGAGGAAATGGGATGCCACGGCTTGGAAGATCAACCGACGGCAAGGGTTTCGGCTGCCACGGTAGAGATTGGAAGCGGAAGTGGTTGGGCACGATGGTTGCTGCTACGGTAGGTATTTTTGCTACCACGGCTGTAAATGGCAGTGGATGTTGTTGCCGCGGCGGAGGATTTGTTTGGTTTGCCACGGTAGTAGAAGGAAAGTGGTGGTAGGGACTGGGTTGCCGCAGCAGTGAGTGCATTCAGCAGCAGACCAAGACGCGGGCCGCAGCAGTGCAAGATTGTGTCGCGGCAACAGCAGCAGGACGTTTTTGGAGCCGCGTCAGGGAAGCAGCAGCGATGGCAAGATGAGTGCCGCGGCAGCGTAGGGTTGTGATGGCAGGCTATTTTTGGTGCCGCGGCAGGGGGCAATAGCGGCGTCTAGGTGTGTGCCACGGCAGTGAGAGGCGGCGGTAGAGATTGTTTGTAATACCCCGGAATTGAATCGGGTAATTAGAAAATAGCCGGGAGGAGAAAAGACAATTAAATGAGTAGAAATTCCTGAAAAGAGAAGGGGTTTTCCATAAATCCTCGACAACCTGGGCCTGGGCCGTAGCCCAGGAGGGGACCATTTGGTGGCCTACCAAAAACAGGGGGGGTTCCCACCCCCCCCCCCAAACCCTAAACTCCCCACTCTCCCTCATCCTCCCCACTTTGAGCCGCCGCCTCCCCCCTCTCCTGGCATGCGCGCCTCGTCAGATTTGGGTACGTTACGTTCATTTTCTGACCTAATCACCTCTTAGAAAGTTGTATATCTCAGTTTTAGCTTTCTTTGGGCACCGAGATCACCTGATTTTGACCAACGGTTTAGGAGTTATGGTAGTTTTACCGCGACTGATCAGGAGAGATGACGAGTTCTGGCAGATTGCATTGTCTGGTTATTATGAATTTTTATAGGCCGAATTAGAAAAGACACCCAAAATCAATATCGTAGAGTCAGAAATGTTTCCAAGCTGATAAATAACACAATTTTTAGAGTTGTCAATCAAAAGTTATGAATTTTTTACCGTTGCTGTTTTGCTAACTGTCAGATTGCAGAGACAGAAAACTTAAAAAAAATTTACCTGAATATAAGAATTAGTAGGAGGCCGAATCAGGAGATTTGTCTGACTCGACTATTGTAGCTGGTTTTGTCATGATTCCAGAGAGTCCAAGATCACCCCATTCCGAGTTGTGTAGCAAAAGTTATGGTGGTTTTAGTACTCTGTCCAGAAAACCCGACGTGAAGTTGATGTTTTTTTAATTGGCCTGGTAGCGGTATTACTTCACCGATTCAGCAAGGCTCACCAACAAGACTTAGTTGGAGAATTTAATTATCTTTCCAGAAAGTCTAAGAACATCTTTTTTGGACCCCTGTACTAATAGATATGGATTTTTTAAGTTGACTGTCCACCGAGGGGACAGATCGACGTTTAGGAGTTTGGGGTCGGGATCGAGTTAGGAGTTTTGCAAGTCCATGGTTGTTGTTATATAGGTTGTTTTGATCCTTTGCTTGTGTCTTAGCATGTGTTATAAGCTGTTATTCGGTGGTGGATCGGTGCAGGGAGCGACTCATTCATACATCCTCGTTCTCTCGTGGTTAAGGCAAGCTGATGAGTGATAAATTGTGTGTGATCTTTTGTTTATGTGTACTATGCTATGAGTATATTATGTTAATCATGGATGCTCGAATGTTATGGACAATAATGCCCGTAAATGCTAGAAGTATGCGTAAGTTTCATGTATGCATGATGATTTAAAGAATTGACCATGTGCATCATGATATCATATTGGAGGCATGACCACGTGGTGACCAAGCATTAATTGAGGTCCCCATCATAAATATGATGGGCTTTTGGGTCTTCATATTTGTGGAGTATGGGCTAAGGTCCCTGTGCTAGAAGGCACAGGCATGGGTGTGCATCGACGGATGCACACTCCGCAATACCGGTACATGCAAAAGAGAGAAAGAAAAGTGCATTTGAACAGTTTGCATCGCATAAGCATGAGACATATTTCTTATTGGGTTACGTGGATGGATGTTGTTAATTACAGTTGTGTTGGCTATTGTCTTGCTATTTGTACTTTGCTGAGTCTTGGACTCACTCTTGCTGATGTTGTGTTTTTAGGTATCTCGTTTGCGGACGGCATGCATGGGAGGGAGTAGGGTTGCTTTGGTTGCACTCACTACCACATACTCTTGAAAAGATAATTATCATTTAGACCGTACCTTTATAACAAGCAAACTGCTAAAGGATTAACTTTGGCTATACTTGAATGCATTGGTTTATTTGTAATAATGAGAGTGGTAAATTTTAATTATGCTTGCTTATTTTTAGCTGAGTAGATTATTTATGAATGCTTCGATGAACTTTGGATGTTTAAATAGTAATAATGTTATAAGCATCTATTGGAATCTCCGGTAAACTTAGTTATACAAAGGAGGTTCTGCCGAATTTTTTTGTAGTGTCTTGGATTTGTATTTATGATATTGTTATTTTAGTAGCATCCCAGGCTCATGTTGGGCTGGGGTGTTACATTGTTATTGCCGCGGCAGCGATGGCAAGGATTTTTGTTGCCGCAGTAGTGATGGAAGGCGGTTTTGATTGCCGCGACAGCGAGCGGTAGGAGATTATTTAGTGTGAAGTCGTACACAGTGATGAAGCTATGCAAAGGAACACGAAGATCAAGATGCAAATTAGACAATAAATAGAACTGGAAATTAGCAACTAGACACGACAATGTAACCAATAATTCAACAAGCAAAAATTACCGAGAAAAAATTACGAAGCACAAAGGGGCTCGGACTGGGATGAACTAATCCTTTTTTTATTTTTCGTGGACTGTAGGTAAAGGAAAAATATAACCAATGAACGAAAACTCTGATACCACCTTATCCGACAATGTGTGTCCTGATTTTTTGATGAGCAGTATAATTCGATTTAGGTGGAGACGACTCCCACGATTTAGCTACCAATCGCGCACGGCCAATATGCCCGCCAATCGAACCAACTCCAAGATAGTTATCGACCTTGCTAGAAGCACGATCGACCTGACCACGAAGGTCTATTCCTACATGCAATCGAAGAACACGCAAGAATAAGATAATAAGCAATCTAAAATTGTAAATAAGATTAAAATATTTGATAAAGTTGGGATTCTGTAGTGGTATTATGGTTGGTCTAATTGACATAAGCCAATACATAAAGTTGCAATGAAGCTAACTTTTAACTAAAAAATTCCAAGAAAACTAGAGGGGTGCGATCTCCTTATATAGGGAAGGGGAAGCCGTACATAGCTAACAAGATAGGGATGGTACTATTTATACCATTGTTCACAAGTGAATAGTACCACATGAAAAGTATAAGACGCCTAGGTGGCGCCTTCCCTTGGGCCCAAGCATTACAAGACCCAATTTGGCCCAAACAGGTGATGCAACACCATTTTTGGTAATTGTAGTGCCCACAGAAGGAATTTGAAGATGCAGCTAGATCTGTTGAAAAGAGGACGAGATAAGCTTTCCATCAAGTACTTGTGGAGCTCAAACGGACTCCGTATGTGAAAGTTATGCACGCTTGATGTCAGTGCTGTCTCTGAAGGCCAAATTGGATTCCAAAATGTGTCCAGCTCGAACTGTTGCTTAGATTAGACAAAAAGTGATGTGATGCTGCACAAATATACATTTTCATCATTAGATAGCATCATATAGTTCATATAATATAAATGCACTACTAAAAACGAGTTGACCTGATAATTTAAGTGAAGCGTACGAGCTCCTGTAATTGGAATAGCAAGCATGGCAAATATGATTGTATCCATAGGGGTCATGTCCTCATCACTACGACTACCTAGTCGAAGGAGGGCTACAACTACCTAGTCGACACACCGCTACGAATATCTAGCCGAAGGAACGCTACGAATATCTAGTTGAAGGAAGGCTACGACTATGTAGTTGACGAAAGACTACGACTACCTAGTTGAAATAAGGTTATGACTACCTTTGGCAGTAGCGGCGGCGCTCAACTACAAGCTCGTCGGCGCTACGTACCACAGTGAGCTATGCGAAGGCACGCAAAAAGAAGTGGAGATGACGCTGAACCTTATGCGCCTTATAGTGGTGAAGCACAACGGAGTGGCCGACGGCGAGGAGGTTTGGCAGCGGTGGGGTACGGGTTCTTGTAGTGACGGTGCTCCGATGGTCCTTCGGTGAAGAAGAAGTGCGCTTGAGGCAGAACACGACGCATCGAAGCTCCCGATGTGGACGACGACACCATAGATCAACGAATGGCGGCGCAATCAGCGATGCTAGGTTGGCTGCGGAGGAGCTTCGGCCTCGATTGCAGCGGATAGAGACGAGCAGAGTGGTCGTGGTTGTGGGGAATGGAGTGAGGGAGAAATGCGAAAGCTGTGCCCCCTTTTATAGGGCAAAGGCGTAGCCGGAATGATGAGGACATGCGCGAGCGTTAACGTCCGATGAAGCGACGAAGAGAAATGCGAGTAAATATTTAAGAAATGGTCGATTGAGTGCTGTAGTGAGTGGGAGGTCATTGTGGCAATAATTGGGCACGATCTAGAGTGTAAACGGATGCATCAATGCATTTTACGACTGAGACTGGTGGCGCTCTGGCTCGGTGAGAGGAAGAAGAAGGAGTGGTCGAAGATGACAAGTAGGGTTGGGGCAGAAGAGAGAGAGAGGAAAGGGATGTTGCGAGCAAATCGTCGTTGAAGAAAAGGCCATGGGCTGGGGAAGGATTCAGCCCGACCGCTATTTTCGGATTAAAAGGTTTAGTGATTTAAATAATTCAGGTAATTCATTTATGCTTTAGAATATAGCAAATAAAGTCCAAAAATTAAGGAAAATTCACATAAATTCCATGAGTAATTTTGGACTTAAAATAAAATATTTCCAACTCATAATTGGTAATTTATTTTTGAAAATAGTTTATTTTGTCTTTAAGATAATTTAGGGTAAAGCTTTTAAAATTTTAGAAAATTCCAAAAAATAATTAAATTTTATTTTCAACTGGAAAAGAAATTTGGGATGTTAGAAACCTACCCCTTAAAGGGAATTTTGATCTCGAGAATCAGACTTGGTTAGCAAAAAGGTGGGTATACCCAGCTTTCAGATCTTCTTTTCGCTATCAGGTGGCTTCTTCATCTGAATGGTTACTCCATTGGACCTTACACGAACGGATGACTTTGCTCCGGGTGATACGTTCTGTAACGTCGAGAATCTTGATTGGCTACTCCACATAGGTGTGATTGGCTACTCCACATAGGTGAGATCCTCCTGAAGATCCATGCTCTCAAGCGGTGTTTGTTCTGTTGGAACTCGAAGAAAGTTCTTCAACTAAGGGACATGGAAGACGCCGGGGACTACAAACAAGGATGTCGATAGTTCTAACTAATAAGCAACTTCACCTCTTCTTGCTAAGATCTTATATGGTCCAACGAATCTGGGTGCGAGTTTTGTTTTAGTCCAAAATCTTCTTACTCCTCTGAGTGGAGTTACTATGATATAAACAAAATCTCCTATCTCAAAAGACATTTCCCTCTGGTGATTATCTACATAGCTCTTCTGTCGGACTGAGCCACTTTCAAGCGTTCTTTTATTGTTCTCACCTTACTTTCAGCTTCCTTTATTAGTTCTGGTCCAAAGAACTGATGTTCTCCCACTTAATCCGAAGGAGAGGAGTTATGCACTTCCTACCGTATAATGCTTCAAATGGGGGCATCCACAAACTGGCTTGATAGTTGTTATTGTAAGAGAATTATGCATAGGGCAAGTTCTGATCCCAACTGTTTTCATAATCTATAGCGTAGGCCTGAAGCATGTCTTCTAGTATGTGATTTAGACTTTCTATCTAGCCATCTGTTTGAGGATGGTATACCGTACAGAAGTTGAGACTGGTCCCCAATAGGCTCTTCCAGAATCTTGATGTGAACTATGAACTTTTGTCAGACATGTATCTTTTTGGATACTCCAAGCAGACAAACAATTCTTTCCATGTACAACTCTGGTAATTTGCTGCTCCTGTCGTCTTGACTGGAATGAAATGTGCCACCTTAGCTAGCCGATCAACCACCCAAATAGAATCATATCCTCATTGGGTCCTAGGAAGTCCAGTGATGAAGTCCATACTAATCTCTTCCCACTTACATTCGGGAATTGGCAAAGGCTCTAACAAACCAGCGGGTTTTTGATGTTCTGTCTTGACTCTTTGGCAAACATCATAGCGTGCAACAAGCTATATCTCGGTTCATGCTGACCCACCAGTACTTTTCTTTTAAATCTTGGTACATCTTGGTACTTTCGGGATTGATAGAGTAAGGGGATTCATGAGCTTCTTTCAGAATCAACTGCTTTATTTCCTAATGATCAATTAAACAAATGTGGTTTCCAAACCAAACTGTACTTTGCTCATTTTCAGTAAATACTAGAGCTTTGCCTCTTCTCATGTTCTTCTTGATTTTTTGATATCTGCATCATTTGTTTTTTTCCCTAATCTGACACTGAATATTTGGTTGAACTTCTAGAGTGTTTATACAACCCTGGCTGACAATCCCTAAACTCAAATGCTTCAATTCTTCATACAACTTCAGCTGATTTTGTAATATTCTGAAATAATTAAATAAATAAATATTAACGTCTTTAAGGGCCTGTGTGTAATTAAATAAAATAGTACACATAAAAATAGAATTTCAGAATTTTTTTAGAGCTATATAAATGGATTGTGGATTTTCTAGAAACCCTAGCCTATTCTTTTTTCTTTCCACCGTGCCGCCAGCCAATTGCCTTTACCGCCGCGCCGCCGCCAGCAATTTTCCTCTGCATCATTGCGGCGTGGTCTTCTTCTTGTCATTGCGCGTGGTACGCTTCTTCTTCGCTGTTCGGTCGAAGCCATTCCGCCGCTGCCGCACCGCCCCTCCGCGTGGGCGCCGCGCGTGGAGGATCGGTTCTTCGCGTGATTTTCGACCGCTTGCTCGAGCTTCTTTGTGTCTTTGAGAGTGCTTCGCGCGAATCTTCTTCTTGCTGGCCTTGTCCGACGCCTTTGTCTTGTCTTGCTGGCTTATTTGCTCTGACCGATCTCTTCTTTGCTGATTTTTCTTTGCTTCTTCTTAGCGGCGTCTCTCTTTGTCTTCTTCTTTGCTGTTCCTGTTTCCGCGTGGAGAAATTTAGGTGGAAGTTAACATCTCGGTTTTGTTGTGAGTAACGATCTATAATTTTGTTACCTCTATATTTTGTTAATTTAGTTAGCTGTTTGAATTGAGATTAATTAGAGAGCGGTTTTAGAAATTGTTAGTTGAGGGGCCGATTAAGGTGTCCGTTAACATGATGTTCTATTGAACGATTTATTCGGGTACCTTAATGGCAAACTTTGAAAATATCATCTACTAGTTAATTGTAGATAATTTCGATATCTTTCTATAGCATATTTTATCATGTCGATCGGACAAGTAGAATTTGAGTTATGATTTTCGGAAGGCTGCTGTCTTTGGGGTTGTCGTCTTTCGGCGCTATTTTGGTAGACTGCGGATTAAAAATAGTAAATAGCCTAATTAGAGTTTTTGATCTACATGAAAGTTGTAGATAATTGTCCAATGGTTCTGTAGAATCTGAGAACACGCATTTTGGTTGGGTAAAACAAAAGTTATGAATTTAGTAAGACTGCTGTTCCGAAGCGGACAGATCGGTTTTCTGGGCTAAAAACGGAGGGTTAGATGATTTAATTAGAAGTCTTTGTAATCTGAGAAAATGTGGAGAATTTTATGCAGAATCCAGAATGGGGTGGTTTGTGGTTATCGGACTTTCGAGTCAAAAGTTACGTTCGTTTTAGTATCAAGACAGCTACGGGTAACTATTCGGTACCGGCGTAACGTGGTATATTTGGGGACGTGTAGGAGCGATGTCTATTGATTGCTATTCTTGATGCTGTAGTTTGTATTGAAATTTGAATATTTAATGTAGGAGAGGCGTCGTACTTGTTGCCATCTGCTAGCCAAATTGTGCGTCGCAACTAGTAAAGGCAAGTGCATGGTAGACAGCGATCAATGATCGATCACTGTTTTCTTTATCTTCTATTACCATTATTGTTGTGCTTTTATTTTGTTTAATTGCAAACAAATAATTGGTATGTTTATATCTTTGTTGACAAGCATGATGAAAAGTTGGATATGATGTTTATGATGGGGTTTGCATGTTTGCATTCATAAGCATCTTTGCATATGAGCAGGTGATCATGAATGATCACAACTCCATGGGAGTGGAGGAGGTCCCCGATCCTTATGGAGGAACGGGCTTGAGAGTGAATGTTGTCGCGAGCATTCACTCATGCTATACCGGTATACGCGAAAGAAGTGCATGTGGACATGTAGATTAGATTTGCATTGATACATGAGATTATTGGATGTGAATCAAAGAGAAGATAACTGCATGTGAATGTTAATAGAAGTACATGTGATGATAATGAAGTTATTGAATGCTGTTGATTTATTATTGTTCGTTGTTTATGGATGTGTTTGCTGAGTCGTGGACTCACCCTTGCTCTATTGTTGTCTTTAGGTGATCTTCGAGGATGCCGTAACTGAGAGCGAGTAGAGCACATGGACAACACATGACCATTTGCCATAAGAATCTTTTCATTCACAATTGATTTACTCTTGGACATGTTGGAGGTTGAATAAAGTTTAGGACATCATTTTGGACTAGATTATTTATTTCAATAATTTGGATTCATTGGTTGATGCTATTTTGGATTATTTACCTGGTTATATTCCCTTTGCTTATTTATTATCGTTTGATCCATAATTATGCATGTTCTTTTGTGATCCATGGATATGTTTATTGTTGTTTTCCTGCTGTAATATTATAGTGTGTCGTTAATTATTAGTTTAGAGAGTAGTGTGGTGGCATTCTAGGCTCAGTGTTGGGCTGGGGTGTTACAGATTTTCCTGAACCAACATAGTGCTACAATACCCTTTTCTACTCAAGGCATCTGCCACTATATTTGCTTTGCTTGGGTGATAATGGATTCCAAGGTTGTAATCCTTTATCAGTTCTAACCATCTCCTTTGTCTAAGGTTGAGCTCTGACTGGGTGAAGATATACTTCAAACTTTTGTGATCCGTGAAAATCTCACAGTAGTTACCAATGAGATAATGCCTCCATATTTTCCAAGCATGCACAATTGCTGCTAGCTCCAAATCATGTTTCGAATAGTTTCCTTCATGAGGCCTCGACTAACGAGATGCATAGTCCACAACATTACCTTCTTGCATCAGCACACACCCAAGGCCCTGACGGGAGGCGTCACAAAAAACGAAAGTCCTTATAGATGTCTGGCAAAACAAAAATTGGTGTAGAAACTAGACTTTTCTTTAAGTCATAAAAACTTTGCTCACAAGCATCTGTCCATCCAAACTTTTTGTCCTTTCTTAGAAGCAAGTTATGGATTTAGCAGTTTTGGAGAAACATTCAATGAATCTACGGTAGTAATCAGCTAAACTGAGAAAACTTCTCATATTTGTGATAGACTTGGGTTGCTTCTAATCCATTACGGCTTCAACCTTTTCAAAGTCTACTGCAACTCTTCCTTCTGACATAATATGTCCGAGGAAAGCCACTTGACTTCTGACCTTTTCAAAGTCTACTGCTTACTTCAAAGTCTACTGCAACTCTTCCTTTTGAGCTTTTTCAAAATTATGTTGAAATGCTTCTCATGCTCTCCTTCATCTTTTGAGTAGATGAGAATGTCATCTATGACAGCAACCACGAACTTATCCAAGAATTCTATGAACACTTTGTTCACCATATTAATGAAGTAAGCTGGGGCGTTTGTCAAACCAAATAACATTACTGTAAACTTGTACAGTCCATATCTTGTTGTGAAGGTAGTATTCGGGATATCCTCCGGCCTGATCTTCAGCTAAGGTGTAACACTCTGGCTATTCGGAAGCCAAAATGTGTAACACCCCAGCCCAACCTGAGCCTGGAATGCTACCACACTAACATAAATACAAATTAAGTTAAGACATTTTGCTAACTTTTGGCAGATTCTCCTTTGAATAACTAACCATACTGAGGGTTTGCACAGCTAACAATAGGAATAAACAATTATCCAAATGCACAATCTAAAGCATGTCCATGAAAAATTATCCAAGTCACAAAGCATAAATATAAGAAACCTTAAGCGGTTTACTCAAATTCTACACTATCATTCAATCTGTTTATTCAATGGAGAATTGGTTCATGCCAATGTGCATCCAAGCATAAATCTATTCTCTCCCATGTATGCCGTCCACAAACGGGGTACCTAAAAATACAGTAACAGCAAGAGTGAGTCCAAGACTCAGCAAAGTACATTTAGTAAGACAATAACATAAACAACTGTAACCATCATCATCCATCCACAATTCTCAATAATGCACAAAATCGAACCCTACATCTAACAAGGGACACCTCCTTTATACAATAATGCACAAAAGAACTGGTTCTTAAACCATTGACTCACAAAGAGAATCTAACTGGAAATAGATAGTCCTTATCGCATCCACGCAATACTAACTCTCCACCAAAAGGGTTAAATCCCAAAGTTGACAATTCATCACGAAAATAAATCCATTTCCTAAATATGCGTTTACGAATGACCACCACGACAGCCAAAGGAGAAATCACTCAAATGCCCAAACCAAATACTTCTTTTGGTTTGTCTGAATTGCAAAGAATCACACATGTCAAAACAGCGCCAACCCAATTTGTGGAAGACATCAGTCAACAACACAAAGATCATGTAACACCCTGACTATAAGAAAGTCAAGATGTCACCTACAACCACTACTCTTTAGAAGAATAACATCAAAACACATGTCAAGGTTAATCAAGTAGTAAGATTATACGGAAATAAGAATTCATCATCGATTAATCAATGGAATGAAATAAACAATTACGAGAGATAAGGTAGTTATGACCAAACTGGCTTATTACAATTCAACACAAGTCATTATTAACGACAGTAAAAGTCCTCAAAATGTTTGGTTTATGGTAGTGAGTGCATCGTGATGAACTACCCTCCACAAGATCATTCTTCCTTGTCATTTACCTAAATAAAACAACAAAGCAAGAATGAGCCAAAGACTCAGCAAGTAACTGTATGTAACAATCAAACATTCCATGAACAATATATCACAATCATCATTTGAACATTTCTTTGAAGCGAATTTATGAATGGATGAAGTGGAATGATGCATTGAAGGAATTGGACATATTGCGGCATATACGGGTATAGCGAGTGAAACACCCGTCGGTGTTCACTTAAAGTGTCGTATGAAGAGCGTTTCATCGATCAGTCAACGTGGCCCACATTGGAATGGTGGACCCACGTAACATGGCCCACATTGGAATGGTGGACTCATGTACCCATTCGGAATTGATGGGATTTTCAAGTGCCCATCTTTGGAATTGATGGGTCTTACAAATGTAATTTATGCATGTCATGATGTGATCCCATGGCAATATTGAATAGTACTCATAATTGAAAAGAAACACATGGTATTCATCTACAAGTACGAACAATTATAATCATTCACTCACACATCACATTTTTGCATCAAACATAGTATACAAGGTACTTGCAGTATATCAACATCATGAACAAGGCACAAAACATTCATGTAAACAACATAACATTATGCATACAGTACTTGCCTTTGGCGTAGTGACTCGTTAGCAGGCAACGGGGGTGTTCCCACACGGGATGTCTCACCGCCTACACAAGCATGTTCCCAAAATAAGAACAACGATATAACACTACTACCGATGTTCTACAATAACCCCTGACTATTCAATATACCGCATAGACCCAAATTGAAAATAAACTATTCTGCCAGATTTCAGCCCTTATGAGCAGCGGTACGAGAAAAAGCATATTTAATTATCTGGAACTCGAAACGACACGAAACCAGTGCCCAGATTTTCTTAACGTAACAGTCTACGAAACTCTAGTTGAGGGTAAACTCTAATTCGGCCATTACAGAGGTCTAACCATCCAATGAAAAACTTTAACTGCAGTCTGCCCATAATTCAGAACAGCCCTAAAGAAAAGGCTCTAACTTTTAAACCACTGATCCAAATAAAGTGATTTTTATCATCCTGGAAATATGGCGAAATTATCTTCATAAACCTAGTTGGGTGGCCGACCTGATTCTAACTCTAACTAGATCAAAACCTAGGTGCAACCGACTATACCCAACATTTCAGACAGACAGACCAGCACGTAGTAAAACAGTCATAACTTTTAGTCTACGGGGTGAAAATTCGTGATCCAGGTGCCAAAAGAAAGCTAATGAAACCAGGAACAATTCTCCAGAAGGCGAAGACATCCAATTCTGCCTCTAAGATACCCAAAACCGAGTTACAACGTACTGGACAGAATCAATCTATTAACCGAATCAAAACGAAACTACAAATCCAATCGGATCCTCAATTCTAATGGAATCAAACAACGAATCGGAGGTCTAATTACCCTTGTAGACCAGTAAAACGATGAAGATCCGCTGCACAAGGGTCTTCCTCCCTTCTCCTCTCTTTCTTCTCTTAGGGCCGGCCACCGGGAGACGAACGAGCGGCCGTCGACGTCGGCGGGGAACAGAGTTGAGAGGGGGAGAGGTGGCGGCTCAAGGGTGGGAGGGAGAGGAGGGAATGGGGGAGGCGGCTAGGGTTGGGGGCGCCTCCCCCTTCCTTGGCCGGCCCCCTGGGCCGGCCTCCCCTCTTGGGCCTCTGGGTGGCGGCCGCGCCCACCAGTTGGCGAATAAAAATAGAAAACCCCGCCGAACTGGAAATTGAATTTGCAATTGTCTTTTACCCTCGACTTCATTCTATTAAACGACTTCTATTCCGGAGTATTACATTCTACCCCCCTTAACAGGATTCGACCTCGAATCTAAACACAGATCTTATTCGAAAGAAAACTGCGACTGTAATTATTAACGAAAAACACGTACCATAAACTAGCAGTGCGGATACTTATCGCGCGCGAGGTCTCCGGCTCTCAAGCGGCCTCTCTTTGGACTAGAAAACCACCACCCAAAGACCCAAAGCGGCGCTGACCTAACATTCAACCTAAACTTTTTAGGTACCCTCATCAGAAGAGGATCGAAGGTAAGACCATACTCAATGGTCAACGTCTTAAACTATAACTCGAATCTTGAATAGTTCAGCTGCCCACTCAGCACCAGAACACACCCGACGTTGCGTACTTCGCGCGTGTACCCGAGACGGTCAAAGCGAAATATCAACTTTCTAATTTACGCAACTTTCAAAACGAAGAGAATCCAATTGAAAATAGAGAGTCCTCATCGCGTCCACTCAATGCTAACTCTCCACCAAAGGTTAGATTCCAAATTTGACAATCATCTCGAAAACAAATCCGTTCTCCAAATAAGCAGTTTACAAAGGAACACCACGACAACCAAAGGAGAAATCACTCGAACGCTCAAACCAAATACTTGCGGTTTGTCTGGATTTGGAAAGAATCAACACGCCAAAGGCGCCAACTCAAAATTGCGGAAGATACAAGTCAACGACACAAAACTCAAACGAGAATCAAGAAAACACCTCATTATCTGATGAACATTCCTTTCCACAGCTTCTCTCCTCTAGGAATAAAATTTCTCTAATTTGAATTCATCGCATACCACAAGAGATTAAATCTCTTAATTGAACATTATCAAATTATGATCAAACTGAAGGACATCATCCACACAATTGTGGAGAGGCTACATTGAATCCACCGAATACTCTAGACAATTCATTCTACTAACCAAAATCGATTTAATAGAAGGCGTTCAAGGCACCACAGAATAGGCTCCAAACCATCACATTAGCTCCAATTTCCAAGAACAACAACTTAGAATCCTTAACTCGCACAAACATGTACTACATCAAAAGGGTTCTATCAATTATCATTTTACTGATCAGGAAACTCCATTATTCCACTTTCTCTACACATAATCATTGGATGACCAAAGGTCTAACATAACAATGCAAACCCAAATTTAACTTCCAAAACCTCTACAACAGATTGTTCTTATAGCGATAGTGAAATCATCGAATTAAATCTCCAATAGTACCACCATTCTAACATACTCCATCAATGACATCATCATAAATCACCCACACCATCTCGCAATGCTATCCAATTGCGTTACTCTAAAAAAATTCAATGAAGGTTTCCATACCTCCGATAATCACTAACTTTTCAATCTGAATTGAAGTTCTAGAATTTCACTATCAAGGTGTTATTCAGTAGTAACACTATTCAGACTTACTTCGAAGTCAAACATTTCAGGTGAATCAATTTCCCTCCAAGGGATACAGATCAAAACTATTTCACATTCTACTACTCCTCCGATAACTTGGTAGCAAAATATCATCGCTACGATTACTCATCCACCACCAAGCAGTTGCCAAACTTATCCTTTGCAAACACTTTGCAACCCAAAGCTGTGATCCTTTCTCAAATGGAAGAGGCGAACAAAGATAAGTTTATTCACACGAAAGGCGTTGCTCAACACGGCGAGGAAACCAAAAGAAATATTACGATAAAGGTGATCTTGGAAAGCAGCGAGTTCATAATTGGAGGCACACATCCTCAAAAGAGAATAGCAAATGACGGTGACACGAAAGAAAGATATTACGTTTGAAATTCGCCATCTCTTGGCGGAAAGAGCAACAAATTTAGGGACACTTCAAATAACCACAAGTTTTAATTAAGAATCGATAAGATCCTTCAACATGCCAACTGCTCAAAGCAGTTCATCTACTTGGGAAACACGAGATCCAAATGTTCTCGACCACAAAACTCAAACATTTCCATTTACGAGTTTCACGGAAAGCAAGCGGATTAACCGTCTCGAAGAGATCAACGAAAATTTTCTTTTATTGCAACCTCACTTTGCGAACTCAAACCAAGGAACCTTTCGAACTAAATCACACGAAATCTTTAAAGAACAATAGGTTAATCCAATTCCTCAAGTTACCCAAAATAATCTCGATTACGGTTGATTCACGAGCTCCAAGGTACCGTGAAAGCTAAACTTGAAATATTCTTATTTGAGCGATGTCACCAAAGGCGATCAATTTACTACAAGTAATAACATCAAGCTCACAACCACATTTAGAAAACATTTGAAAGACCAGCGAAAAGAATGGGTTGAATACATCTCAAAAGAAGAGGCACGTGAAAACGCTTTTCACCAACTGGAAATCACTTACCACTCGTAATGAACACGTAACCAAGGGAAAACCAATTAGGCAATGAACTCATTGAACATAGGTGGAGTCCACAATTGAAAACATAAGCCTCGCAAGAAGAGAATGTCGGATCTTTACAGATAAAAACAACGAGCATTCAAGATCAAAACGCTCGCATCACTGAAGAACCATTATAACTTTGCAATAAATCGTTTTACGCGGCAAACTTCGTTTATCATAATAAACTTGGACCTCCAGTAGGTCATGAACACAAAACTCGAAATTGAATCATTTTGGAAACATCAAGAAAGGTGGTTAAAACTTCTTTCTCTATAAAAGAATCAACCTTATTCTCACATTACTGATCATATCAATAAACCTTCTAAAGGAAACATGACAAATCGGGTTATAGAAATTTTCAAAGATCAAATGGAATTGTAATAACAACTTGTTCTCTAAAAGGAACCTAGTACGAATGCCACAAAGCTGAGACAAACCTCTCACACAACACCACAAAACATTAGAAAGAGGTCGCGATACTTTTCCTTTTCAAAGGGAGGTTATAAACTCCAACACTCCAACTACTCCAAAAGAATTGAACTGAGTGAAATTTCTTCAATAAACTTAGTAGAAGATAATTCCGTTATCAAAATACCAAGCAGTTAATCAGGTCCCCTTAAACAACAAGAGAGATAGGACTCTTACAAAAGAATGATCTTGTCAATAATATAGTGTACAAGTAGCAAAGAAAGCTCAAGAATCGAAAGACAAGAATTGTTTTGAAAAACATCTAGGGACCAATAGGAACCCGTAGCCAACCAGTTTGTTTGATTACCATCTCCAACTTAATCACCACAAGGCACCCCAAAGGGTTTTAACACTAATCCTCGAAAAGAGATCGTTAAACTTCAAGGCGGAATGATCCAAAAGAAATACATGGAGCCAATGCTTCCTCGTGTTAATGAACTTGCAATGAAAACTCTCATTATACAAGCTATCAAACGAGTAAACAAGTCGCTATTTTCCAATGAGAAGGAAGGAACAAACATAGAAATATCAATATTGCCAAGCTGTCAAGATCATTTAAAATAAAAGAAATTCAACACCGAAAAATAATAATATTTTCAGAGAACCATTAAAGACCTATTGGATCTCATCACTACCATGAATCATGAACCTAAGAGAAATTCATCAACTACCACCGGACAAGAATTTGTCAAAATCAGAAATCAAAGAAGAGAACCTCTGTCTAAAGCATCCCAAAAAGAAATATGCAAGATCATTGTGCACTTGATAAAGAACTTGCAAAAGAAATCTGCCAATGCCCGAAACCTCAAGCGAACACACGGGTTGAATTTTCCAACGAGGTAAAAGCAGAACTTAGTGAAAAGGTAAATCTTGCAAATTAACTACGCTCACGTGGAGCAGAAATGTCACAATAGTTGAAAGAACCATAATTGTTTCAAAGAACGATCAGAAATCTACTAGAGATTGCCCACTGCATTATAACCCTCCATTCAAAAGAAATTCACGAACTATCAGAAACTACAACCAGAAAACCAGATACAAACTTGAGAAGGACAAAAACTTCGTCAATGAGCTCAGGCTCAACACGAACTATAGAACAGGGGTAAGAACTTCTCTACTATTGCAATCGAGCGATGGTGTAGCTCGGCAAAACCGGGGCGACAACCACGAACTCGGTTGATCGGCGTCCGCTACAATTCACGCATAACTAAGGCAATCAATTATGAATATATAGGATCATCTCATGACAATCATAGAATAATTCATAGATATATAGTATATCACATCACGTCATAGATTAATAACAAGAAAGATAGTACAGAAGCAATTCTATAACATACAACATAATGAACAACATCACTAGAAATGCGGAAACAATGGATTTCCCAAACCCCACCTCGTGTACGCAGCGTGTCATTTTAATAACTTAATTACCACGGACCTAAAGCCCGCTCGATACCAACCTGTAACACCACGACTATAAGAAAGTCAAGATGTCACCTACAACCACTACTCTTTAGAAGAATAACATCAAAACACATGTCAAGGTTAATCAAGTAGTAAGATTATACGGAAATAAGAATTCATCATCGATTAATCAATGGAATGAAATAAACAATTACGAGAGATAAGGTAGTTATGACCAAAGCGGCTTATTACAATTCAACACAAGTCATTATTAACGACAGTAAAAGTCCTCAAAATGTTTGGTTTATGGTAGTGAGTGCATCGTGATGAACTACCCTCCACAAGATCATTCTTCCTTGTCATTTACCTAAATAAAACAACAAAGCAAGAATGAGCCAAAGACTCGACAAATAGCGTATGTAACAATCAAACATTCCATGAACAATATATCACAATCATCATTTGAACATTTCTTTGAAGCGAATTTATGAATGGATGAAGTGGAATGATGCATTGAAAGAATTGGACATATTGCGGCATATACGGTATAGCGAGTGAAACACCGTCGGTGTTCACTTAAAGTAATCGTCTGAAGAACGTTTCATCGACCATTCAACGTGGCCCACATTGGAATGGTGGACCCACGTAACATGGCCCACATTGGAATGGTGGACTCATGTACCCATTCGGAATTGATGGGATTTTCAAGTGCCCATCTTTGGAATTGATGGGTCTTACAAATGTAATTTATGCATGTCATGATGTGATCCCATGGCAATATTGAATAGTACTCATAATTGAAAAGAAACACATGGTATTCATCTACAAGTACGAACAATTATAATCATTCACTCACACATCATATTTTTGCATCAAACATAGTATACAAGGTACTTGCAGTATATCAACATCATGAACAAGGCACAAAACATTCATGTAAACAACATAACATTATGCATACAGTACTTGCCTTTGGCGTAGTGACTCGTTAGCAGGCAACGGGGGTGTTCCCACACGGGATGTCTCACCGCCTACACAAGCATGTTCCCAAAATAAGAACAACGATATAACACTGCTACCGATGTTCTACAATAACCACTGACTATTCAATATACCGCATAGACCCAAATTGAAAATAAACTATTCTGCCAGATTTCAGCCCTTATGAGCAGCGGTACGAGAAAAAGCATATTTAATTATCTGGAACTCGAAACGACACAAAACCAGTGCCCAGATTTTCTTAACGTAACAGGCTACGAAACTCTAGTTGAGGGTAAACTCTAATTCGGCCATTACAGAGGTCTAACCATCCAATGAAAAACTTTAACTGCAGTCTGCCCAGAATTCAGAACAGTCCTAAAGAAAAGGCTCTAACTTTTAAACCACTGATCCAAATAAAGTGATTTTTATCATCCTGGAAAGATGGCGAAATTATCTTCATAAACCTAGTTGGGTGGCCGACCTGATTCTGACTCTAACTAGATCAAAACCTAGGTGCAACCGACTATACCCAACATTTCAGACAGACAGACCAGCACGTAGTAAAACAGTCATAACTTTTAATCTACTGGATGAAAATTCATGATCCAGGTGCCAAAAGAAAGCTAATGAAACCAGGAACAATTCTCCAGAAGGCGAAGACATCCAATTCTGCCTCTAAGATACCCAAAACCGAGTTACAACGTACTGGACAGAATCAATCTATTAACCGAATCAAAACGAAACTACAAATCCGATCGGATCCTCAATTCTAATGGAATCAAACAACGAATCGGAGGTCTAATTACCCTTGTAGACCAGTAAAACGATGAAGATCCACTGCACAAGGGTCTTCCTCCCTTCTCCTCTCTTTCTTCTCTTAGGGCCGGCCACCGGGAGACGAACGAGCGGCCGTCGACGTCGGCGGGGAACGGAGTTGAGAGAGAGGAACTCGAGGAGGAGCGACGGGGATCACCGGAGATGGCACCACAGCAGCGAGGACTCCAGGGAGCAGCAAGGAGCCGGCCATGGGGGGGAGAGGTGGCGGCTCAAGGGTGGGAGGGAGAGGAGGGAATGGGGGAGGCGGCTAGGGTTGGGGGCGCCTCCCCCCTTCCCTTGGCCGGCCCCCCTTGGGCCGGCCTCCCCCTCTTGGGCCTCCTGGGTGGCGGCCCGCGGCCCAGGTTGGCGAATAAAAATAGAAAACCCCCCCGCTGAACTGGAAATTCGGAATTTGCAATTGTCTTTTACCCCTCCAGCTTCATTCTATTAAACGACTTCTATTCCGGAGTATTACAGATCAAGCGTGAATAAACAAAACGTTTCACTACTCAAGAAAACATCTTTTTCTCAGTTTCTCTCTTTTAGGAATAAATTTTCTCTCAAACCCTGGAATTCGAATTCATCGCATACCACACGAGCTTAAATCTCTTGATTAAACATCGTCAAATTATGCTCAAACTGAAATACATCATCCCCACCTTCGTGGAGAGGCTCTACTGATCCCACCGAATCACACCACCTCAACTTTTAAGAATAACATCTCAGAATTCTCAGTGCACACGCTCATGTTCTACATCAGAAGGGTTCTATCAAAGATCATTCCACCGCTTAGGAAACTCCATTATTCCACTTTCTCTACACACAATCATTGTGTGACTAAAGGTCTAGCATAAAAAAATTACAAAGCCCGGATTTAACCTCCAAGACTTCTACAACAAATTTATCTTATAACAGGTAGTAAAATCATCGGATTAAATCTCTACTATTCCCACAAATTCTGACATACTCACTCATTGACATTATCAGAAATCACCCACACAATCTCGCAATACTATCCAATTGCGTTACTCTAAAAAATTAATCAAGGTTTACATACCTTCGATAATCCTCGACCTTTCAACACGAACTGAAGTTCTGGAATTTCACTATACCATAGGTTCTACTTAGTCGTAACACTATTTAGATTTACTTCGATGCCAAACATTCCATGTGAATCAAATTTCCTCCAAGAGGTATAGATCAAAACCAATTCATCTTCTACTACCCCACCAATAGCTTGGTAGAAAAATCTCACCGCTACAATTATTTAACCATCACCAAACAGTTGCTAATTTACGCCTTGTAAAACTTTGCAACACAGAAATATGGTTCCTTTCTCAAAAGAAAGGGGCGAACAAGGACATGTTTTGTCACGCAGGAAAACGTTGCTCCTCACAGCGAGCACGAAATCAAAGGAAATAATTTGATAATGATGATCTTGGAAAACGAAAGTTGAGTTCACAGATGAGGGCACACATCCCTCAGAAAGGGAATAGCAAATAACAGCCAATAAGAAAATGACATTGCGATTGAAACTCGACATCTCTTGTGCGGAAAGAGCAGAAAGTTTAGGCACGATTCAAATAACCACAGGTTATAAAACTTGACTCCTATTCTCAAATACTTCTACTGCACTCTTTCCTCTAACACTGAAATTAACCATTTTGATAATAACAACACCTTGCCACAACGAACAAATTAACTCTTTTGACAATAAGAACACTTTGCCACAACGAACAAGATAAGTTCTTTAGTCCAAACCACAAGAAATAGTTAAGAACCAATAAAATTCTTCAACACGACATTTTTGCTCGGAACAGTTCAACTATCCATTACATGAGATCCAAATTATCTCAGCCACAAAAGTCGAGACATTTTCATTTAAGGAGTATCACAAAAAGAAAGCAAATTTCTTTCTCTTCTTAAAGGAATCAATATAATAATTATCTTTGATTGCAACCTCACGTTGCGAACTTAGACCAAAGAGCCTTTAAGATTAAATCACACGATTTTCATAAGAAGCAATAGGACATTCCAATTCATTATTTTATTAAAAACAATTTCAGCTACCACATAATTCATGAGCTCTCAAAAGATTATGAAAGCAAAACTTGAAATATTCTCATTTAAACAATATCACCATAGGTGATCAAATTACTACGAGAATTAACATCAATCTCACATAACACCACAAAACCTTACAAAGGGTTTCGACACTTTATTTTTCAAGGAAAAGGTTATAAACTCCAACACTCCAACTACAAAAGAAATGAGCAGAGTCAAACTTTCTTCAATGAACTTTGTAAAGATAATTCTCATTATCCAACATACCAAACGGATAACCAGGTTACCTCTATCAACAAGAAAGATTGGATTCTCATGAAAGAGAACAATCTTGTAAATAACAACGTTTACAAGTAGCAAAGATAGGTCAACAGTCAGAAAGACATTAGTTGTTCTGAAAAACAATTAGGGACCCATGAAACCCATAGCCAACCATTTTGTTTGATTACAATATCTAACTTAATCACAACAAGCCACCACCAAAAGGGTTTTAACACTTTTCTTCAGAGAAGAGATGCATTAAACTTCAACACGTGGAATGATTCAAAAGAAATACATGGAGCCAAAGCTTTCTCATGTTAACGAACTTCCAACAGAAAACTATCATTATCTAAACTATCAAACAAGTAAATTGTAATACTCTGAAAAAAATAATATTAATATTAATAAAAGCGTCTTAAGGGTCGGAGAGTAATTAAATTAATTAGTTAAAGAATTTAGGGCTTGTGCGTAATTAAAGAATTTAGTATACGTGGAAATAGGATAATTCAGAATTTTTAAGAGCTATATAAATAGATCTTGGATTTTCTTGAAACCCTAGCTTTTCTTTGTTTTTCTTTCCCTCAGTCGCGCCGTCACCAGTTGTTTTTCGCTAAACCTATTTCCTGCGCCGCCGCCAGCCCATATCGCTTTACAATTTCTTTGGATCTCACCTTGCTTTCTTCTGTGACTGGATCGCCCCTCTGCTTGTCTTATTCTTCTTATTTGGATTTCTCTGCGCTAAGCGCTATTTCTTATAGCGTAGCCGTCTTCTTGATTTTCTGCCAGCGTTGCCTGCTGCGTGATCTGCAGTGCACCCGCGAATTATTCTTGCCGCTTTGGATTCTTCTTGCTTGCATTTGGATTGTTGCTACCGCATTGGATTCTTTGCTTTGCTCTGTATTTTCTGCTCTTGTAAAAGATCTCTTGCTTTCCTTCTTTGCCATTCTTCTTCTTGATTCTTTCTTTGCCATTCTTCTTTGCTTTCTTAGCTTTGGCCGGCTGTGTGTGCAAGTGGAAAAATCCAGCCGACAATAGCCTGCTTTGGTTGCTGTAATGTGGAAGCAATCACCCTATGCGGCTACTGTTGGGACTAGCTTTTACGGGTGGCATGTTTTACATGGGAGCTTGAGAGCTTGAACAGTAGAGGAGACAATTAGAACAAAAGAAGCCAAGATCTGGATTTTCATCGTGTGGGTAACGATCAAGTTTTCCTCTCTGTTGTTTATTTTATTTATAGTTTTAGAATCGAGATTAGAATTAAGAATTGGCATGTTTTCTAGTCGAGAGGCCGATTATTAGATCTATTTAGTCTGCTGTTCTGTTGAACGATTTATTCGGGGTACCTTAATGGCGAATTTTGGAAATGTCATCTACTAGTTAATTTTAGATAATTTCGATATCTTTCTATAGCATATTTTATTATGTCAATCGGACAAGTAGATTTCGAGTTACGATTTTCGGAAGACTGCTGTCCTTGTGGTTGTCGTCTTTCGGCGCTGTTTTGGGAGACTGTAGATTAAAAATAGTAAATAGCTTAATTAGAGTTTTTGATCTACATGAAAGTTGTAGATAATTGTCCAACGGTTCTGTAGAATTTTAGAACACGCATTTTGGTTGGATAAAACAAAAGTTATGAATTTAGTAAGACTGCTGTTCCGAAGCGGACAGACCGACTTTCTGGGCTAAATACGGAGGGTTAGATGATTTAATTAGAAGTCTTTGTAATCTAAGAAAATGTGGATAATTTTATGAAGAATCCAGAATGGGGTGGTTTGTGGTGATCGGACTTTCGAGTCAAAAGCTACGTTCGTTTTAGTACTAAGACCGCAATGGGTAATTATTCGGTACCGGCGTAACGTGGTATATTTGGGGACGTGTAGGAGCGAAGTATATTGATTGCTATTGTGGATATCGTGAGGATATGTGCACGATCTCAGGATGATGAGTCAATTGGCAATGGTGCTATTGGTTTGCAAATTCTCGCGTTTTCGGGTTTGCTCCAAAATTTGTCGAGGCCAGCGGCGGTCGACCGGTTGTCTTGGGCGGTCGGACGCCGTGGAGCGATCCGGCCGGCCATGGTGGCGGTCCGACCGCCACTTTGAGATTTGGGTTTTGGAGTTGGGCCAAAATAGGTTGTGTAGGCAAGTGAGGAGTCTCTGGATGTGGTCCCATAATTTTGGAGCTCGGTCAAAAGTTCTATTCGATTGAAATTTCCAGAAGGTTTCGGAATTTCTCGCTTGAATTTTGGCTAAGTCCTTTGGACCGGTCCGACCGCCGTTGTGGGAGCGGTCCGACCGGCATGAAATCGGTCGGACCGGCCCGTGAAGCGATCGAGCCGCGATCACTGGAAGTGAGCCAAGTGTTGCATTGGTTTTGTTACGAGTGTGTTATTCTATGAACTTCAATGCTTTATTGATGTATATTGCATTGCGGGCCGGCGTGGGTCAAGTTGTGAAGAACTTGTTCGGAAGCGGTTTGTTTGTCTATTCTTTGTGCGGTGGCTTGCGAGTCAACGACGTCAGCGGTGAGTGGATCGGGACTACGCTTGGAGAGCCGAGGTCGAGCGATCGGGGATCTGGGGTGAGTCGTGTGACTCAAGCATGGTGCAGAATGGACAAGATGGATCGAACGGGTGGTTCGAAACAGCTGGTTGGATCAGGCGGTGCGGATATCGGTGCGAGTCTCTGGGAGGTTCCGATGGGATTCGGACAAGAGAGGCTTGGCGTCGATGAGAACCGCTGATCAACCTACACGTGGTGAAGCAGGCGATTGCTTCAAGGGTTATTTGTGTGTGGGTCCCATGTATAAGAGACCCAAAAAGGGAAACCCTAGCTCTCTAGTATAAATAGGAAGGGGAGAGGTAGAAAACCCAAGCAAGCATTCATTTAGCCCCCTTCTTCCTTTTTCTAGGGTTTGGAGGAGAGGAGAGGAAAACTAGGGTTTGGAGTGTGCTCCTTGTTGAGCTCTTGCCCTCCTTGGTGGAGAGGCTTTGTAAGCATCTATTGTGGATGAACCATCTTGTGATGCTTAATTGAAAGATCGATTGCTCCTTTTGAGTTCTTCTCTCTTTTGGATGTTTTTGGTGCTTCCTTGATTCAAAGGTTAATGCTTGGTCTCTTGGCCTACTTTACCTTGCTTTGATGTGTGGGATTACTCCTAGAGTCATCTAGATCATCAAACCCCCACAAGCAAGTCTTGAATCAAGATTTCCTCATTTCTAGGGTTTGTGCACCTCCTTGGTAAAATCTCAAGAGATCGATTCTGCGAAGTGGATCTGACCGATCGTCGCTAGAAATAGGTCTCCAATATCATTAGGAAGGTGTGCTAGAAATTTGGTCAAGTTTTATTGGTTGAATCAAAAGTTGGATCAAATTTCGTTTTGGATTTGGGTGGAGTTTTTCAGTACTGGACTCTACCGGTCCGACCGGCCCTTCAACGGCGGTTCGACCGCCCGTGTTTTCGACACGTGGTTTGCTGGGTCGAACCGCCCACCGGTCCGACCAGGCTGGTTGCGGTCAGACCGCCTCTTGACCGTCGGTCCGACCGCCCGTGGTAGCCGGTCAGACCGCCCGTGTCCAGTGAAGAACATTGGGTTCTTTTCTCCTTTTGTGTCGTGTGCTTGAGGGGCTTATCAAATTCAACACAAGGCTTCCGTTGTGTGCTCACTGAACTTCTTAGCTCTCATAGCTAAAGGAGTAAAGTACGTGTTGGTTTTGTTTTAGGCGAGAAAGTTTTGAAAGCGCCTATTCACCCCCCCCCCCCCTTAGTCGCCTTTCCGGTCCTACAAGTGGTATCAGAGCCGGTTAGCTCTTTTCTATAGATCTTAACAGGTCTTTGGAGCCATGGCGACCGACAAGTACTCAACCAAGCCACACATTTTTGAGGAGTTGACTTTGCATCTTTGGAAGGCTCGTATGCAAGCGTATATCGAGGCTCAAGGGCACGCTATTTGGCTAAGGTGAAAAACCCTTATGTCGTGCGGTAGATGGCGATCGATCACTCCGGATGTGGAGGCCAACGACAAGGCTCGAATTATTTGATCCAAGGCCTTAGTCGATCCGAGTTTGAGCGTGTTGCCCACTTGCGGTGCGCTCACGAGATCTGGCGGACACTTTGTGATTATCACGAAGGGTCCACTGCGATCAAGGAAGTGAGGCGAACCAGCTCAAAAGGTTTACTCGAAGATCGAACAAAGGCACGTGAGTCTTTGGATGAGCCGTGGGGAGATTCTCTAAAATTCTTCATGATCTCCGTATTTGTTGACTTGGTATTCTCTCGAGTGCGAAAATGCACGCCCGACTGGGTGCTCTTGATGTGAAGGTGCAGGGAATGAAGATCACTTCCATCAATGACAACATCATCATGAGTGAGCTTACCATGGATAAGCTCTACTCGAGGTTGAAGACGCATGAGATTGACTTTATCTCGCGTCTCCCAAAACAGTCGATGGCTTTAGTGGTCGACAAATCCAAGGGTTGCTCTTGATTCTATTGATTGTAGCTCATCGGCTTTTCATTATCGCTTTACATTCGTTGAGTGATGAGCAACTTGAGAAATTACAGAGGATGACTTAGCCCTCCTTTCCACCAAATTCACAAGAGCGTACAACAAGGTGAGAAATAGGAGGAGGAGTGGACCTATCACGTGCTTGAATGTGGTGAGCCAAACCACATTCGCTCCAAGTGCCCCAAGCTAAAGGGCAAGGAGGAGAAGGAGACACGAAGACATCCCGAGAAGGGATGCAAAACCCAAGAAGACAAACTATCGAAAGTTTGTCGGTAGGGTCCTTGCCGCTCTTGAGAATGTTAATATGAGCGATGTGGATTCGGAAGCGGAGGGCGGCGAGTGATTCTCGTGGCAAGAAGAAGGCGCATGACTTCACCCAAGATGTGTTTCATGGCCAAGAACGACCACGATAGCGACTCCTCCAACAATGAGGATCCTTTTAGTGATCCCGATGAGGTATGCCCTTCTATTGCTTGATATGAAAAGGGCTTTGGTGCTTCTTGAGCGAAATTGCATAAGCAAGTAAAAATGATCGAGAAGCGGGACATTATGATTGATAATTTGAATCTTGAAGTTGTTAGGCTTAAATCTATCAATCCTGCTGATATTTGTGATTCCTGCACTAGCTTGCTTAAAGATTTGACAAGTTTGAAATCTGCTCATTCCTCTGTCACAAACCAACTAAAAGATGCTCTCGATGAACTAGAATCTTTCAAGTCTAGATCTGCTTGTTTAGATGTCATTCCTCTTGATGTGACTGCCATGGAAGCTATCCCTTTAACTTGCTCTAATTGTGCTTTGCTAGAATTAAAATTGGATAGTTCCTTAAAAGAATTGCAAAAGTTTGATGCTAGTCACACATGCTCTCATTGTAAGGATAATAGGATTAAGATGCAAGAGATGACAGAAACATTGATTTACTCTAGAGTTGCATCTTGTGAAAATTGTCCCAAGCTTACAATTGAGATTGAAGCCTTAAACAAGACCACGGAAGAAAAGGCTAAAATTGAAAGATCTATGTCTTTCTTGCTTCTAAAAGGTTATTGATTCTAACTCTTGTGTTTTGAATGCTGAAGTTGAAATCATGGTTAGTCAGATACAAGAGGCCTTTAGAGTCAAGTTTAAGGAGCAGTTGAGTAGGATTCAGGAATCCTATTGTGTGTCTTGTGAGGCCTTCAAAGTGGAAGTGGCCCTTCTTAAGAGTAAGCGCAATGAGGTAATCAAGTCTAGCAAGTGTACTAGATGTGAGGAGTTAGTGAAAGAGAATGATTACCTCAAGGTGACTCTTGAGAAATTTTCAAGTGGGAAAAAGAAACTCAACATGATCCTTGATCAATCCAAGGTGAGCGTGAAAAATAGCGGTCTAGGTTTCAACCCCCTAGAGCATTCCAAGAAAAACCCACCTAAGATTGCTAGAGTTGTGAAGAATGGTTTGTTTGAGCTAGAACCTCCTAAGCCATCAGGGTTGTTTTCAAATCCGGTGGTTTTGCTCAAACTCTTTACGGCAAGAAAGGTGCTTTCACTCATTCATGCAGACCCTCAAAGGTCGATGCCATTGCACCTTCTCGCAAGAAAGAAGGCCATCTTGTTGAGTTACCTTAGGAGAGCAAAACTTGAGAGAAAAGAGAGGATGAGCGTCCTAAGATCCATTAGAGGAGTCCCTTCTCCAGATGTAGTCTCTAGAGCTAGGCAGCCTGTTTATCGCACCACACATAGGCCTAGATTTGTAGAGAACTTTGTAGACTCTTTTGGTGGGTCTAGGCAGCATGTTGGATTAGGACATCATGAGGAGAGACACCGGGTAGCACCTAGACAGGGGGAGTATCGATCTTTTGGTAGATCGTTTCGGAGAGGTCTAGGTGGTTCTCATGTGCATTCTTATGATTTTGTTCCTGATCATGTTTCAGCTATTACTACTGCTGCTCCCAGACATCGTGCTTCTCAGTACTGGATTCCTCGTTCATTTATCACTAACCCCAGTACTGAGGCACGGATGTTTTCTGATTGTGCCTTTTAGGTCCGTCGTGCGAGGAAGGAGGACAAGTGGCTTGTTGACTCCGGGTGTTCTCGACATATGACCGGAGATTCTAGATGGTTCTCCTCCCTCACACATGCATCCGGCAATGAATTGATTACATTTGGGGATGCTTCTCCGGACCGTGTTTGCAAAGGGCCTTTGTCTTGCGTCAACGACAAGTTCATGTTAAAAGACGTCGCTTTGGTGAGTAAGCTGAGGTATAATCTTCTATCTGTTTCTCAGCTGCTAGATGAGGGTCTAGAAGTGAGGTTTAAGAGAGGTGAGTGTAGAGTTCTAGATTCCTCGGTGAGCTTGTTTTGAGATCTCAGTTGAGAAGATCTTACGTGCAAATTTGATATTTCTTACATTTCCAGTCCTAGATGTCTGGTAGCCTCTGATTCTCATGACCTTGTTTTGTGGCATCGTAGACTTGGGCATATAGGTTTTGATCATCTGTCTAGAGTTAGTTGCAAGGACTTGTTTAGAGGTTTGCCTAGGCTAAAGGCTGTCAGAGATCTTGTGTGCTCACCACAGTAGACATGGTAAGATGGTGTGCGCTTCCCACCCACCTCTTACTTTGGTAATGGTGATGGACCGGGCAGACTTCTTCACTTAGATCTGATTGGTCCCTCTAGAGTTCATCACCGGTGGGAAATGGTATGTCTTTGGTGGTTGTGGATGATTACTCCGGTATTCATGGGTTTATTTTCTTGCTTCTAAGGACTAAGCATTTGGATTCTTTAAAGATTTGGTCCTTAGAATTGTTGTTGATATACCTGGAGCTTTGAGAGCCATTAGGAGTGATAATGGGACAGAGTTCAAGAATTCTTCTTTTCTACCTTCTGCGCTGATAAGGGAATTGAGCATCAGTTTTCTTCTCCTAGAGTTCCTCAGCAGAATGGTGTTGTAGAAAGGAAGAATAGAACCCTTGTAGAGATGGCTCGGACCATGCTAGATGAGCATTCTACTCCTAGGAGATTTTGGGCTGAGGCGATCTCTACTGCTTGCTATATCTCCAATAGGGTTTTCTTGAGATCGTGGTGGGAAGACTTCTTATGAGCTTAGATTTGGTCATTCTCCCAAGGTCTCTCATTTCAAGATTTTTGGTTGCAAGTGCTTCATTCTTAAACATGGCAATCTTGATAAATTTGAGTCTAGATGCTTTGATGGCATATTTCTTGGATATCCTGCTCATTCTCGTGGCTATCGTGTTTTTAATGTTGATGCTAACAAAATTGTTGAGACTTGCGAAGTCACTTTTGATGAGGCTAGTCCTGGTACTAGACCCGATGCTTCAGGTACACAGGTTTCTGAAACTCAAGAAAGCATCTTCGTCGATGATGATTCTGAGGATGAAGACCCAAACCATCCTCCTGCTACCTCTGAGAGGGTGGAGAGCACATTACTACTACTTGATGTCACCGAGCGACCTCCTCCTATCCCCACCGACGATCCGAGTGGCTCTGTTCCTACCTCCACAACTCATGGGGTAGAGGCCATACGCACCGGGAGCACCACTTCATCTGACAACATCCACTGAGCGGATGATTGGGGATCTTCAAGAGCGAGTCACTCGCTCGTGTTTATTTCCGATTCTCATGCACATTACCTTTTGTCGCTTCTTTTGAACCCGAGATATCACCCATGCTTTATCTGATGCCTCTTGGGTCAATGCCATGCATGAAGAGCTTGAAAATTTTGAAAGAAACAAAGTCTGGTTTTTAGTTGAGCGACCTTCTGATTCTCATGTTATTGGAACAAAATGGGTTTTTAAAAATAAGCAAAGTGAGGATGGATTGGTTGTTCGCAATAAGGCTAGACTTGTTGCTCAAGGTTATTCACAGGTAGAGGGCTTAGACTTTGAGGAGACCTTTGCTCCAGTAGCTAGATTGGAAGCCATTCGCATTCTTTTAGCATTTGCAACATCCAAGGGTTTCAAGCTTTTTCAAATGGATGTTAAAAGTGCTTTCTTGAATGGCTTCATAGAAGAAGAGGTCTTTGTCAAGCAACCTCACAGGTTTGAAAATCAAAATTCCCAAACCATGTTTTTAAACTCTCTAAAGCCCTGTATGGATTGAAACAAGCTCCTAGAGCTTGGTATGACAGGCTTAAGAGTTTCTTGCTTGAAAATGATTTCAAAATGGGAATGGTTGATAAAACCTTGTTCACTCTCAGGCATGGCGATGATTTCTTGTTGGTTCAAATATATGTGGATGATATTATTTTGGTGGTTCCTCTCATGCTTTGGTGTCCAGATTTTGATTCTATGAGCGGTGAATTCGAGATGAGCATGATGGGAGAGTGACCTTCTTCCTTGGTCTTCAAATCAAGCAAGCGAAAGAAGGCACCTTCGTCCACGAGTAAGTATACAAAGGACCTTCTTGGCGCTTCAATATGGGAAGCGATGGCCAATGTCTACTCCCATTGCAACAACCACCGTCTTTGGACCACGATGAGGATGGAGAGTCGGTGGATCGGAAGAGTATCGCGATATGATTGGCTCCTCCTCTATCTTACAAATGTCGAGGCCGACATACAATTCGCGTATGTCCGTGCGCTCGCTTCGAGCTTCCTCGTGCTTCTCATCGTCAAGTCATGCGCGCATCTTGGTATCTTCAAGATACGCTTGATTTTGGACTCTGGTATTCTTCTTCTTGGCTCTTTCAATTCGAGCATTTTACGATCTTGATTTGTACGGTGTAGAGTTGATAGGAAGAGTACTTGGCACTTATCATTTCTTGGGCACATCTCTTGTTTCTTGGTCTTCTAGAAAATGCAGTCTTACATTGCCTGATCTGGTGAGTCGAGTATGTAGCCGCCGATGGTTTGCTCTCAAGTTCTCTGGATTTTATCCACGCTGCGGGACTATGGGTTATCTTTGGGAAGTGTTCCTCTTTTCTGTGACAACACTTCGCAATTAATATTGCCAAAACCCGATGCAACATTCGAGGACTAAACACATTGACATTCGATTTCATTTTACGAGAGACCATGTTGAGAAAGGTGATGTTGTGCTTCACTTTGTAGAGTCGAGCAACGACTTGCGGATATTTTCACTAAGGCTCTTGACTCTTGGCTTTCTTTGCTGCGGGAGAGTTAGGGGTTATTAGTCCTATTGGGCTGTTTTGAGGGGGAAGTTGCTCTTTTTGCATTCATTGTATTATAATGCATGTTTCAACTCATTTGTCTTGCATTGTATAATAAAATTAGTGGAGCTTTGATTATTATCCTTGTATGACTAAATTTCATCTTCTATACCTTGTCATATCGAGTGATAGTCTGCTAGACCTCTTTTATGGCTCTTCGTGTGTGGCTTAGCTTTTGACTTGCTAGCTTTATATCTGTGAGAAATTTGAATCAAATCATGTCTTGTTGGATCTTGTGACTAGTTTTGCTCTAGTGATCCACTTATGATTCTCGCCATGTCTTACAAGTTGAATTGAGTCTTGAACTTATTCTGAGTTGAAAAATGAGCTTTTTATCTTATTAAGTCAAGCAAATGAAAAATGAGATTTTACTGCGAAAAAGCGATCTCACCAATCCTTTCTCATGAGACGGCTTGCCATTGCACTAGGCATGAACTCGGGGAGTTTTGGATGACCTAGATCATTCTTTTAAACTTATCGCTTGAGATGGTCGCGCAAGGCTTGAGATCTAGCACAGCAAAAAAAAAAGGGAAAAAGAAAAAGAGAAATTGCCCAAAAAGGGCTAAGTGCTTGAGCTTTTGCTTCAAAAGAATTTTCTTAATGCTCAAAATGCCTCAATTCTTGTTTTGAGTCTCTTTTTACTTATAGACATGGCTTGACTCATTTTTGGTTGCTTTGAGTGAATCTATGATTTTGAGCAACCTTTCATGATTTCAATTCATTAATCTCAGTTTACGCTATCTTGGTTTTAGCTTTGCAGTACACGTTTTGCCATGATTGAATATAGCGTCTTCTCCTGTTATGGCTTGGTAAATTACTTGTACTGTCTACATGTATAATGGTCATGGCTCCTTTTCACTAAAGTTCAAAAATAAAGTCATTCCTTCATGCTCTCTCTTTTTCATGCATCTTGATGAATTCATTGTCAAAGGGGGACAAAGATTGTGAAGAAAATGTTGTTAATGATGTTGGAGTTTTTGGTTTCATACTCAAGGTTTAATATAAAAGAACTTCATAAAATAAAAATTTTGAATCTTTTGAAAATTTGTGATCATGGTGAGTTGAGCTTCTGGGTTTATTGCCTTTTCCTGATTTGATTTGAAATTGAAGAATACTCACAATGATCAAAGGTCAAATAGAACAATGTGCATTTCATTTGGACCTAAGTGAGATTTTTGGCTACTTTCTGGAATTTGAATTCTTTTGTGCTTTCAATGCCTTATCTCACTTGCTTACACTATTCTGAAGCCAGCTTGGTCGGTTCCTAGGTTTTTTTGTTGCTTATGGATCAAGTTGTGCCTTTATGCGAAAACGGCGTATTTTTACTTTTCATTTTGAAAAACCACATTTTCTTGAAAATTGCCAATGTGTTCATCAAGGGGGAGATTGTGGATATCGTGAGGATATGTGCACGATCTCAGGATGATGAGTCAATTGGCAATGGTGCTATTGGTTTGCAAATTCTCGCGTTTTCGGGTTTGCTCCAAAATTTGTCGAGCCCTGGCGGTCCGACCGGTTGTCTTGGCGGTCGGACCGCCGTGGAAGCGATCCGGACGGCCATGGTGGCGGTCAGACCGCCACTTTGAGATTTGGGTTTTGGAGTTGGGCCAAAAATAGGTTGTGTAGGCAAGTGAGGAGTCTCACGGATGTGGTCCCATAATTTTTGGAGCTCGGTCAAAAGTTCTATTCGATTGAAATTTCGAAAGGTTTGAATTTCTCGCTTGAATTTTGGCTAAGTCCTTTGGACCGGTCCGACCGCCGTTGTGGGAGCGGTCCGACCGGCATGAAATCGGTCGGACCGGCCACGTGAAGCGGATCGACCGCGATCACTGGAAGTGAGCCAAGTGTTGCATTGGTTTTGTTACGAGTGTGTTATTCTATGAACTTCAATGCTTTATTGATGTATATTGCATTGCGGAGGCCGGCGTGGGTCAAGTTGTGAAGAACTTGTTCCGGAAGCGGTTTGTTTGTCTATTCTTTGTGCGGTGGCTTGCGAGTCAACGGCGTCAGCGGTGAGTGGATCGGGACTACGCTTGGAGGCGAGGTCGAGCGATCGGGGATACGGGTGAGGTCGTGTGACTCAAGCATGGTGCGAATGGACAAGATGGATCGAGCGGGTGGTTGAAGCATTTGGTTGGATCGGCGGTGCGGATATCGGTGCGAGTCTGCAGGAGGTTCCGATGGGATTCGGACAAGAGAGGCTTGGCGTCGATGAGAACCGCGATCAACCTACACGTGGTGAAGCGGCGATTGCTTCAAGGGTTATTTGTGTGTGGGTCCCATGTGTAAGAGACCCAAAGGAAACCCTAGCTCTCTAGTATAAATAGGAAGGGAGAGGTAGAAAACCCAAGCAAGCATTCATTTAGCCCCTTCTTCCTTTTCTAGGGTTTGGAGGAGAGGAGAGGAAAACTAGGGTTTGGAGTGTGCTCCTTGTTGAGCTCTTGCCCTCCTTGGTGGAGAGGCTTTGTAAGCATCTATTGTGGATGAACCATCTTGTGATGCTTAATTGAAAGATCGATTGCTCCTTTTGAGTTCTTCTCTCTTTTGGATGTTTTGGTGCTTCCTTGATTCAAAGGTTAATGCTTGGTCTCTTGGCCTACTTTACCTTGCTTTGATGTGTGGGATTACTCCTAGAGTCATCTAGATCATCAAACCCCACAAGCAAGTCTTGAATCAAGATTTCCTCATTTCTAGGGTTTGTGCACCTCCTTGGTAAAATCTCAAGAGATCGATTCTGCAAGTGGATCGACCGATCGTCGCTAGAAATAGGTCTCCAATATCATTAGGAAGGTGTGCTAGAAATTTGGTCAAGTTTTATTGGTTGAATCAAAAGTTGGATCAAATTTCGTTTTGGATTTGGGTGGAGTTTTTGATCTTGGACTCTACCGGTCCGGCCGCCCTTCAGCGGCGGTTCGACCGCCGTGTTTTCAGACATTGGTTTGCCGGGTCGAACCGCTGTCCACCGGTCCGACCGCTGGCTAGTTGCCGGTCAGACCGCCTCTTGACCGTCGGTCCGACCGCCCGTGGTAGCCGGTCAGACCGCCCGTGTCCAGTGAAGAACATTGGGTTCTTTTCTCCTTTTGTGTCGTGTGCTTGAGGGCTTATCAAATTCAACACAAGGCTTCCGTTGTGTGCTCACTTGAACTTCTTAGCTCTCATAGCTAAAGGAGTAAAGTGCGTGTTGGTTTTGTTTTAGGCGAGAAAGTTTTGAAAGCGCCTATTCACCCCCCCTTAGTCGCCTTTCCGGTCCTACAGCTATTCTTGTTGCTATAGCTTGTATTGAAGTTTGTGTATTTAATATAGGAGAGGCGTTGTGCTTGTTGCCGTCTGCTAGCCAAATCGTGCGTCGCAACTAGTAAAGGCAAGTGCATGGTAGAGGCGATCATTGATCGATCACTTTGTTTTCTTTATCTTCTATTACCATTATTGTTGTGCTTTTATTACATTTAATTGCAAACAAATAATTGGTATGTTTATATCTTTGTTGACAAGCATGATGGAAAGTTGGATATGATGTTTATGATGGAGTTTGCATGTTTGCATTCATAAGCATCATTGCATATGAGCAGTGATCATGAATGATCACAACTCCACGAGTGGAGGAGGTCCCGATCCTTATGGAGGAGCGGGCTTGAGAGTGAATGTTGTCGCGAGCATTCACTCATGCTATACCGGTATACGCGAAAGAAGTGCATGTGGACATGTAGAATAGAGTTGCATTCATAAATGAGATTATTGTGTGTTAAACAAATGGAAGGTATCAGCATGAGAATATTAATAGAAGTACCTGTGATGTTAATGAAGTTATTGAATGTTGTTGATTTATTATTGTTCGTTGTTTATGGATGTGTTTCTTTGAGTCGTGGACTCACCCTTGCTCTATTGTTGTCTTTAGGTGATCTTGAGGATCTGTGGCGAGGCGAGTAGAGCACATGGACAACACATGATCATTCGCCATAATAATCTTTTCATTCAATATTGGTTTATACTTGGACATGTTAGAGGTTGAATAAAATTTAGGACAACGTTTGGACTAGACTATTTGCTTTATTAATTTGGATTCATTGGTTGGTGCTATTTTGGACTGTTTACCTGGTTTTATTCCCCTTGCTTATTGATGTTTCCTTGCGGTAATTTTATAGTGTGTCGATATTTATTAGTTTAAAGAGTAGTGTGGTGGCATTCTAGGCTCAGTGTTGGGCTGGGGTGTTACATAAATAAGTCGCTCTTTTTCAATGAGAAGGAAGGAACAACCATGGAAATATCAATATTGCCAATTGACGAAGATCACCAGTAGTAAAAATTACTCAACAGTCGAAAAATAATAATTGTTTTAGAGAACCATTAAAGACTCATTGAAACCCATCAACTACCACGAATCATGAACCCAAGAGAAATTTCTCAACCAGCTCCGGACAAGAATTAGCCAAATTCAGAAATCAAGGAAGAGAACAACTTTCTAAAGCAACTCACGCTCAACACCTAAAACTATGGTAATCGGGGTAACTACTCCACTAACCACATACCATGCACGATAGTGTAACCTAGTGAATCCCAGAGTAACAACCACAACCTCAACTTCTTAACGTCCGCTACCAATACGCATAGACAAGATAATCAATTATGAATATAAGGTCATCTCATAGTAATCATAGAGTATATTCATAGGTATACTAGATCATAGCAGATCATAGACTAACAACAATATGCTAGTACAGAAACAATTCGATATAGTACAACATAATGAATCACATCACTAGAAATGCGGATGCAATGGATTTTCCAAACACCACCTACTGTGCACAGTGTGTAATTTTAATACTTTGTTTACCACGGACCTAAAGCCCGCTCTGATACCAACTGTAACACCCTGGCTATTCGGATGCCAAAATGTTACCTAAAGAACTAACATACAACCACATTATGGAAGAATTTAAACAATACCTCAATCCAATAGCATATAAAGATCGTCATCTATTGGTATGATTGCAAGAATATAATCTAAATCCATCCACATAACATAAAATTCCAAATAACCAAGTCTGCTGAATCAATTAAGATAATTCAAATACTAGACTAATTAGAAATTACCAGCAGTTATTTAATCAACCAAAAAATAGGGAACGATATCATCCACCATCATACTCTATTTATTACAGTTCAGCTTTAACAAATGAAAGGCAAGGACAAGTTCAAATAAATGAAAACTGAATATTGTGAAGTGAAAGAAAAAATGTGAAGTGAATGATGTGATCCACGTGACTAAACCCTCCCATGCATGTCGTCTTCAATAATTACCTAAAACAAATAAACACTGCAAGAATGAGTCCATGACTCAACAAGTACAACGGAATAAAGCGAACCATACTGAATATGAACATAACATCACAGAATAGAAATTGAAGGTGGAATGGATGAAATCATATGAATGAATGAAATGCATGAACTCCACTTCTTCTTATACCGGTATAGCCAGTGACACACCCGTCGGTGTTCACTTAGGCCTGCATTTAACAAAATGCGGGGATCCAAGGCCCGTATGAAGAACGTTTCATACAGGGATCCAAATCTGCCCACATTGGCACAGCAAATAAAACTCTCTCACGGTCAGTACATTGGGCAATATGCAGCTTCTTACCTATTGCCCTGAGCCAACCATCTGGGTCCATTGGCTCCATGCTACTACTGAAAGTCGGAGGGCGCATCCTCATAAATTATGTGTAACACCCCAGCCCAATATTGAGCCTAGAATGCCACTAAACTACTATAATCATCTAAGTTACATCAACTTACTATAAAATTACAGCAAGTATATCAACATTAAAACCCATCCACGGGTCACAATAACACAAACATAATACTATGACAATCATAGATAAACTAGTCCTAGGAGCATAGCAAAATAATAAACCAAGATTAACATAAACCAAGCATCTAAGGTTATTCGATACCATCATGTCCTAAATATAAATCTTCATGTTATTCTAAAAGTTTCTCATGTACAATGAATCAACTAATTGGGTGAAGTGCATGATTCCAAGTGCGCTAGCCCTTCCCGAGTAAGACGTCATCAATGGTCACCTAAAAACAACAATGGAGCAAGAATGAGTCCAAGACTCAGCAAATACATAATAAAGCCATAAACAATAGTTTATTAACCATAATCAAAGTTATCATCATTATCATCCATTTAGTTGATGCCGTTCCCATTCTCAAACAAACAAGCCATATTCCATATAGGTAAAGGTGCACAATTTAACAATTTACTCATATATGTGAATGCACCAACATGCTTATGCTCACATGTCTCTCATCAGCTGATACCGGTATAGCGGAGTGTTCACCCGTCGATGACACACTCTATCATTCACTCCCGTAAAGTCCCCACCGAAGCGAGATTTTATCTAGAGCACTCCGGACTAGTCATGTATCGTTCTCACCGACCTCACCGGAAAAGTTACATGACTTTCTCATCGACATGGCTCATGCAACTCCTGTCATGATGAATGTAAATGATGCGACATCTTTATCTATTCATCAGTATAATCCATCTCATTAACTCAATATCACCTCCTCATTATCTCAATATCATAATCTCATTCACTCAAGGTCATCAATATCTTGTATAAGAATAAGCTGAACGAAAGCATAATAAATAGCATGATAAGTAACATCAATGATCATGGCGAACAACCCATTGTTCACCACTATACCATGTACTTGCCTCAACTGTGTGAGGACGACAGTCGCGAAGCGGGTGCTGCCCTCGAAAGCAATCCCTCACCTGAATGATTTTTAACAAGCATTCTAAGATAACCATACTGAAACAAAAAAAAGCTATAAGCGAATACGAGCTTTCTATTAAATCTAGCGCAACCTCAACTCCAAAACCCTAAATACCAATCTGTCCCCTCGACATACATTCGTGTTTTAAAATTCATAACTTTTTGACCAGAGATCCAAATGAGGTGATCTTGGTCATCCTGGAAACCTTGTCAAATTTCATACCTAAACCTAGTTTATGAGGCTTCCATATTCGGCCACCTTCTACCCATACCAAGGAGATTAACAGAATAGAGATTTCACATCAGGATTTCTGGACAGCGCTACTAAAATCAACGTAGTTTTCAGTACACAGGGTCAATTCTTATGATATTTAGCTTGATGGAAAGCTAATGAAATTATCTACAATAACCTAGTTGGAGGGTCTCTCTAATTCTGCCACCCTCCACATTTAACAAACAGTTGAAGTTCGGTAACCACAATCTGTCAGACAGGACCATACTGCTATCAGACAGAACAATAATGCAGTAGAAGAAAATTCATAACTTTTGATTGGTTTATCCAAAATTCCATATGTTTACCAATCTGGAAATCTTAAGAAATTTCATAGAACAATCTTGTTGGGTTAAACTTCTGAATCGGCCTTTATCTAAAACAAAATTAATAAACAAAAAAACTGCTCAGATTCGTCAGACTCTCTAGACAGCAGCAAAGAAATCGACGTATCGTTTAGACCACATCTCCGATTTAGGTGATCTTTAAGCCTATGGAAAGATGCGAACGAGCCCTACAAATCTCTAGAAGACAAAATCTACCAATTCGGACTTTATCTACACGAAAACTGACAAACAACCAGATTGCGAATTTCTGATCCTACGCACAACAGACCAACGAAAACCTAACTCCAATCCAATGGAATTCAGGGACTTACCCTGGGAGACGAGCTTGCCCGGTGTGCTCCCAGCTAGGTGTAGAACCAGGGAGAGGAGGAGGAGGCGCCAGCCAAGGTGGAGAGAGCAGGAGGGGCGGCGGCAGGGAGGAAGTGGCGGTGTGAGGGAGGAGGGAGAGGGTGGGCGGCTAGGGTTAGGGGGGAGGGCACCCCCTTGGCCGGCCCCCCTCTTGGGCCTCATGGGCTGCGGCCCAGAGCCCAGGTTGGCGGGAAAGAGTAGAAATCCCTCCCGAAGAAAAGAAAATTCTGTTTTTTCTGATTAGCTCCCTCTTCCGAAACTTCTTCTAATAAGCCGATTCACTTTCGGGGTGTTACATTCTGACATGCTCGCCATTGGAATATGTGGAGATGGGGCATGAGTAGCTGTTGCTGTTGTATTCTGAGCATTGTTCAAGGACTGAGCGAGAAGGTCAATCTAGTGTGTCTGATTCGCCATCATTTGGTGTCAGTCAGGTCCATCTGCTGGTGGAGGTAGTGGCTGCGGAATTGGGTTGGCCTGATATTATGCCTGAGCATTCCCCTGGCCGTTAGCACTGCCACTGCCTATCCTGCGAGTGGTCACCATCTGCCAGATCATCCAAAGACTTAGAAAGTATAGAGAGAGAGCTCTAAGGGGGCTAAATTTAAAATAGCCCAAGAACCAAACAAAACACAAGGCAAAAACAACTTTTCTAAATAGTTCTTTTATTTTATTAAACAATTATGGCTACCACAAAGGGTATTGGTAGCTCATAATTTGTGTCTAATGGAAGAATAAAAAATTAAAACTAAGGGGTCTCATGGGTGTAGTCTAGGGTACTAGAACTAGCCTCACCTTCCTTGTAGCGGGCCAATTCCTCCTCTGCTGCCTCTAGTTTCTCCTGGGTGGCACCTAGTTCATCCAAGGTGTACCAGTAGACATGATCTATAGCAGTCGTCAGGTCTACCTGGTATGTTAGCTCCGGAAAGTCCTCATCTATGGAAACGAAAAGTACTACTAAGCTAGGTAGGGATGTGCATCGGGCAGTATTGGAATCCAGTGTCGTGTTGGCAATGGTCATAGATGTAGTGAAGTCATTGAACAACTTCTCTGGCAGCGTCTTGGATACCCTCGGGGAAGGAGTCACGCTGTATCGGGGCGTCGAAGATATGGAACTCCGTGTTAGGCTGCAGGTTGGAGTAGAGCATCACTTCTACCCTCCAATGATCTTGAGTACCCATCACGTACTTGTATCCCTGGTACGTTGGCTGCTCGTGGAAGTGCATATACTACATCATCTTCCAGAGTGTTGTAGCCCCATGTCCAGGGAAGATCCCGTGGGAAACGACGTGTGGTGCTTCGGCAATCTACAATTTTGATAAGGAGAAGAATTAGTAATCATTTTAAAGAGAAAGGTTGAGAAAAGACACCAGCAAGACCAAAGTATATTTAGTTTTCGAAAATAAGTCCTTAAGGGTTTTTGTAACACCCCAGCCCAACATTGAGCTTAGAATGCCACTAATCTACTATAACCATCTAATTTACATCAACATACTATAAAATTTCAGCAAGCATAACAACATTAAAACCCATCCACGGGTCGCATTAACACAAGCATAACACTATGACAATCATAGATAAATTAGACCTAGGAGCATAGCAAAATAATAAACCAATATTAAAATAAACCAAGCATCTATGGTTATTCAATACCATCATGTCCTAGATATAAATATTCAGGTTATTCTAAAAGTTTCTCATGTCCAATGAATCAAATAAATGGGTGAAGTGCATGATTCCAAGTGCGCTAGCCCTTCCCGAGTAAAACGTCATCACTGGTCACCTAAAAACAACAATAGAGCAAGAATGAGTCCAAGACTCAGCAAATACATAATAAAGCCATAAACAATAGTTTATTAACCATAATCAAAGTTATCATCATCATCCATTTAGTTAATGCCATTGTCATTCTCAAACAACCAAGCCATATTCCATATAGGTAAAGTTGCACAATTTAACAATTTACTTAGATATGCGAATGCACTAACATGCTCATGCTCATATGCATCTCATCAGCTGATACCGGTATAGCGGAGTGTTCACCGTCGATGACACACTCTATCCTTCACTCCGTGAAGTCCCCACCAAAGTAGGATTTTATCTAGAGCTCTCCTGGACTAGTCATGTATCTTTCTCACCGACCTCACCGGAATAGTTACATGACTTTCTCACCGACCTGGCTCATGCAACCCCTGTCATGATGAATGTAAATGATGTGACATCTTTATTTATTCATCAACATAGTCCGTCTCATTAACTCAATATCTCCTCCTTATTTTCTCAATATCATAATCTCATTCACTCAAGGTCATCAATATCATGTATAAGAATAAGCTGAGCGAAAGCATAATAAATAGCATGATAAGTAACAACAATGATCATGGTGAACAACCCATTGTTCACCACTCTACCATGTACTTGCCTTCCGCTACTGTGACGAGTTAGGAGGCAACGACGAATTTCTCCACTCCACCCCCCGCCTACACAAATATTCATTGAAATAAGAATAACAAGACAGGGCGTGACTACAAGCGTTTTACCATAACCCTCTATCTAATCAACAAAACCAAAAACTCAAAATGATGAATTAACTAATCACCAATATCACCCTATACGAACAGCGATGCGAGAAATATCGTAATTAAATATTTGTAACTCCGAATGACTTGAAACTAGTGCTCAAATACTCTTAACGCATAACACTATGAAACTCTAGTTGACTGGATCTTTTGATTCGGCCAAAACAGTGGCCTAAACAACAGATGAAAACACAAACAGATAACTGTCCAGATTACAGAACAGTAGCAAAGAAAATGATGTAACTTTCAATATACTGATCCAATTGAGGTGATATTTATCAACTCGGAAAGATAATTTCAAGGGAAACAAAAACCTCGTTGGGTGGAAGTTCTGAATCGGACTCTAACTAGATCAAAACCGAGGGGCAAACCAGCAGTTCCAAATTCTCAGGCAGACAGGACAGTGCGCGATTAAAAATTCATATCTCCTAAACCGTAAGGCAGAATCTAGTGCTCTTGGTTCCAAAAGAAAGATAAGGACATCAGGAACAAAACTCTAGAAGACTAAAATAACAGATTCAGTTTCTAAGTAAATCATAATGGCCCGACAAGAAAATCTACCAAATCACGTTAGCTCTCCTGGACAGTCGCGGTAAAACTACCATAGCTCCTAAACCGTAACTCCAAATCAGATGATCTCGGTACCAAAAGAAAGCTAAGACAAAGGGCTACAACTTTCTAAGAGGTGATAAGATCAGAAAACGTACAGAACTTACCCAAAACAGACGATCAACAGTGGCGCAGGGAAGAGGTCAGGAGAGGCGGCGGCCACTAGGGGGAATAGGGGGAGGAGGGGAGGGGTTTTAGGGTTTTGGGGAGTGGGATCTCCCCTCATGGCCGGCCCCCTCTTGGGCCCCTCCTGGGCTTCAGCCCAGGGCCCAGGTTGTCGAAATAATGTGAAAAACCCCTTCTTGTTTCAGAATTTGTACTCCTTTCTTTGCCCTTTCTTCTCCCGGCTGATAGTCTAATTACCCGATTCGATTCCGAGGTATTACAGTTTTATCCGTTCTAACTAAGGCCACAACCTACAGTTGATATGGATCTGATACCACTCTTGTCGAACCCGGGAACGAAGGATCCCTGATTCTCTATATTTCATACACTATTCCAAGAATAGCTAGTGTACACAGTCAAACAAAAGTGATAGCAAAATCATATCATGTATTTATTAATTGATAATTAGATTTTATTACAAAACTAGGCACAAGGCCAAATATAAAGAAACAACGGAAGCAAAGTAAATAGGTAGGCCACACTATACTCCACAGGCAATCGTCCTGGGGCGTAGCCTAGTCGTCCTGGTCCTCACCGTCTTGATAATATTCTTCTCCTGAATAAATTTTATTCAGCAAGAGTGAGCACAACAACCGTGCTCACATGTTACAGCTAATTAACATAATATAATGCATACTGGATAATGTCAAAAGGGATAGGTGTACGGTTATTTTGCACAAAGCTGCATTTTCATGTTTAAATACTTTTACTAAGTTCGAGGCAATTCTTTAATCCATAGCTAAAATTAGATTTTTAAATTTGAAATTTTATAGTGGATAGTCTATAGCCCAATTTTACCACAAGGATTAACCATCCAAAAATCATTTACTAAATCATTTTAAAATCAAAACAAAATTCTAACTTGGAGTGGCTTTGCTCGGCATGTCCATGACCATGGACACAGCTATTCGAATAGTTTTACACTCTGTAGAGGTTGTACAACTTTACCACAAGATATAATTTAACATGTCGGCCAATACACACTTTCGTAGGTGTCTGACTAAGAAATTATCGCTAGGCCTTTACAATGCTCTACCTCAAGGTTATTATGCCCACTAAGGTTTCACCTCCATTGGGTTAACCACCCGTCGGAAGCCCCCTCTTGTGCCAAGTGTGACTACTGTCGTACCCATGTAAATAGTATCTGAAACCAACTCAACCTCCTAAGCGCACATAGCTCAAACTCTCCTATTTTCAGAATCTACCATGCGTGAATAGTACACATAAATAGTATCTGAAACCAACTCAATCAATCTAGTATCCTATTCGGACACTTTGCAAAATAGGAAATTACATGCAATTTTCGGACAGCCCAACAAGAACTATATTTGGATATTGGAATCAAAGCAAAACCAATCTGTTTTCCAGGCTCCTTCATATCTTCTGATGCGTCATCTTCTTTTAAATATTAGGTGGCCCTCAACCTAAGGCACACAAGGATAATCTATTTCTAAAATCCATCAAAGATATACTTCTATAACCCAACCAAGATTCATTTCTATAATCCAACAAGATATATTCTAATAATCCAACGAGACATATTCCAACAATCCAACAATAATGTATTTCTACATTCCAATATCAACAATCCGATATCAACAATGATATATTCTAATAATCCATCAAAATATACCTCTAATCCATCCAAGATATATTATATAATCCATCCAAAATATACCAAGATATATTTCTATAATCCATCCAAGATATATCTATATAATCCAATCAAGATTTATTTCTAAAATCCAACCAAAATTTATTCCTATAATCCAACATCCATCAATCATTTATTTCTATAATCCACATCAGTCAATATTGCATTTGTATGATTCAATCTCCAATAATTATTCAATCATATAATCCAACAATCAATAATTGTATAATTCTATAGTCAATATCAAGAATCTTGTATTCCTACCATCCAACTTTCATGCATTGTATATTACTATAATCCAATAATAAGAGATTCTTATAATCAAACATCCAACAGTAATGTATTCTGATAATCCAATCCTTTCAGTTTCTAACCCCTAAATAAGATTCTTTGTAATGTCTATCTTGGCAATAAATGGCTATACATTGGAATTGGGAATAACTATAAATCTTAATATAGTAATTTAAATTACTTGAATATAAATACCCATATAATAATAATTAAAAATAGAATTTAAATAATTTAAAATACTAGAATTCAAATATGATCAAATGATGTAACTTGCCTTGCTTAATTAGTTGTTTTTATCAAACAACATCAAAATTCAGATCTCTCAAGTAGTCGAAATCTACATGTGAAAATAAACCAAATCCAAACAAAATCCAAATAAATTAAAAATAAACTCAAAATTAAATAATTTCAGTTTTGATAGGTAGATATTGAATTTAGATGAATTTATAAATTTGAATCACTTGAATTGGAGCTCGAACGAAGGAGAACGGGCTCTCAAAAGTTGAAAAAACACATGAAATGATGAATTTGAGAATTTGAGGAATTAATTTTATAAAGGAAAATCAATGTTGCATAATGCTGATGTCAGCAACGGGTAAAGGATTTCGGCCTAATTAATTTTTCAAAGGAAAATGGCTTGAGCCACTAACATGTAGGCCCCATGGCCATGAACTGGGTCCATGAGAATGCCCAGTGTAATACCCCGAATTTCGATTTGAGAATTTTCATTTGGATGAGAGAATTATTTCAAAAATTCAGAGATTTCGGGGAACTTTTGGACCACAGGCCCCAGCCGAGCTAGTTCTTACTGGCGAGGCGGTTGGCGATCGATGAGTGGGCCAAGAGAGGGGGGAAGGCCGCACCAGGCCTTGTCCCATGCGCCCCCATCTCCCCTAAACCCTAGGGTGGCCGGCCCCATCTCCCCCTCTCCCTCTTTCTCCCCCTTGGCCGCCGCCCCTCCTGCCTCTCTACCCGGCGCCCCCACTGCCCCTTGGTGCCGCCTCCTCCCCTCGGTGCTGGTCCCCGGTGATTGCCGTCGTCGTCTACCCAAGCGCCGTGCAGTTCCTCCCCAACCGGCCTCTCCTCCTCCCCTCGGTTTGGATGGCCGATCCAAGGGAGAAAGGGGAATTTTTGGTGGGAGCTTGATCTTCATCCCTCAGCGAATCTTCAAGGGTAACGAGATGTTTTCCCTGCTGTTTGATGTTGATTAGTTGCGAAACCGATTAGTTTGATTGGATTGATTTGGTGCTGTAGATAATCAGTTTCTGTCCAGATTGTTGCGCGTCCGTTATCAACCTGTTAGAGGCCGATTTGGAGATTCTCCCCTTCTAGAGAATTGTAGCCACGACTCTTAGCTTTCCATAGCCACCGAGCTCACGTGATTCCGCCTTACGGTTTAGGAGATATGATTTTTTTAGTGCGCACTGCTCTGTATGTCAGAAATTCTGGGTTTAGTCGGTTGCACCTAGGTTTTGATCTAGTTAGAGTCGGAATCAGGTCGGCCACCCAACTAGGTTTATGAAGATAATTTCACCATCTTTCCAGGATGATAAAAATCACTTTATTTGGAACAGTGGTTTAAAAGTTAGAGCCTTTTCTTTAGGGCTGTTCTGAATTCTGGACAGACTGCAGTTATAGTTTTTCATTGGATGGTTAGACCTCTGTTTTGGCCGAATTAGAGTTTACCATCAACTAGAGTTTCGTAGCCTGTTACGTTAAGAAAATCTGGGCACTAGTTTCGTGTCGTTTCGAGTTCCAGATAATTAAATATGCTTTTTCTCGTACCGCTGCTCATAAGGGCTGAAATCTGGCAGAATAGTTTATTTTCAATTTGGGTCTATGCGGTATATTGAATAGTCAGGGGTTATTGTAGAACATCGGTAGCAGTGTTATATCGTTGCTCTTATTTTGGGAACATGCTTGTGTAGACGGTGAGACATCCGTGTGGGAACACCTCATTGCACGCTAAAGAGTCACTACATAAAAGGCAAATCTTGTATGCATAATGATATGTTGTTTACATGAATGTTTTGTGCCTTGTTCATGATGTTGATATACTGCAAGTACCTTGTATACAATGTTGGATGCAAAAATGTGATGTGTGTGTGAATGATTATATTTGTTCGTACTTGTAGATGAATGCCATGTGTTTCTTTTCAATTATGAGTATTATTCAATATTGCCATGGGATCACATCATGACATGCATAAATTACATTTGTAAGACCCATCAATTCCAAAGATGGGCACTTGAAAATCCCATCAATTCCATAATGGGTACATGAGTCCACCATTCCAATGTGGGCCATGTTACGTGAGTCCACCATTCCAATGTGGGCCACGTTGGACGGTCGTATGAAACGTTCTTCATACGATTACTTTAAGTGAACACCGACGGGTGTTTCACTCGCTATACCTGTATATCTTTGCAATATGTCCAATTCCTTCAATGCATCATTCCACTTCATCCATTCATAAATTCGTTTCATAAATGTTCAAATGATGATTGTGATATATTGCTCATGGAATGTTTGAGTGTTACATACTGATTACTTGTCGAGTCTTTGGCTCATTCTTGCTTTGTTGTTTTATTTAGGTAAATGACAAGGAAGAATGATCTTGTGGAGGGTAGTTCATCACGATGCACTCACTACCATAAACCAAACATTTTGAGGACTTTTACTGTCGTTAATTATGACTTGTGTTGAATTGTAATAAGCCAGTTTGGTCATAACTACCTTATCTCTCAGAATTGTTTATTTCTATTCCATTGATTAAACCTGATGATGAATTCTTGTTTCCGTATAATCTTTCTACTTGATTAACCTGGTCATGTGTTTTGATGTTATTCTTCTAAAGAGTAGTGGTTGTAGGTGACATCTTGACTTCCTTATAGTCAGGGTGTTACACCGAGTCCTGATGGGCCGGGGCCGACGAAACGATGGCGGTGCCACGCAAGCTTCGACGCAGGCAGCACGTGGGTGTGATGGGGCAGGGAGAGGCTGCGGTGGTACCAGGTGGAAGTGACATGGGAGGCCACGTCAGCGAAATGCCGGCAGCACACGGCGACAAGGCTCACCGGCACTACGTGCCACAGTGAGGGTCGGTTGGGGTACCAAAAGAAAGAGGGATGAGGAGAACCTAGTGCTTGCGGTTTTTCGACGAGGCGTGAGGAGGAGGCCGACGATGAGAGGGAAAAGCGGCGGCGGCGATGATGCGCCACCGGTTCGGTGGGTCTTCGAAAAAAAGCAAGGAGATCCCCAGGTACAACACGCGAAGGTCATTCCGGAGGTGGGGAATATGTGGCTGGTGCTCCACGGGAGGCGGCACTAGAGGTGGCAGTCTCGCTCGGTTGCCAGCGGCGAAAAACTCAAAATCCGACGAATACACAGGGAGAGGGGAGAGGAGAATGGGGGAAAAGAAAGCACGAGAGTGTAACACCCTGGCTATTCGGAGCCAAGATGTCACCTAAAAGAACTAATAAATACTAAGTATGTACAACAAAGTCGGGTTAAACAGGCTTAAATAACCAAATTCCATAAGGATCAACGATAAACGATAACAGTTTCATGAGAAGGAATAGAAACATTCATAATAAAATGTACGATGGGCGATACCAAAATTGGATTATTACATTTTGAAAATTTAACAAATAGTTGACATGAATGAAAGATAACAATATTATTTCTTATTTGATAAAGGTGATGTGCAGCGTGCTGGACTACCCCTCAAAAGGTCTTATCTTCCTCCTCATTTACCTAAATAAAACACACAATGCAAGGATGAGCTAAAAACTCAGCAAGTACTTTAACAGACAACAGAAACATTAAGCGAACAAAGCAAAACATAATCTGCTTGTGAAAAACATCTCGAAACACATATGGATATGAATGAAATGGAATAATGCAATGAAGAAATGGACTGCTCATAACTTATACCGGTATAGTGAGTGACACACCCGTCGGTGTTCACTTAAGCCGGTACTTAACAAAGTGCGGGAACCTCAAATACCGTATGAAGAACGTTTCATACGGGTGTCCAACATTACCCACATTGGAATGGTGGGTCTTACGTGCCCATTCTGGAATTGATGGGGCTTACAAATTTCCACTCCCGTGGTTCAATTGAATCGATGCATGAACATAATGCATTTTCATGAAATGAATGTCTATCACACATCAATAGAGAGTAACACATGGCATACAAACAAACTCATGAAAACAAGTCTCGTGGTACAATCACAAGCAATAACATCATTGAATAATAACGACAGGGTACTTGCCTTCCGCGCTGTGATGTGTTAGGAGGCAACGACGGTGTTCCTCCACTCACTGCCCCACCGCCTACACAAATAATTAATCGAAATAAGACTAACAAGACATGACGTGCTACAAGCGTTTTACCAAAACCCTCTAACTAACCAAACATAAACAATGACTCAAAATGACGTCCTAACTAATCAACCCAATTTCAGCCCTTCTGATCAGCAGTACGAGAAAAATCGTAATTAAATATCTGTAACTCATAATGACTTGAAACCAGTGCTCAAATACTCTTAACGCACCAGGCTACGAAACTCTAGTTGGTGGAGTTCTTTTATTCGGCCAAACCAGTGGCCTAAACAACAGTTGAAAGCAACTGACAGACATCTGCCCAGATTACAGAACAGTATCAATTAAAATGATGTAACTTTCAATCTACTGATCCCATTGAGGTGATATTTATCAATATGGAAATATAATTTAAAGGGCTACAATAACCTATTTGGGTGGAGGTTCTGAATCTGATTCTAACTAGATCAAAACCGAGGAACAAACCGACAGTCCCCAGATCCAAGACAGACAGAGCAGCACGCTGTTAAAAATTCATGTCTCCCTAACCGTAAGGCGGAATCTCGTGAACTTAGAGCCAAAAGAAAGCTAACGACCTGAGGAACAAAACTATAGGATACGAAAACTCGAGATTCGGCCTCTAAAGGGTCGAAACTGGCCGCGCAAGGTGACTGATGTGTTCTAGAGTTTCCAGAATAGGAACCGATTTAGATCTAATCAACCATTAAGCAATCAAATCGAATCAAACTACGACTTGGATCATTCGTTACCCTTGAAGACCTGAAGGGAGACGTTAATCCACCTCCCAAAGATCTTCCCCCTTTTCTCCTCCCTTCCTTCTCCAATGGCCGGCCACCACGGGGACGACGGAGGACCGGAGACGCCGGCGGAAGGAGGTGACTTACGGGATCACCGGGGGCAGCAACCGAGGGAGGAGGAGACGCCGGGGAGGGGAGGAGGCACCAGATCTGGGAGAGGAGGGGATGGGGGTGGCAGCCACGAGGGGGAAAGAGGAGGGAATGGGGGGAGGCGGCTAGGGTTGGGCGCTGCCCCCCGGGCCGCCTTTGGCCGGCCCCCTTGGGCGGCCTACCCCTCTTTAATTGCACAGGCGCGGTCCGCGGCCCGGGTTGACATATTTTTGTGAAAAACTCCCTTCTCCCACAACCGGACTTCTTTTAAAATCTCCCGATTCGAATCCGGGTATTACATTCTACCCCCCTTAACAGGATTCGCCCTCGAATCTACGCATCGATCTATTAGAAAGAAGAACGACTGGAATTTAACAATCTTAAACATTTACCTGTCGTGAACAAGTCGGGATAATGATCTCGCATACGAGACTCTAACTCCCAAGTGGCCTCTCCCTCAGTTTAACGAGACCACAGAATTTTGACATACTTCAGGGTTTTGTTCCTCAGAACCCATTTTGATTCCTCTAATATTTTCACTGGCCGGGACTCGATGGTAAAATCTTGTGCAATGATCAAAGGCTCCAAGGGAATAACATGGTCTGGATCTCTCAAGAATTTCCTCAACATCGATACATGAAACACATTGTGAACCCCACTCATGGAAACGGGAAGGTCCAAACGGTAAGCTAGTTTTCCAATTCGTGCCACAATTGGGAATGGTCCCACATAGCTTGGGCTAAGCTTCCCTTTAGTGCCGAACCGCACCACCCCTTTGGATGGCGATACTCTCAACAGAACTTCGTTCCCCACCTCGAATTCCAAATCTCGCCTTCTGACATCTGCGTAGCTCTTACGCCGGCTGCTGCGACCAACAAATTCGCCTAACCCGCGCCACTCTAGCCACTGTTTGCTGAACCCAGTCGGGACCCAAGACTGCCCGCTCCCCAACCTCATCCCAGCACAACGGGGACCTGAACTTACACCCATAAAGAACCTCATATGGTGCAGCTCGAATACTGGCATGATAACTATTGTTATAAGCAAACTCTGCCAAATCTAAATAGTCTTCCCAATTCCCTTTCCATGATAAAACACAACGCCTGAGCATATCCTCTAATGTCTAAATGGTGCGTTCGGACTGACCATCTGTCTGGGGGTGGAATGCGGTGCTAAGACGAAGCTGCGTACCCAACGCACTCTGCAAACTCTCCCAGAATTTGGAAACGAACTTGGCATCTCGATCAGAAACAATGGTCTTTGGCACACCGTGCAACCGCACAATTTCTCATACATAAAGAGGAGCCAAATCGCTTGTTGAATTGGTTGTACGAATAGGAATGAAATGTGCAGACTTACTGAACCGGTCCACAATTACCCAAATAGTGTCCTTTCCTCGCTGTGTGCGAGGTAAACCAACCACCAAATCCATGGATATATCATCCCATGGCCAAACAGGTACCTCCAAGGGTTGCAACAGTCCTGCTGGTCGCTTGTGCTCAGCCTTGACCTACTGGCACTGATACGGACATAACTACTACCAAAGCATTGGTTTGTATCCCTAAATTGCAAACTAATGCTAGAACTCAAATTGGCTCCGTCGGTGTTGTTTTACAACAAAAGGTAAAACAAAACATTGTGAAGGCCAACAGGGTGGATGGAGATGCTGGCCAAAGAGAGGGAACATGCTCTCGGGTTAAAACCCTAGCGCATGCGGGCTGTCAAGAAAGACATGTGGTGACATGGCAACAAGGGTTGCATTGGCGTCAAAGAAAGCATCAAGTGCATGGAACATGTTCGCGCAAAAAGCTCAGAGAAGGAAAGCCCACAACACAAGAGAAACTGAGAGGAAGACTTAGCCATGCATGGGGAGGACGTCGGGAATATGGCACGTGGGTTGGTTCAGTTTGGATCCAAATCGGATAGCCAATTAGTGTTTAATATTTTTATTCCAAAATTAGAATAGTTTAAGTTTCCAAATATAACTCAGATTTCAAATCGGATTACTGTTCATCCGATTCGATTCTTGTTCATCCGATTGATTCTTCGTTCATCCCGAGCAGTCTCGTTCATCTGATTCGATTCTTGTTCATCCGAGCAGACTCTTGCTCACCGATTCGGTTCTTCGTTCATCCACGATTCTGTTCATCCATGTATTGGTATTGCTTGTGTGGGAGGCTATATAAACCCCCATGGCCGCACTATTTGGAGGACAAGTTATGATTTAGATAATAAAAATCAGAAAAGCCGTTTTGGCGCATATCGTGTGTTCTTTAGTCGTGATATGAGTTGGAGAGATTGAGGGAGAAAGATTGAGAGCAAGATCAAGATATCTATCTCTTGTTTTGGAGTACTAATCACCTAACGCTACTACTTGCAATTCAATCTATTAGATTGGTTTGTTAGTATATTGATTTTCTTACAATTCAATTCACCGAATTAGTTTGTGAGATTGCTCACGATCTTGAGTGTACCGTGAAAGATTGGGCCAACAATCAGGATTCATCTAATCAACTAGGTGGATCCTTATCAGGTGGTATCAGAGCTTCAGTTGTTCACGGTACTTCGTTGCTACGAAGATCAAGTATCGACATGGCCGATACGAAGGACATGAAGTTGTTCATGCAATTCAGCTACACTATAGATCAATGTGAGGAGGATCCACTCCACGATCCGAGCTACATATTCTTCAATCGGTGTCGAGTGGGAACACAGATTGTGCTATGATGATCGATCGGGAAGCTTGACAAACGCCGCAAGCCAAACACTTGTGGATGATTGGGGTTGATCACAAAGCCACATCCGAGCCATATCTTTTGCTTTGGAGGTTCAAGCGATTCGATCACAAAACAAGTGGAGGTAAAATTTTCTTTGGATGGGTATCTTCTTGTTGTTACTTGTGACGTGATTCCTATGCATATGAGAGCATGTTCGTTGGTGATTGGTGCATATTGGTTGAAAGAACAAAGACATACATCGAGTTGCATCACGCCCGTCATGCGGTACTCCTTTCCATGGAGAGGAACACGAAAGGACATTACATCTTGGTCCTCGTCAAGGTACTTTGAAGATAGACAATGATGAGACAAGGCCCAAGGAGACATTAAAGAGCAAAGAAGAAAGGCTAAAGGCCAAGAAACGTGAAGAAGAACGGTTGGCGGGGAAGAACGAAGAAATTAGAATTGGCGACCCTTCTTTCTACCCAAAAACAGCAAGAGGTGTCGTTCCATGATGACAAAACTACTAGTGAGGCACCACAAGATGGTCTTTGTATCTTGACCAAGGCGGTTCGAGTTGACAACACTTCCATTCTCACAGCAGGCGGCGAACCAACGTTTTCAAATCTGAGTGCAAAATCAATGGCAAAGTTTACAAGCTTATCGTTGATGGTGGAAGCTACAACAATATCATTAGCAACGATTTGGTGCAAGCTTTGGGGTTGACAACTGGCGACATCCGAACCGTATTATGCACAATGGTTACATAATGTCGATGGCGAAAATTACTCATCGTGTCAAAGTTTGTTTTTCAGTAGGAGACTATCACGACAAAGTGGAGTGTGATGTTGTACCTATGCACGCATGTCACTTGTTGTTGGGACGTCCGTGGCAATATGATCGCAATGCTACACACCACGGAGGTCCAACAAGTACTCTTTGGTGCATCGGGAAGATCGTATACCACGTGTCCTATGCCGAGAATTCTATTCATCTTGAGAGATTATCACTAAAAAGCCGATGATGAAGACTACCTCGGCGAAGATTCTCGAGGTTACACAAAAGACGAGGACGTCTTTTCTTGAAGAAAGGGAGGATGATACGGGCATAACTACTACCAAAGCATTGGTTTGCATCCCTAAATTGCAAACTAATGCTAGAACTCAAATTGGCTCCGTCGGTGTTGTTTTACAACAAAGGTAAAACAAAACATTGTGAAGGCCAACAGGTGGATGGAGATCTTTGCCAACGAGAGGAACATGCTCTCGGGTTAAAACCCTAGCGCATGCGGGTGTCAAGAAAGACATGTGGTGACATGGCAACAAGGGTTGCATTGGCGTCAAGAAAGCATCAAGTGCATGGAACATGTTCGCGCAAAAAGCTCGAGAAAGGAAAGCCCACAACACAAGAGAAACGAGAGGAAGACTTAGCCATGCATGGGGAGGACGTCGGGAATATGGCACGTGGGTTGGTTCAGTTTGGATCCAATTCGGATAGCCAATTAGTGTTTAATATTTTTATTCCAAAATTAGAATAGTTTAAGTTTACAAATATAACTCAGATTTCAAATTGGATTACTGTTCATCCGACTCGATTACTGTTCATCCGATTCGGTTCTCGCTCATCGAACGGATTCTTGTTCATCGATTCGATTCTTGTTCATCCGAGCAGGTTCTTGTTCACCGATTCGGTTTACTGTTCATCCACGGTTACTGTTCGTCCATGTATTGGTATTGCTTGCGTGGGAGGCTATATAAACCCCCATGGCCGCACTATTTGGAGGACAAGTTATGATTTAGATAATAAAAATCAGAAAAGCCGTTTTGGCGCATATCGTGTGTTCTTTAGTCGTGATATGAGTTGGAGAGATTGAGGGAGAAAGATTGAGAGCAAGATCAAGATATCTATCTCTTGTTTTGGAGTACTATTCACCTAACGCTACTACTTGCAATTCAATCTATTAGATTGGTTTGTTAGTATATTGATTTTCTTACAATTCAATTCACCGAATTGGTTTGTGAGATTGCTACTGATCTTCGAGTGTACCGTGAAAGATTGGGCCAACAATCAGGATTCATCTAATCAACTAGGTGGATCCTTATCAGGCACACTCCACACGATGCCACATATTGTGCGATATCAATTTTCGTCCGTTTCCACCAGAAACTCTTCTTTAAATCTTTGTACATCTTGGTCTCACCAGGATGTACGGTATAAGGAGTACGATGGGCCTCCTTTAAAATCTCATGTTTAACCTGAGCCTCCTGTGGAACACAGAGGCGTCCTTTAAAACGCAAGGTATCAGTCTTATCCACACTGAAGTGGCCTTGTTTGCCCTCAGCCCAACGCTTCCTCACTCGTTGGAGCATCTGATCTTGCTGCTGTGCTTCCCGCACTCGATCTGGAAGAGCTGACTCTAGAAGCAACCGAGTCTCGGTCTGGGCGGTACCCGCAAAGCAGAAAGAAATATCCATACTCTCAAAATCAGCAATAATACAACTGACGGTAGGAGGTGTCGCCTTGCGACTCAAAGCATCTGCTACCACATTAGCCTTGCCGGGATGGTACTGAATAGTGAGATCATAGTCCTTGATCAACTCTAGCCATCTCCTCTGTCTTAAGTTCAAGTCCTTCTGGGTAAAGATGTATTTCAGGCTCTTGTGATCAGTGAATACATCACAAGATTCGTCGTACAAATAATGGCGCCAGATCTTCAAAGCGTGAATCACTACAGCAAGCTCTAGATCATGAGTCGGATAATTCTGCTTATGTTTCTTCAACTGTCTCGATGCATAGGCAATCACCTTACCATCCTGCATGAGTACACAATCAAGTCCAACTATGGACGCATCTGAATAGATGGTGAACCGCTTCCCAGGCTCAGGAAGAGTAAGAATTGGAGCAGTCACCAATCTATCTTTCAAAGTGCAAAAACTGCGCTCACATGCATCAGACCACTGGAACCTAACACCTTTCTGTGTCAACTGGGACATTGGTCTAGCAATGGTTGAAAAACCTTCCACAAATCGCCGGTAATAGCCAGCTAAACCCAGAAAACTCCTTACTTCTTTGACATTGGTTGGCCTCTCCCACTCTACCACTGTCGAGATCTTGCTAGGATCAACTGAAATACCCTCCTGATTAATAACATGGCCCAAAAACCCAACTTCAGAAATCCCGAACTCACACTTCTTCAGCTTGGCATAGAATTGATTCTCCCTTAGAGTTTCCAGTACCAACCTCAGATGGTGGGTGTGATCCTCTTCCGTCTTGGAATAAATCAAGATATCATCTATGAATACCACAATGAAATCATCAAGGTATTGATGCAGCATACTGTTCATGACTTCCATGAAAACTACAGGAGCATTCGTTAGTCCAAAAGACATAACTTTATACTCATAATGACCACACCTCGTAGAGAAAGTCGTCTTCTCAATATCCTGCTGACGAACCCGAATCTGATTATAACCTGACTGGAGGTCAATCTTGGAAAATATTTTAGCTCCTTTCAACTGGTCGAAAAGATCCTCAATGCGGGGCACAAAGGATATTTGTTCTTCACAGTCGCCTGATTAAGACCCCGATAATCCACGCACATACGCCAGCTGCCATCTTTCTTCTTAGTAAAAAGAACAGGCGCTCCCCATGGCGATACACTACGCTGAATCATACCTTTGGACAGCAGGTCGTCCAATTGTTTCTTCAATTCCTCCTAAAAGGGTCGAGCCAACCGGTAACGAGACATAGATAAGGGTCGAGTTCCCGGGATAAGATCAATCCGGAACTCCACTTTCCGCACGGGAGGCATTCCTGGAAGCTCCACGGGAAAAACATCAGAAAACTCATTCACAATTGGAATCTCCTCTATACGCAATGAAGAGTCAGTCTTCTCGTTGAGAGACCAAAGCAACACAATGGTTAACACTATGCGACTAGGAAACAGACTAGCCAACACGAACAACGAATCAGACGGTGCGCTGCCTTGAAATACCAGTTCTTCACCGGACGGGGCCTTTAAAGTCACCGTCTTCCAGAAACAACAGATCCTAGCACAGTAGCGGAATAACCATTCCATACCCAGAATAATATCAAATGGTGACAACTGAATTACCATCAAGTTGGCGGTGAAAACCTCATCATCAATAATAATGGAATAGCCAGGACAAACAGTAGAGCAAAAAATAAGACCCCCCGGAGAGCTGACTACCACAGACTCAGAAATAATTTGCAAACACAACCCCGCCCTTCTAGTAAACTCCAGGGACACAAAAGAATAAGTAGCCCCTGAATCAAATAGAACAAAAGCTTCATGCGACTCGACTAGAAGAGTACCTATCACCACATCAAGACACCCCACAATCTCAGGAGTAGGCATGGCGTAGACTCTCGGTTGCGTCGGAGCAGAGGACGCCCCGACACTATGCGAAGGATAACCAGAAACTACAATGGAGGAGCGAGCGAGCGGAGGTGCGAGCGATCGGGGTTCGGTAGAACCCGCAGAGGTCTTTGGAGTGAACACTGCAGGAGGCACCCACCCTGGAGGAAACTATGGTGCTGAAACCGCCGCTAGGGTCTGAACTAAACCCCGATGAACACTGGAGGAAGAAGCTGCTGGGACTGGCTCCCATCTGATAATACTTGCTGGATTACGCGCATCATCGACGATTTGTGGCCTTCAGGCCACACCGACGCATGTTCCCTGAAGGAACACTCTGCAGCTCGATGCCCCTCACCACACCGGAAACACTTCATGCCCTGACCTGGAACAGGACGCATCGGTGGGGTGGAAGATGAAGAACGTGGTGCCGAAGAGGAAGGCTACCACTGCTGAGCAGGACGTGAGTTGTGACCCCCCTGAAACCTCTTGGGAGCGGGTCGCTGAAATGACCCACCCCCTCCACCAAAACTCCGCTTCTGCCCACAACCGGAACCACCGGTGGCGACAGAGCCAAAAGCAGCTTGCCCCTGCGAAGAAGGACCTTTCTCCAACTCCATCCCTCTGGCCTGCTCGACCACTGAGCTAAAGTCGCGCAGCCCTGCCGCCCCCAGAATTTGGCGATACTCCTGGTTGAGGCCCCGTCGGAACCTCTTAGCCTTCTCCCTATCATCATTCGCCACGGCTGGTACAAAACGCACCAGATTATTGAACCCAGCCTCATACTCAGATACTGTCATCTTCCCTTGCACAAAAGTCAGGAGCGATTGCTCCATCTTCTCAATGAAGGAGTCCGAATAAAACTGTGTCCTGAATCTCTCCACAAATACCTCCCAAGTGACAGGACCCTACACTGGAGTTCTGGAAGACAAGACTCCTTCCCACCAGATGTCAGCCTGGCCTTTCAGCTAAAAGTCCACGAATCGCGCCTTCTGCACGGATGTTAGCTCTAATGCTCCAAACAGTCGCTCCATATACCTCAACCAGTCCGCAGCCTGAATCGGTGTGCCTGCTCCATCAAAAGTGTCCAAACGAAGCGACATCCACTCACGGAGGCTCATTCTAACCTCAGGTGGAGCGATGGCGGCAACGAGTTACGCTACTGAGCGCGGCGGCGCGAATTGCCGCTGCGATTCTTTGGCGGAGTTGCTGATTCTCTCTTATAAGGTTCTGAATAAGATCTGCTGATGAGGCCGGTGGTTCAACGACCGAAGGCGCAGCTGAGGCAATCTCCTTAGTAGCAGCACCAGCCAACCCTTCGGACGAAGACGATGAAACAGCCGGACCGCGGCCACGACCAAGACCACGGCCTCTACCTCTTGCCATCTAAGAACATCACAACAAACAAAGCCAACATTTAACTTAATAAGAATAGAAGTGCGAAGTAATTCATCATCAGAGTAAAAAGTGAAAAACACCAATAGAAATGCGGAAGTATTGAATTACCCAAACCCTCCTACTATGCACAGTGTGTCAACTTAATATTTTGTATTAACCACGGACCTAAAGCCCTCTCTAATACCAACTGTAACACCCTGGCTATTCGGAGCCAAGATGTCACCTAAAAGAACTAATAAATACTAAGTATGTACAACAAAGTCGGGTTAAACAGGCTTAAATAACCAAATTCCATAAGGATCAACGATAAACGATAACAGTTTCATGAGAAGGAATAGAAACATTCATAATAAAATGTACGATGGGCGATACCAAAATTGGATTATTACAATTTGGAAATTTAACAAATAGTTGACATGAAGGAAAGATAACAATATTATTTCTTATTTGATAAACGTGATGTGCAGCGTGCTGGACTACCCCTCAAAAGGTCTTGTCTTCCTCCTCATTTACCTAAATAAAAACACACAAAGTAAGGATGAGCCAAAAACTCAGCAAGTACTTTAACAGACAACAGAAACATTAAGCGAACAAAGCAAATCACAATCTGCTTGTGAAAAACATCTCAGAACACATATGGATATGAATGAAATGGAATAATGCAATGAAGAAATGGACTGCTCACAACTTATACCGGTATAGTGAGTGACACACCCGTCGGTGTTCACTTAAGCCGGTACTTAACAAAGTACGGGGACCTCAAATACCGTATGAAGAACGTTTCATACGGGTGTCCAACATTGCCCACATTGAAATGGTGGGTCTTACGTGCCCATTCTGGAATTGATGGGGCTTACAAATTTCCACTCCTGTGGTTCAATTGAATCGATGCATCAACATAATGCATTTTCATGAAATGAATGTCTATCACACATCAATAGAGAGTAACACATGGCATACAAACAAACTCATGAAAAAAAGTCTAGTGGTACAATCACAAGCAATAACGTCATTGAATAATAACGACAGGGTACTTGCCTTCCGCGCCGTGATGTGTTAGGAGGCAACGACGGTGTTCCTCCACTCACTGCCCCACCGCCTACACAAATAATTAATCGAAATAAGACTAACAAGACATGACGTGCTACAAGCGTTTTACCAAAACCCTCTAACTAACCAAACATAAACAATGACTCAAAATGACGTCCTAACTAATCAACCCAATTTGACACTTCGATCGTGATGCGAGAAAAATCGTAATTAAATATCTGTGAGTCATAATGACTTGAAACCAGTGCTCAAATACTCTTAACGCACCAGGCTACGAAACTCTAGTTGGTGGAGTTCTTTTATTCAGCAAAACCAGTGTCCTAAACAACAGTTGAAAGCAACTGACAGACATCTGTCCGGATTGCAGAATAGTAGCAAATAAAATGATTTAACTTTCAATCAAATGATACAATTGAGGTGATATTTATCAACTTGGAAATATAATTTAAAGGGCTACAATAACCTATTTGGGTGGACGATCAGAATCTGAATCTAACTAGATCAAAACTGAGGAACAAACCGACAGTCCCCAGATCCAAGACAGACAGAGTAGCGCGCGGTTAAAAATTCATATCTCCCTAACCGTAAGGCGAAATCTCGTGATCTTGTGCCAAAAGAAAGCTAACGACCTGAGGAACAAAACTCTAGGAGACAAAAACCCGAGATTCGGCCTCTAAAGGGTCGAAACTGGCCGCGTAAGGTGGCTGATGTGTTCTGGAATTTCCAGAACAGGAATCGATTTAGATCTAATCAACCATTAAGCAATCAAATCGAATCAAACTACGACTTGGATCAATTGTTACCCTTGAAGACCTACAGGGAGACGTGAATCCACCTCCCAAAGATTTTCCCCATTTTCTCCTCCCTTCCTTCTCCAATGGCCAGCCACCACGGGGACGACGGAGGACCGGAGACGCCGGCGGTAGGAGGTGACCGGGGATCACCGGGCAAGAACCGGGAGGAGGAGACGCCGAGGAGGAGGAGGCATCAGATCTGGGAGAGGAGGGGATGGGGGTGGCGGCAACAAGGGGGAAAGAGGAGGGAATGGGGGGAGGCGGCTAGGGTTGGGGCGCCCCCCATGGCCGGCTCCCTTTGGCCTAGCCTCCCTCTTGGGCTACTGGGCGTGATGCTGCAAAGTTGATATATTTTTGCGAAAAACTTCCTTCTCCCATAAAAATTCTAATTCTTTGAATTCTTTTTCGTACCCGACTTCTTTTAAAATCTCCCGATTCGAATCTGGGTATTACAGAGAGGTGTCTGGTACTTCTATTTACAGGGTACGAGGAGGAGAGAGGGAGTAGATCGATGGTATGGGCGTGTGGTGACGCTGATGGGAGCGCGGCATGGGCAGCAGCGGGACGGGGACAGGTGGTCGGGGCGACAGGGGTGGCTGAGTGGCGGCAAGGCATGGGGAGCCAGAGCATGGTCGCGGGAACAGGATTCGCGGGGCACACGAGCTTTTGTCTGCGGCAAAGTCGCACGGCATGGGTGGCTCTGCACACAAGCGTGGCCGGAGAAGAAAAGCTGCAGGAGGAAAGGAGCTGGCGAGTGGGCTGGCCTTGGCAGCGAGGCAGAGGGAGAAAGGGGTCGCGGGTGGAGCGAGCCAGTAAGCGGAATGTGCTTCAACCCAGACGAAAAACAAAAGGGCCGCGAAGGGAAGAGAGGAAAGAGAGAAAGGGCCGGGAATTCAGTCTGAGAGGGTTTTGGTGATTTTTAATACATTTTGAATTTTAGAAATTGAAAGAAATCAAAAGGGCTTTTAGAAAATAGTAAAGAGAGTCCAAAAAATCTAAAAAAATTTACATAAATTTCTTGAATCAATTTGAACTTAACAAAATTATTTTCAATTTAAAGTTGGCTTTTATTTTTACACATAAATAAATTTTAATTTTTGGAAAATAGGATAAGCTTTTTTAAATTCCATAAAATCCAATAAATTAATTATTTTTTTATTTTTAAATTTAAATCCAATAAAATCCCACAAAACTAAATAAATTTTATTTTTGACTTTTAAAATCTAGTAAATTCAGGAAAAGTGATAAAAAACTCTTTTAAATTTTTAGAAATCAAGGAAACTCTTTTAAAACTTAATAAATTAATAAAATAATAATTTTATAAATTTTATTTTTGGTAACAGAACTTTAGGATGTTACAAATATGCATATTACCAGCAATTCACCGTTCTTTACAGCCTACGAATAAAACTAGCTACCAAAGAATTCGCATGTTTTTCCTACATTCAGGCTAAACACATTCAGAACATTTAACATGCTTTTGTGTACACAATCTACACTGTCATTTTTGCACAATATGTGCTACACAATTTATTTGTACAAACTACCAAAATTTCTGCAAAATATGTACTAAACATTTTATTCGTACACAACCACATGAATAGTCTGCAGTACTTAATGTACATCTTCCAACATTGCCACGAAACAACTAAACTTTTGTAATCCAGACCTATTTACGTTAACTAATCAGTGCATAATTATAATTAACATACTAGTAAATTTGTAGGACCGTAAAGGCGACTAGGGGGGTGAATAGGCGCTTTCAAAACTTTCTCGCCTAAATCGAATATAACACGAACTTTACTCCTTTAGCTATGAAAGCTAAGAAGATTAGTAAGCGCCGCGATGGAAGCCTTGTGTTGGATTCGATAAACCCTCAACCACACGACACAAAAGTGAAAAGAACTCACTGCTCGATCTGGTAATCTGGCGGTCGGATCGGCTACCACGCGGTCGGACCGACGGTCAACCAATGATCGGCCGGCAACCAACTAGCGGTCGGACCGGTGGGCAATGATTCGACCCGGCAAACCACGATGCGAAAACAGGCGGTCGGATCGCCGTTACAACACCGATCGGACCGGTTCGATCGAGCGAAAAACTCCACCCAAATCCAAAACGAAATTTGATCCAACTTTTGATTCAACCAATAAAACTTGACCAAATTTCGAGCACACCTCCCTAAAGATATTAGAGACCTATTTCTAGCGACGATCCGTCAGATCCACTTCGCAGAATCGATCTCTCGAGATTTTACCAAAGAAGTGCACAAACCCTAGAATATGAAAATCTTGATTCAAGACTTGCTTGTGGGGGTTGATGATCTAGATGACTCTAGGAGTAATCCCACACATCAAAGCAAGATAAAGAAGGCCAAGAGACCAAGCATAAACCTTTGAATCAAGGAAGCACCAAAATCATCCAAAAGGGAGAAGAACACAAAGGGAGCAAATGATCTTTCAATTGAGCATCACAAGATTGTTCGGTCACACAACATGCTTACAAAGCCTCTCCAACAAGGAGGGCAAGAGCTCAACAAGGAGCACACTCCAAACCCTAGTTCTCCTCTCCTCTCCTCCAAACCCTAGAAAAATGAAGAAGGGGCTAAATGAATGCTTAGGGGGTTTTCCATCTCCCCCCTTTCTATTTATACTAGAGAGCTAGGGTTTCACTTTTGGGGTCACTTACACATGGGACCCACACACACATAACTATTGAAGCAATCGCCTGCTTCACCACGTGTAGGTTGATCAGCGGTTCTCATCGCGTCGCCAAGCCTCTCTTGTCCGAATACCATCGGAACCTCCCAGAGACTTGCACCAATATCCGCACCGCCTGATCCAACCAGCTGTTCCGAACCACCCGTTCGATCCATCTTGCCCATCCTGCACCATGCTTGTGTCACACGACCTCACCCGGTATCCCTGATCGTTCTGGACCTCAGCTCTCCAAGCGTAGTCCCGATCCACTCACCGTTGACATCGTTGACCTGCAAGCCACCTGCACAGCAATAGACAAACAAACCATTTCCGGGAACAAGTTCTTCACAACTTGACCCACGTTAGCTCCGCAATGCAATATACATCAATAAAGCATTGATAACTAAACATTAAACACAATCAACATGCATCAATGCGAACTTGGCTAACCTCCAAGTCACTGCCGATCTGACCGCCCCACAAGGCGGTCAGGCCCGATTCGAGCGGTCGGACCCGCCCACAACGGTCGGACCGATCAAAAGACTTAGCCAAAATTCCAAATGAAATTCAAACCTTCCGGAAATTTCAAGCGAATAGAACTTTTGATTGGAGCTCCAAAAATGATGGGACCACATCCAGGAGACTCCCCTCACTTGCCTACACAACCTATTTTTGGCCCAGCTCCAAAAACCTAAAAACATTTTGGCGGTCGGACCGGCCACCATGGCCGGTCGGACTCCTCCACGGGCGGTCTGACCGCCCGACACCACCGGTCAGACCGCCTGTGGCCTGACAGCCTTGGAGCAAACCCGAAAACGCGAGATTTTACAAACCAACAACGTCATTACCAATTGACTCATCATCCTGAGATCGTGCACATATCCTCACGATATCCATAAAATTATTGTTGATTATCTCTGAATCACGCACGCCAAAAAATGCCATAATAATCAACAAACTTGTCGAGTTGACTAGGCATGGCAGTGCAACATTGCAAAACGCTGACCACGCGGTAGGAGGCATGCACAGTGGTGGGCGTGCACCAATGCTCTTGCGGGGCGGTGGGCGCGCGCTAGGGGGGCAACGAGGGCGACTTGATAGGCTCGGCAGGGGGATAACAATGGGACAAGTGTGGCGGGGGTTGGCTGGGCGGTGGACACGTGGCACAGGTTGCCTGTGGGGGGGTGGGCGCACAGCACGCGCCTGTAGGGGTGGGCGCGCGGCAGGCCGGTGTCGTGCGACAGGCGCATGGCAAGCGACACATGTTGCCTGCCGGCACGCCTATGTTATTATTTTTGTATTTTCTCTCTGGATGGGGCTATAATTGCTATTTCAACATCAAAAAGTGTCATTTAAACCAGAAACACAAAAAAAACTGTAAGGTGGTGATGGACCTTGGAGGGGGATGGGGTGAGCGCGAGATGCTTGAGGCAGAGGATGGGTGGGGCTGGTTTTGAAGATTTGGTGTGTGGGGAGGGGGGTAACGTGATTTATTACTATTCATGGCAATTAAAAGATAATTATGTGCGTGGCGGACTTTGGGGGTGGGCAACAGCTCGAAAATATAGCCGCGCCATGTCACGTATAGATGGATACGAGGCTCTGGGTTAAATAGGCAGTTAATGACTTAATTTTGAAGGTATACCTTTTATATTATAACAATAACCATGTGTATAGCACCCTGTTGGCCTGTTCTGCTACATTTGTTACAACAACCGCATTGGCTCCAAGCCGTCTGATGGAGGCTAATGGGAGATTAGTGATTGACAAGGAAAGCTTCGACGCAATTGAAAACATCATTCCCCCCCCCCTCACACCGCATTGATCGAAGCCTTTAAATTTTGATCCAATAGGCAAACGAAGCGTGCAATAATTCGTACCCTTTCCTTGTAGGAAAATGTATATTTTTTAACCTTTAACTATCGTCTGAGTCTGATTTTTAACCCCTGAAGTTAAAACAATTTAAAACACAACCCTCAACTATCAGTACTGGTTTAAAACACAACCTTGGTCCGAATCTAATGTGGTTTTGGCTGACGTGGAGATAACGTGGATCTAAGGTGGGCGACGGTGCTATGATGGCGAAACGGCGACGACGTCGGGTGAACGGTGTGTTCCCAAAGGCAACGAACTCTATGGAGGTGGCGTCTAGCACAAGGCTGGTGGTGATGACCGGATTGCGGTGGCGACGAATCTGTCGGGTGTCGAGAATGACATGGCAATGGTGGTCCCAGAAGGATGGGGTGAGGCGGGCACGAGCATCACATATTCCCTTGTACAAAGATTCCATTTTGGTGGTCGTAGGGAGCGGAGATGGCACTGGGATACTGGCAACGGTGACAGCCATGGCAGCTCGGTGGTGCTCTATGGCAGAAGGGACAGAATAAGAATGCGCTTCTCATATTTTCTATAGTGAGGCACACCTCGTGACATGGTTGGCACAGTGAGAAGGTGACAAAGGTGGCGGATCGGTGGTGGTGGTGGTGACGAGGCCGGTGGTGCAATGACCGAAAATGTCGACTCCAGTGATCTTCCGGCGTGGCGGAGATACTGCTGGAACTGCAACAAAGTTAGGAAATTGGTGGTGAAATCAATTTGGAGAGAAGGATAAGGATGAGCGTGAATTTGTGCCAATTACCAGGGTGGTTGCCGTACATGGCGGCGTTTCGCCGGGCTTAGAGGAGATGACTGAGCTTGATGATAACACGGGTGGATTCGAGGAATAGAAGGGCAAGGAAATGGATGGGAAGGGGCCACCGCTGCTGGTTTTAAGGGAGTGGAGGGGCTTTGATCGAAACCAAGGCAAGACGGTGCCGAGGTCACTTGGATTGTTCTCCTTTCCTCGCTTTGCCTTGACATGCATGTGTAGAGGTGGCAAGGGCAACGATGGCCTTACGACATGGGCAACAACAAAGCGGGCTCGAGTGATGGAGGACTGAGGCGTCGGCGCGTGGGTGATTGAGGTTGGGGATGAAGCAGGGACGAGCTGACAAGGTAGGCTGATGAGATGGACCACGAGGCATGCTAGTAAGGCAGCTATGTGGGTTGGCGCGGCCAAGAGAAGAGGGGAAAACACTTTAAGGATGATGTGAACGGTGACATGGATGCACAGACATTGATGTGGATACACACGTGTGCGCTATGTATTACCAAAAGTCCGCATCAACAAAAACCACTGCCACATCAGTTGAAACCATAATGATTTCAGACTAAGGTTGTATGAATAGTGGTTTCAAACCATGGTTGTATTTTGCACCGACATTGAGTGTTGTGTTTCAAACGGTTTTAAAGTTTAAGGTTGCAAATCGAACTCATATAATAATTGAGGGTTTAAAAAATAGACCTTTTCCTTGTATGAATGCTAGACGCCGACTAAACCGCAGCCTTACCGTGGGTAGATCTTTCCTATCAATGACCTAAGATAGAACATTGATCATTCATTTCTATTCCAATATATTTACAAAATATGACAAACTTGTAATCCTATAAAAATAATTTTACAAACTTGCAATACTATAAAACTAATTTTGAAGACAAATCTAAACATATAATTTTGATGTCCAGTCTAAATATATAAAAAGAACTGATAGCAAAAGTTTGCGGTACCTGACTACACTTAATAAAATGAACTTTTTTTTTACGCGCGAGTCTTAATTCGTAGGTGCTTAATGACCAGACGGAGTACTTAATTCGTACGTGGTTAGTGGTAACTATTTAAGCACGCGGTTTCAATTCGTCTGTTTAAATTATGCCCTTTTTGTAATCTGTCATGCACGATTTGCAAGCAGAAACCAATCTGTGCCAGATAATTTACAGTAGCACCGTGGTGGAAGAACAGATGCGGCCCAGCTTCCAAGGGAGGTGGGGAGAAGGGCGGGCCCCTCCAGTCCAATCTCTGCGTGGAAACGCAGCAATGGAACCATGCTTGTTTGCACGCGTCTGTCCGACTGTCGAAGACAAATGGAAACGAGCGTTACCTTTCCCTTTGAACCACCGGCGGATGCGAACAAAACCAGGCTCTGCCAGCCAGCCCAGCCCAGCCCCTGTTTCCTAAACCACTGAAAATTTCTTACCATACGGCCTCCCCCACTATTCTTGCTTTTTCCGTTTCACCTCGCCATGCGCCCAAGCGTTTCGAGGCAGTAATTTTTCGCATACAGATGAACAGTGAAGCATGAACAAGCAGAGAGAAACAAAATGCAGAGTCAAAAACAGGGAAACATGTTGCAATCACCTAGACGATTCCATTGATAGATAGGTGGATAGATCGGACAGTGCCATCCAATGCACGCAGACAAACTACTTGGGAAAGAAAAAGAAAACCACTCAAAAGTCCAATTACATGGATCCATCCATATCGCTTCTTACGGCTGTTGCTGCTTCCTACGAGCAACGAAGGGAACGCTACGGAATCTACTGATAAGTATGACTTGCTGCGAAGTCAGGAAGGGGGAAAAGGCGACACAGGAGCCAGATCTGCCTAGTAGGTCCTGTTGGGGCAGTCCCTAGCCATGTGGCCCTCCTCGCCGCAGGTGTAGCACCCACGGCCGCCACCGCCGCCGCCGCCGCCTCGGTAGCCTCCCCCGCCGCCGCCGCCGCCTTGGCTGCAGTCCCTCGCCATGTGGCCCTCCTCTCCGCACTTGTAGCACCCACGGCCGCCTCCGCCGCCACCTCCGTAGCCGCCGCCGCCGCCGTAACCGCGGTCGCCGTAGCCACCTCCGCCCCCGTAACCGCCTCCACCGCCGTAGCGCCCTCCGCGGTCACCCCCGCGATCGCCCTCGCTGGGTCGGGAGCCGCCGGAGAGCGCGGCACCGCCTGGGGCGGTGACGTCGAGGGCCTTGGTGCGGCCGTCGTCACCGGAGGAGACGACGAACTCGACGGTGTCGCCCTCGTTGAGGCTGCGGTAGCCGTCGGACTTGATGGCGGACTGGTGCACGAAGAGGTCCTCGCTGCCGTCTTCGGGGGAGATGAAGCCGAAGCCCTTGGTGGTGTTGAACCACTTCACCGTCCCCTTCACCCTCTCCGACATATCTCCCCGCTGCCGGACGAAACACAGAACCCTAGATCGGTGTGGAGGCGGACGGGAGAGGAGGGGAGGGAGGCGGAGTGAGACCTGGATGGCGACGGGGGGCGCCCTTTTATAGCGGCTCGGGGTGGGGTGGGGTTGGGTGGGGCCGGGCGCGGGGCGGAGGAGAATCCGAGGAGGCCAGGTAGCGCAACGCTCCGCCCGACCCATCACCCTGACAAGTGGGACACAGCATGGACAAACAACGGTAAGCCCCGTGTCAGTGACTTGTCCGCGGGATGCACGCGCTCGCCAGCGTTATCCGGAGCCTTAATTGGGCGGAGAAATATCTGGGGAGATGGTGGAGCCAGCGCAGCACAGAGGGGAGGGGAGGGGCATCACGTGGTGGGACAGACTGACAGGGTGCGCGACCCGGTCAAAAGGGGCGGTCAAAGGGAGGGAGCGGAGCAGTCAAAGTACGCAGGGGAAGCTGGCGAATCAGGGGAGGACAACAATAACTCCTCTCCTCCTCGCGCAGGCTCTGCCCAGTACCCCACTCACACTGTGCTGTCCCTTCCGCCTGGCCCTGGCTTGCTTGGCCGCCACCACCACCAACAGTCCTCGGCTGCCGTCCATGCCAAGCTTCTAGTTTTAGTTTTTGATTTTTTTTTTAAAAAAAAAAGAATTGTTTCTTCTTCGCGGGGCTTTTCATGAGATGGGGAAAGCGCAGTAGTAACTTTTTGGGTGACTCGCGAGGGTTGGAAAGCTGATGAGATGGGCTGTGGTTTTTACTGTGGGGACCGTGATCGCGTCTGGTGCTTTCCTCTCGATCTCGGGATTGGGAGTCGGTGGCTTTTCGTGTGTGCGTTTT